>CM033323.1:38899802-39576509 GCA_019359835.1 Pharus latifolius | reverse complement strand
TTTGACCCGAAATATCTTATATATGCAAAACATGAGTTTAGCTATTTCTATAGTCTTTATTCATGAGCTTCGGCTCAAAATAATATGATTAACTCATGTAGCCTCTTTCATGTCAAGAATCTCATAAAAATCAAATTTGGACTCAATTTGCAAAAGTTTGTCAAACTTCAATCTTCTTGCTTAATATAAAGATCATTTGATCATAACTCTTGATTGTAAAATCATTTTTGGAAATTCTTTTTGAAAAATATATTTGATGTATTGAGAATCATTTTTGTAAGTTTTCATTCAATTGGATTTGATGTGAGTAATAATTGATTCTTTTCACAAACCAAATATGAAATCTGCAAAATTCAGACTTCTCGGGGCTTTTGGCTGATTTGTCATTGTTATATCTTTAAATTGGTTGGCTATTTGAAGAGAGTTTCTACATAATATCTTATCTACTATGATTGCTCTTTGTTGTTAATTTATTTCAAAATTGTTGGAAGTCATTTGCGTGGATTTTCAGGTGCCTTTAAAAGTGTTTGAAATACTCAAAAATGTTCAAAAATGCTACAAAACCTTTGAAATAGGTTTCAAAATTGTTTTCAAAGGTTTTGAAAGTTAAAAATGAGAATTTCAAGTTAAAACGCTGAATTTCGACAAAATTGGAAACTTCGAGATCTTGTTTTGGCACAAAATGACTTATTTCCATAAAAGAAGATGGGTTGAGTTTTGACCAAAACTTTCTACATGAAACACCTAGAACTCAAGCACCCAAAGATAGTTTGTGTTGAACTTTTTCTCAAAAGACATACGGTTCCAAGTTATCACATATCCTAGGTTGCTCTAAAATGACTCTCGACCCGAAAACATCTAAAATGTGCATTTTGTGAATTTAGCTATTTGAGCCAGATTTTCTTCCTTGTCTAGGCTTGAAATAGTATTTCAAATTCATTCAAGTCCAAAGATTTGAGAAAAATCCAAGTTTCATCAAGAACTGAAGATTTTGTGAAAATCTTTCTAGTTTTACCATTGTTACCCTAAAATCATTTATGAGGAACTAAAATCAAGATCTTTTTCGAATCAAATCCATCAAACTCTATCCATCTACATTCCTGACTTGATATTCAAATCTATTCTGGAACTTGATTCAATTTTTGAAACAAATTTGCTAAAATCTCAAAATTCAGAGTTTCAGGCAAAATTTCTGAACCGTCCGGACTTTGTCCACCCAGAGCCGAACTCTGTTCGCCCAACCTAGACTTTGTCCGGCCCTAGCAGACTATGTCTGACCTGTATGTAGTTGGATGATTATTTAATCTCTTCAGCTTTTTCTTCTCCTTCCATTGCTTTGGTCAAATCTCTGCTCTTATCTCCCCATATTTTTCATTTCTTCTTGATTCATATGCTGGTGTTTGGAACGCTTTTGATTTTGTATATCAAAACAAATATGATTTTTATGAAATTGGAGCATGTTCGAATGGATTCTTGATTTGAATTTTTTTTTGTGGAAATTTGAACTCTTCATTAGGTCATGTACTTTTCTTCTAACTTTGTGACCTAAAATTATTTTCATCAAACCTCTTTTTGGCATCTCTTTCATTTGTGTGATTTTGGTGATTAATGCCAAAAGAAGGGAAAATTTTTGTGAGGATTGAAACTGTTATTTCCTATCAAGTTTGATATAAACTCTTCAAAACTTTTCCTATATCAAACGACTTTAAAATTGGGAAGGTTGACCCAATCATTATCACAAAATTACTCGAGAAAGATTTCCTTGTGTCAAATATATATTGATGACATTACTTTCAGTTCTACTAATGAATCTTTCTGTCAAGAGTTTTGTGAGATGATGCTTACGGAAGTCGAGATACAAATGATTGGAGAGCTAAGTTACTTCCTTGCACGACAAATCAAGCAATTCAAGAACGGAACGTTCATGAGTCAAATCAAACATGTGAAGAATTTGCTCAAAAGCCTTGAGATGGAAGATGCTGAAGCTATTACAACTCTCATGGATACAAATGGACATCTCGATATAGATGAAACTGAAAAAGTGGTTAATTCTAAACTCTATCGATCTATGATTGGTAATTTGCTTTATCTTACCGCATTTAGGCCCGACATCATATTTAGTGATTGCTTATATGCTAGATTTCGATCATCTCCTAAGGAATGTCATCTTATTGCCATTAAAAGAGTCTTTAGGTATTTGAAATGCTATCCTAGAATAGGTCTTTGGTATCTGAAAAATACAAACATTGAATTACTTGGTTATTTGGATTCGGATTATGTGAGTTGCAAGATCAATAGAAAAAGTACATCTGGTAATTGTTGTGCTTAATTTTTATGGATAAAACAAATCTTGTTGGATTATGGAATTGCCTTCGAAAAAATGCCACTCTTATGTAATAATGTAAGTGCCAAAAAGATTGTAAACAATTCGGTTCAAAACTCTCAGACAAAGCATATTGATATTCGGCATCACTGTATAAGAAATCTTGTGGCAAAAAGAGATATAGAGATCAATCATGTAAAGACAAACATGAAACTAGCAGATATTTTCACACCAAACTATTAGATCAATCTAGATTTTGCATGATTAGAAGTGAATTAAATGTCATCGATATATCCGTTGTGTGTTGATTATCTTGTTATTCTTCTATATACCTTGGGTATATTTTCAAAAATACTTACAACTTTTCTTGAGATCTTCACTACTACAGAAATGCTTTTCACTATCGGTTAAAAATCCACTCTACTATCGGTTCTCTTACCGATAGTGGTCGGCACGATAGTAGAGGTGCAGCACACTTCTATCGGTTCAAAAACCGTTAGTAAAACATCTACATTCCCAACGTTCACTAATCGCTATCGACTATTTCTTCTATCGGCTCGAATTTAAACCGATAGTATTATATACGTTTTTTCTATCGGCTCGTATATAAACCGATAGTATTATTTAGGATTTTTCTATCGGCTAGGATCTTAACCGATAGTAATGTTAATGTTTTTTTCTATCGGCTATTATCTAAACCGATAGTATTGTCTGGACACGTTTAGTACTGAAAACTTTATTCTATCGGTTTCTTCATATGAACCGATAGTACTGTAATATTTATTCTATCGGTTGTAGTATATAACCGATAGTATTTTGTAGACACGTTTAGTACTGAAAACTTTATTCTATCGGTTTCTGAATATGAACCGATAGTACTGTAATATTTATTCTATCGGTTGTAGTATATAACCGATAGTAATTTGTAGACACATTTAGTACTGAAAACTTTATTCTATCGGTTTCTGCATATGAACCGATAGTAATGTAATATTTTTCCTATCGGTTATGTACTGGCACGGTTAGTGCTGGAATCATGCACATATACATACAGCTATACAGAGATACATTGGATCATTCACAAATACACCAATATTTACAAATATTCAGCAATATTCACATATTGATCAATTTGTTCACAAATACACTAATACAGTAATATACACATGCATTGGACAGATTGAATTTATGCACATATTGATCGATTTTATTCACAAATACATCAATGAATCTATTCACATATTGAGTTTATTCACAAATACAGCAATCAACACATTCAATATATATTCACAAATACAGCAATCAACACAAGTCAGTTACTATCGATCGTTGATAGCCACTTCTTCCATGACATATTGAGCCCAAATTGTTCGCAGCTCCTTCAATTGAGGCAACTCATATTGCTCTTTCAACATGGCGCTCTGCATATATGCGTGTATGAAGTTAGGATCGTACGTCACATCCAATAAAAGTTCGACTTTGAGTCAGGAAAAATGGTTATCTTAGGGAATTGGGCAAAGTTTCTCCTGATCAGGTCATACATGAATCTCATGACATAGAAGCCAGATTCCCACGATTGTGGCTGCTGATGGCACTGGAAAAATTGCATATGCAAAGACATAAACCCACATTAACTCGAAAGAACTAATTAAGCTTAAATTAAAAGACTCATCATGAGTACTTCCATCCGTATTAATTACCTTATATTCTTTCCAAGAAATTGTTGTGCCCTTCAACGCGTCATGCCTCTCTCCAGCACTAGCATAATTTTTGAAAGTCCTGTATTTAATTTAGCATTGCCGGTTAATATGTTATCATTAATTAGCTAGTCAGAGAAAAATTTAAGACAACTATGTTACTTACGCGTCTATGTGCCATGTGAGGGTGAAAACATGCGCCACTTTGTCGCTCATCGAATCGAGGTAATAGACCTCATTCATCCATGGGCAAATGACGGCGAGGACCCAGTGGCCCCTACATTGCATATATAAGTGAACCATTTCATACATATGTTAGGCGTAACATACAAGAATGAGTTAAATTAGTAGGAAATGCACTAACCTTTGGTGGTACGGCGCAAGGATGAACTCTCGGTCCTACTGCACTAGTAGTGCCCTTGATATGTATTCCTCTGCATGTGCTTGGTCGTGCTCTAGCATCGTGAAGCTTCTTTTCTCTGGGTCGAGGAAACCCACCTTGTCACATGCCCTCATCGACGCCAGCCTATACATGCACCTGGATGCAAAGTAGACATTAGTAAGTAGTGCATACAAAAAGTGATTAGATTTATGAAACGAACTGTGATAACTTTAGACAACAGCAAACTCACAGGACTCCAGTCCGTATGATGGACATATCAAGCTCCCGCCAGTTGAGGAGGTCGAACAAATCCTCGTGGGCCACCGATATGCTCCCGGGCTCACGGTGAAAATGGGCTGGCCTGAAGTGAACCAAGAAGTTGATGTGGCGCCTAGACCGGGTCAGGTACCACTCGTGGAGACTTCTGGTTATTTGATCCATATTGCGCAGAAGGTACTCTGACACGAGTGGGGACCCGTTCTTGAACGTACCCGGCTGGCTTTGTTTGGCCTTGCCTTTGGCCTTGCCCTTGCCTTTGGGCGGGGAGCGAGTGTATACCTTCGAAGGTTGGGGGGTGTGGTGCCGCCGGCCTCATTTGATGGCGAAGGGTTTGAGGCCGTCGGAGGAGGCATGGGGGCCGAAGGAGTTCGCTCATGCGTTGTGGCGGGGGTGGTGTCCTCAGGAAGTGAGCTGGTATCCATCGTCCACTTTAAGTACAAACGCTTAAATTAGATTTTGTAAATTGAGTATATTAACTGAGTTGTAAGCTAGAATGGCTAGGGTTTACCTCCTGTAGTCTAACACTCTTCTTGGGCCACTGTATGTATGAGCGCAATGCCTCGCCAATTGTCCGCATTTCGTCCGTTGGGACGGGCAACGGAAAAGAGCTGTAGCCCGGGAGGGCCATGTCCACCTGTACCTTTGCGAATCCAGGCTCCAGAGGTACGCAGTGGATCCGGACATCCTCCCAAGACTGGTATACGACCCCGTTTGCAACCGCAACAGGTTTGTCGCCTATGTTGATCAATAGGCAACAGCTCTTCAGCTTCTGCAATTTGCAACAATTATAACAGGTTAGCGAAATAATTCTAACGTAACGGGAGTGGCATCAGCCGAACTGCATATATAGCTCAAGAGTTGCAATACCTCGATCAGGTCCACCGGATCCACGTGAACCTTCGAGCCAACACTACTCGGCCTGGCAGCGTCGACCTCAGCAGCTGGATCTAAACCCTTGGACTGCACAACTCGGCTGAAGCGTTCATACTTCTCGTTCATTTGAGCGAACATGTCCGCGAATTGTGCAGTCACATCTGCCCGTATCTTCTGAGATAGCTCCACTTCCCTTTCCTTCTAGCTGCCAGCCTTCTTCGCCTTTTGCCTGGGCTCCGAGAAGCCTTCCTTCCATGGCACCACAGCCCCCACGGTTCGCATCCGCCCTGGATGCTCCTTGTTCCCTAGAGCCCGGGTAAGGATGTCGTTCTCCCTATGGGGACTGAACAATCCCTCGGTCTCCTCCTTCGAGCAAGAGATCTGTTACATTGAAAGCTCTCCATTATGAGGAAGAAATATATACAAACTTGTGCGCACACTAGTGATCATAGTTAGCCAACTTACGAGTCGCTGCACGACCTCGACGTCCCTGGGGTTTGGGCACGCCACAGTCCCCGTGGCTGACACGGTCCCTCTGGCCAGCCACCAGCGCTTGCATCGCTGATCGCGGATCTCGAAGAATGGTAGGTCAGGGGAGTCGACGAAATGCGACACCTCGTCTTCAGCCTTCTTCCACTGCTCCTCCTTCCCCGCATAGCCGCAAGAGCCGAGCTGGTGTGGGTGGTCGTTCCTCCTATGGATTGCCCTGTTCTTCTCGCTGAGGGCCTTCGTACCAGAAACAAGAAAATTAATGCACCACTGCTTACTGCATACAATGGTGTAACCAAGCAAAGGAACCATACATACCT
The DNA here is from genome assembly GCA_019359835.1 of Pharus latifolius. Taxonomy (NCBI): domain Eukaryota; kingdom Viridiplantae; phylum Streptophyta; class Magnoliopsida; order Poales; family Poaceae; genus Pharus; species Pharus latifolius. Next base: position 39,570,146 of record CM033323.1, on the reverse strand, counting down.
TGAACTCAGGAGTCCCCTTCTGTTGGGCGAATTGCTCCCATACCTCCTCCGTTATGAAGGGGTACTTCTCGCATGGAGATTCGCTTTTAGCGAGGAAGGTACTGACGAGGATGCTCTTGAAGGTTTTCCACGTGTTGTTCATGTCCTTCAAGCAAGCTATCTTGGGACCATCGTCCGGGATGTTCCACTTGGCCTGTTTCAAATGGTGCATATAAATAGGACTTACCTAATCTCTAGGATAAACCAAGGGAATGTGATTACTCAAGAGTTCAGTGATTTTGATTAATTTTACTTTCACTTCGGCCCACAGCCTATCCCTCTCGTCGGCCTTGACGTCCTTCCAGCTCTGGACGGTGATCTTCACCCTTTCCTTCGCCAACAAGCCAACATAGGCAGCATAGTGCCCGGCGTTCTTCCCGATCGGTCTCCCGAACTGGTTGAACTCACAGGAAAGATCCGCGCGTTTGGCCAAACGACCCAACATCGTCGCGCCTCGCGCCTTCCTCTTGCGCTGGGACGAGGCAGCACCATCTACGTTCGCCCTCGCCGAATCACTACTATCAGCCGAGGAAGATGCCGACATGGCTTTACCTAAAATTTCATGAACAAACCATCAATTGATATGAAGAAAGGTACATGACAAAGTTCATAACTAAAATTGTTGTGCCCTACACTAGTCTCTCTGCATGAACATAAAGTTTGTTGAAATTTAAATGAACCAAAATTTCATTTGAACATTAGAAAATGGGAAGTAATTCACAGAAAATTCAGATGAGCAGTGCAAACTAAGACATACTCTATTTCCTATCGGTTTTGAAAGGAAAACCGATAGTACTAAAGTTTGTATTCAGGAAAATTTAAAAGATTAGCAGTGCAAACTATGCTAATCTTTCTGCAGGAAAATAAAGTCTGTTAAAATTTAAATGAACCTAAATTTGAGATGAACATTAGAAAATGGGAAGTAATTCACAGAAAATTCAGATGAGCAGTGCAAACTAAGACATACTCTATTTTCTATCGGTTTTGAAAGGAAAACCGATAGTACTAAGGTTTGTATTCAGGAAAATTTAAAAGATTAGCAGTGCAAACTATGCTAATGTCTCTGCAGGAAAATAAAGTCTGTTAAAATTTAAATGAACCTAAATTTGAGATGAACATTAGAAAATGGGAAGTAATTCACAGAAAATTCAAATTAGCAGTGCAAACTATGATGGCACTACTATTTCCTATCGGTTTTCCAAGTCAAACCGATAGTAATCAAGTTTGAATTCAGTAAAATCTATAAGATTAGCAGTGCAAACTATGCTAGTCTCTCAGCAGGAACATAAAGTATGTTAAAATGTAAATGAACCTAAATTTGAGATGAACATTAGAAAATGGGAAGTAATTCACAGAATATTCAAATTAGCAGTGCAAACTATGATGGCACTACTATTTCCTATCGGTTTTCCATATCAAACCGATAGTATCAAGTTTGAATTCAGTAAAATCTATAAGATTAGCAGTGCAAACTATGCTAGTCTCTCAGCAGGAACATAAAGTATGTTAAAATGTAAATGAACCAAAATTTATTTCAGATGAAAATTAGAAAATGGGAAATAACTAAGAGAAAATTCAGTTTAAGGTATTTACTATCGGTTCTGAATAAGAAACCGATAGTGGACTACACCGTATGACAAATTGCTAGTGATTTTCATCAATTCTGTCATTCTCATAGCTATCAAGTTTGTAGTTCATGAATTTTACTCTAGTTTTATATTTGTAATCCATTGAACGGGATATGAACCATTGCATACAAAATTAAGCAATACATGCGAGCAATTTGGTCCAGAACACTTACAGTCGATTGTAGAGTGGCCGGAGGCGGTGGCGCAATGCAGTGCCGGAGGCGGTGGAGAACCAGATTCTGATCGGCAATGGTGGCGTAGAGGAGCGAAGAAGCGAACGTCGGCGAATCTAGGGTTTTCCGCGTGAGTATTTGGAAATTGGAATGTGATCAGTTGCACTGGAGGGAAAATCGTGCAAGGTTATAACCTAATAAATGAATATTTACTACCGGTTCATAACCAAAAAACTGATAGTAAAAACATGTAAGTTAGGGTTTTCAGTATGGGAACTTTTCACTATCGGTTTTATTATACCAGACCGATAGTAAACTAAGAAACAGGGGCTCATAACATAGTATAAATCACTATTGGTTGTAAACACTAAACCGATAGTAAACTAAGAACAGGGGCTCATAACACAGTATAAATCACTATCGGTTATGAATGATAAACCGATAGTATAGTTTAATTTCATATCGGTTTCACAGTTATAACCGATAGTAAAATACAATGTTATTGACCCTAAAGGATTTCCCTTAGAAGAATTACAGAGGATCTCAGTACATCATTTTGCATTGTATTTTACTTTCGGTTTTATGACAATAAACCGATAGTATATAGTTTAATTTCATATCGGTTTCACAGTTATAACCTGTCGCGCCCCGCACAGGGTACCACGACTACTCCCGTGGAGACCTAGCTCGCTGCAGCTGGCCTCATACATACATACCACTGACTTCCCAGGATAAGTCAAGCACAGGAGTTCATTGCAGCAGGGTACTTACAAAATATCATTGATAAACAGTATGGCCTGCTGGCCTGATACAACAAGAGTAATACAATGCCTTCACGGCACAAATGGTCTAATTAAGACAACTACTCGGCGGAAGCTAGGCGAAACCCCACAGTCGTAAGAAGTTGACAGCAGAACAACACACATCAAGGCTCTGGCAGAACTGGCTCCCTTCCTTTTGGATCCACGAAGTCTTCCAATCCTTCGTCTTGGTCATGGAGCACTCCATCTATTGTTGATAAGTTGCAAGGGTGAGCACTTACGTACTCAGCAAGTCATAGGGAAGGTAGAGATACATATAGTATAAATGACATGAACCTATGCTATTGGGGAAAGAGTGAAGGGTTTTTCTCAAAATACATTTCTTTCTCATTTCTTATTCAACTTCCAATCATACTCATGGCAGTAACTAAATCATATTGATAATGATTCATATATCCCATATCCAAGGTGATATTTCCTCATATCACATTACTTTTATTCAAGCCTTTCAATCTTATACTCATAGCAGTATCTCATATATTTTTAGGGCATAAACCACATGCCTCTTAACTAACACATATTTACTAGATTATGGTATTACCGCGACACGTCAACACATGACAGCCCACGGCAACGCCCCTTATCGTGACAACTCATGCCACTTGGGTAATCTTGAGCTAACAAATTTTAGTTTATAAAACAATACTTGTGTCACACCCCGTGGATTTAATCCACCGCGGCATACTCCTAAACTCGGGAGCACGAAGTATTCGAATACATTTTTAAACTCTGCAGAGATGTACCTCTTTTTAAATCCACTTTTTCACTCGACTTCCAAGTCGGGCCAACTCCATGCGACTTATACGCATGTGACAAGGCCGAGATCACACAACGTTTTTGCAGTCTAGTATTAACAGTATCCCTGCCCGGTAAATGGACAATACCATCCCAAGTACCGTTGTGGGTCCTCCCCACTGCCTTACTTCCTAGCCTGGGTCTATGTTCCCGCAGGACACATAACCTCTTTCGATTACAGTCGCGCACGACTTAATCTGGCGTAGGGCGTCTTCCTTCTTTACACCTTATCCTCTCATAATTTTTCTGATCTCACATCACTCATGGACGAACTGCGTCCCACCAGTTTCCACGCGAGAAACCGGATCGACAAGCCATGCAGGGAACTGATAATACTAAGAAAGCTACTAGATTGCGCCTGTCCCATACCAGGTAAGTGGTTGGTACGTTTTTCATGCCACTAGACGCACGACACAAGGTTCTAGTCCTTACATGCCAGTGACCAGATCATACCACAACCATGCACTTTCAGTGCCTGCACATCCAGTGCAGCCAAGCACCTCCAGTGCTACCACCATTCCATACCAAAATACTGGTCACGGCTAGGGGTTCTATTTCATGAATATAAATGTATATGTACATACTTTTATTAGTTCATGGCTTGCTATCTTAACAAGTTCACATTCCTCAAGTATTCAATCTATCACTGCCATAATATTATTGATCTCAACACATGCAATATTAATGAGATATCTACTCATGGAATAGCATAGCAATTCATAAAATATAGGTTCAATATGGTCAAAGTATGACTTGCCTTCCGCGTCGTAAGAAACAGCAGTTGAAGTCGAGTCTGTGATGAAGTCTTCAAACTTAGACCTTTGCTCTGTACAAGGATCAAACAAGCAAACAGGCATTACAATCAATCCTACTCTTACTATTCCATTATATGCGATAATGTAAGGAGAAACACTTAGGCGATGCAAGATTTGAGAGTTCTGAGAAACGATTATGGTTAAACTATGGAAACCAGGGTTAAGATTAGTTGTCAAGGGTTTACAAGGTTCCAAATGTTCCAAAATATCAGAATGATATCAAGGTTGTGACTGGTTTGCTCAAAAACAGCGAACGTCTTTAGGTTGGCATTCAGTTCAAGGCATCGACATAGGGTCGATGGATGATAGAGGGCTCAACTCAAGTTGTGACAGTAGAATAAGTTGTAGATCACAACATCAGGAGTCTAAGGGACAAGGTTATGTTCAGTTTGCATACCCAGAAGGGGTCAAACTGGCCCAATGCCATTGGCTGACATAGGCTGACAAGGGCTGACAATGCCGAAGAATGGCATTGACATGGTTTGAATAGTTCCCAATGGCCAAAATGAGTTTTGATTCAAGCATATGGTGCACAAGGTAGTGAGGCAACTATTTGACAAAGTATTTTCTGTTTTTCATGACCAGAGGTGGGTGAACAGGGCTAATGCCACTGACTAGCATAGTTTGACATAGAGTTGACATGGCCAGAAACTAGGGTTTGCCATAACTTTTGGTCTAGGGCTCCAAATGATGCACCACTTTGTCTGGTAGTTAGACATTTGTAACAGGAACAAATGTCTCAACAGGATCTAGGGCAGGAGATGGCCGGAAAGTGATGAAAACCGGCAAGGAAGTTGACTGGCCTGGAGCACATGCAACATAAACAGTGCAGTAACTAGGGCATAGCTATATCTCACAATCTAGGCCGAATTGGAAGTCGTGATAGAAGACAAAGTTGCTCAGAATGGTCCAAAACATCTAAATGGCAAAGTGGTTAGGGCTAGATCGGCTGGATTTGGAAGATACTGGCTGGGGAAAAGATGAACTCAAATCTGATTTGGGCATTTCTGATTTTAAGTGATTGAACTCAATTCCTTGCTTGTGTATGGTCCTCAGGGTACTAGAAATGCATTGGTGAAGTTATATTAACAGATTGCTCAACAGAGGAGCTAAATCAGTAAGTACAAGTTCATGTTCATGGCTGGAAATTGGGGGTTTTTGTTTTACAGAAAATTTGTTCAAACCAATAGTTCAGGGGTCTTAAGTGAGCTATTCTAGGTATCTTTCACTACTGGCTCGAAGATCAATTCATTCTAGATTGTAGTTAATTGCTCGTCGGAGTAAATGAGCAGAAGTGGCAATTATCGACGATTGAGTGAGATTGAAGTTAATTCCTAGCTCGAATAGGGTGAGGGAGGTAAGGGGAACTTACTGATGGTGCTAGATCGAGGAGAGGGGCTCTGAAGAAGCTTGGATCTGATTTCACTTTTGCTGCCACTGGAGAAGATGAACAGTGTGAGTATTTCTCTGTGGTTGCTGCTCTTTGCTGGTGTGCTGAGGACAGTGAAATGTGGGGGAGTATTTATAGCTGAACCAGGGAGCTTGGCAACGGTTGAAAATGCCTAGAAAGTTGAAGCCGGCAAGGATGTGATGCAAAGCCGACAGGAGGAGCTTGCCGGCGAAGTGACCTGGTGCCAGCGGCCGTGAAGCCTTTTCCCAGCTGTCCCGGTCGAATAGATGGTGAAGTGAGTGCTACTCTCGGCATGGAGGACAAATGGCACAAAACGGCTGCTGGAAATCGGGTGTGAGTGGGTTAAACCGAGGTGGAGGACTGCTGGCCTCGGGGAGAAACACCGGGGAAGATCCACAGTGCAGTGACGACTAGACACGTGGCAGGAGGTAAGTGGGTGATGCACTGTAGCAGGTGGTCGAGGCTACGAGCGCAGCAGGTCGCATGAACAGTGATGGGCCTGTGATCGCATGTGATATCGAACAGGAGATGAGGTTGGTGCTCGTGGTCGATTCAAGGTGAACAATAGAAGTGGTCATTGGTCGATTTGTCTAGGTGGTCGCGAACAGGAGGTGTGGTCTATTGAACGGGCCTGGTCGAAGTCAAAATTGAGTGTTCTGGTGGTGAACAGAGGGGCTGGTCGATTCCAGGGGCATAATTGTAATGATTTCGGTTGAAAAGTGGACTGATTTGTAAATCTGGCTTTAAAGAAGTTTAATTTGGAATTTGATTTCATGGTTGAGTATAATATTTCTATTAATACTCATTTAGCTCAAATCTGGAGAAAATTTGATAAGGTTTGAGGGATTTCACCTATTTTCGAAAATAGAGTAAAATTAGGGTAAAATAGATTTGAATTTTGTCGATCTCGAATTCTGGTGATTGGGGTGAGATTTTGAAGTTTAAACAGAAGGAAAATCTGTATCAAATAGTATTTGGGAGGTGTTCCCTGAAGAATTTCTGAGGTTGCAGTTGATTTGTGGGTTTTAGCCTTTTCAGGCTTCCAGGTAAATAGGAAAGGACTTATTCGCAGTAAAATTTGGACTAAACTGCGAAAAGTGCTTAGGTGAAACAATCTGGTTCCCAACTTTTTGGAGCAAGTTGAGGATATACTTAGGAACATATTCCAAAAGATACTTGAGTCTGGATAGGATTAGATTATGATAACTCAATTATCTGGAAACTAGGGTACTTAGGGTAAATCTGAATTTTCTGTTTTCGAAAACAGAAAGAGACTTAGATATTGGGAGTTAGGGTTAGAATTCAATCTGGCTCCTGAAGACTTTTATCTTCAGAATAACTGGTAGGTTAAATCTGAATTGTCAGATCTTGATCTGGATCTAGAGAATAGGTTTGGAGATTTTTAGGGTTTGAGAGAGATTAGGGTTCAGCTGATCTGGCTACAACTACAGAGATACATGCATGCAGGATTTTATGCAAACACTTTTCACCCCCAAAACCAGGGTGTTACATAACCGATAGTAAAATACAATGTTATTGACCCTAAAGGATTTCCCTTAGAAGAATTACAGAGGATCTCAGTACATCATTTTGCATTGTATTTTACTTTCGGTTTTATGACAATAAACCGATAGTATATAGTTTAATTTCATATCGGTTTCACAGTTATAACCGATAGTAAAATACAATGTTATTGACCCTAAAGGATTTCCCTTAGAAGAATTACAGAGGATCTCAGTACATCATTTTGCATTGTATTTTACTTTCGGTTTTATGACAATAAACCGATAGTATATGTTAATTTCATATCGGTTTGGAGGTTGAAACCGATAGTAGAATACTGTTAAATTGATCTAAAGGTATTTCCTGAGAACAATTACAGATGGGTCTCAGTACATCATTTTGCACTTGTAAAGACACCTGAAACCCCATGCAAATGACTTCTAATAATTTTGAAATAAATTAACAGTAAAGACCAATCATGGAATGAAAATTTGCAGTTTTCATATATATTTGTGAAAACAATCAATTATTGCTCAAATCAAGTATATACTCCAATTGAAATGAAAATTTGCAGAAATGATTCTCAATGCATCACGTATGTTTTCCCAAAGAATTTTTAAAAAATGATTTGAAGAATTCTTCGATTAAAGATCCAAGTAATATACGTCACTTACATATTGCAAATTAGTCAAGAATGGTTGTCCACCCATAATCCTTCTTCGTGGTCGTCTCGCAGGTAACTTGTTTCGTCAATATCTTCGGTAGGGACAGATTGAAGGATTCCATCTAAAAATGGAGGTAGTTCGTCGAACTGATCGTACTCTTCTTCATCCACAACGTCTTCGACCCCAACAATACGTCTCTTACTGTGAAGGACAACGTGCAACTTTGGGTTGGCCGGGTCAACAATGTAGAACACCTGTGTGGCTTGCTCAGCAAGTATAAATGGATCATCTTTGTGTGCGACTCTACTGAGATCGACGAGAGTAAACCCATAATTGTCGACTTTAACACCTCGAGGGATTTCGACCCATTGGCATTGAAACAGAGGAATCTTAAGTAATACATAATCAAGCTCCCATATTTCCTCAATAACACCGTAATATGAGTCGAGTGCCCTTACTGCCCTGGCATCCTCCGAAATAGCAAGTAGTGTCACTCCACTACATTGCATAGTACTCTTCTCGTCCTGAGTTCTTGTGTAAAATGAATAGCCGTTGATGTCATACCCCTGCCAAGTCCCTACAATAAATCTAGGCCCTCTGACCAACCATGTAACATCTTCATCTACGTCGCCCTCAGAAGCTTGCAGGACTCTATTTTCGATCCACCCAGCAAACTTCCTATTATGTTCTCTGGTGACCCAAATCTCTGGCTTCGAGGGATTCTGTTTCCGTAACATTTCCTTGTGCTCGTGTATGTATGGATCCACCCCCGTCATGTGCTGTAAGACCCAAAAATGGGCTTTTGCATACAGATCACTAGAGGGGACGACTGCTTTAAATCCAATCGTTCCAATGCCCTGAAGCCTGCCCTCATGCCGGGACGTAGGAACGCCAATTGGGTCAACCCCGGCCATATAGTTGGTGCAAAATTCGATCACCTCCTCGGCGGCATAACCTTCAATGATACTGCCCTCAAGCCGATGTCGATTCCTTACATATCCCTTCAAGATACCCATAAATCTCTCAAATGGATACATGTAGCGCAGGAACACGGGCCCACAAAACTTAATTTCTCTGACAAGGTGAACAATTAGATGGACCATAACATCAAAAAAGGATGGAGGGAAATACATCTCCAGCTGACAAAGAGTGGTAGTCACATCGCGTTGCAAATCGTCCAGTCCATCCATATCAATTACCTGCAAGGACACAGTTGCAGCAAATATTCAGATCCAAAAAATCTGACAAGTTCCACGAATGGAGCTAATTAACTTGCTAGGAGTACACGCTTACATACCTTGCCAGATATTGTGTTGAAGAAATAACATAGCTTTGTAATTGTCTCTCTGACTTTGACTGGGAGAATGCCTCTGATAGCAATGGGAAGCATTTGTGACATCAGTACATGACAATCATGGGACTTCACACCAACCAGTTTCAAGTCTTTCATGGACACAAGTTTTTTCAAGTTCGCAGAATACCCGCATGGAACTTTGACACCATGTAGGCACCGACAGAGTTCTGTTTTTTCTCTTTTTGACAAAGTATAGCAGGCCGGGGGGAGGTATGTCCGCTTTCCCTTCTCCAACGGTGCAAGCTCAGTCCTTATGCCCATGTCGAGCATGTCACGGCGAACGTTGATGCCATCTTTCGTCTTTCCTGGAATGTTCAACAACAAACCAATCAAACTGTCACAAACATTTTTCTCTACGTGCATGACATCAATGCAATGTCGAACTTGTAAGTGCTCCCAATATGGCAGATCCCAAAGAATCGATCTTTTCTTCCAAACATTTTTTCCTGGAGGTTTAGAACATTTACCGAACTCAACTTTGATGTCCTTCACGCACAAGTAAAGCTCCTTACCAGTCACAAACACTGGGGCTGATCCTTTCTCAGGCTTCCCATTGAATGACTTCCTCTTCTTACGGTAGGCATGATGCATCGGAAGGAATCTGCGGTGACCCATGTACACTGTTTTTCTGCAGTTCGATAACCACATGGTTTCAGTTTCATCCAGGCAAATAGGACAAGCCTTGCCTCCTTTCGTACTATATCCCGACAAATTTCCATAGGCCGGGAAATCATTTACGGTGCAAAATATCATGGCCCGCAACATGAAATTCTCTCGCTTATGTGCATCCCACACCCGCACCCCTTCGCTCCACAATTTATGTAAGTCCTCGACTAACGGTGATAGAAACACGTCAATATCATTCCCGGGTTGTCTAGGTCCTGAAAATAGTAACGACATCATGATGTACTTGCGCTTCATATATAACCAAGGAGGAAGATTGTAGATGCATAAAAGAACCGGCCAAGTGCTATGTCGACTGCTCATATTTCTGTGTGGATTCATACCATCCGTACTCAGCCCAAAACTTATATTCCTCACTTCGCCGCCAAACTCACCGAATGTTCTGTTAATGTTTCTCCATTGAATGGAATCAGCTGGATGTCTTAGTTTTCCGTCTTGTTTCCGACCTTCAACATGCCAACGCAAGTACTTCTCATCTTTCGGATTGCAAACAACCGTTTCAATCTGGGAATCACAGGCAAATACCACACAGTTTTGGCCGGAGGCCCTTTCTTTACCTCATCACATCCATTGTGATAAATTCTGTCCCCATGCTTATACCGTGATGCACCGCATCTTGGACAAACATGCAAATCCTCGTACTCGTTACGGTACAGAACACAATCATTTGGGCATGCATGTATTCTTTCGATTTCCATTCCCAACGGACACAATAGTTTTTTGGCCTAGTAAACCGATCTTGGCAACTCATTTCCCTCTGGAAGCATGTCCGCTAACAGATCCAATAGCGCCGTGAAACTCTTATCGCTCCAACCGTTGCTTGCCTTCAAGTTATATAATCTCAACACAGTAGACAACTTTGTAAATTTTGCACATCCGGGGAACAAAGGCTTCTCAGAATCAACAATTAATTTCTCAAATTTAGCTAAATCGTTTTCGCTGTAGTCTTCTTCTACATCACGTAACATTTCATCTAAATTGTCGTCATCTACATGGAGTTTCGAATGAACATTACCAATGTTCTGATCATGATCATCATTACTGCAATCCACTTCCGGGTGCTGCAGAGTGGTAGCGGTGCTCGTTTCCTCAAGATCTTCACCATGCCATATCCAACGGGTATAGCATGCGTTAAAACCACGACGAATCAAATGACTCCTAATCTGATCAGAGTTGCCAAACCTTTTTAAGTTCATACAATCTATACAAGGACAATGCATATCTTTCTCTCCCTTCTTCGCCTTTTCTTGCTCAGCAAATTTAATAAACCCATTCACACCCTCCAAATACTCAACAGTAGTACGTTTTATTCCATACATCCAATATTCTCGGTCCATCTACAATTATTTCACAAAATTGACAAATTCAAATAAATAATTAATGACTCAGGGCATGCATATATGCATGAAACATAATTAGCTAGGTCATATGTGTGTACATGAGCTGCTTAATTACATTAAATGGATTTGTATATATGAAACCCTAATTAACTTGATGCATGCATTAATTGGAAGAGCCAGCTAGCTAGCTGCTTAAATTCAGCAAGCTATAGCTAGCTAGCCAACCTAGCCTTCTAGCTAGTTTGGAGATACATGTATCTAGTTTAATGAATTGCAAGTAGAGAGAGAGAGGGAGAGTGCATGTGAAAGAGTGATCGAGAGAGAGAGAGAGGTGATGAGAAGATGACAATACCGAGGGGGATGGAAATATGATCAACCTCTCAGCTAGCTTCTCCAGATCACTCTAGCTTGGAGTCGTGCGCGGCTGAAATGATTCCAACATGCAGAGCGCAGAGCAGGGGTCGACCTAATTAAGTTGTACAATTTTACTATCGGTTCAAAAACACAAACCGATAGTAAAATAAGGTCCCCACTATCATAATTATTAGTTTATATGAAGTCATTTTACTATCGGTTTATTTTATATAACCGATAGTAATATTTCATATATTGTATCGGTTAGTACAGGAAGAACCGATAGTAAAAAGTCAGTAATTTCACTATCAGTTACGCGAGAAAAACCGATAGTACTATGTAATATATTATATCGGTTGATACAATACGAACCGATAGTATAAAGTGAGTAAATTTACTATCTGTTACGAACGAAAAACCGATAGTACTGTTTTAATATATTATATCAGTTGGTACAGTAATACCCGATAGTATAAAGTGCGCAATTTTACTATCAGTTAAAAGTGGAAAATCGATAGTACTATTTAATATATTATATCGGTTTGTACAGTAATGACCGATAGTAAAAAGTATTTGCATTTCACTAACGTTAGACTAGTGTGTAACCGATAGTAAAATGCCTCTTTTCCGCCCCTGTCGTCCTATTCTATCGGATTTTTCCCAGATTGCTTATAACCGTTAGAAAATATGGGTTAGTGGAATGCACTTCTATAGTAGTGCTTGTTTTTGAATAAAAACAATTTCAAGAAAAAATCAACATTTCTTGGGAATTTGTTACAACTCGTTTTAGCAAACTTAGTAAATAAATCAATGACTCTGAAAATATTGCTCGTCACAGTTTGAGTTCTCACCCCTTCCTTTTTGTGCTTGATGACAAAGGGGAAGAGATATTTGAAATCATTGATATTTGGGTGGGAAAGATATTTTAGATCATTGATATTTGAGAGAGATAATTGAGATAGTTGAAGTTTCATGTATGACTTGATTAAACTTGTGCTTCCACTTCACGCTTCGCATTCTCTTAATCGTCATACATGTCTCTTGACTTATATGATTAAATACTTTGCTCAGTTCCGAAATATTATTGCATATATTAAGGGGGAGCTGAAGATTCTATTTTGGGATTTATGGGGATTGTTGTCACCAATCATCAAAAAGGGGGAGATTGTTTGATCTAGGTTTTGATGATTAATGACAATTTGGATAAACCTTGTTTTAGTAGAAGTAAATTGAAATGCTATTTGTTAAACCCTGAAGTTGATGTCTCCCTTGTTGTGGTTTAATATCGATGCATATGTTGAGGGGGAGCTCATCATATCAGTCATTTGTGCTTGCATCAAGCTTGTGCTAATTGTTATCATGACATGAGTAGTATGAATCTTGTGCTTACCTCTTATCATGTATGGATCTATGACTGTATATTTCATCTCTTACCATTTTGTGGTTTATCAAAAATGGTTCTATCATTAAACACTAAAAAGGGAAATTATTGGGTCAACTCCTTTGGTAGTAATTTCTTCAATGATTAATGAGAACCCAACTATGAGACTAACGTTGTTGGGGGAAATCTCCGCGAGACTAAGTCCAGGTAAGGGGCTATGCCATTTGCCCGGGGACAAAGCCCCCTGGTGGATGTCCCAGGCACCGCCATTTTCCCGAGGACAAAGCCCCCCGGTGGCCATCCCGGGCGCCGCCGTTTGCCCGGGGAAAAAGCCCCCCGGTGGCTGTCCCGGGCGCCGCCGTTTGCTCGGGGACAAAGGCCCCAGTGGCTTGTCCCGGGCGCCGCCGTCCTTCTCGTGGAGGGTGAACCAGCGATTGGAGGTCGATCTCGTGGAGGAGGAACACGACCGAGCGCTCCTCCGCCACGCCATCTACAAGCAGGAAATGGCACGCACGTACAACCAGCGCATGCGCGAGAGGGCTTTTTGACTCAGGGACCTTGTCCTCAAACGCGTCACAGACCCCCAAGCCCAAGGCAAGCTCTCCCCCAAGTGGGAGGGCCCCTACAGGATCTCGGCAGTCCTGGGCTCGGGGGCTTACATGCTCTCCAACCTTCAAGAGCAGGAGCTGAAGCACACGTGGAACGTGCATTTACTTCGCAAGTTCTTCGTCTAGCCTACGGGCTCATCCCTCCCCCGGAGCGATCGCGCCGGAGGGGAAGGGGGACATTGTACTCACTGTCCCCTCCCCCGGAGTGATTACGCCGGAGGGGGAGGGGGGACATTGTAATCACTGTTCCCTCCCCCATCGCGATTTCGCAGGGGGAGGCGTTGTACTTCGATTCATTGTCAATACAACTGGTTTTTTCTTCAGCTCTGTCTCGATGCAGGTTTTTACATTACCGTCTCTCACGGCGATGCCCTCCCCGCAAGGATGCCCTCTCAACGAGGATGCCCTTCCCGTGAGGAAGTGGGCTATCACGACCCAACAAGTCCCTACAACGGGAGTCCCACTCCCGTAGGGCGGCTTATGATCACCCCTCGTGGAGTGAGGGTGTAAGCGACAACCCTTTCCTCAATGACCATGGTAATGAGTCAATTTGGGAGACTAGTCCCCTACCCAAACACTCAGACCCGTCATCGGGCGCATCCTCCTCCGGGAGTCGATTGTCTCCTCAGTGAGACGGAATTCTCGGATATTCTTTCTTGGAGATCTTATTCCCGGCTCCCCATTTCCACAGGACCGGACGGCTGTCTCCCGAAAAAATTATCCCCGGGAATTTCGCCTTGGTTTTTCTTGGATGTTTTTCCCCGGGATCTTATTCCCGGCTCCCCGTTTTTACAGTGACCGGAGGGTTCTCTCCCGGTAAAATTCCCGGAGATATTGGGCTTCCCGGAAGATTCTCCCGATGACCGGAAGGTTATTGCCCCGGGGAGAATTCTTTGGAATTTCGGCTCTGTTCTTCTCGGAGACCTTGTTCCCGGCTCCCCGTTTTCACGGTGACCGGAGAATTCTCCCGGAAAAATTATCCCCAAAAATTTTTATAACCTTGGGAAAACTTGGAAAAATCCTTAAGCAATGGGTCTTTACCCCTGGGGCTTTGTCACCCCCACAGCGCGCGGAGCTACCCTCCGGCCCGCTGTGGAGGGGGGGATAAGGAGCACCCGGGAATCACCCCGTTTCGGACCATCTAAGATAAACACGAGCAAACTTAGCTCTATCAAAGAAATTTGAGTACACAAGCAAACACTTAGCTTTATTGAAGATCTTTCAACCGGAGGACATCTTCCCCCTCCGGTGGGCATCATTACAACGGACACGATACAACCCGGGGTATAACCCAGAAAGTCTCTACGTCCTAAAGATCCTACGTCTAATAATCCCGGAGACCCTCCAATATCACCCGGGCCAAGTCCCAGTACAAGCTTCGTATACGACGCTAGACCTCCCGAAGCACTTCTTCGGGCCAATACTCGTAGCCCGCCGGTGGAAGTATTCGAAGCAGGGGAACCATTCGCGACCCCAGTCGCGGAGGGGGTAGCTCAACGCGATAATTATCGAAGTTGTCCAGGTGCCACTCCGGATGCCACCGTAACAGGATTGGCTCCCGAGCAACGACCCCGCTGCGTCCCCCGGAGAAGAGACTTACCAAAATTAAGGCGGCCTGGGCATCCCCCGGGTGGCACCCGCTGGGGCTCAAAGGCCTCGCCCCCGGGGAGTCTCTCCGGGACCTTCGCCCGGGAGTAATCTCCCAGGAAACCTAGTACATTTCATTCATTTAGACTTAGAAAAATTTCAATTTCTATTGCATCAAAATGTCTTTGTACAAGTGTCCGGGGATTTCTCGAGGAAGCTACCAGGAACAAAAAACCTAAAAACAAAAAAAGGGCCCTATCTAAAGGACCGGGGGGAGGCTCATACTTGTTCGTCGGTGTCCTCCCCCCGGGGGGCTCTCGCCGGAGCCGCTGCATCCACTCCCGGAGGTGCCGGTGCCAGGAATCGCGCCCGGATTATCCGGTCGTAGAAGCCCCCGGCAAGCTGCTCCATCTCACGCCGCGATGGCTCGAAGAAATCCAGGAAGCTCCGGGGGATTCGGGCCCCGATTGCCCAGGCGCTCACTCCCCGGTGCTCCACGAGCCCGGCCGCGGCAGCGACGACCGGGATCGCCCGGCCTCGGGCCCGAGCGTCGGCAGCCTCCGTGAGCGTCGCCGGGGCCGCCTCGGAGCTACTCCCCGAGCCTAGGCTCACTCCAAGCCCCTCGAGGACTGAGCGCACGGAGCGGCCCGCGTCCGTCACGGCCCGGACACTGGAGCCCTCGAGCTCCCGGAGAGCATCCTCCTTCGCCTTGGCCTCCCTCCTGAGCCGCTCGTTGACGGTCTCGGAGGCGTGGAGCTGGGCCAGGACCCGGGCCAACTCCCAGAGGGCGCCGTCCCGGTCCTCCAAGTAGGCGGCGGCCTTGTCCTCCGCTTCCTTCAGCGCCCGGCCGAAGCGCACCTCAATCCCCCAGGTGATGGCCGCCCCCCTACAAGCGCGAGAGTTAGAAAAAATTCAAGATTGGAGGCGCCGAAGGAAACCTTCCACCAACTCGGGGGCGTACCTGGATCTAGAGGGATTGAAGCTCCCTGAAGCGTTTGCGGAATGTCCCTTGCGAGACATAGTCCTGGACCTTCCGGGTCTGCAGGCTCTCCACGTATCAGTCGACCTCCCTCGCGGACAGCAGGGGGGTCTCCCTCCCAGCGCCAAACCCAACGCGACCGACGACGGGCCCCCGCGCAAGAGTCGCGGGGGTGATGTGGACCGGGGTGGCGGTGGCTGGTGTCTTCGCCGCCGAGGAAGTGGCCACCGATGAGGAGGTGGCCGAAGAACTTTCGGAGGGGGTCCCTCCTCGGGGGGGGATCAGGAGCCCCTTCCCTTTTCGGGCCGCGGGGCCCCCGAGACCTCAGTCACCGGGGGAGCCTCGTAGACCGAGGGCCTTCCCCCCTCGTCCACCGGCCATTCGACATGCAGAGGGGAAGCCTCTGCGAATCGAACCTCCGGCCTCTCCGGCTCTGGTAGCGCCGGAGCCGCCAGGAGAGCTATCGCCGAAGGTAGAGAGGGGGCGTAATCCGCAGAATCGGATGCCCCCCGTCGTTAGCTGGTCCCTTCCCCCGAGCCTCTCCGGGGTTCTCCAGGGGAGGGGGCGTCACTTCCTTCCAGGGCGGCGCCCGCGCGCGCCCCGACCCGGGGGCTGCATCCCGAGCCTTCACGGGTGTGGATCCCGGTGTCGTCGATGGACCGGGGCTTTCTGAGCCTTGGCCCGCTTTGGCTCAGAGCCCCCGGCGACCTCCTTCCCCTTCTTGTGGGAACCGGGGGTGGGGAGGGGCGTTCTCGCCGGTAGCCTCAGCCCGAAGGCCTCAGCCACCAGGTTCCAGGGAGGGCCCTCCCCGATGACGCGCATGACGCGCTCGTGCTCGTCGGCGTAGTACCTCCCGAGGAGGTTCTCCGCCTTCTCCTGGGCAGCCAGGTACGGCCGGACTGCAAAAAGTAAGAGTTAGAAAAATTCACAAAAAATATGAGCAAAGCGACCCGGGTGCTTACGTCGGGTCACCGGCTTCTGCGGGGGCCGCTGGGCTGGGCACATCCCAATCCCCCTGCTCCTCGGCGGCGTCCCTCATGCAGCGAACACCCCGGGAGCCCACGACCTTGCTGAGGAGCTTCAGCTCCTCCTCGGTCCACACTGGTGGCTTGGGGGCGGATGACCGACTGTACGAGGGGGCGTTCGGAGAGTACACCACCTCATCGTCCCAGACCCGGAGGTACAACCACCTCCGGATCCAGTCCCCCCAGTGGTCCCGGGAGGCCGCCACCGGGTACTTCGCCACCCGGGACGGTAGCAGCTGGATCATCACCGAGCCAAAGGGAGACTTCGGTCCTCCCTTCACCAGGTGGGAGCTCCTCGCCGCCGGTTCGTAGAAGTACCGGAACAGCCAAAGCGTGGGCTCCCATCCGGTAGCCGTCTCGAAGAGCCAAATGAATAGGCCCATCCGGACGAACAAGTTCGGCGTGAGGTGGTTCAGCGCCACCCCATATTCGTTCAGAAACTCCCGGAGCAATGGATGCACAAGGAGCCGGAGCCCGGCCTCGAGGAAAGCCTCGAAGGCCACTACTTCGCGGGCTTGGGGCGGGGGGCTCCATCCTTCTTCGCGGGGATCCGGACGTCCCCGTCCGCGACTACCCCCCGGTCAACCAAGGACTCCAAGTCCCCGGTTGAAACTCGGAGGCCCAGAGGAAGTCCGCAGTAACTTCCTCCGGTGGCACCTCCACGGCCTTGGCACGGCCCTTGGGTCCCATCTAGTTTTTCCAGTGGCTTAGGCTTTGGAAAAAAGGGGGGGACTTAGAGGTTCCGAAGGCTAAGCTTCCGGGAATGAGCTTCCGGGAGAGGGCTACCGGGAGAGCTAAGGGCGCTAAAGGTTCGAAGGTTTGAAGGTTGGAATGAGCTCTCTGGGCCCCCCAATGCCCTATTTATAGGGGCCAAACGCGGTCCCGATGGGTGCCACATGGCCCTTCGTGGTGCATCTGCGCCGCTCAATTCAAACAGCGTGCGGGAAATGAAGGGACGGGCACACGAAATGAGGCATCGCCGGTTCGAGCCGTGAGCGGCCATTATGGCCGAACGGCGCGCTCCCATCGAGGCAACGGCATGGTAATAAACGCGCGGCATAGAAATCGAAGCATCTCGGCTCCGATAGATTGTCCCGGAGATTTTCCCGGTAACATGAACCATTCCCTCCGGGAACTCGAGCTTCGTCCCCAGAGGGCATGGGGGGGCTGCTGTTGGGGGAAATCTCTGCGAGACTAAGTCCAAGTAAGGGGCTACGCCATTTGCCAGGGGACAAAGCCCCCCGGTGGCTGTCCCGGGCGCCGCCATTTGCCTGGGGACAAAGCCCCCCTGTGGCCATCCCGGGCGCCGCCGTCCTTCCGAAGACAGGGGTCTCCGGTCCCAGGTCACGTGAAGGTCACGCGAGAAGCACCTCGGGAATCAGCGGACACCTGTCTAGCATCCAAGGTCTCTGACCGGGAGAAGGACGTCGCTACCCCTAGATCCAACGGTGGCAGGCGGGGTAGTTTAGTCTTTTTGCTTCTTTTGGGGCTATATAAGCCCTTGTACACCTCATGTAAACGACAATCTCTCATTATTACTTGGAATAGACAATCTCACAGGTGTGCTACGGAGCCATCTCTTCCCCGAGAGAGCTCCCCTAGCCAACTTCGGTTGGGAGCACGCCGATAGGACTAGGGCCCCCACTAGGACCCGAACCTATATAAACCCTCGTGTCATTTGTTGTGCTTGCCCGACGGGAGAGGACCGGTCACCCGATCAGCTCGCGTCGTATTTTCTTCGCTAGGATCGTCCACAAAACCTGCCGGGGTATTCGTTATACCACGACAAACATTGTTTAATGAGTTTATGTGTTGTAGTCTCAAAATGGATTGCGAGATGAAAACAAGCAAGGCGTATGGAGGACGATGTCAATAATGAGCCACCCTGAGCGAGGTCAAGCTTCACCGTAGGTAAGATCTAAGATTAAGGATTATTTTCTTAGGATTTTATCGCTCTCGGTGTTTGGAGATAGACCGAGTTGATAAGCTTCTTTTTACTAGTTTAACCTTACTATTAAGAGGGGTCGGAAACTAGTAGCTTGAGTGGATCTAGTGTGGAAGCTCAAATATATTCATATCATTTTGCACTAGTGTTTTTTCACCTCTTGCATTGCTAGAAAACAAGTGTAGTTTGTTTTAATTGGAGGTAATATTTGAAAACTACACTTAGTTGTGGTTGCTCAGAGTAAACAAACTTCTTCATTATTAGAGTTGGTCATGGTCGTATATACACAAATTGGCTGTATCACTATTTGGAACTGACCGTGATCGTAGAATTTGAACTAGTCGTACCAGTACACAACTCGAATGCGCACATTCGACCATATCCTTTCGACCACTTGCTATTCGACTGGATATTTGACCAGTAGCTTAAAGTTCTTCAACCAAAACTGGTCATGGTCTATGCTGACTGTCAGCATGCATATCTGCGTGGACACAGACATTTGCATTTGCATATACCCCAAAATTGATTTGGAGTTATATTTCCTAAGTCCTGTTTTCGGTTTGTACAGGCCGGAAATTATCTTTGATGGCCGGACAATGTCCGGCCAATACAAAATTTTTTAAGTGCTAAGGAAAAGTGAACCAGAGACAATTGAATTTGTCCGGGCACATCTGTCCGAGACTGAGTGGACTTTGTCTGGTGTGAGTGGATAATGTTCACCCAGTACAAATCCTTTTTGAGGCAAAACTAAAAAGTGAAACAGAGACGTTTACATCTATCCAGGCTTTTTGTCTGGACAAAAGGGTATTTGTCCGGCCTTCACAGAAGTAGCTGAACAGTAACCGACACGTTTACAACGGTCATATTGACATGTACTATCTAGACATTGTCCGGCCTATACAAAATTTGCTCAGCTTCTTGCAAACGACTAGTTTCTTTGTGAGGGCTATATATATCTTGACTTGGCCAGCATTTGGTGTGCTCAAGAACACAAAAATCCTGTGCATAAGCTAGCCAAATCCTTTAAAGTCAATCTCTTGCATTTAGAGCCTAGATTTTAGCCAAATCTTTGAAAGCATTTGAGAAGAGAAGCATTTGTGATTGGCTAAGGGTGCTTAGTGCACATCATCCATCATTTGCAAGCTAGTGCTAGAGTGTGGTAATTCATTTGCATCATTTGAGCTTCTGGCACTTGATTCATTCAAGTGAAAGTGTTCAATTTGTTACTCTTGGTGGTCACCATGGCCTAGACGGTTGGTAGAGGAGAGTTGAAGTTTTTTGGAGAGGCCGACAAAAACATGTGAAAGGTTTTTGTGCTCGCCTATCCGGAGTGGAGAAGAAGCAACCCGAGTAGAGATATCCTTTGTGGATATAGAAGCGAAGCGCACACGTGAGCGCTTCAACGAGGAGTAGGAGAGACTTGGCGAGTCTCCGAGACCTTGGTAAAAATTGTTGTGTCAATTGTTTCACTCTTACACAATTCGTATTTACCTTGACACAATTGTTTCCAATGACTTTTGTTGCATGTTGTATTCCTTAGTCTATATTGTTGAATGCAACTTCTTGTTAGATAGTTTTAAACCCTTTGTCAAAACTAGGTTTTCCTAAATATCTTGTAAAAATTGTTTAGTCAAAAGGAATTTTTAAAAGCCTCCTATTCACCCCCTCTCTAGTCGGCATCCTCGATCCTACAGCATTGCACCAAGATTGTTGAAGTAGGTCAAGTCGGTCGAAGTGTGGAGGTTTTCTGTCGGGGTTCAAAATGGGAGAGGCTCCCCGGCATGTGGCAAGCTATTCAACATCGAGGTAGACATGTGGTGGCATCATGACGGGCACAAGTGGTGCTCATGATGCTCGAGGAATTATGAAGATGGTTTATAGACTCTGCATGGAAGCTTATGCAAAATATTATTCTTGTGAGTTAATTCTGCCCTGATCTAGAAGTTTTCTCAAAAATGTGTGAATAGAAAAGTTGTAGAACTCGAAGATAGCTTTCAAACAGATCAAAGAATTTCTAAATCCGAGTTTGGATGATGAATTTATGACTATTTTAGTGTCTATTGGTCATAAATGCTCTATGAAAATTATAATTTCGAAAATTGTAAAGTGGAGTGTTAAGAGTTGGATCAAATTGGGTTTCGGGTCCAAATCTCCATTAGCTGTTGGTTAAATCCCACATGAGTTGTGGAGGCCATCTTAGGTGCTAAATAAGAAGGGGGAGGGCTAGGAGAGCACTCAACCCTTTGGAGAGAACTTTGTTGATGGTGGTATTCAAGAATTTTTTCTTAGTTCTTGGATATTTTGCAAACAATATAAATTTTTCCTATATATTTTTTATTTGTATTTTCATGTTTGTTTAAATTTTTGTTCTTGCTTGTTTAAATATTCACAATTGATTTTTTAAATATTCACAATTTTAAATTTTCATAATTGATTATTTAAATACTTGCAAATTGATTGTTTAAATTCTTGCAAGATATTTTTTTTATTTGTGCTTTGTTTCCTCTTTTATTTTTGTTATTGGAGATTTTTGATGCCATGATTGAGGAGAGTTATACTTGAAGTATTCAAGTACTCCTAGCATTTATAGTACCTCTTGTTTTCTTTGCTTGTTTTTCTTTGTGGGCTTAAATTTGAAAAACTAATTCACCCCTTCTCAATTCGCTATTCTAGTCTTTCAAGATGACATGTAAGGCTATATGATAGGTGAGCACATGTTCTACAGGTCATGTGCCATCCTATGTGTCATTCAGTTAGTCTATATCCCTACCACATCATATTTTAAATTCTGGCTTTAACTCAAAAGGACTATTTTGACCTAGCTTAGAAAGTAAAGGGGCTCACAATTCGGCCTTTTGAAAATAGAGATCGAAATGAGTCTTTGTGCAAAGTAGATGACCAAAAGTGCCTTTACCCATCTCTAAATGATAAAGTTGTATCCCACAGACCAAGGCGTTCTCTCTACTTATCAGTACACTATCACTAAATTTCTAAATTTGTCACTAGGCATACTAAGATTTAATCATGTAACATTTTAGAGCGTGTTTAGTCGAGTTTAAACTTCTCAATAAGATGCATTTATATGTGCATTCAAAAGGTTAGAGTTTGTGTCTACGTAAAGAAAGGTTGTAACTTTGACTTTTAATTCCCTCTATTTTTATGTGTTTGTTTAGTTAGAGTAGTATGTAGGGTGGGGATTGGTGATGATGGTTAGGAGGTGAGGTGGAGTTTGTGTTATCAACATTGTAATATTATCATTTGTAAGAGCAATTTTCTAAAAAATAAAAATATTCTCAAAAAAATTGGCTTATTGGGTTTTTAATTAATAAACCAAATAAGCCTTTTTCACTAGCTTCAACTTATTTAGAGTTTCTAGTTCAAAAGTGACCTATACTTATAGAATAAGCCCATAAATAAATTGAGTGTTTGACCACATCTTTAACTTATAAATCCCTAAGTTGAAACTGAAACTCAACAAAACACTTTTATGTGTGCTTGCTTATCATGTAAATTTATATGTATTTACTCTTGCCCAACTAAGAGAGTGTTTCGTTGGTTTATTTGGAGTTTCAGTTTCTCCAAAAGTTTAAGTCTAATCAAACACTTGACTTGTTTGGGGGCATAATCTACAACTGATGGGATTGGCTTCTTCAATTTATTTAGAAGTTTATTTCTATTCTTCTTCACTCTAAAACAATACCCCTTAAACTTATAAGTCTTAAATCTTGTCAAATAACTTATGAACTTACAAAATAGGTTAATATTTTGCACTTGTGATGTGTTTGCTAAGCTTAAACTTAGGACATACTTGGTCGAGTTTAACATTCTTCAATAAACAAGTTTATTGGTACTTTAGTTTATAACTCCAATAAACGTCATTCATCAATTTCTGCTTATTTCAAGATTTTTACTTTAAAAGGGGTTACGACTGTCTAATAAATTTTGAAATAAATTAAGTATTTGACTAGAATTTCAACTTATAAGACCATATATTGAATGGAGTGTTTATGAACTTAAAAATTAAAACAGTAACTAAACATACAACTTATTTTAATACTTATTCAATATGTATAAACTATTTTTATACTAGAAGTCCCTAATAGATTGGAGTTGGTGGACAAAAGTCTCTTATACTAGATGCACACCTTCTATTTACAATTTTAACTATATAAAATATATAAAAATTTTCATCCGACCCCCTCAAATTATTTGTTATTTTTTATTGATTCCGTCGTGATTTTCTCGTTCCGCTTTTGATTTATTAGCCTTATAAGTTAAGACGTGAATTTTTTTGGACAAATTTATAATCAGTTAAACACGCTTATATAAACAAATAAGCTTAAAAAAACTAGATTATTGAATGATTAACCTTCGCCAAACACTGCTGCTGCTAAGGCTAGAAGAAGTCGCCATCTGCTGGCTTGGTGAGAAAAATTGCAAGATTCGGAGAGCCGGCCGCCAAATCGCCAGCTAACCACCTTTTAGACTTCTCATTATTATAGACTTCTACTTCTCTTCCTCCTCACACGTGTACGTACATATACACACATACACACGCCCCCACCTTTCCCAAAGAAATGTCCCGCTTCTCGCCGCGCGCCATGGACCCACCGCACGGAGCCACCGCCGCTCGCCCTCCCCCCCCGCCGGCGCTGACGGCGCCGGCCGTCATCCCCGTCGATTTCACCGTCGTCAAGAAGAGCCGCCTCGGCGGCGGCAGAGGCGGCATGGCGCTGTTCGACGCGCGCGGCGGCCTAGTGTTCCGCGTTGCGGCTGCATGCGGGGGAGGCAGCGCTCTCCTCGACGCCGCCGGAAATGCTTTGGTCACTGTAAGGTGCAACGAGGTGAGGTGAACGATGGTTTATCGGCTTGGGTCTTTAATCGAGTGTTTGCTTCGCTCCAAGATTGGATCTTGGACAAAAGTTTTGCTATTTTGCATAATTTTTTGTCTAGATTGAGCAACCTTGTTTCGTTAATTCTTGTCATTTATTACTAAGCTCAAAATTTAAGTTTTGAAAATATATGGCACCACTCCGTTCAAAATATAGGGCCTATTTTGAAAATACAAATTGTCTAAGGAGGTTCTAACTTCTCTTAGAGGCATATTGTGGTAAAATTATTAAACTGCTCTCGGTCTCTCCCTCATAAATCTCATGAAAATGAGATAGACTGCAAGGAGAGAAAAAAATGAGAGAGAACATTGCAAAATATAGTGAGGAATTAGAAATAAACGATAGAGAGAACGAAAATAAGATTAGAATACTCCCTTTAAGTCATATTTTGAGCACGCACTCAGATTAAAGTTGTAATATAAAAGAACATTGTGGGGAATGACTAAACTATTCCTACTCATAAATGTCTTTAAAATAAGAGTGAATACTAGTGTGAAAATTAATCATAAATGGTAGAGTACTAGAGTGAGTGAAGAAGTAAATAATGGTAGAGTAGAAAATATAGTAATAAATTTGCATGCACGTTTTATATTATGCAATAATATTAAAAAAATATATGCTTTATATTGAGCAAACAGAGGAGTACTAAAGATAGCAATAAAAATTTGTATGCAAGGCTTATATTGTGGGATAAGATTGTGTTGTGTTTTGCAATGGAGTAACTGCACGCAATACTCTAAAACATGCTAATACACTGTGGGGCAATTTGGTACTCCTCATCTGATTCTTTTCAATTGGAGAAGTTCACTCCCAAAGAGTTCCATCTTAATATGGTGTCTTGGGTCAACAGGGTGCTGCATCATATTGAGATGTTTCCTTGTAATTTTATCCATAGTCTTAGAGAAATTGAGCCTCAGATTTGGCGGGGTAAATGCATCTAAAAAAAGGGCAGATTTTAGTGGAGGAGGCTGCTAAGGAGGAGGTCAAGAAGCCCCAATGAAGCTTGAGATGATGGATGGATCAAATATTACACCCAAAAGGCTATGACGTCGGAGTTATACCCTGTTTCTGCCATAGGCTCAAATAGCAAAATTCATAATGCAAGAATAGCACAGATAGAGAGAAGAAAGGAAGCCTTTAGTATATGATAGTATCTTCAGGCCATATGGTGATCCATGCAGTGGTGATATGCAATGAAATTGAAAGATGGTGCTTTGTTGAACCTTTCTGTGCATAATGATACATCTGTAATACCTGCCTTAACAATTCATGTCATCCCTTGCACCTGCTCATATGTTTTCTTACTCCTTGGTACTTGTCTGATCAATCACACTGTTCAATTGTTCACTTTTGTTTTTAGTTTGATGTCTTGAATGTTCTATTGCTACCACAGGTTGTATGCAATTGAATGTATCTCTAAATGGTAGTATGATACATGTTATATGTCTCACTAAGTGGCATTTTGTTTCTAGGGTGAGTTGCAAGCATTCAGAGGAAATAGTTGGGAACAGGGAGAGATGATTTTCAATGCAAAAGCAGTATCTGCTTCTGCAAATCAAAAGGAGATACATGTATTCATCCCAACAAGAAGTACTTTTGATGACCCAAAACCAAGTTATAGGCTCATAGGAAGCCAATTCAGAAGATCTTGCACAATAATTACAGGGAATTCTATTGTTGCTCAGGTAATGAAGAGAAATTGGATTAACATGATTTAATAGTGATAGATCGGTGTTTGTGTGCTTTTGAGTAATGTTATTGTTTTAGCTCTCATATGTCTAAAACTTGGATTGGTTCCCTGGTAATACTGAACACATTTTGGTCTATCACTACAACTGTGGAGCATTTCTTTTGTGCAGACAAGTCTCCTGTACAAACTCAAGAAGGTTGTCTATTCAAGGAGCAAATTTAGAGTGACCATTTACCCAGGAAATGATCATGTTCTCATTATGGCAATGATTGTAACCTTCTTCGCAGAAAAATGACAGAAGAAAAAGGAAATAATGCTTACCTTGCTTTCAGAAAATTGATGCATATTTGGTACTTTTCTAAACCTAGTGTATTTTTTGCTTTCTAGATGAACTCACTAATTGCTCTTACTGAACCCATTGATGTTGTGAAATTTGCAGTTTTATGCTGTTTTAGACTCTTGTCTGGCTAGATTAGTAGGTCCAAACTTGGAAGTTGCAGCACTCTGTCAACTTCTTTCACACTTTCATCGGCATCAAAGGACTAACATAATATGAAGCCCCAGTTTTGCTTCCTAATCAGAAATGCTAGTCTATTTTTTACCGAATTCCTTTGTTGATTCTTTATGAGTAAATTGCCCAATATGTTCTCAAAATTGTTCAGTTATGCTACTTAGACCTTTAAACTTGAATTTTATTCTGATAGACCATTGTACTTGCTTAATCATGCCATTTAGATTCGCCATCAGTTAAATAATGAAAAAAATGATGTGGCAGGGACCTAAGTGGTTCAAATAAGCACATACATAGACTTAAATGGTATAATTAAACAAGTTTATAAATTTAAATGATACAATTAAATAAGTTTGGAGGTCTCACTGTGACCTGTCATATCATTTTTCTGTCACTGGACTAAAATTTGACTTTAAGGATATAACTAGTACAACCAAACAAGATTGAGGATCTCTGGCAATTTACTCAATTTTTTATATAGCCATTTTCCTCCTTTACTTTGCAAAGAATATTCTTCACATGCCTGCTCCTGGTGATGCTTCAAACAAATGATTTTTTTCGTTTTAGTTGTTTTGTTTCCAGGTAAATCAAGCACGTCTTAAGCTTGCTCTTGTGCTGAACTTTCTATATGTTCCTAATGACTGAAATTATTCCCTCTTAATAAAATAAAAAGAGAACTTTGAGCATTCGTCATACATCAAAAAGCAATGTTCAATCAAAATAACTTATATTTCTATAATCTTCAGAAAGAAGTGGCCTGACATAATATTTCAAAGAAATTCTGCAACTGGATAGAAGTTCAGTACATGCAGACAAATGACGCCTTAATTTGATTGTGTCAAGTGATCACTATTTGGAGCTCAAGATGTATGATGTCGAGCTTGAATATGATTTTTGACTAATTGGATGGGTTCAATCAACGGTGCTGCAGTAATGAGAACAGTGTTAGTTGTTTTCAGGTCTGCAAAAGCTAGTAGGATGATCCGTGTGGTTACAGTCTTCCAGGTGTAAAAATAAATGCCATTGGCTCTTGATGTATGTATAGACTGTAGAATAAAATGATCTGTTTAATTTGTTCATTGTATGAGTTAATACTTGCCAAAGTATCTCATTGTAATTTACCTTGGTGGTGTCGTACGTTTCAATGATTTGTACAATCATTTGAAAGCACAAGTTACCAGAATCAGCCTATTCTCAGATTGAGAAGCACCTGCAAGTTTAGATAATGTATTATTTGTACTGAAGTAAACTCTTCTGATTGTTCTTTTAAGAGCTTATGTTGTCAGCATAATTCTCTTCAGTATTTAACCTTCTCATTCCATTTTATGTCTTGAATTGGACGGTGTACTTGGAGCCTGGAAGTGAACTGATTGATTAAACTGAGATAAATGGTCAAATTAATGTTCTCAGCAGACAAGTGCCTATGATTCTGTTGCTGATTACAGAAAATATGCATTTTTGCAACAAATAAAATATCTGTGTTTCAAAATTTTTTAATCAATCTTTTTTTGCCTGTGTTTTTCACTCAAGCAAGGAATCAGGAGAAAATTAGAATAATTAAGATCAGTGAATGTAATCATATATAAAGAAGATTCGTTTTCTTGTGATCTTGACAAATGTACAATTTTTCACTCAAACACGCACAAAAGCTCATGGGACAAGAAGAAAATGTGAAAGACAATGTTTAGGTTTCAGGCTGATTGTAGGGGATCTTGAAGCAGTGGGCATCACCAGCTGGGAGAGACTGATAGAGATTGCAGATATATCCAAATGTAGCTCTCAGATTGGCAAGGCAAAACAGTTGCTACAAGTTATAGTCTGATGATAAGTAAGGAGAGAAACATTACCAAGCAATCCAAACATCCAAATGGCAGCCATTCAATAGCTTTCCTGACAAGCTGCTTTGGATAAACACATATGAGCACATGATCAAATCGAATGTGCTCGCGTTTTTGGCCGCCGAACTTTGACTGTTGTACTGATGATATGCTCGATTGAGACTGAACAAGAAGTGTGTCTTGGAAACCAGGGACTTACTCCCTGAATGCTGCACAATTCTGGTCCTAGGTTTTTAGACATATGTGCAGACAGGTACAGATACATCATACATGTTCCTTTCGCGCAACTGCATGCGCAACACAAGTTTTCAGTGCTCTTAGAATCTGAAGTTTGGGTGGTGGATTTTTATCAACTCTCTTGACATCAACTGAACTTTAAAGTCAATTTTCAATTCTCTCGTGTAGGCTCCTACACAATCAAGAATCTCTGAAATTTGCTATACTCCACACAAATAAAAAATCTATGATTTCTTCGTCACCACATTTCAATCAGAGAATTAAAAAAGTTGCAGATCTTGGAAGATCATGGAAGATGCCCCAAAATCTTAAAAGGTATGAAATTTGCCTGGCCACTTTAGCACCCAGCGGATATATCATTTTCATTTCTAGATCTGGAAAATTAATGAGACCCCAACATCAGGTATACACTACAGTTTTGCAGACATGATCTGCTACAGTTTAAAGCAGCAAATTAGAAAAAAGAAAAAAATTAGTTCACATATTGATATCTGACAGACATGCAAGAGGACCACTTATTTCTACAGGACACAGCAATTCATGTCCCTGCATTATTAATTATTCAGAGGGCTAATGAGGAACAGATAAGAATAATGTTAATTAGGTTTTAGATCGCTAATATTGTAATTTGATGGTCTGGAATGTGTTGGAAATGATATTCCAGTTCCATGATAGCTTAAGTTTTTAAGTGAAACTATTCAGTGCATTCAAGTTGGAATGGTAGAGAAAGAGAACTCGACTACAGAACATGTTTGGCACATTGTTGAAAGAGGGGCTATAGTTATGAATTCCGTTCCATTCTACTTGGAATGTTATTGGTTCTGTTCAATTCCGCTCGGAATGTACATTCCATTCCACTAACAATTATCACTCTATCCTAGTCATGCTATCAAAGTTCCAACTAGAATGACCAAACTGTTTTGTTTTAGTAAATCCATTACATATCATTACGGTAATTCTATGGCTGAAAGTTTAACTTTTAATATTTCAAATATGAATAACATAATTTATTTGATCATGGCACGTATTTGTTATGTATGCATATGTACAAACATAGAAGTTATGCAATGGAGCACAAACACATCCGGAACGTAGAGCTAAGGCGAAATGTCCAAATATGAATAGATACAGTCATTTTTGCAATACCTCATGTCTAATACATTATCACTGTGCCTCTAGGACGCACACGCACTAATACTCACTGTGTGCAAAAGGATTAGTGTCTGTGCTGCACTTCCTGTATGGGGTTCAGCGGTACTGGTGTGTTAGACTTAGAGTGGAGGTCTACAGTTTTCTAATAGTTTAGGAATAATCAATTCCTGGGGCGGTTGGGTTGGAGTATTTCAAGAGGAACTATAACGAATTCGGATAAGTCTTCTGAGTGACATAATTATTTTTTTAAACTTATTAATTGGTCACAATATCTCAATATATGAGATGGACACAATACTTAATTAATTTAAGACCGAAATTTCTTTCACTAGATTATTTTGGTAATGACAGCAACAACATTAATGTTTCTTTCAAAGCTTTTTTCGTTTGTACGATGGAAATGCACAGTGTATGTAGTGCATTGCTGTCATCTTGTTGATGTAGACATAATGAGAATCCCAAGTTAATAGCAGCTAACTAAATATAAACACGCCCTCCATTTTACAGTATAACTCCATGTATGCAGAAATTAAAGTGCATAAATTGAGAGAAAAAGAAATTAGTAAATTATAAAATTCTTATTAATAAATTTTGGAAGTGTATAAAAAGAATATTAATAAAAGAGTGAGAAAGAATATTGGTGAGGACAAAGTGTGAAGGTATGCTTCCTTCATTTCGCAATATAAGACTAATTATTGTGTGTGTGAGAGTTAAAGTACACGAAATGAAAGAAAAAAATTATATTACACAATAGTATCTCCATTAAAATAAAATTTAGAAATGAGAGGAAAGAATATTAATGGAGGAGTAAAAAAATATTAATGAGAATAAAATTGTTAAAATATATTAAAAAACGTATTGAGATTATAATTTAACTTATATTTTAAAACATTTGAAAACAAAAAATAGTCTTAAATTATGAAACATAGAGAGTAAGAATTTGTTAGCATAACAATTCACAAGAACAAATAAACGACAAGTGATTCTATCATCTATGCCCTCTAAGGCTCTAAGAATATAACTTAGAAGATCTCGACTCATCTGCGCGTACTTTAAGATTTATACGATTTTTTTTGAAAGACCATAAAACTACATTATGAAAGATTAGATAAGATAATAACAATGTAAACCGAAAATTTTATGCTCTCTTAGAATGAAGCTTCGAAGATCCCGAAACAAATAGAGTTCAGTGACTGATCTACATGTACTTTAGCATCTGTACAATTTTTTTCTAAAAGTGTATAGAACCACACTATGGAAGAAAATTAGGTAAGATAATAAATAATGTGAACCGACAACTATAGCAATAGAACATGTGTGCTTAGTGCTTACTAGTATATTCCAAGAAAAAAAGTATGTCATATTAATCTATCATTGTGAAAAAAGGAAGATGCTATTGCATTCCAAAAGTTTCTTGAATTCTACTATTTGATTCAACTTTTTTACTTCTCTTTTCCTAAAAGAGAAGTTTCTTGTGTTATAACTTGTATGAAAATAATGAACTCTTAAACTACAGTGTTTCTTTAGAATTCCATATAACTATTGAGTTCTCTTCGTTTTCTATTATCTTTTCTTTATGTTACTCTAGAATTTACTTTTAATTTGATTAATCTTCTTATTCGGTGACTTATTGGATAATGACTCTTTCACTCAAAAAAAATAGAAAGACAGAAAGAGATATGAAGTTTTACAAACTGACCACCATCACACCAATTTGTGATTGATGTCTTATCGTCGATGAAGATACACAAACTAGACAGTTTGTGCTTGATGGAGAAGATGGGCACATGAAAAACCACCTCCCAGACCATTAGATGGATGGATGGATGATAATGCACGTGCCCTGCTTCTCCACCATGCACAGCCACCATCTCCGTTGCCAACAACTCATACAAGAAGACTGCCAAGATTCCTCTCCTTCCTTTCATTTGTATGTATTTATAGAGGTTTTCTTCCGTGGGTGCTACCATATGGAGGGAGGCTTTAGACAGTGGAACACAACAGGCTACACACACATGGCCAGTTGGTCTTGTGTGATTGCAAAAAGGTGCTGTGCACTGCACTTAACTAATTGGCACGCGTGGTAGCTCTCAAATCTGGACCTATCTAAAGTTGTTTTGGTTGCTTTGCACTGTATTGTTGAATATGAGTGGATTGTCTTATATTTTCTCAATAGTTTAATTTTTTGGATAAATTAATTAGTGTATAAAACTCAATATTTTTTATATTTGTCTACATTAATCAGTAATCTTGGAAGTTTGAGGAGCAAGAACGTGTTTTAATTGGTTGGTACATGATAAGTGGGTGCTGTTTGGAAGTGAGAATACAGTTCGGTTGAGATGGCTAGGAAGGGTAATAGGATATAAACCATTCTAAATTGAGTTACATGGAGTAAGAATGGGCACTTACTAAGGAAGCTGAGAAGGAAAGATAACTTTTGTTGCAGATGTATTCAGTATTCAGTCACCGCTTTTAGTTAAGGAGGAATAAAAGAATCATCTTTTCAGTTCTAAACAGTCTCAGATACAGATGAAATCTTGAAATTCAAGTCATCCAATGTAGGTCCAATTTTATAGGAATTGCTATTTTATAATATAAATCCATGCATAAGTTCACAAGTAATTTATTATATTATTTTCTTTTTTTCCATAATTAATTTGATACTTTGGTCATATTAAAGTGGGTGAAGAGAGAAATGAGTAGTTAATAATATATTTTATTCAGGGATACTATGGTCTATTTTTTAATTCTGTTGTGTTCATAATTTTTGGCTTGTGTGCATGACTGTTGGACCTACATATACAGTGAAACAAAATATGTTTATTGAGGTCATCCTCCATTATTGGTAAGAATCTTTTCTATACATATTTTTTTATATATATGGTGATTTTTACTTCTGATACTATAGTTTTCTATATAGTATCATGATGTCAATTTCAACTAAATGTTCACTCTTCTTCTATAAGCTTTTGGGTCCTTCACTAAGTACGGTCCACCTCTAGGGTCATAATCCTTTTATGGGACTACTTTTTTTTATGGCATTGCAACTTGCAAATTTTCCTTTTTTTCCTTTTGAAAGAGATGAGACACCAGTATTGGCTGCACAAAAAGTTTGCATTCCATAAGGATGTTATCATTTACTAGTGTGGTGCTCAAGAAAGTGAGTAATGAGAGTGGGTGATGCTGTTGTTGGTTTGGGGGACACCAACCTAAGCATGGAATTGGTTGGGTCCAATACAGCAAACACAACCATTTCCTGGCTGTTCACTGCCTTGACAGGTCATCCATGGTTTATTGCTGCTCTCCTTTATACCAATTGGCATCAATACTATTTTACCATATCCGATTAAAAATACTTGTCATTATAACAAACTAGTTTTGATTTAGCTTTCACTGTTACACTTTATACATAGCTTTTCATTTAAATGCCCTTAATAAATATTGGTGGATAAAAATGTGCTTATGTGCCCCTTAACTATTTCAAAGAGAGAGACATAAGTTAAGGACAAATAAGTTAAAGTATTGGTATAGTTATTATTGCTTTGGTTATGCTGTCTTATACAAAATAATGAACGTGGTTACCTTGCATGTTTTATTGCTGCTTTCCTTGGTACCAATTGGCATCAATCCCATTGTACTATTACACTCTCCATTGCATAATATAATACATATACAATTTATAATATTATTATAAAATATAAGACGTACATACAAATTTATTAATATCTTTTCTATTATACCATCATTTATATTTTCGTTTTCTCTACTATATATGACTAATCTCCTATTAGTATTCTCTCTCATTTTATAAACATTTATAAATTAGAGTAGTTTAGTCATTTGTTTCAATATTCTCATGAACTTAGAATGTCTTTAGTCTATATGCATAGTCAAAATACGTCTTATTTTGTGTAACGGAGGGAGAACTAGCTTAAAATACTTGTTACATAGCAGTTTGAAAAGTTTTAGTTTAAAAATACTTGTCGTTTAACACTTTGAAGGTAACTTTTTACTGAAATGCCCTTTACTGAAACACAGTGATCAATGAATGGTCAAAAGCAAGCTGTCGATCACCGGCCTCGACTATCTTAGCTATGGGGAGCAATCCGGCACGTTTGAGAATGGGAATGAACCGTCAGTGCATCTGCCATTACCTATCCGGGCCACGCAGGTGAAGTACATCAAGTACCTCTTCTTTTGGTAAGCCTGTGCGACCAATGCTATTGATAGATATCACGATCATGTAGGTCCCACCGCTCGTCATCTCCAGCCATGTCTACCTGTAGGAAAGTGTTTTTTATCACATCAATTTCTAGATTAAACCAATTTAAATTAAGTATGCAACAACGAAAATGATAATAATATACAAAGTTATTACATTATAGCATAACAATACATAACTCCGATACAACATCATATGAAGTTATTATAGAACAAAAATACATAGGTTATACATCGTGAATATATCACACTACCAACAAAAACAGATGACATATTTTTGTGCAAAGTTTGCCATCAGGTTAGAATATATCACACTACCAACAAAAGCAGATGACATATTTCTATGCTTACCCAATGCTGCTATTAACATGTATGAATGCTCATTTATCTGAGACACAATAAAATAATTTTCATCTTTTGGTTTGTACGCATGCACGCGTCATGAACATTCTTCTGGTAGACAATGCACGTTGTACAAACACTTACTGGACCTCACCACTTTGTACTGCCTATTCAGTGATAAAGCCCATTTGGCGACTGCATTTCTTAAGTCTTTTTTGTTCCTAAAAATCTGCCTGAGATGGACAGTGCTCTCATTTAAATCCCACGAATAATAATGCCCTTGACTAACAACTGACAGAGATTATTACCTGAGTAATTTCTTTATGCTTTTCTGTGGCCACCGCGACTGCAAAAAGAGATCGTGTGATAGTCCAAGATATTCTGTACTTAATCAAAAGTTATCCGTTTGTTCCTTTCCATGGTCGCTTGCGACCACGGAGAGAGATCATAAAATAGTTCAAGATCTTCTGGTCTATATAAGGCCCATCGCGGATCTGTGGTCACAATGATTGTGGCTGTGACCTCTATGGTCACAATACTCAAGGTCACTGAGTCCGTGGTCACTAGCCGCAGACACTATGGTGGTGGAGACATGGTAACACTCGATATATGATCGCAGCCAGTATGCAACCATGTAATAAGAGAGTTATCTTTAAAAAACTTCTTCACGAGGAAACCCATAGTGGTTTGAATTAAGACAAATATTGAGTCTGGAAATACCTCCGAGTCAAGAAAGAAAGGTTTGGTCGAGACTTATATTTCCGACCACAGTCTAAGGGTGATGTGGTTATACTAGACCATAACCACTCTTTGACTGATACAATCAGTTGTACCCAGGATAATATAAGTCTCTTCACCAGAAGGATGAACGTGTGGTTATCCATAACTGCCATGATATAACTGGTGGACAACAACTGCATAACGTCCTTCTGATGAAGCAACCGAAGCCTTTTCAACAAGTATAGAAGAAGGGCTAAAGGTTTGTGTAAAGGGGATCGGAGGAAGATAGAAGATATTAGACTTTGTAACTTATCATTTTGATAGTGAAAACCCAATAAGAGTAGGGCTATTACTCAGACTACGAGAGCCCGAACCTAGATTAATATTGTGTCTTTGGTTTCATTCTTATGGTTATACTTTTGATGATTGATTGATATTGTCCCCCTACTAAACAAAATAAATTCGTGTAAGTTTGGCTTGGGATATTGTCCCAATCGTCGACCGTGGGGAACAACAGGATATTATCTTCTTTACCAAGGTTAGCCGTATCTATGGATCTTACGCCTTGTGCATACGACTCCGAGAATGACTTCGATCTCGTTGACTACGCTGATATCATGGATGAAGATATCATTCCCATGGAAGAGATCGATGTCGCTCTTGAGCCTAGTGCCGAGGGGAATCCTTCTCCATCTCTGGTCATGTCCATCGACCAAGAGCCTGAGAAAGCAGCTTACTTGTCTTCTGTGAGCCTTGCCACATCCAAAGGCGATTATGTGCCACAACTCATTGCATTTACCAACACAAGTGCTGAGGATCTCGATGCTTCTGCATCGAATATGGATGACCCCAACGATTATTGTTCGTTGGGTCTGGAAGAATCTGCTCCGGACAATCTGCATTCTCTTTTTGACTTTGAGTGTGACTCCGACAAAAAGGAGATGTTCTCTCCATTTGCGGTCTCGGCTCCACGGAAAGTTGCTGGACTTTCCGAGGAGACCTTGGAGCAACGACTTGCTAGGGAAGAGGGGGACTGCAAACAACAAGAAGATGAAGCTCGCGAACAGTGGGAAGAAGAAGTTCGCAAGACCACAGAGGAAACTCTGCGCCTTGCACAACGTCACCATGACACCGTTGTTCGCGACCTCGGCCCTGGAACGTCCCGCTCACAGATCTAGGGTGTTCCCCAATGGCTGAGGCGATAATGACGAAGACTCCTCTGGCTCCCAGAAGAAGGACACAGGAGCGCATCCGTGTGATAGTGGAGGCACTCCGTAACCCTCTTGCTGGCTTCGCAAATGACGACGGGATAACGTTTGCAAGAGTCCTTGCAGAAAATCTTGATGGAGTAGCATCAGATGTAACTCCAACTGCCTCGTCGCGATCAATGACTTATTCCCGAGAAGGGGATAGTGCTTATTATAGCCAGGGATGACGCAACCATGCTTGAGTTACACCAACCCGTCGTGGTCGCGACAAAGTCCAGAGGATTGAACGTTCCCCTGATCGCAACCATGAGCAGGTATGCTCCCGCTTGGGACCCCGCCGTGAGGTCCTCATGCTCACTCTTCCCGCGACCATGGAAATAGTCGCGATGATCGACAACAGCATATTACATATGTTGGTTGCAAGACTTTTTGCCAGGATTGCGAGCAATTCTCTGGCCTAATAATAAGTCAGGCATGATCGAGTGATTCGATGGGACGCAAAACTCAAAACTCATCTGAATTTCTCCAGATTTATGCCACTGCAATCCAGACGGCAGATGGAAATGAAAAAGTGATGGCAAATTATTTGGCAACGGTCCTTAAGGTCCGACATGAACGTTGCTTTTCAATCAGCCAGAGGGATCCACTACAACTGGGAAATGTTATCTGATGCTATCCTTAGCAATTTCCAAAATTGCTATGAAAAACTTGGCAAGGAAGATGATCTCCATCTTTTACGCCATACCTCAAGTGAGACTCTCCGATAGTTTGTGAAGAGATTTGTGGGGGTAAGAAATACTATCCCCAACATCTCTGACAATTCGGTGATTAGAGTCTTTAAACATGGAGTTCGATATCAAATATTCATGGAGCATCTCAGCATTCACCTGCCAAGATCAGTGTCAAAACTTTTTGACATGGCTGAGCGCTATTCCGACGCCGTTGAAGTAGTGGAATGGAATAGGATGGTCGAGAAGGGTGATTTACCACTCCAGCCGGGTCTGGACTCCGAAAGGAAAGAGAATTCTAACAAGAGGTCTAGATCATCTATGGGCAGGAAGAACAAAAAGGCGAAAAAGGATGGAACAAACTGCTCTCGAGAGGTCACGAACATGGAAAAGTGACCACAGGATAAAGGTAATAAAGTTCCATACAATAATAATAAACCTAGTTCTGGTGGACGCAACAGCGACCACGCAGAAGAACAGACTAACCCACAAGGAAACAAGAGGTGGTGTTTGCTGCATGATGTTCTAGGACATGATCTCAAGAATTGCCGAACATGGTTAAAGCGCATGGAACAATTCTACCAAGGTAATGCACCTATGCCTACCATACCAGAAATTGGAAACCCAGTGGGAATAAGGACGCTATTGGAGATGATGACATGCCATATCAGGTACCAAATAATCATATTAATGTTATTTTTGGTGGTTCTTCGTCTTATGCTTCCAAGCGTCATTTTAAATTTGTTCGCCGAGAGATGAATAATGTTGAAGCTCCCCCAGGAGAGCCTCAATACCCCCACTGGTCGAAGCCGTCCCTGACCTTTAGTTGGGAAGATTGCCCTAAAGGATTAACACGACCATGGTGACTTCCTTTGGTCGTGTCACCCACTATTAGCAATGCGAAAGTGGGCAGAGTCTAAGGCGATGGAGGAAGTTCTCTCGACTTACTCTTTGTAAAAGCACTTGACGAGATGCGAATCCCTCGTTCAAGAATTAAACTTATGGTTCACCCATTTTTTGGGATTATTCCTGGTCCTTCGTACACTTCTATCGGCCAGATTATACTGTTGGTAATGCTCGGAGAACCAGAGAATTTTTGAATAGAATTGGTTACTTTTGATGTAATTGATTTTGATGCAGCATACAATACAATCCTTGGTAGGCCCTTGCTTGCCAAATTCATGTGCGTCAATTACACCAATCTCAACGCTGCCTACTTGAAGGATGATTTTTGCCTTCCCCGCATTGATCAGTTGGTTGATTCAACAGCGGATTGCGAATTGATGAGCTTCCTAGATGCCTACTCAGGGTACCATCAAATTAGCATGGCAGACGAAGATGAAGAGAAAACTACCTTCATCACACCATTTGGCATGTACTTTATGTTAGAATGCCATTTGGAATCAAGAATGCTAGTTTCACATACCAGCTCTTGATGCAGAAGACCTTTCAATCTCAATTAGGGCATAATTTAGAAACTTATGTTGATAATTTGGTTGTTAAGAGCTCTAAAAGCTCTAGCCATATAGATGATTTGGCTGAAACTTTCTATAACCTGAATAAGCATGGAATAAAGATGAATCCAGAAAAGTGCTCCTTTGGGGTTTGTTTCGATAAACTTTTGGGTTTCCTGGTTTATTCGTGAGGCATTGAGGTTAATCCCGACAAAATTGGGGCCATTGAGCAAATGTGATCTCCTTCGACCACGAATGAGGTACAAAGCATAATTGGTCGAATGACGGCTTTAAGTTGTTTTATTTCACTATTGGGTGAATGTGGATTGCCTTTCTTTAAGGTTTTGCGTAAGCACAATGGTTTTCAGTGGTTGGAGAAAGCCGAAAAAGCCTTTCAGGAAGTGAAAGCATATTTAGCTAGTGCTCTCATACTGGTTTCCCCAACTTTGGGAGAATCATTACTCATCTATTTGGCTGCAACCCCTCATGTGGTCGGCGCTGTTCTGGTCGCAGAGAGGGGAGGAGTGCAATGATCAGTTTATTATGTAAGTGAGGTGCTAAATAGACCAAAGGACAGGTACCCTGAGGTTCAAAAGTTACTTTATGCTCTCTTAATGGCTTCAAGGAATCTGCGACATTACTTCCAAGTGCACAAGATTATTGTGCCTTCGTCCTTTCCCTTAGGGGACATTCTCTATAATCCGGAAGTAACGGGTCGAGTTGTGATATGGGCAGTAGAACTTGGAGCATTCGATCTCCACTTTACAGCCCGGGTAGCAATCAAATCCCAAATTCTCACAGATTTCATGGTCGAATGGACTAGTCCGGAACCTGTCGTGGTATTACGAATACCCCGGCAAGTTTTGTGGAAGATCCTAGCGAAGAAAAGACGACGCGAGCTGACCGCGTGACCGGCCCTCTCCCGTCGGACAAACACAGCAAGTGACCCAAGGATTTATACAGGTTTGGGCCTCAGTGGAGGCACTAGTCCTGTCGGCGTGCTCCCAACTGGAGTTGGCTAGGGGAGCTCTCTCAGGGGAGAGATGGCTCCAGAGCACACCTGTTTGATTTTCTATTAGAGTAAAAATGAATTGTCCTCCTCACATGAGGGGTTACAAGGGGTTATATAGGCCCAAAAGAAGCAAAAAGGCTAAACTACACCGCTGGCCACCGTTGGATCGAAGGGCAGCGACGTCCTCCTTCCGGTCAGGGGCCTTGGATGCTTGACAGGTGTCCGCCAGTTCCCGAGGCGCTCCACGCATGATCCTCACGTGAACCGGTACATGGGAACCTTGTCTTCGGAAAGACCTGGGACAAGCCACCGGGGGGCCTTGTCCCCGGGCAAAAGGCGACGCCCAAGACAAGCCATCGGGGGGACTTGTCCCCGGGCAAATGGCGGCGCCCGGGACAAGCCACCGGGGGGGCCTCGTCCCCGGGCAAAAGGGATGGCCTCTTACCTAGACTTGGTCGCGTGGAGATTTCCCCCAACAGTAGCCCCCCATGCCCTCCGGGGACGATGCTCGAGTCCCCGGAGGGGATGGTCCATGTTACCGGGAACATCTCCTCTGGGACGGATCTCTGGAACCGTGACGCTTCGATCCCCGCGCCAAGCGTTTATGGCTGCGTTGTCGTTCATTAAGGTGTCTCGATGAGAGCGCACCGTTCGGCCATAATGGCCGCTCGCGGTTCGAACCGGCGGTGCCTCATTTCGCGACCCGTCCCTTCGTTTCCTGCGTGCTGTTTGAATTGGACGGTGCGGATGCACCACGAGGAGCCACGTGGCACCCATCGGGGCCACACTCGAGCCCTATAAATAGGGCCTTGAGAGGCCCAGAGAAACCACTCCAACCTTCAATCCTCAAACTCCATCGGTGCTCTTCGCTCTCCCAGTAGCCCTCTCCCGGAAGCTCGGTCCCGGAAGCTCAGCCACTGGAAACCCAAGCCCCTCTCTTTTAGAACCTAAGCCACCGGAGGAATCAATGGGACCCAAGGGCCGTGCCAAGGCTGCTGAGGTGCCTCCAGAGGAAGTCACCACGGACTTCCTCTGGGCCTCCGAGTTCACATCCGGGGACTTGGAGTCCCTCGTGGACCGGGGGGTGGTCGCAGACGGGGACGTCCGGATCCCCTCGAAGAAAGATGGTGCCCCCCGCCCCAGGCCCGGGGAAGTGGTGGTCTTCAAGGCTTTCCTCGAGGCCGGGCTTCGGCTCCCGGTGCACCCGTTGCTCCAGGAGTTCCTTAAGGAGTATGGGGTGGCACTCAACCAGCTGACGCCGAACGCCTTCATTCGGATGGGCCTCTTCATATGGCTGTTCGAGACAGCCACCGGATGGGAGCCGATGCTCCGGCTGTTCCGGTACTTCTACGAACCGGCGGTGAGGAGCTCCCACTGGGTGAAGGGAGGGCCGAAGTCCCCGTTTGGCTCGGTGATGATCCAGCTACTGCCGTCCCGGGTAGCGGAGTATTCTGTGGCGGCCTCCCGGGACCACTGGAGGGACTGGGTCCGGAGGTGACGTAGTCACTGGATCCCCCCTCCTACAGCCGGTCGTTCACCCCAAGCCCCCGGTGTGGACCGAGGAGGAGTTGAAGCTCCTCAGCAAAGTGGTCGGCTCCCAGGGCGTCCGTTCTATGAGGGACGCCGCCGAGGAGCTGACACTGCTGAAGATCTCCCCCTTCTCGCATGGGAGGAGGGGGATCGGGATGTGTCCGGCCCAGCGGCCCTCGCAAAAGCCGGTGACCCGACGTAAGTTCCCGGCTACTTTACTTGTTTCCTTCGTTAATTTTTCTAACTCTTATCTTTTGCAGTCCGGCCGTACCAGGGCGCTTGGGAGAAGGCCGAGAACCTCCTCGGGAGGTATTATGCCGACGAGGACGAGCGGATCGTGCGTGTCATCGGGGAGGGTCCTCCCCGGAACTTGGTGGCCGAGGCCTTCGGGCTGAGGCTACCAGCGAGGACGCCTCTCCCCACCCCCGGTTCCCACAAGAGGGGGAAGGAGGTTGTCGGGGGTTCTGAGCCAAACCGGGCCAAGGCTCAGAAGGCCCTTGGTCCGTCAACGACACTGGGCTCTACGCCCGTGAAGGCCCGGGACAGGGCGCGCACGGGCACCTCCCCGGCGCGAAGTGACACCGCCTCTCCCGGAGAACTCCGGGGGCGCGATGGAGGCACGGGAGCTTGCGCGCCTCCCCGAGGCCTCCGGAGAGGATCAGGGAAACGAGGCAGCCGATGACGGGGAGGCATTCGACTCGGAGGATTATGCCCCCTCACCCCCTTCGGCAATTGCTCTCCCAGCGGCCCGGCGCCACCGGAGTTGGAGAGGCCGGAGGTTTGGTTCGCGGAGGCTTCCACTCCGCGCATTGAATGGCCGGTGGACTAGGGGGGAGCCCCTCGGTCTACGAGGTCCCCCAGAAACGGAGGTCCTGGGGACCCCGCGACCCGGAAGGGGAAAGGGCTCCTTATCCCCCCCCGGGGAGGTACCCCCTCGGAGAGCTCGTCGACCTCCTCCTTGGACACTTCTTCGGTGGCAAGGACACTAGCCACCTCAACTCTGGTCCTCATCACCCCCACAACCTTCGCGAGGGGGCCCGCTGCTAGTCCCGATGGGTCCAGCGTCGTCGGGAGGGAGACCCGAAAGGTCCAGGACTACGTGTCACAAGGGACGCTCCGCGAATGCTGCGGGGAGCTTCAATCTCTCCACATCCAGGTTCGTCCTCGAACCGGTAGCTTGTTTTCTTCGGGACTCCAACTCGAATTTTAACTAACTCTCGCGTTTGTAGGGGGCGGCCATCGCCTGGGGCATCGAAGCGCACTTCAATAAGGTGCTGAAGGAGGTGGATGAGAAGGCTGCCGCCTACCTGGAGCAGCTGGACGACGCCCTTCGGGAGTTGGCCCCGGTCCGGGCCCACATCCACGCCTCCGAGAATGCCAACGACTGGCTCCAGAGGGAAGCGAACGCCAAGGAGGACGCCCTCTGGGAGCTCGAGGGCTCCAGCGTCTGGGTGGTGACGGATGCTGGCCGCTCCGTCCGCTCAGCCCTCGAGGGGCTCGAAGTGAGCCTTGGCTCGGGAGGGGCCTCGGAGGCAGCGCCGACGACGCTCGCGGAGGCTATGCGTTTTCTTAATGCACAAGTCTCCATGATCCCGGAGGCTGCCGATGCCCGGGCATGGGGCCGGGCCATCTCGGTGGTGGATGCTGTGGCCGGGCTTGTAGAGCACCGGGGGGTTGGCGCCCAGGCGATTGGGGGCTGGATCCCCCGAAGCTTTCTGGAGTTCTTCGAGCCATCCCGGTGAGAAGTGGAGCAGCTCGCCGGCGGCTTCTACGACCGGATAGTTCGGGTGCGATTCCCGGCGCCGGCGCCTCCGGGAGCCTCCCGGGGGGAGGACACCAATGGACAAGTATGAGCCTCCCCCCCGGGCCTTTAGATAGGACCCCCCCTTTTTTTGTCTTAGGGTTTTCCTTTCCGGTACCTTCTTAGAAGAAACCCCAGACACTTGTACAAGAGCATTTTGATGCAATAGAAATGAAATTTTTTGCTAAGTCTTTGAATCAAATTTACCAGGTTTCCTGGGAGGTTGCTCCCGGGGCTCGGGGAGTCACTTCCGGGCTAAGACCCCCGAGGTTGGAGCACAACCTCAGGGGCATCCCGATGGTACAGGGAGCTTCTCCGAAGGTGGAGCCCCCGGTCTCTGGCGGGTGTCACCCGGGGGAAGCCCAGGCCGTCTTCATCTTGTTAAGTCTCTTCTCCGGGGGACATGGAGGGGGTGTTTCCCAGGAGCCAATCCGATTGCGGTGGCATCCGGAGTGGCACCTGGACAACTTCGACAACCACCGCGCTGAACTGTCCCCTCCATGACCGGGGTCCCGGAGGGTTCCCCCGCTTCGAATACTTCCACCGGCGGGCTACTAGTATTGGCCCGAAGGTTTGCTCCGAGAGGCCCAGCGTCGTATACGAAGTTTATATCGGGACCTGGCCTGGGTGCTATCAGAGGGCCTCCGGGATTATTAGGTGTAGGAGCCTTCCGGGTTATACTCCGGGTTGTACCGTGTTTAATGTAACAATGCCCACCGGAGGGGGTAGATGTCCTCCGGTTAAATGAATATTTTCAATAAAGCTAAGTTTGCTTGTATACTTCGTGAATTTTTGAATAGTCCAGGTCCGGAACAGGGTGATCCCCGGGTGGGTTACCCCCCCTCCACAGCGGGCCGAAGGGTAACTCCGCGCGCTGTGGAGGTGACCAAGCCCCGGGGTAAGAATTCTTCAATTATGTTTTCAAGTTTCCCAAAGGTTCCCGTGAGAAACTTTTCGGGTCGCCATGAGAACGGGGGACTGGAAAAAACCTTCGGGAACAATTTTTTTCTGAGATCATCCGGTCGTCGTGAGAACGAGGAGCCGGGAAAGAGCTTTCTGGGAGCCCCAAGATTTCTGAAAATTTTTTCGGGAGAAAACTCTCCGATCCGAGATTCCCAGGAATAATCTTTCCAGGAGAAAACCCTCCGGTAGCCGTGAAAATGGGGAGCCGGGAACGAGATCTCCAAGAAAGAATATCCGAGAAAGTGAAATTCTCGGGGATAATTTTTCGGGGAGAAAACCCTCTGGTCGCTGTGAAAACGGGGGGCTGGGAGCGAGATCTCCAAGAAAGAATATCTGAGAATTCCGTCTCGCTAAGGAGACAATTGACTCCCGGGGGAGGATGCGCCCGATGACGGGTCTGAGTGCTTGAATAGGGGACTAGTCTCTTAAATTGACTTGTTACAGCGATCCCTAAGGACCGGGTTGCCGCTTACACCCTCAGTCCACGAGGGGTGATCGTAAGCCGCCCTACGGGAGTGGGACTCCCTTTGTAGGGACTTGTTGGGTCGTGATAGCTCACTTCCTCGCAGGGAGGGCATCCTCATGGGGAGGGCATCGTCGTGAGAGATGGTAATGTAAAAACCTACAGTGAGCCAGAGCTGAGGAAAAAACCAGTTGTATTGAAAATGAGTTAAGATACAACGCCTCCCCCCGCAAGATTGCGATGGGGGAGGGAATGGTGAGTACAATGTCCCCCTCCCCTCTGGCATAATCGCTCCAGGGGAGGGGACGAGCCTGTAGGCTAGACGTACAACTTGCGAAGCAAGCGCACGTTCTACGTGTGCTTCAGCTCCTGCTCTTGAAGGTTGGAGAGTTTGTAAGCCCCCGAGCCCAGGACTGCCGAGATCCTGTAGGGACCCTCCCACTTGGGGGGAGTTTGCCCTGGGCTTGGGGGTCCGTGACGCGGTTGAGGACGAGGTCCCCGAGGCAGAAAGCCCTCTCATGGATGCGCTGGTTGTATGTGCGCGCCATTTCGCGCTCATAGATGGCGGTGGTGGAGGAGCGCTCGATCGCGTTCTTCCTCCACGAGGTCGACCTCCAATCGTTGATTAGCCTTGTTGGCTTGGTACGTCGCGGTCGTGGCTCTGTCTAGGAGCTCGACCCGCAGTGACCGGA
Source organism: Pharus latifolius (assembly GCA_019359835.1). Classification (NCBI taxonomy): domain Eukaryota; kingdom Viridiplantae; phylum Streptophyta; class Magnoliopsida; order Poales; family Poaceae; genus Pharus; species Pharus latifolius. Next base: position 39,525,585 of record CM033323.1, on the reverse strand, counting down.
AGCCAATCTCCGGGGGAAGGACTGCCTCAACCACGTATACAAGGGAGAAGGGGGTGCGTCCCGTTGCCCGGCTCGGGGTCGTGCGCATGGAACAGAGGATTCTAGGGAGCTCCTCCGCCCATGCACCCCGCTTGGAGGTGGCTTGTTCGAGCAGCCGGCGTAACCCTTGTAGGATCACGCCGTTGACCCTTTCGACGGCCCTGTTGCTCTGTGGATGAGCTACCGAGGCGAAGTGGATGGTGAGCCCCAGGCCTTCGCAGAATTCCCGGAAATGTATCGAGTTAAATGGGGTCCCGTTATCGACAGTGATCTCTTGGGGGACGCCGAAACGACATACGATATTTTTCCAGAAAAAATGCTGTACCGCCCGGGACGTGATGCTGGCCAGAGGTTCGGCCTCGACCCATTTTGTAAACTAGTCGACCGCGACCACCGCATACTTGTAGCCCCCGGGTGCTGGGGGGAAGGGACCAAGGAGGTCCATCCCCTAGCGCGCGAAGGGCCAAGTGATGGGGATAGTCTGCAGCGCCACAGGGGGTAGGTTCGAACCTTTGGCCATCTTCTACCAGGCCTCGCACGCGGAGACAAGGTCTCGTGCGTCGTGAATCACTGTGGGCCAATAAAAACCCTGGGGAAGGGCCTTGACCACGATGGAACGCGGGGCCAGATGAGACCCACAGCTTCCCGAGTGAATATCCTTGAGAAGCCGGAGTCCTTCCAGCTGTGGAAGGCACCGGAGCAAGGTGGAAGCCCCCTACTTGTAAATCCTCCCCTCTAACAGGATGTATGCCCGGGCCTTTGCCTGGTGGCGCTTGGCCTCCGTGTTGTTGGGAGGGTCTCCCTCCCCCTTAATCAAGGGGACGAGAGGATCCATCCAGGATGAAGTCCGGGTGATTTCGGTGACTTCCGGGATACAGGGCTCGTCACCCATGTCCGGGGACGTCACCGAGGGCTTCGTGATGATCTCCAAGAAAGCCCCTTTGGGGAGCGATTCCCGGGCGCTGGCTGCCCGGGCTAGGGCATCATCCCGGTCGTTGTCCCTCTGCGGGATGTGCCGGGCCTCTAGTCCATCGAAGTGCTTCTCCATTTTGCGCACTTCCGGCAAGTAGAGGCTCAAGTTTGCGTCATGGCACAAGTAGGACTTGTCCATTTGGCAAACTACGAGTTGGGAGTCTCCCTTTACTAGGAGGCGTCGAATCCCCAAGGAGTGTGTGAGGCGCAACCCGAGGAGCACGGCCTCGTATTCGGTGACGTTGTTCGTGGCAGGGAACTCGAGCCGTGCTACATACTCGAGTTCCTTCCCCTCGGGGCTCCGGAGGACTACTCCCGCGCTGGCCCCGGCGAGACACAGGGAGCCATCGGACATGAGTGTCCAATGGTCGCTGCGTCGGGGCGGTGCGGGGAGGTTTGCGTCCCTGGGCTCAGAGGCAGGAGTCCACTCCGCCACAAAGTTGGCGAGGACTTGTGACTTGATGGCGGAGCGCCTCGTGAGGGAAAGGGAAAAGGGGCCAAGCTCGGCCCCCCACTTCCCTATCCGGCTGGTGGCTTCCTTGTTCCGAAGCACCTCCCCCAAAGGGAGGGACGACGGGACGGTGATCGGGTGCCCCAGGAAGTAATGACGGAGCTTCCAGGACGCCATTAGAAGGGTATAGCAGATCTTCTCCATCTCCGTGTACCCAGTTTTGGCCCCTTGGAGGGCTTCGCTCACGTAGTACACGGGACGCTGTTGCTGGTCTTGCTCCTTTACCAATACCGCACTCACGGCGACCGGGGTCGCGGTGAGGTAAAGGAGCAGAGGCTCTTCCGGGGACGGGCTCATGAGCATTGGGGGGCTCGTGAGGTACTTCTTCAAATCATCGAAGGCTTCCTGGGCCTCAGGGGTCCACCGGAACCCTTCGAGCCCCCGGAGGATTTTGAAGAATTGGAGGCCGCGTTCCCCTGACCGTGAGATGAAACGACTCAGCGCGGCTAAGCGGCCGGTGAGTCGTTGAACGTCTTTGACCGAGCGCGGCGGGGGCATGTCCAGGAACGCCCAGATCTTTTCGGGGTTGGCCTGTATGCCCCGCTGGGACACAAGGAAGCCCAGGAGCTTCCCCCCGCGCACGCCGAAGGCGCATTTCTCCGGGTTGAGCTTCAACCCGTATGCACGGAGGTTGCGGAAGGTCTCCGCTAAATCGTCGATGTGAGCAGTCGCGCGGGGACTTTTGACGACCGCGTCATCGACGTAGACTTCGATGTTTCGACCGATCTGGTCCTTGAAGACCAGCGTCATGAGTCGTTGGAAGGTCGCTCCAGCATTCTTCAGCCCGAAGGTCATGTGAACGTAGAAGAAGGTTCCGAGGGGAGTTATGAAACTCGTCTTTTCCTCGTCCCCTTCTGTCATTCGGACTTGGTGATAGCCCGAATACGCGTCCAGGAAACTCATCAACTCGCACCCCGCAGTGGAGTCGACCAGCTGGTCGATTCGCGAGAGCGGGAAGTTGTCTTTGGGGCAAGCGCGGTTGAGGTCGCTGAAGTCCACACACATTCACCACTTGCCGCTTGACTTTTTCACGAGGACAGGGTTTGCAAGCCACTCGGGGTGCAAGACCTCCCGAATGAACCCCGCCTCTCGGAGCTTGGAGATCTCGACCTTGATCGCCTCCTGGCCTTCAAGGGAGAGTTTCCTCAGCTTCTGCTTGACCGGGGGGGGACCGGGGGTCACAGTGAGCTTGTGCTTGATGACGTCCCAGGCAACACCTCGCATGTCAAACGGCTTCCAGGCAAAAACATCAGAGTTTTTGCGTAGGAAAGCCATGAGTTGCTCCACGTGCTCCACATGGAGATCCGCTCCGATTCTGATGGTCTTGTGCTCGTCGCCCAGGGACAGCGGGATCTTCCGGAGGTCCCCTTCCGGACGCGGCTTGGGGAGGGACCTCCCGGAAGGTGATGTGGCTGCGTCTGGTTCTGGGAGAGAAGCCTCCCCCCGTGGGTCTTGATCATGTTGACACTCCCGATCGTCATGGCGGCGTGCTCGTATAAAGTGCAGGCCAGGTCTTGGTCTCCCTGGGCGGTGATCACGCCGTGAGGCCCGGGGATCTTCACACAGAGGAAGCTCTGGTGGATTGCGGCCCCCAAGCGGTTGATCGTGGTCCTCCCCATTATCGTGTTGTAAGAAGAGGGGAGGTCTATCACATCAAACTGGACCATCTCTGTCTGGTAGTTGTCCGGGGTGCCGAAGGTCATGGGGAGATCCACCTTCCCTACAGGGTGGATCGCCTTCCCCGGGACGAATCCCTGCAAGGGCCCTGCCGCGGGCTATAGTAGCTTCTCGTCCACCTGCATCTCCCTAAACGCCTTTAGGTAGAGGATGTCGGCGGAGCTCCCGCCATCCACGAGGATGCGGGCCAGGTGGCAGTTGTAGACGGTAGCGGAGACGATGAGCGCGTCATCATGGGGGAAGCGAACCCCCCGCACATCTTCTACCGTAAAAGTGAGGGGGACGTCCGACCACTTGGGCGGCCAGGACACATGCAGCACCCCCACCACCTTTACTTCGCGCACATATTCCTTGCACTGAAGCTTAGAGTCCTGCCCAGAGGCGGACCCTCCCATGATGACATTGACACGCCTTTGGGAGGTTTGGAAAGGGAGAGTCTCTGATAGCTCCCCCCCTCCCGCGCTTGTCCCTGCTGTCCCCCGGCGGGGGCAGGAAGGGCCGGTAAGGTCGGCTGAGGGGGCGAGGAGGCAGGAGTACCCGCCCTGCCCATGCTGGTCGAGGAATGCCGCGAAGTGTTGGAGCAGTTGGTGGCATTCTCGGGTGGCATGGGTATTGGACTTGTGGAAGGTACACCATAGACCTTCCCTGCCTCCTGCCGTAGGGCTTTCGCGACCGCGGGACGATTGCCCTCCCCCACGACCTTTTGGCTGGGGGAAGGGACGGTTGCGCTTGGGGGCATCACGTGAGCCGCCTCCGCCCTCGAGGACAAAGGTGTCCTGAGGCCGTGGCTCGCTACGATTGCCCCCCTTGGGGCGTTTGAGGGGGTCCCTGGCCCCCCTGTCGACAGGGGCGGGGGCCCCCTGTTTCTTCTTCTAGAGGTCATCCTCCTCCGCCCGAGCGTACTTCTCAAGTACGTTGAAGAGCTCACCGGCGGAGGAGGGGTAGCTTCGGGAGAGTCTCCGGTGGAGCTCCCCTGGGAGGATCCCGCTCTTACACGCCTCGATGACTGTGGAGTCAGGGACGTGAGCTACTTTGCTCTTGACCTGGGCAAAGCGCTTGAAGAAGCTGTGGATGGTCTCCCTCGTCCTCTGTCGGACTGTGTACAGCTGCGAGGAATCCAGGGGACGCACATAGTTCCCCTGGTAGTTTGCGCAGAACTCGCGTTTGAGCTGCCCGAAGGACTTGATGGACCCGGCCTTCAAGTTGTAGAACCACGAGCGGGCGATCCCGATCAGGTAGAGGGGGAAGACGTTGCACTGTACTATCTCGTCCCCCCAGCCGCCGAGATGGCTGTGGAATACACCTGCACAAATTCATAAGGGCCGGCCTCACCGTTGTAGTGTTCGATGTGCAGCAGGTGGTAAGGCCGCGGCCATCGAATGCACCGGAGAGAGCGACACAGTGGCTGGTTTGCCCCTTCCACTTCTCGGGGGGAGTCCCAATCGCTGTCCCCTTTGACAGGGGACACGTGCTCGTTTTCGGAGTCGGGGAGGGGCCCCAGAGGTCCGCCAGCATGGCAGTAGCGCCACTTTTCCTCCGGGTTGGTGGAGCTGACCTCCAGGACGTCCGGGTGCTCCCCAAGAGCGGTTGGTTCTTCGGCGGGTCGCTTCCCCCTACCAGAGCGGAAGTGGGGCTCCCCGTGTCCACGACCCGGGGGTGGCGCCTCCCCAGACTTGGTGGTATGCATTTGCTCAACCTCCTCCCGGGTAAAGTGGACTTGATCCGCCGGGGGAGCCCTCGGGGGCGGCCCCGGAGGAGGAGGGAGCTAATGCGCGTCGACTGCAGGCACAGGAGGCGCAACTGGGGCGTTGGTGGAATTCATTACCGGGCGGTCCAAAGTAGTATTGTCCGGAATCGGAGAGTGGGGGCCCAGCCGGGCAAGGTCCGGCGACGGCGCGGGAGTAGCCCGGCAGGCCACCTCTGGAATGACGGGCACAACCGGCTGGGAGGGGTCGGCGCCCGGCCCCGAGAATGCCCCGGACGCGGAGTGAACCGTTGGCATGGCGAGGACCCTAGGGATGGGGTAAGTCCCCGGCCCCTGGAATGCTCCCATGGTCGGGAAGGCTCCAAATGACGGGCCTGCCGGGGCGTAACCCCTGTTGGAGCCGTAGGCCCTGGGGGTGCCTTGAGCTCCGTAATTCGGAGGGGCTACCGGATGCAGCATAAACGGGGGATTTCCCCCATGAATGTGAACTGCGGGTAGATGGGGGACCGGCGGCCGCGCCAGAACGCGGAGGAGCTTGTCCATCGAGTGCTCGGCGCGGAGCTGGCCCTCCACCAGAGCTTCGAGCAGCGCGTCCCGAGAAGCCGGTGGAGCCACCGGGGGAAAGTCCATCCCCCCGGGAGCGTCCGAGGTCTTCGGGTTGGAGCCGGAGCCCTGTTCGCCGGAAATTACTGGGAGAGTTAAAGGTGGTACCTGGGTTTGGCCGTGTCCAGACGTCGACACCGGGACGGCCACGCTTCTGACGGGTGGCGCCGGGTCACTGGGACCGATGTCACCGGGAAGGGTGCGAGCCCTCGTTCTTGGGGATGCCATGGCGATTCGTCATGAGTCCCCACGGACGGCGCCAACTGTCGTGGTATTACGAATACCCCGGCAGGTTTCGTGGAAGATCCTAGCGAAGAAAAGATGACGTGAGCTAACCGCGTGATCGGTCCTCTCCCGTCGAACAAACACAGCGAGTGACACAAGGATTTATATAGGTTCGGGCCTCAGTGGAGGCCCTAGTCCTGTCGGTGTGCTCCCAACCGGAGTTGGCTACGGGAGCTCTCTCGGGGGAGAGATGGCTCTGGAGCACACCTGTTTGATGGTCTATTAGAGTAAAAATGAATTGTCCTCCACACATGAGGGGTTACAAGGGCTTATATAGGCCCAAAAGAAGCAAAAAGACTAAACTACCCCGCTCGCCACCGTTGGATCGATGGGCAGCGACGTCATCCTTCCGGTCAGGGGCCTTGGATGCTTGACAGGTGTCCGCCAGTTCCCAAGGCTCTCCTCGCGTAATCCTCACATGAACCAGGACCTGGGACCCTTGTCTTCGGAAAGACCCGGGACTAGCCACCGGGGGGCCTTGTCCCCGGGCAAATGGTGGCGCCCGGGACAAGCCACCGGGGGACGTTGTCCTCGGGCAAAAGGCGGCGCCCGGGACAAGCCACCGGGGGGCCTTGTCACACCGGGGCCTTGTCCCCGGGCAAATGGCGGCACCCGGGACAAGCCACCGAGGGCCCTGTCCTCAGGAAAATGGCGGCGCCCGGGACAAGCCACTTGGGGGCCTTGTCCCCGGGCAAAAGGGACGGCCTCTTACCTAGACTTGGTCACGTGGAGATTTTCCCCAACAGAACCACTTGTGCAAGAATGTGTGGATTCAGAAAATACCAACCACTGGACGTTGTATTTTGATGGCTCTCAGAGTTTCAAAAACTCAAGGGCTGGAGCGATCTTAATTATGCCCCGGGGCGACTAGCTCTAGTATGGCGTGAAATTACACTTTGTTCTACAAATAGTGCAACAGAGTATGAAGGTCTTCTAGTCGGGCTTCGAGCAGCCAAGTCCCTTGGAGTCCATTGATTAGTAGTGAAGGGTGATTCACAGCTAGTCGTAAACCAGGTGAACAAGGAATACCAATGCTCTGATGAGACAATGGCTCTATACCTGGACGAAGTGAGGAAATTGGAAAAATACTTTAGAAACTTCGAAGTCCAATTTGTTCCATAAAGAGACAATATTCTCGCAGACCAATTGTCAAAAATTGGTTCCTCACATGCATCCACCCCGGCAGGAGTGTTCATCGAGCACTTAAAAAAGCTTTGAATTGCGACCATCGTAGAGGCACCAACGACGATGACTAACGTCGCCGCCCTTGAGCATTGTGTAGATTGGATCCTACCATTGAGGAATTATCTCGCACATGGGACTATGCTCGAGGACGAAACCGAGAATGACTGGTTAGTTAGAAAAGCGCGAATGTACAGGTTAGTTAAAGGAACCTTGTACGGAAAAGGTGCTCAAGGAGTATTGATGCGTTGTATTCCTCAAGAAGATGGTAAATCCCTTCTAAGAGAGATTCATGGAGGCATGTGCGGAGCACACGCATCCTATAGAACATTGGTCAGAAAAGCTTTCTGATAGAGCTATTACTTCCCAACGGCGCTTAATGACGCCATGCAATTGGTCAAACCTTAGTAGTCTCTTTTTGGACTATTGCTCTCCTAATTTGAAAATGTCATCATCCCTACTAACTTCTGAATTGACATCCGCATCTGTAGCATAGCGATCACCAACTTCTTCCACCAATTGGTAGATGTCTTTACATGCAAATGTAAACTCATCAGCTCTGACATTTGGCATGAATGAGGCTGCAGTGCGGTACGCAATACAACTTAGCGTACATCAGCATTGTGTTTATAGGACTCTTTGGGTCCATCAACATACAGACGTAGGACGACCATGTCTGCTCACACACAAGTTTTCGAAGCAACCAGTACGATCCTAAATTTTATTTACTCTGCCGCGAAACCAGTCCTTTCAATCTGACATTGTGGAACCCAACCCTCCCTTTAAATAAATGAACAACCCATACACGCATTTGTTCCAAAGACCATGATTTGAGATTTGTTGCTTCACTACTCAAATACTGAGATTCACTCAAATTAGTCCCATCTGGACCATCATATATCGCACTTTCACCATAATAAATATATAAAATTTTGGATTGTGATATATCCTACAAATTCAAACATCAAACATACCACTTCAATTGTAACATAAATTAAATTAAATTTAAATATGTTTATATTTTCATCTTGTTAAATATCGTACAAATTTAAACATTAAACGTACCATTTCAATTATAACGTAAATTTAATTTAATTTAATTATGTGTCGCATTTTCATTTTGTGAAATATCCTACAAATTTACCATTTAATTTAAATAAGTATGCAACATAATTTTAGAGAACTAATTTTATAAACCTTTACGTTGCTATCTAACGAATATTTTCTAAATCCAAATGATATATGCACTAAATTTAATTAAAGTATGTATTAATTACAACAGATAATTCTACCTAACTAATACTTATGTACTACTTACCGAAAGATATAAGTACTCATTGGGGGATTAACTTGCAATTCAAATATCCACAGGTTCTACAATTTCTCCGACACTGCAATCAGCATATATTGTATAGAAATATAAGTCTTACTAATTATTTTAGTATAATATACAAAAAACATATAATTACTAAAAAAAAATACTCAACCGAATTTCAGTAGATCTGTGGCCGTGTGAAGTTAACAGAACCTCCATGCGACGTTTCTTTCCTCTCCTCTTCTTTCCTTAACCCTAACTTTTCTTTTTTTTTTGAATTAAAATGCATTTTACATCAATTTTTGGGGCTTATATAGAGGCTGCGGCCTTAGTCGCCACAACATTTGGTGACCTCGTCCTATGCGGCTCTTTATCGTCAGTCATCATGGAGACTAGCTTTGTCGCCACACAAACTAGCAACTATGATAAATTTCTATTTTTGCAAAATCTATACATTAAGTATTATCTCTTTAATTTGTTTTTTGAATGTATTATTTAAAAAAATTCCATACACCACGGCCTTCACTCTCAGTCTCTCAATCCTCTCTCAGCATTAATAGTAATCATACCAGCTCCCCTTGTCAAGTCTCCAGTTTGTCTTCACTTCATTGTTCTCAGCTGCCAACAAAGAGGGCGGCAGCAGCCAACAACAATGCACACTCCTCCAGCCTCCTCCTTCCCCATGCATGTCAATAATGGCAGTTGCACAGGCCACTTCCAGTAGCTTGTAGTCCCATCTTGTCTTCACCTCTTTTCCAATGCAAAACCAACAGTGGAAGTAGTGGTATTGGTAGCAACAACAACAACCTCCTCCCCTTCTTCCTCAGCTTCAACCACTTCTCCAGCTCGTCTTCTTCTTTCTCCTCAACTCATCTCCCCCCAACAAAAACTCTCAACAACAAGGTAAGCTTCTCACGTTGCATGCATAGCTCAACAATGTGTCTGAAAGCATCACAACTTGCGCAACATTGCACCAATTCAAACTCTAGCAGCCACAAACAACTCAGTTCTGTTGCATCTAGGCCTTCATGCCTAACCCTAATTTTGATGATTAATGAAAACTAAGTGTTTCAGACTGACTGTGTTTTTGAGATTGTTTGATACAGAGCTCCGTTGGGAAGATAGTTGAGATGAACAAGAAGAACCGAACACAAAAGAAGTAAAAGCACAAGTCACAAGGAATGAAGTCGAGACGCAAATCGCAAAAACGCAACAGACCTAAGGTAACATTGTCTTTATTTTTACCGATCTCGGTGTTTGGAGTTGATTGGTTTAGAAAAATTGTTTTTAGTTTTTAACCATACTATAAAGAGGGGTGGCAAAAGTCCTCTTTTCATCTCCAACATAAACCGAGAAACTTAGGTCATTGCATTGCATCTTTTTAGTTGGATTTGAGTTGAATTTACTTTGAAAGATTTGGATTTTCAGTTGAGTTTTTGACAGCAGAAGAGTTTTTCAAATTTCTAGAAAGATCTAGGCAGATCTGGTTTTTGCTTCTGTTGACAACAATGTAGCCCTTAAAATTATCTTTGAAACAAGCTATTAGACACCTCTTTTGGATTTTTGAATTTAAAGTTATCACTATTTTTGTTAATGTTGACTGTCAGTTTGCATAACTGACTATCAGTTTGAATGTCAGTTTAATTAAACTGACAATTGTCAAGAGAGGGTGTATTTTGGGCTCAAAATTTTTGTACTAAGCTAACTGTCAGTTTGTCCATACTGACTGTCAGTTAGGGTTTTGACCACAGTTGTTTTCATCTGAGTTTCTATTTGTTTTGGTCGAATACTTGGTCGAACTGACTGTCAGTTTGCATAACTGGCTGTCAGTTGTGGGTTTCAAGTTTCCTTAAACGACCACAAACGGCTAGCTATTTTTTGTCGGCCGTTGTACACGAAACTGACTGTTAGTTAGGCAAACTGACTGTCAGTTTGTGTTGCTGATTTTCAGCGCTAGCTCCAACGGTTCTTTTGATTCTTGAGGCTATAAATAGGGGCTTTGGGCATGAGTTTTACACAACAAGCAGTATCATTCTCTTATACACTCTTGAGGTTTGGTTTTTTACACAAAATGTTGATCTGTTGATCAAGTCGAGTGTTTTCTGATCCACCGAGCGTTTCAGTTCATTGCATTTGCATACACGTAGTTTCTCGGTGAGTGTTTGGAGGTCTAGAGAAGACCTCGCTGCCTATTACTCTTGGTGAGCGCCCTCACCTAGATGGTTCGGAGGCGTGGCGGTTGACCTCTCCAGTTTGGAGATTGTTGGAGAGGCTCGGCAAAAGTGTACAAGGCATCGGTGCTCGCCTTTCTGGAGTGGACAAGGAGCAATCACTAGTTAATAATATCCTTCGTGGGTATTGAGGCAAAACTCAAGTGACTTGAGTGCTTCAACGAGGATTAGTGGAGACTGGGAGAGTCTCCGATACCTCGGTAAAAATTGGTGTTTGCTCTCTTTATCTTGTCTTTGCAATATATAAATTGCATTTGGTTCTTCTTGTTGCAAAAACTTGTTTTTCATTTAAAGTTTTTTTAAAGCCTCCTATTCACCCCCCTCTAGTCGGCATCCTTGATCCTACAAGTTCAACTCCCAACTCCCCTACTTCTTACTTTTATATACTGTGAGACGGTCACCGTCAACAAACCTCCCCTAATCACCTCTAGTTCAACTCTCTTGTCCAATCACCACCAGACCTCCCTTCCATGCTCAAGTGACTTCTTGTGCCCCACATCGCTGGCAATGTCAGTTTTGCCATGCCCTGTTCCTTGGATCGAACTCACCACAGCTCTCCTCGCCTGTCGACTAAGCAAAGTAAAATGTTCCTCTACCTCACTGGATTAAACCCATTTAGACAATTTCCCAATATTTGCCACGGTTCATCGTAGCCATCAACGCCCTGCTATATCAGCCACCGCACCATCACAGAGCTACCTCGACTCTTCGCCACCGTCAGCCATTGTGTCACCAACACCTCCTCATCCCCTAGATGCTCACCTCCAGCCGAATTGAACTCCAGTGACCCCTCACTAGAGGACGACATGCGCGTGTTCCATGCGCATGACTACCACACCACGAACCCTATTACCGCCGCTAATGACAACTCCGTATCCAAACCCAAACTAATCTGCTCCCAGACAATCTTGTCGGCTTGTCAGTCGTGCCGTTCCAACAACGGCAGGCCACGTAAATACTCTATCTATGCAGAGCTCACCTGTTGGGGGAAATCTCCGAGAGGCTAAGCCCAGGTAAGTTGCGTCACATTTACCCGGGGACGTGGCCTCCGGCGCCTGCCTCGGGCGCCGCCATTTGGCTCCCGGGACCTGGCCTCCTGTGCCGATCCCGGGCGCCGCCATGTGCCCAGCGACGTGGTCGCCGGTGCCTGCCCCGGGTGCCACCTTTTGTCTCCAGGGACCTGGTCTTCGGTGCCGGTCCCGGGCGCTGCTTCTCGCCCGGGGACGTGGCCTCCGGTGCCTGCCCCGAGCGCCGCCTTTTGGCTCCCAGGACCTGGCCTCCTGTGCCGGTCCCGGGCGCCGCCTCTCGCCCGGGGACGTGGCCTCCGGTGCCTGCCCCGGGTGCCGCCTTTTGGCTTCCGGGAGCTGGCCTCCGGTGCCAGTCCCGGGCGCCGCCTTTCGCCCGGGGACGTGGCTTCCGGTGCCTGCCCCGGGCGCCGCCTTTTGGCTCGCGGGCCTTGGCCTCCGGTGCCCGTCCCGGGCGCCGCCTTTCGCCCGGGGACGTGGCCTCCGGTGCCTGCCCCGGGCGCTGCCTTTTGGCTCCCGGGACCTGGCCTCTGGTGCCCGTCCCGGGCGCCGCCTTTCGCCCGGGGACGTGGCCTCCGGTGCCTGCCCCGGGCGCCGCCTTTTGGCTCCCGGGACCTGGCCTCCGGTGCCGGTCCCGAGCGCCGCCTTTGGCCCGGGGACCTTGCCTCGTCGCCCTTCTAAAGGTAAAGTCTTTGGTTGTTGGTCACGTGCAGGTCACGCGAGGAGCGCCTCGGGAATCAGTGACTACCTGTCAAGCATCCAAGGCGCCTGACCGGGAGAAGGACGTCGCTACCCCCCGATCCGACGGAAGTGTCCGGGGTAGTTTAGTCTTTTTTGCTTCTTTTTGGGGCTATAAATAGCCCTTGTACCCCCTGTTGTAAGAGGAGGTGATTCATTATTATTGGAATAGCCAAACTCACTGGTGTGCTCCGGAAGCCTCTCCCCCGAGAGAGCCTCCCCAGCAGACTCCGGTCGGGAGCACGCCAGCAGGACTAGGGCCCCCACCGGGACCCGAACCTGTATAAATCCCCGTCATTTCTTGTGTTTGTTCGGCGGGGGAGGACCGGTCACCCGGTCAAACCGCGTCGCGTTTTCTTCGCTAGGATCATCCACGAAACCTGCCGGGGTATTCGCAATACCACGACAGTTGGCGACGACCGTGGGGACTCGTGACAAGACGCCATCGCACCCCCAAGAAGAAGGGCTGGCACCCTTCCCGGTGATGCCGGTCTCGGAGACCCGGGGCCGCCCGTCTGAGACACGACTGTCCCGGCGCTTCCGCCCGGAGGCGGCCAGACGCAGGTACCGCCTCCCACCTTTCCTCTTAATTTAGGTACTTCTACCTCCGGGTCGCTCCCGGTGACCGCGGGAACCTTGGCCGGGACCAGTCTCCCCCCGATGGCTCACCCCCCTCCTTGGGACGCCCTACTCGAGGCTTTAGTGGAGGGCCAGCTCCGCACCCAGCGCTCCATGGATGAGCTGCTTCGCGTGTTGGTGCGCCCACCGGCCCCCACGTATGCGCCATACCCATATCCAGGGGCAATGTCCCCGTTTATGGGTCACCCGGCGGTCCCTCCGATCTCCGGAGGTTTATCCGCCCCGTATGACCTTAGTGGGGGTTACCCTCCCCATGCGGGCCATACGTCTGGACCCTTCTCGGCACCCGGGTCCTTCCCGGTGCCAGGGGGCTACTTCATGCCCGGGCACCTCGTGGCACAGGGGGGATACCCCATTCCGGGCCAGTTCCCGGGGCCGGGGGCTCAATACATGTCGGGGGTTTTCCTTGCGCCGGGAGCCAGTCCCGCCCCGCGCGTCACGTTTACCGCACTGGGGGTGGTCGATAGAGCAGCTCCCGTGCCTCAGTGGACTTCCCCCCGCATCGGCTCCCCGATTCCGGACGTTGCCGCGGCGGTTCCCCCCTCGCCGGTTCCGGATATTACAGGGGCTTCCCCCTTGCCGCATCCCGCCCTCACAGGGGGACACGACTACTCCCATGGGGACCCAGCTTACTGCAGCTGATCCCTTACCTTTTGACTTCCCAGGATGAGCCAAACATAGGAGTATATTGCATCAGTTTAACTTGCATTACATTGAGCAGTATGGCCAATTGGCCTCATTACAACATAATAAATTACAAGCCATCACGGCGTAAATAAGTTTGGTTGCAGAAGAACAACTACTCGGCTGAAGCTAAGTGAACCCCCACAGCAAGAAGTTGAAAGCAGAGCAACACTTTTCAGGACTTGGGTGGAACTGACTCTCTTCCTTCAGGGATCCAAGAAGTTATCCAGGCCTTCGTCTTGATCAGGGACATTCCATCTATTGGATAGTGAATTGCAAGGGTGAGCACTTACGTACTCAGCAAGTCATAGATAAGAGTAGATACATATAGTAGAATGATATGAACCTATGCTATTAGGGAAGGAGGGAAGGTTGCAAAATACTTTTCCTCTTTCCAAATCTATGGCAGTGCTCATCATGACATATCATTAATATCTTTTATAAACTCTTAGAAGCACTACCATAGCACGACAACACATGTCTGCCCATGTTAGCACTTCATTTCATGACAACACATGTCAAGCACACATGAGCTAAGTCTAGCCATATTTTATTTAGAAAACATACTTGTGTCACATCGACGTGGATAGGATCCACAGCGCGCAGGCTCCTATAGACCCGGGAGCTCGGAGTATTCGAATACGTTTTTAACTTTGCAAAGGTGTACCACTTTAATCCACCAATCATTCGGCTTTCAAGTCGGTACCTCTCCATGCGACTTTTACACATGTGACAAGGCCGAGATGACACAACATTTTACAGTCCTAGCATTAACAATTCCCTGCCCGGTAAATAGACAGTTAAGTCTCAAGTACCGTTGTGGGTCCTCCCCACTGCCTTACTTCCTAGCCTGGGTCTATGTTCTCGCAAGACACATAGCCTCTCTTGATTACAGTCGCGCACGACTTAATCTGGCATAGGGCGTCTTCCTTCTTTCCACCCTTTCCTCTCATGATTTTTTTGAACTCACATCACTCATGGCCTTTTGCGGCCCACCAGTTCTCGCAAGACACTGGATCGACAACCATTGCAGGGAAAAGCTAATACTAAAGAAAGCTACTAAGTTGCGCCCGTCCCATAACCGGGCAAGTGGTTGGTACGTTTTTCATGCCGCATAGAAGCACAACACAAGGTTCTAGTCCTTACATGCCCATGACCAGTGCATTCCACAAACCCTGCACTCGTCAGTGCCACCACCATTCCATACCAAACTCTGGCCATGGCAAGGGTTCTATTTCATGAATATACATATATACATATATATTAGTTATGGCTCACGGTTTGATCATTTTATAAGGAATCTCATCATCTTTTGTTGGCATACAGCCTAGTACTGCCATATCATACCTTTGTCATTTCATCAAATGCAATACTGCTTATAATCAAGGCAATGTCTTAACAGTTCATAAGATATAGGTTCAAGATGTCCAAGAATATGACTTGCCTTCCGCGTCGTAAGGTACAGCAGTCGATGTCGGGTCTGACGAAATCTCTGTACTCAGGCTCTTGTTCTAATCAAGGATCAAACAAGCAAACAGGAATCACAATCCATTAATAATCTATATGCAACATGCAAAGGAGAAATACTCTCGGCGATACTGGAACTGGTAAGCTTGAAAGCTGGATTTGAGTTAATCTTGGAGATTTATGGAATTAGGGTTCAGGACGAATGCTAGAGAATCTCAGGGTTTCAAGGATGCGATATGGACATCAAGTCCGCGGCTATTTTGCTCAAAAACGACGAACATCAAAGGTCGACATTTGGTTCAGGGTTTTGACATAGCTTCAGAGAATGCTAGAGAGTTTATCTCAAGGTGTGGTAGTTGAATAAAATGTAGAACATGGCTCTACAAGTTCAATGGACAAGGTGGTTTTCAGGTTGCACAACCAGAAGTGGTTAAACTTGCCCAATGCCATTGGCTGACATGAACTGACAAGGGCTGGCATTGTCAAGGAATGGCATTGATGTGGTTTGGATAATTTCCAGTGGGAAGAATGTGATTTGATCAAAGCATTAGATGCAAAATGTAATAAGGTAGCTATTTGACAAGGTGGTTTTCACAGGAAAGTCCAGAATTTAGGCAATTTGCAAAGAGGCCCCTGGACACAGAGAATTGAATGTCAGTGCACGGCCAGATTCTAGGGCTTGAGTGTTTGATCGATCCTCTTGAGCTTTGCTTCGCCAACTATGTCTAGGAGGTAGGCGAAGACAACAGGAATCCAGTGGTGGAGGTTTCAGGAACTAAGGTGGTCGGACGGTGATGAACGGCGATGAGAAATCACGGTGCCGACACGGCAAGACACAGGTACTGGACGGATCTTGGCACGGCTATATCTTGCGATTTGGCACAGCATCGGAGGGCGATGCAGTGGAGTGATATGCTCAGTAGGTTGAGGCAGATCTACAGGACAAAGTAGATTGAACAACGGCGATGAAATGACGGCGAACGGTGAGGTTGAACTCGTCGGTTTTCAGGAACTAAGGTGAGCTACGGTGGGCACAAGCTACAGGCGATGAAACTCGAAATTGGTTGAGGATTAACGCTTCTGGGGTGCTGCTGATCATTCTCCAGCGAGGAACTGGGTTGCAATCAAACACTGGAGCTCGCCGGCGTTGATGCTGGACTCGAAGAAGACGGCCACTGGGGCGCCGCTGATACAAGGTAGCTCCGGTCAATTTGGTTTGGCTACACCATCTACGGAGTTCAGGGATCACAATGCTACAGTCAATTTGGTCAGAGGTGAAGCTATTCGGGCCGGCGACGTGTACAGCTCACGGTGGCGCGCGAAAACAGGGGAAAGGCTCCATCCGAGCTTCAATTTGAAATCCAACAGCAAGGGCTTGCAAGGAAGGATCTACTGATCAATTGCTTCTACTAAAAGGAGTACTAATTTTGGCTAAATCGGGTTACAAGGCTGGAACAGGGCAAAAGCAAATAACGGCGATTGCCGGCGACAGGAACCACCGGAGTTCAATTACTTGGTACAGCACAAAGAGGCGAGGCAGAGACACTTACTGGCGAATTTGGATCGGAGGTTGATGCAGCGAAGCTCCCTGTCGTCGTTCTCCCCTTCGGCGGCTTGCCGGAGACGAGGAAGAAGACGAGAAGAAGCAGGAGGAAGCGAGACTTGCTGGCTCTGGTGAGGAGTGAACTGCTGCGAGCTACGGGGGGGGGGGGGGGGGGGGCTTAAATAGTGGAGTATGGAGCTCTCGAGACTTGGAGAAATCGGGAGGATATCCAGCTGGTTGGCTACGGTGGCGGTGTTCAGCGGTCTCAACGGCTTTTCAACACGGTCATCGCGTGCTCTGGCAGGTGCAGTGGTAAAGTGTCTGGCAGCTCCGGCATGGAAGCAATGTGGCACAAAGCTTCTGACATTGCTGCAGGCGAGCGCGCGCGCGTGCGAAGGAAGGATTCGGGCGATGCTGGTGCTGCTACAGCGCTGCTACGGCCAATCTGGTGCGCGCATGTGGCGACGGGGTTGCGGCGAAGCTGGCAACGGCGAAGCTCCACCGGCGGTGAGGTTCGCGGTGTAGTTATGCTGCTGGTCGCAGCTGGGCCCGAGGTCGAAAACGGCACATCTACTGGTCGTGGCTTCCCTGGTCGAAGGTGATGCTGTTGGTCGAAACAAGAGGCTGGACTCGATTGCAATTTCAGTTTTCTGATTTGGACTAATCTGTAAAATCTGAGATATTGAGGATTATGGCTGATTTCGACTTCACAGATTTGAAGGACTTTGTTCAACGGACGATTTGAGAGAATACCTGATGAAATCTGGGAACTCTTGATCAATTTTGAACTGAAGTGAAAACAGGGTAATTAGGGTATCTTGAGTCTGGTTTTGTTAAAATCTGGAAATCTGAGACTTAGGGTGGGATTTTGATGTGCTGACAAAAGGCGATTTTGTATTGAATAGCATTTAGGAGGCATTCCTTGAATCAAATTGAGATCTGGAGTTGATTTGTGGCTTTTAGCCTTTTTGGGCTCTTGGAAATTAGAAAAGGACTAAGCTGCGATATAATTTGGACTGATTTGCAAAAAGGGTTTAAATGATGGAATCTGGCTGCCAACTTTTTGGATTAAGGTATTGGCATGCCCATGATTACAATCCAAGAATAATTTGGTCTAGATTAGGTTAAGATCTGGTTAAATCTGAATTCTGAAACTTAGGGTATTTAGGGTAATTAGAATATTCAATTAATTCTTGTTTTCGAAAAAAGAAAGAGATTGATAAATCTGGGAGTTAGAGATCGGATTTGATTTGGCTTCTGAAGGCTTTTATACTCAGGATAGATAGTAGATTATTTCTGGATAATCTGATCTTGAATTGGATCTTCAGGATAGATTTTGAGATTTTTGGGGCTTACGATAGATTAGAATTGAACTGATCTTGCTACTTCTAAAGAGATACATGCATGCATGATTTTCATGAAAAGGAATTTTCACCCCCAAAATCAGGGTGTTACACCCCTTTCCGGTTCCGGCCGTTGCCACGGGGGCTCCCTCCACTTCGGTTCCGAACGTCGCCGCGGGCGCCCCCTCCCCGGTTCCGGATGATACAGGGGCTTCCCCCTTTCCGGTTCCGGGGGTCTTCGCAGGGGGCTCCCCCCAGCCGGCCCCGATAGCCTCCGGGCCGGC
This sequence comes from Pharus latifolius, assembly GCA_019359835.1. Lineage (NCBI taxonomy): Eukaryota > Viridiplantae > Streptophyta > Magnoliopsida > Poales > Poaceae > Pharus > Pharus latifolius. Next base: position 39,507,342 of record CM033323.1, on the reverse strand, counting down.
AGCTACAGTGCACGAGCTCCCTCCCCCGAGGCCACCCCCGAGGGTACTCCCGGCGGACCAGGTCGAGCGAAAGCATTCACCCAAGCGCGGGGAAGAACCTCCGCCGGGCCGCGGTCGCGGAGAGCCTCGCTCTCACACTGGTCGGGGGAAGAGACCCACCGAGGAGCCAGCCTCTCCGGGAGAGAGTCCGGAAGTCCGGGAACTCAACCCCGGCCCGGAAGAGAAGCGTCTCTACCACCACTTCGGCGGACCTCTTGGGCCGCTTCCCGACTCCAACAACGAGGGTGTGTCCCCCGTCAAAGAAGACAGCGACCGGAACTCTCCCCGGGAAGTGCAGGGGGCAAATCAGCCCCTATGTCGCAGGATTCGCAGCATTCGGTGGCCGCGGCCCGACCGCCCGCCGCACATCGAGCACTATAACGGTGAGGCCGACCCTTACGAATTTGTGCAGGTATACTCCACAGCCATCTCCATAGCCGGGGGGGACGAGACAGTGCAATGCAACGTCTTCCCCCTCTACCTCACCGGTATTGCCCGCTCCTGGTTCTACAACCTGAAGGCCGGCTCCATCAAATCGTTCGCACAGCTCAAGCGGGAGTTCTGCGCGAACTTTCAGGGGAACTACGTGCGTCCCCTGGACTCCTCGCAGCTGTACACCGTCCGGCAGAGGACGGGGAAGACCATCTGAAGCTTCTTCAAGCGCTTCGCTCAAGTGAAGAGCAAGGTGGCTCACGTCCCCGACTCTACGGTCATCAAAGCGTGCAAAAGCGGGATCCTCCCGGGGGAGCTCCACCGGAGGCTCTCCCAGAGCTGCCCCTCCTCCACCGACGAGCTCTTCAACGTACTCAAAAAGTACGCTCGGGCGGAGAAAGACGACCTCTGGAAGAAGACCCAGGGGGCTTCCGCCCCCGCCGATCGGGGGGCCAGGGACCCCCTCAAGCGCCCCAAGCAGGGGGTCATAATGAGCCACGGCCTCGGGACACCTTTGTCCTCGAGGGCGGAGCCAGCTCGTGCGACCCCCCGAGGGGCAACCGCCCCTTCCCCAAGCCGAAGGGCCATGGGGGAGGACAGTCTTCCCGCAGTCGGGAAGGCCCCGGGGGAGAGGCAGGGAAGGACCATGGTGCAACTTCCACGGGTCCAGTACCCACGCTACCCGAGAGTGCCACCAACTGCTGCAGCACTTCGCGGCGTTCCTCGATCAGCATGGGCGGGGGGGGGGGGGGACTCCGTCCTCCTTGCCCCCTCGGCCAGCTGTTCCGGCCCTTCCTCCTCCCGCGGGGGGTCAGCAGGGGCAGACGCAGGAGGGGGGAGCCTTCAGAAGCTCTCCCCTTCCAAACTTCTCAGCGCCACATCAACATCATCATGGGAGGGTCCGCTTCCGGGCGGGATTCTAAGCGCCAGCGTAAGGAGTACGCGCGCGAAGTCAAGGTTGTGGGGGTGCTACACACATCTCCGCCACGCAAGTGGTCGGACATCCCCCTCACCTTCCTGGCTGAAGACGCGCGCGGGGTTCGCTTCCCCCACGACGACGTGCTCATCGTCTCTACCACCATCTATAATTGCACCTGGCCCGCATCCTCGTGGACAGCGGGAGCTCCGCCGACGTCCTATTCCTGAAGGCCTTCAAGGAGATGCAGGTGGATGAGAAGATTCTGCAGCCCGCGGCAGGGCCCCTCCAAGGGTTCGTCCCGGGGAAGGCGATCCACCCCGTGGGGAGATGGATCTCCCCATGACCTTCGGCACTCCGGAGAACTATAGGACCGAGATGGTCCGATTCGACGTAGTGGACCTCCCCTCCTCCTACAACGCGATCATGGGGAGGACCACGATTAACCGGCTGGGGCCTGCCACCCATCAAAACTACCTCTGCATGAAGATCCCCGGGCCGCACGGCGTGATCAACGTCCGGGGAGACCAAGATATGGCCCGTGCTCTATACGAGTGCGCCGCTGCCACAATCGGAAGCATCAATATCATTAAGGCGCCCGGGGGGGAGGCCTCTCCCCTGGAACCAGACATCACGACAATACCTCCCGGGAGGCCCCTCCCCAAGCCGCGTCTGGAAGGGGGCCTCCGGAAGGTCCAGCTGTCCCCGGACGAAGAGGACAAAACCGTCCGGATTGTGGCGGAGCTCCCCGAGGAGCATGCAGCCCAACTGGCGGCTTTCCTGCCCGAGAACTCTGATGTTTTCGCATGGAAGCCTTCGGACATGCGGGGCGTTGCCCGGAGGGTCATTGAGCACAAGCTTGCGGTGACCCCCGGTCACCTCCCCGTCAAACAGAAGCTGAGGAAGCTCTCCCTCGAGCGCCAAGAGGCAATCAAGGGGGAGATCGCCTGACTCCGAGAGGCGGGGTTCATTCGGGAGGTCCTGCTGCCCGAGTGGCCCGCGAACCCCGTCCTCGTCAAGAAATCGAATGGCAAGTGGCAGATGTGCGTTGACTTCACCGACCTTAACCACGCTTGCCCCAAGGACAACTTCCCACCCCCGTGGATTGACCAACTGGTCGACTCCACCATGGGGTGCGAGTTGATGAGCTTCCTAGACGCCTACTCGGGCTACCATCAAGTCCGGATGGCGGAAGGGGACGAGGAAAAGACGAGTTTCATAACTCCCCTCGGAACCTTCTGCTACGTCCACATGCCCTTCGGGCTCAAGAACGCGGGAGCGACCTTCCAGCGCCTCATGACACTGGTCTTCAAAGATCAAGTCAGCCGCAACGTCGAAGTCTACATAGACGACGCGGTCGTCAAAAGTCCCCCCGCAGCCTCCCACATCGACGACCTGGCGAAGACCTTCTGCAACCTCCGCGCGTACGGGTTGAAGCTCAACCCAGAGAAGTGCGCCTTCGGCGTGCGCGGGGGGAAGCTCCTGGGTTTCCTTGTGTGCCAGCGGGGCATAGAGGCAAATCCCGAAAAGATCCGGGCGTTTGTGGACATGCCCCCACCGCGCTCTGTCAGCGGCTCTCCGGCTGCTTAGCCACGCTAAGCCGCTTTGTCTCGTGGTCGGGGGAGCGAGGCCTCCAATTCTTCAAGATCCTCCGGGGGCTCGAGGGTTCTGCTGGACCCCCGAGGCCTAGGAGGCCTTCGACGACCTCAAAAAATACCTCACGAGCCCTCCAATGCTCGTGAGTCCGTCTCCAGAAGAACCCTTGCTCCTCTACCTTGCTGCGACCCCGGTCGCCGTCAGCGCGGTATTGGTGAAGGAGCAAGGGGGGCAGCAGCGTCCCGTGTACTACGTGAGTGAGGCCCTCCAGGGGGCCAAAACTCGGTACACGGAGATGGAGAAGATCTGCTACGCTCTCCTGATGGCGTCCCGGAAGCTTCGCCACTACTTCCTGGGACATCCTATCACCGTCCCGTCGTCCCTCCCCCTGGGGGAGGTGCGGTGGAACAAAGAAGCCACCGGCCGGATTGGGAAGTGGGGGGCCGAGCTCGCCCCCTTCTCCCTGTCCCTCACAGGCCGCTCCGCCATCAAGTCACATGTCCTCGCCGATTTCATCGCGGAGTGGACTCCTGCCTCCGGGCCCGGGGACGAAGACCTCCCCGCACCACCCCGACGTAGTGACCATTGGACACTCATGTTCGACGGGTCGTTGTGTCTCGCCGGGGCAGGTGCGGGAGTAGTCCTCCGGAGCCCCGAGGGGAAGGAACTCGAGTACGCAGCGCGGCTCGAGTTCCCCGCCACCAACAACGTCGCCGAGTTTGAGGCTTTGCTCCTCAGGATGCGCCTTGCGCGCTCCCTGGGGATCCGACACCTCCTAGTGAAGGGAGATTCTCAGCTCGTAGTTTGCCAAATGGACAAGTCTTACCTGTGGCATGACGCAAACTTGAGTCTTTATTTGCAGGAGGTGCGAAAGATGGAGAGGCACTTCGACGGCCTCGAGGCTCGGCATATCCCTCGAAGGGACAATGACCGGGCCGACGCCTTGGCCCGGGCAGCAAGCCCCCGGGAATCGCTCCCTAAGGGGGCCTCCCCGCGAGGAAGCCCTCCCCGTGAGGATGCCCTCCCCATGAGGATGCCCTCCCCGTGAGGAAGTAGGCCCAGACCCAGCAAGGCCCTCCTGTAGGGCGGCTTACGATCAGCCCTCGTGGACTGAGGGTGTAAGCGGCAACCCGGTCCCCAGCAACCGTGGTAACGAGTCACTTTGGGAGACTAGTCCCCTGCCCAAACACTCAGACCCGTCATCGGGCACATCCTCCTCTGGGAGTCGGCAGTCTCCCCAGCGGGGCGTTTCGGGCTTTCTTGGATATTTCTTGCCCGGAGACCCTATTCCTGGCTCCCCGTCCTCACAGCGACCGGATGGTTGTCTCCCGGAAAAATATCGGATTTCTCGGACATTTCTTTCCCGGAGATCTTATTCCCGACTCCCCGTTCTCACGGCGACCGAATGATTGTCTCCTGGCAAAATTACGGATTTCTTGGATATTTCCTCTCCGGAGGCCTTATTCCCGGCTCCCCGTTCTCAGGGCGACCAGATGATTGTCTCCCAGAAATCTCCTCCGGAAATCTCGTCGGGTTTTCTCGGATGTTTCTTCCCCCAGACCTTATTCCCGGCTCCCCGTTCTCACGGCGACCGGACGATTGTCTCCTGGGAAGTTTCTCCCCGAAAACCTCATTTTAGAATTTCCTAACTTGGAAAAATTCTTATGTTATAGGTCGTCATCTTCACCCCGGGGGCTTTGTCACCCCCACAGTGCGCGGAGGTACCCTCCGGCCCGCTGTGGGCGGGGGGGGGGGGGGGGTGGGTGGGGATAAGGAACCCCCGGGTGTCGACCGCACCATCCACAAGCAAATTTAGTGATCCGGGAGGATCTCCAAGTCCTGACCTCATACGGATTCGCGACCAAGTCCTGATCGCATACGGCTTTGCGACCTTAACCGTGTTCGGAATGGTTTCGCGACCATGGATTGGTTTGCGACCAGGAAAAGGAATTCGTTCCCTGTTCGGAATTGTAATCCTATATATATAACTAAGCTTATCTGTTTAGGATTAGTTAAGTTAGTTATATGAGTCTAATATGTTTAGGATTACTAAGTCTTATACGTACTCATACGATTGGACTATAAATACCTTGTAATAGGTCTAGTTTAGATCATCGAAGAGTCATAGAACTTATTTGAGTTTTAGACACTTATAATTCCTTCGACGTAGGCAAGTGTGCCTAACGTTCGACGTGTAAAGCCCTCTTTGAAATAAAGAGTTGTGCAATTGCTTTGGGTTTCGGTATTTCTGAGTAAGATCCCGTTATTTCGCATATTAGAATCTGGGCGAGCCTAGTGCGAAAACCAAGACTAGGTCTCAAATGGATCAAGTTGGTATCAGAGCGACTTTCCTATCCTGTGGATGGTGAAGACTCGCCAGGGTTACAAAACTTCCTGCGAAATTCCAGGTGATCAATTGACGGTTCCTACAGTCGCGTCTCCAACAATGTCTGACGATACCCCCGTTCAAGCTAACCTAGCCGAAAAAGTGGCTGAGCTCTCCACCGACATGGAAACCGTGCTTGCTTGGATTAAGCAGCAGGCCATGATTGTACCTCCTGAAGTAGGGAAGGTTATGGGTGAAAAGACTGGTGAAGACTTGCGCAGGGCAGACGAAGATGAAGACGAAGGCAACCACAAGACCGACGACCTCGCCAACACCTCCTTAGCTGTCGGATCTTTTAAAGTCGACTCTAAGATTGATATACCCATATATGATGGGGTGATCGATGCCGAGAAGCTGGATTCTTGGATCGACCAACTTGAGACCTACTTTGACCTGAAAGGGTTTAGTAGCGCTCAAAAGGTCAAATTTGCACCTTTGAAGATGAAGGACCACGCCAAGACATGGTGGAAGGCCCTTGTCGCCAGTGGTGAAGCTGACGACCTTGCGTGGGGTCAATTCAAACGACTTCTGCGACAAGAATTCTATCCGATGGGTTACCTTGAGGAGAGATGGGAGCGTTGGCACAGATTGTACCAACGGCGCGACCAGACCGTCCAAGACTATATGACAGAGTTTCGGCGACAAGCAATGGTCATTGGCATCTCACTATCCGACCCTCAGGTATTTCGGAAGTACACATCTGGACTTCAGAAATCGATTAGTACTGAGCTTAGTCTGTTCGGTGTCCAAGACATTGCGACCGCGAGCACAACTGCTATGGCGATCGAGAAGAAGAATAAATCCCGCAGCGACAAAAGCACGAAGGAAAATGCGACCTCGACAAAGAAAAAGCCGAGTCCGAAGAATAACGCTTCAAAATCGGGCACGGGTGCCTTTTGCGAAAATTGTCAAGTCGCGGGGCATACCAAGGACAAATGTTACAAGCTTCATCCTGAACTTCGACCAAAGAAAAACAGACCAGGGAAAAGAACAGCCACGGCTACTGCGACTTCACCCGACGAAGAAGTTGTCCGAGTGAATTCGGTTAATGAGGCGGATACGACCTTGTCTCTGATGGCAATGCCGAAGGAGAAGGGTTCCGATCCACCGAACGACCATCACCCAACGGAGGACTTGTTCACCATCAACATCCAGGTGAAGCATGAAGTGGTCGCAGCGATATTCGATCCAGGAAGTCAGAAGAATCTGGTCTCCGCTGGACTGGTTCGGCGACTTGGTTTGAAGACAACCACACACCCGCGACCATATCCGCTGGGTTGGTTTACATCCGACGTGAACCAACAGATTACGAGTCAGTGTGTGTTGGAGTTTGCGATCTCTGCACGATATATCGATGAGGTGCAATGCGATGTTGTCCTTATCGATATCTGTCAGGTGATCTTTGGGAGTCCGTATCTGTATGATCGAGACGCTCACTTCCATCGGCGAGCGCAAGAGTACGACCTCACCAAAGATGGAGTTAAGTTCGTGATCAGTAGAGACATCCACGTCAACACTTCGAACTTGATTACCGCAAATCAAGCCAAACGAATCGTTAATGCATGTCACAAGTATGTGCTTGTCATGATTCGACCCATTGATCAAGGTGAGGGTACTCGACCAGCATTGTCGCTGGCGTGCCGAGAGGATTCTGGTCGTTTGTCGGGACTGCTGGAGAAATACAGTGATCTGTTCGAGACTACCCAAGGTCGTCCGCTGAAACGTCCAATCGAGCACGAAATTCAGCTTGTGTCCGATGCGACACTGCCCAATCTGAGTATGTATCGCAACTCAGTATTGGAGAATGAAGAGATCAAGAGACAACTTGGTGAGTTGCTGAACAATGGTGTCATTCAACCGAGTAGTTCACCTTGTGGATCTCCTGTGGTGTTAGTACCAAAGAAAGATGGGACTTGGCGTATGTGCATCGACTATCGAGCACTGAACAAGATCACCATCAAGAACCGGTACCCCCTTCCTCGTATTGATGACCAGCTAGACCAATTGAAGCATGCTGTTGTCTTCTCCAAATTGGATCTTAAGTCAGGATATCATCAAGTCAGCATCCGAGAGGAGGATACATGGAAGACCGCGTTCAAAACACGACAAGGTCTGTTCGAATGGTTGGTCATACCGTTTGGTCACTGCAACGCCCCGGCAACTTTCATGCGTCTTATGAATGACGTATTGAGACCGTTCATCGATGACTTTGTGATCGTGTATCTCGACGACATATTGGTTTATAGTCGTTCGTGGGATGAGCACCTCATTCATGTCGAAAAGGTGTTCGAACAGCTTTGGCAACATCGACTTCGCCTCAACCGTAAGAAGTGCGAGTTCAGTCAGCAAACTCTACTTTACCTCGGATTCATAATCGGCAACGGTACGTTGCAAATCGACCCGGATAAGGTCAAAGTGATTCGCGAATGGCCGCGACTGCGAACAGTTACGGATGTGCGTAGTTTTGTGGGAGCATGCCAATACCTTCGAAAGTTCATCCGACAGTTCTCGATTATGGCTTCTCCGTTGCATGCATTAACCAGGATCGATCAGAAGTTCGAGTGGACAAGGAAACATGAGGACACGTTTCTCTTGCTGAAAAGGAAGATCAGCGAGGCGCCTGTGTTAGCTTTGCCGAATCTCCAGAAACCGTTCGAGCTAGAAACCGATGCCTTAGGTTATGCGATGGGCGCAGTGCTCATGCAAGAAGGTCGACCAGTGGCATATCACTCCGAGTTATTCCAGGGAGCTCAGAAGAACTACACGACTTATGATAAGGAGTTATGCGCACTGCATCAGGCCGTGAAACATTGGCGGTGTTATCTCTTGGGGAAAGAGACGGTTGTCCACACCGACCATCAACCATTGCAATATTTGCAATCTCAGTCCAAGCTACAGCAAGCTCGGCACATGAAGTGGATGTCGTATCTGCAGCAGTTTAATCTGGTGATTAAGTACAAGAAGGGCGTACACAACAAATTGGCGGATATGTTGACACGACCACCAGTTACAACCCTCTGTTTATCAGCGTTCATGCAGATCGAGCCATCATGTCATGATGACTATGTCACTATGTACAGTGAAGACCCTGATTTTCAAACAGCACTGACTGAGGTCAAAACAGGGAACCCTACAGAGTTCGTTCGTCGAGAAGGACTCTTGTACAAGGGCAATTTACTTTGCATACCTCGTGGAGCACCTCGAACTCAATGGATGCGAGAAGCGCACACATCGAAGGTAGCTGGTCACTTTGGGGTTACAAAGACGTTGCAAAATCTTCACCGACATGTGTTCTGGCCGCGTATGCAGCAAGATGTGGCTAGGTTTGTTCGAGGTTGCGGTCTCTGCAGCATCTCGAAACCGGCAAACCGAAAATTTGGTTTGTACACTCCTTTGCCAGTTCCATCACGACCATGGGAGAGCATATCCATGGATTTCTTGGGAGGATTGCCTAAGACCCGACGTGGCAACGACTATCTATTCGTGGTCGTTGATCGGTTCTCCAAAATGATTGTTCTTATACCTTGTCGGAAGATTATCACGGGAGAAGAGGCAGCTCGGGTATTCTTTCAACACGTTTGGACACACTTCGGACTGCCGACTTCTATTGTGTCTGATCGCGATACCCGGTTCCTTAGTCACTTTTGGCGATCGCTCTGGACGATGATGGACACCTAGCTAAAGAGGAGTACTGCTTTTCATCTACAAACTGATGGTCAAACCGAGGTGGTTAATCGCACAGTCGTTCATCTCTTGAGAGGATATAACTCGAAGCACCCGAAGACCTGGGATGAAAGCATATCGTACCTATAGTTTGCTTTTAATCGAGCAGTGCATGGTTCGACTGGAAAGTCACCGTTTGAGGTCTGTTTAGGATTTCTACCACGGAGTCCATTCGATATGGAGTTTGTGATCCCTACCTCAGCACAGAACACCAAGGAAGCATCTGATCAGGATCGAGCACAAAAGTTCCTGGAAGGTATTCAACGACTCCATCATGAGGTTGAACAGTACTTGCTGAAAGCTCAACTCAAGTACAAGGCGCAACATGATCGGCACCGAGTTGATGCGCAATTTCAAGAAGGTGATATGGTATGGTTACATTTGAGTAAGGAGAGACTTAAAGGTGAAGGTAAGAAGCTCAAACCCATTCGTTATGGTCCTTTTCGGATTTTGCGAAAAGTGGGTAATAATGCTTGTCAGCTTGAGTTACCTCCATACATGGATATTTACTCGGTTGTCAATGTTGAGCACCTCAAACTCTTCGAGCCTTCAATGCTGGATGATGAGCCAGATACCATAGTACCGTCTGTTGAAGACTTGGTCTATCAACGAGGCGAACCTTTACGTGACGATGTGATTCTGGAGAGGAAGGTGACTACCACCCACAGTGGCACAAAGGAGACTTTTCGAATCGGTCGGAAAGATCAACGAGCACGTGCGGCAAAGTGGTACACAAAAGAAGATGGACAAGCCCAATTTCCACATCTCCAGTTTCATCGAGAGGTCGCAACGGGGGTTGGCTCCTTCTCAACAAGGGAGTCATGATCCGGGAGGATCTCCAAGTCCTGACCGCATACGGATTCGCGACCAAGTCCTGATCGCATACGGATTCGCGACCAAGTCCTGATCGCATACGGCTTTGTGACCTTAACCGTGTTCGGAAAGGTTTCGCGACCATGGATTGGTTCGCGACCAGGAAAAGGAATTCGTTCCCTGTTCGGAATTGTAATCCTATATATATAACTAAGCTTATCTGTTTAGGATTAGTTAAGTTAGTTATATGAGTCTAATACATTTAGGATTACTAAGTCTGATACGTACTCATACGATTGGACTATAAATACCTTGTAATAGGTCTAGTTTAGATCATCGAAGAGTCATAGAACTTATTTGAGTTTTAGACACTTATAATTCCTTCGACGTAGGCAAGTGTGCCTAACGTTCGACGTGTAAAGCCCTCTGTGAAATAAAGAGTTGTGCAATTACTTTGGGTTTCGGTATTTCCGAGTAAGATCCCGTTATTCCGCATATTAAAATCTGGGCGAGCCTAGTACGAAAACCAAGACTAGGTCTCAAACGGATCATTTAGCTCATTCTTACCAAAGGAGTTGTCCAGACCATCCAAGAAAAACATGAAAAGAAGACTTACAAAGCAACAACACAGCTTTATTGATCATTCAACCCGGAGGACATCTTCCCCCTCTGGTGGGCATCGGAAATGGTACAACCCAGGCTCTACCCAGAAATCCTCTATATCCTAAGGCTCCTACGCCTTATAGTCCCGGAAGCCCTCCGCCAGCTCCCGGGTCAGGTCCCGGTACAATGCCCGTACGCGGCGCTGAGCTTCCTGAAGCACATCCTCGGGCCAATACTCGTAGCCCGCCGGCGGAAGTATCCGAAGAGGGGGGATCATTGGGGACCCCGGACGCGGAGGGGATAATTGGCATGATGATTGTCAAAATTGTCCAAGTGCCCCTCCGGATGCCATCTTAACCGGATCGACGCCCGGACGGCGTCGCCGCTGCGCTTCCCGGAGATGAGACTTAGCAAGATCGAAGCGGCTTGGGCTTGCCCCGGGGGGCACCTGCAGGGGCTTGAAGGCCTCGCCCCCGGGGAACCTCTTCCGGACCTCCGCCCGGGAGTAACCCCCCTGGAATCCTGGTAACAATGCATTCATTCAAGACAGAAAAATTTCTAATTCCATTGCATGTCAAAATGTCTTTTTACAAGTGTCCGGGGCTTCTTCTAAGAATCTACCGGGAACAAAATCCTAAGAAAAGCAAAAGGGTCCTATCTAAGACCCGGGGGGAGGCTCATACTTTCTCATTGGCGTCCTCCCCCCAGGGGGCTTCCGCCGGGGCCGGGGCCGGGGCATCCGCTGTCGGAGGCGCCGGTGCCGGGAATCTCACCCGGATGATCCGGTCGTAGAAGCCCTTGGTGAGTTGCTCCACCTCCCGGCGCGAGGGCTCGAAGAACTCGGGGAAGCTCCGGGGGATGCTGCCCCAATCGCCCGGGCGCCGACCCCCCGGTGCTCAACATGCCCCTCCACGGCCGCAACAACGGGGATCTCCCGGCCCCGTGCCCGGGCATCGGCGGCTCCGGGAAGACGGAGACCTGTGCGTTGAGAAAACGCACAGCCTCCGCGAGGGTAGCCGGGGGCACCTCCGAGTTGCTCCCGGAGCCTAGGCTCACGCCAAGGCTCTCGAGGGCCAAGCGGACGGAGCGGCCCGCGTCCGTTACCGCCCGGACGCTCGAGCCCTCGAGCTCCCGGAAGGCCTCCTCCTTCGCCTTGGCCTCCTGCCGAAGGCGGCCGTTGATGGCCTCGGAGACGTGGACCTGGGCCCGGACCTGGGCCAGCTCCTGGAGGGCTTCGTCGCGCTGCCCCAGGTAGGTCGCGGCCCTCTCCTCCGCGTCCTTAAGCAGCTGGCCGATCCGCTGCTCAAGGCCCCAGGTAATGGCCGCCACCTACAAACTCTAGAGTTAGAAAAAATTCAAATGTAGGGGCCCGAAAGAAAGCGTCACCGACTCGGGTAAGTACCTGGACTTGGAGAGATTGAAGCTCGCCAAAACGCTCATGGAGGGTCCCCTCCGCAACGTAGGCCTGCACCTTCTGGGTCTGCAGGCCCCCCGCGTAGCGGGCGACCTCCCCCGCGGAAAGCAGGGGGGTCTCCCGCCCGACGCCGGTCCCGTCGCGGCTGGTGAGGGGTCCCCGGACCAGAGCATCCGGCAGTGTGGTCGGCGTCTTCGTCACCGAGGAGGTGGCCTCCGTGGAAGTGGCCGAGGAGCTCTCGGAAGGGGTCCCTGCCTGGGGAGGAACCATCAGCCCTTTCCCCTTCCCGGGCAGGAGGGCCCCCAGTACCTCCACTTCCGTGGGGACCTCATAGACTGAGGGGCTTCCCCCCTCGTCTACTGGCCACTCGACCCACCTTCGTGAATCTCACCTCCAGCTTCTCCAGCTCCAAGGGTGCCGGGGGCGCCGGGAGGGCCGCCACCGAAGACGGCGACGGGGCGTAGTCCGCCGAATCGGACGCCGCCCCGCCCGCGGTCGGTCCCTTCCCCCGAGCCTCAACGGGGCTCTCTGGGGGAGGGGGCGGCGCCTCCTTCCGGGCTGGCGCCCGGGCGCGCCCGGTCCCGGGGGTTTCGTCCCGGGCCTTCGCCGGTGTCGAAGCCGGCGTCGTTGATGGGCCGGGGGCTTTTTGGACCCTGGCCTTCTTAGGCTCAGAGCTCTCGGCAGCGTCCTTCCCCCATTTGTACGATCCGGGGGTGGGGAGGGGCTACCTCTCCGGTAGCTTCAGCCCGAAGGGCTCGGCTACCAAGTTCCGGGGAGGGTCCTCCCCTACGACGCGCACGATGCGCTCGTGCTCGTCGGCGAAGGACCTCCCCAGGAGGTTCTCCGCCTTTTCCCGTGCCGCCGGGTACGGCCGGACTGCGAAAGGTAAGAGTTAGTCAAATTTTGTAAAATTTGTAAATGCAATGAACCAGGTAACGAAGACTTACGTTGGGTCACCGGCTTGACCGGGGGCCATTGCTCCGGGCCCATCCCGATCCCCCTTCTCCCGCGCGAGAAGGGGGAGATCCTCAAAAGCATCATCTCCTCGGCGGCGTCCTGCATAGAGCGGGTGCCCCGGGAGATAATGACCTTGCCGAGGAGCTCCAGCTCCTCGTCCGTCCACACCGGAGGCTTCGGCGCGGACGACCTGCTTTAGGCGGGGGCCTCCGGGGCGTACACCACCTTGTCGTCCCGGACCCGGAGGTAGAACCACCTCCGGATCCAGTCGCCCCAGTGGTCCCAGGATGCCGCCATCGGGTAATCGGCTACCCGGGACGGTAGCATCTGCACCATCACCGAGCCAAAGGGGAACTTGGGTCCCCCCTCCACCAAGTGGGAGCTCCTCGCCGCCAGTTCGTAGAAGTACCGGAAGGCTCGTAGGGTGGGCTCCCGCCCGGTCGCCGTCTCGAAGAGCCAAATGAAGAGGCCCATCCGGACGATGGAGTTCGGCGTTACGTGGTTCAGTTCCACCCCACACTCCTTTAGAAACTCCCGGAGCAAGGGATGCACCGGGAGCCGGAGCCCTGCCTCAAGGAAGGCATCGAAGGCCACAATCTCTCTGGGCCTGGGGCGGGGGGCTCCGTCCTTCGTCACAGGGACACGGATGTCCCTGTCCTCAATGACTCCGCGTTCGACCAGGGACTCCAAGTCCCCGGCCGTGAACTCCGACGCCCAGAGGAAATCCGCAGCGATTTCCTCCGGGGGCACCTCCGCGGTCTTCGCTCGAGCCTTCGGTGCCATCAGGTTTGGTTTTTTCTGGTGACTAAAGTTTCAGGAAGCTAGCTACCGGGAGAGAGCTACCGGGAGAGAGTTACTGGGAGAGAGCTACCGGGAGAGCTAAGGGCGCTGAAGTTTGAAAGTTTCGAATGAGCTTCCCGGGCCCCCCAAGGCACTATTTATAGGGGTGAAGCATGGACCAGATGGGCGCCACGTGGCACTTCACGGTACATCTGGGCCGTTGAAGTTTAAACCGCGAGCGCATTTACGGCCCAACGGCGCAGTCATAAGCGCGCGGCACGGGAATCGAAGCGTCACGGCTCCGGTGGCTTGGCCGGGAGATTTTCCCGGTGACATGTGCCATACCACCGGGGACTCGAGCATCGTCCCCAAGGGGCATGGGGGGCTGCTGTTGGGGGAAATCTCTGAGAGGCTAAGCCCAGGTAAGTTGCGTCACATTTGCCCAGGGATGTGGCCTCCGACGCCTGCCCCGGGCGCCGCCTTTTGGCTCCCGGGACGTGGCCTCTGGTGCCGGTCCAAGAAATGAAATTCTTGACACCCAAAATTCACATTTGTCAAACTTGGCATAAAATTGCCTCTCTCGTAGCCTTCCCAAGACTAGATGTAAATGTTGCTCATGTTCTTCCGTACTCTTGGAATATATCAGAATGTCATCTATGAATACTATGACAAACTTGTCAAGAAAATCCATAAATGTGCTGTTCATGACATTCATGAATGCTGCCGGAGCATTGGTCAAGCCAAAAGGTACTACTGTAAACTCATATAAACCATATCTGGTAGTGCAAGCAGTCTTCGGTATATCTTCTTGATCTTCAGCTGATGATATCCAGATTTCAAATCTATCTTGGAAAATACTTTGGCTCCTCGAAGTTGATCGAACAAGTCATCAATTCTTGGTAATGGGTACTTGTTCTTAATAGTGACTTCATTCAAAGCTCGGTAATCTACACACATTCGTAGAGTTCCGTCTTTCTTCCTCACAAACAAAACTGGGGCTCCCCATGGCGAAGCACTGGGTTTGATAAATCCCTTGTTTTCCAAGTCTTCGAGTTGATTCTTGAGTTCCTCCAAATCTGTAACTGGCATCCTATAGGGACGTTTTGCTATAGGTGCTGCTCCTGGTTTAAGCTCAATACTGAATTCTATTTCTCTGTCAGGTGGCATTCCTGGAAGTTCTTCTGGAAACACATCAGAATATCGTTGCACTACAGGCACTTGTTCCAGGCATAACTTTTGCAATGCTTGAACAGATCTTAGCGGTTTCTTGACTGATGATCTTTCTGCATAGAATAGAACTCTCTCCCCTTGGCTACTGACAATACTAAGGGTTTTCTCTTCACAGTATACTAGACCTTTATGTTGGGACAACCAATCCATTCCCAAAATAATGTCTAGACCTTGCAGTTCTAGAACTAGTAGATTTGCCTCAAATTCTACCCCTTCTATATTGAAGGTTACATTTTGGCAGATCGAGTAAACAGATAATCTAGCCCCTGGAGTTTGTATAACCATAGAGTACTCTAGTGGTACTTGCTCTATATGCATTTCAACTTCAGATGCAAATGCTTTTGACATGAATGAATTTGTAGCACCAGGATCAAACAATATTAAGGCAGATGCAGATTGAATCAGAAATCTACCTAGAAGAATGTCGGTGGCGTTGCCCGCTTCTTGAATTGAAGTATAGTTTAATCTTCCTCCTTGGGTTGCAGTTGGTGCTCTACCACTTCCTCTTCCTCGATTAGCCATGTTTCCTCCTCTTCCTGCTGAATTTCCTCTAAAATTCTGTGATGGTGATGCCCTGGTTACTACTGGCTGTGTTCCTGCCTGAGATCTGGCAATGGACATCGGAAGTTGTATCCAAGGACAGAATTCTTTACGGTGCCCACGCTGTCCACAATGATAACACTCAACACGAGGATGAGGGCAATCCTTCTGAGGATGATTTCCTCTGCAGTTGGGGCACAATGTCGTTGCTGGTCTGGGATTCTGGTAAGATGGTCGAAAATTGGGAGTGATAGGAACTCTTCCTCTGATTGGATTTGGCTGTGGTCGTGTTTGCTGGAACATCCTCCTCTTTCGGCTTTCTTCCCCCATATTCTTCTTTTCTTCCACCTTTAAAGCTCTGTTCACTAGGGTTTGAAATTCTGTAAGTTCATGAGAAGCAATTTGATACTGTAAATAGTGTTGAAGTCCTTCTGTGAAGCGCTCTATCTTCTTCTCTTTAGTATCTACATCTCCAGGTGCATATCGAGCCAAATGAGTAAATTGGTGTAGATACTCAGTAACTGACTTACTTCCTTGAGTTAAATTCCGAAATTCCCGACGCTTAGCTGCCATAACACCAGTGGGTATATGAAATTTCCGAAATTGATCCTTAAATTCCCTCCAAGAAATATTATCTTTATTAAGGTGGGCTTCCTGGTAGTTCATCCACCATGCAGCTGCAGCTCCTGATAACTGATGAGATCCAAACAAAACTTTCTCTCGTTCGCTGCATCGGACCGTGTCTAGTTTCCTCTCGATATCTCGTAACCAATCATCGGCAACCATGGGATCGGTCGCACTAGAGAATGTTGGTGGACGGGTCTTTTGGAAATCTGTTAATCTTGCTCCTACAGCAGAAGTAGTTCCTTCTGTTGTTCCAGTAGGCAGTTTCTGAACTATCTGAGCTAACAACTGGGTATGAGCTATCTGAGCTTCCTGTCGGCTTTTCTCCATTGACAACAAAATTTCCTGAAGACTGGGTTGTTCATTCTGAGGTGGATTGGAACTCTGAGATCCTTGCTGAAACAAAGGGTCTCTTGCCATAGTTTCTTCTTCCTGCGGAGTCTGACCCATATCTTCTCTTCCACTTCGAGATCTCCTTCTGGTGTCAACCATGGTGGCTCTGAAAAAGGTTTAGACTGATCTAACTAACTAAGGCCAACTAAGACAGCAATGCAGAAATTAATGCAACTACTTTAATGCATAAAATTACTTAGGCTATTAGCCATAATACACAAATTAACCATTGCAAAAGCAACAGCGAATCACAAAGCTATTAAGAGCATCCACTAGCTCTGTCTACACCAACCTCTAAGACACTTTGAAACAACAGAACGCACTCTCACAATCTTACCGAATTTTAGAAAATCCAAATAAAATTTTGAAATGAAGGTTTTTCAAGAGCTACAAAGCTCATTATTTTTACCAAAATAAGGTTTTCAACAAATAGTTTCTAAATAAATTACGTCTTCCTAGCACGGCCAATTTCCTAAAGGTGTCGTCCTACAGTCAAGTTCTCATGTTGCTCTGATACCAACTTTTCTGTCGCGCCCCGAAACTGGGACAACGACTACTCCTGTAGAGACCTAGCTCGCTGCAGCTTGTCCCAAACCACAAACCTTTGACTTCCCAGGATGAGTCAAACACAGGAGTGTATTACATTGCAACAGAGTACTCACAAAATATTAAGCAGTGTGGCCTGCTGGCCTTAATATTACATAAAGAGGATTACAATGCCTACAAGGCATTCAGGGTTTAGCAAAATATTTAACTACGCAGCAGAAGTTAGGTGACCCTCCCACAAAAGAAGTTGACGGCAGAACAACACACTTCAGGGCTCTGGTGCAACTGATTCTCCTCCTTCTGGATCCACGAAGTACTCCGTGCCATCATCTTGATCAAGGTAGGCTCCATCTATTGAGTTGAATGTTGCAAGGGTGAGCACTTACGTACTCAGCAAGTCATAGGTAAGAGTAGATACATATGGTAGTGATGACATGAACCTAGACTAGTCAAGAATTATGGATATTTGTAAAATAATCTTTTCCTTTCTCATCTCATCTTATGGCAGCACTTTTCATAATATAACATCATCATTCATGTTCACTAGTTTATAGCACTACCGCGACACGTCGACACACGACAACCCACGGCAGCACTCCTTATCATGACAACACATGTCATTTGGGTAATCTTGATTAAACATATTTTATTTAGAAAATAGTACTTGTGTCACACCCCGTGGATTTAATCCACCGCAGCAGACTCCTATAAACCCGGGAGCTCGGAGTATTCGAATACGTTTTTAACTCTGCAGAGAGGTACCAATTTACCCGCAAGATATTCCACTTTCAAACCTTTCCTATCATAACAAAATGATTGGACCCCTGACTCACTTCATATTGTGAGCGGAAAGGTGGAAATAACAAGAACTTTTGTTATGTATCACTTACAATTCACCCCCGACCCTGTGGCTCTCAGCGAGACACAGTTGTGGCAGGTTGTATCCAAACCTCCACCCCTTTGCTTATTCCCATTACTGGGTCAGCGTGCTTGATCACCTTCAGTGATATGTGTGGGAGCCGCGCTCCGTGTTTATCGTGCATCACTACACATCTCATGCAGGGGTTTCATGTGCGATCCACATAATTACTTGTTCAGGCCTGTCCCATACCAGGCTTACGGTTAGCACTTTATTCATGCCACTAGACGCATGTACAACACAAGGTTTTAGTCCTTATATGCCAGTGACCAGACCATCCACAACCCTGCACCTTCAGTGCCTGCATTCCTTTGTAGTCTAGCACCTCCAGTGCTACAGCCATCCATACCATTTTTCTGGTCACGGCTAGGGGTTTTATTTCATGAATATAAATATATAAATACATATAATAGTTCATGGCTCAAAACTTATTTATTTCACATTTCACAGATAACCAGTCTAGTACTGCCAATTCATAAATCAACCATTCTCAATCTTTCACATGCAATATTGCCTATATTCAAGGTTATATTATAGCAACATTTAAAATATAGGTTCAAGATGACCAAGGATATGACTTGCCTTCCGTGTCGTAAAATACAGCAGTTGATGACGGGTCAACAGCAAAATCTTCAAAGTCAGCTTCTGAATCTGCTCGATAACAAACAATCACACAATAATTACTTATAATATTTAAAATGTTTTATGACTTATATGCAGAAATGCTCAACAAGAATGATTGAACTATACTGGAGATAATTTGAACTGCAAACTGAACTGAGTCGAGGTTCTAGGGTTTCAAGGAATTTGGCTAAGGATGGTGATTAGATAATCTTAGGGTTTCACGATTACAATAGGGATAATAATTTTGTGGCTGGTTTAATCAAAACACCGAATGTCAACAGATCGACATTCGGATCAAGGCTTGGACATAGCTTTAAGAAAAGCTAGGGTGCTTATCTCGAGTTGTGGTAGTAGAAGAAAATGTAGATCACAACTCTACAAATTCAGTGGACAAAGTGGATTTCAAATTACACAACCAGAAGTGGGTAAACAAGGTCAATGCCACTGACTGAAAAGCTCTGGCATAGAGCTGACGATGCCAAAAACTAGGGCTTAGCATAACTTTTGATCTGGAGCTCCAAATGATGCACCACTTTGTCTAGGAGGTAGGCTTGAGTAACAGGAACAATTAAGTCAACAGGATCTAGGGCAAGAAATGGCTGGAAAGCAAGAAATTTGATGATGAACAGAGATGAACTGGCTGCACTGGAGCAGTTCTGGACAAAAACTTGGCAAAGCTATAACTTCCAATCTAGGCTGATTTAAGTGTCGGGCTGGAAGACAAAAATGCTCAGGAGGCTAGGGCACATCTAAAAGACAAGGTGATTTGGGCTGAAACGGCCGGGAACACTTTTCCGGTGATCGGCGCCGGAGAAGAACACTGCTATTTGGGGGTTTTCAATTTAGGCCGAATGAACTTGATTCCAAGCTTGGGAAGTGATATATGAGTAAGAGGAAGCTACCTGCATGATCACTTTGGCCGGAGGATGGCCGGAGAAGCCTGGCGACGATCGCCGGTTTCTGGAGAAGTTCAAAATTGGGGAAAGCTTCGATTGAAGCTCAATCTGGAGATCTTGATGCACAGGCTTGCTGGAAACGGCTCACTGATCAACTTCTTCTACAGAATTGAGAGCTAATTCGAGGTAATTTGGCCTGCTTTGCTGGAACAGGGCATTCTTCGAATTTCAGCCATTTCCGGCGATCATCGGCGATAAGGTGTAAGAGAGTTAAATTAGTTGGTACAACACGATGAGGGGGACGAGGGGAACTCACTGATGCTGTTAATTTGGCAGGAGGTGCTGTGGAATGAGCTGACACCGTGAAGCCTCTTGCTGGACTCGCCGGAGAAGACGACTGCAGCGAGGGAATTTGGAAATTGGTTAAGTCCTGGTGATGAGAAGATAACACAGGGTACTGGTGGCTTAAATTGGCCGGAGGGCGAAGCTTGCAAGGAAGTAATAGCAGTAAATTGGCGCCAGTGATTTGATTTGCCGGGCGCAGAAGCAACAACGGCGAGCGGTGAAGCGACGGTGCTCAGGCGAGGTGACTACTGCTCAGCTTGTCGGCTCTTTGGAACTCCACATTGTCGGGCGGTGCAAGCAGTGGCAACTGGAGCTGGCAATGCAAAGCAACGTGGCAAGAAAATACTGACAACGGTCGCGCACGGGAGCAAGCGGTTCAACGGCGTTGCCACGGCGATGGCTGGGGCGAGGACACGTGCGCACTGGCATGCACGGTCACAAGTGAGGCGAAGCTTGGCCGGCGGCGAGCGTGCACGGCGCAAGGAAACCACGGCGAGCCCTGGTCGTGCGCATAGTAAACGGCCTGGTCGAATGCTTGCTGCTGGTCGAAAATGGACTGAACTGCAGTTTCAATTCTTTGAGTTTTGGACTGAAATGTAAATCTGGAATTCTGGGAGGTTTAAACTGAAATTGATTTCACTAATCTGGTAGATTATATTCAACAGGATATTTGGCAAAGGTAATTGATAAGGTTTAGCACATTTGAATAGTTTTCGAAACAAACTGAAAATAGGGTAATTTAGGGTAAATTAGGATTTGAGTTTTGTCGATTTCGAATTCTGGCATTTAGGGTTCGATTTTGATATCTGCACAGAAGAGAAACTTGTGACAACTAGCATTTTGAGAAGATTTGCTGAAGAAATTCTGAATTTGGAGTTAATCCGGAGATTTTGGCCTTTTTGGGTTTTCAGATATCAGATAAGGACTAATTTGCGATAACTCTTGGACTGATTTGTGAAAAGAGTCTAGATGATGAAATCTGGCTGTCAACTTTTTAGATTAAGGTATTGACATACCCATGATTATATTCCAGGAATAATCTGGTCTGAACTTGGTCAAGATTCGGATTAAATCTGGATTTCTGAAACTTAGGGTATTTAGGTAATATAAGGTATTTCTGTTTTCGAAAACAGAAGAAGTTGATAAATCTGGAATTTAGAGATAGAATTGGATCTAGGTTCTGAAGGCTTTTAAGTTCAGAGTAACTGATAGATCACATCTGAACAATCTGATCTTGATTTGAGGTCACAGGATAGATTTTGGAGATTTTAGGGTTTCAGATAGATACTGATCTGGCTATTACTACAGATACATGCATGCATGCTATTGATGAAAAAGGAAGTTTTCACCCCTAACTCAGGGTGTTACAGCTAGGATCGTCCACGAAACCTGCCGGGGTATTCGCAATACCACGACATAGCCTTTCGGCAGCCAGTCCCTCACTGCCCTCTACCACCTTGATGCCAACACGTTTGTCTCACCTAGCCAATTCCCCAAGACACCTTGGTCCCCATGATAAGTGTTAAATTGGTAACATTTTCACCCTAAGTTTGCCACTGAAAACGTGTAAAATCATGCTTAAAACTCGTTTGATGTGATATTTAAGCATAATTTTATATTATTTTTACAAATTGCTTTCACAGTTGTGTTTGCCATGTTTCAAGGACCAAACCTACCAAATTTGAGAAGATGTTGACTTCGTTTGGGCCAAATTCTACTATAAAACCTAAACTGGACGGCAAAAGGGCCTGGTCGAATATTCTTTGGACAAAACACCTGGTCAAACACAACTACGCTAGAAAAAGACCTGATCGAACATGGTTGGACGAGAAAAAGAGACCTGATCGAACATGAGCACATGGTTGAAAAGAGTTTCGGTCGAATACTAACAACTGGTCAAAAATGTGTCCAAATCGAATTCGGTCATGACACGTGTTTGGCCAGAAACACGCCATGTGTCCTGGTTGTGTTCGACTCGGTTTTGGTGGCTTTTACTGGTCAAAATTGGTCGGTTTGAATCGGTTTTGACCAGGATTGGTCAGATTTGGTCGGTTTTGGTCGGGTTTGACCAGACCTGGTCGGTTTTAGCCAGATTTGATCGGTTTTAGTCGAGTTTCATCAGAACTGGTCAAATCTGGTCGGTTTTGACTCAGATTTATCTGTTCTCGCGCCGTTTGAAGCCAGACTTTGTTGCCTGTGCGTTAAGGAGTTATTTTTTGGCACGTTAACCCATGTACTATAAATAGAGAAGCTTTTGGCTCAATTAAACATGTTCTCTTAGGTTTTAGAACTGCTTGTCGACGATTTGAACTTGTGGATTCCTCATCAAACTTATGCAGGATTTAGTTGTGTTTTGTAAGGAGATAATTCAAACAATCACCAGGGTAATCACGATATCTATGGATCTAATGACATGATGATTTATACAGGTTTGGGCCCTCAAGGCTGAGTAATAACCCTACCCTTGTTGGTTTATAACTATGAGTAAGTGAAAGGATTACAAAGAGAATGTATTGCCAATCTCCCTATTGCCCTCTCTTGTTCTAATCCTTCCCCTATATCAAGGCCAACCGAAAAGCAAAGAACAAGCTTTCATAGGCACTATATCAAAATCTGCATTATCATAGTAGGTACCAATCAAAAAATGAACTCTCACTATTTTATTTACCTTCAACTTACCGGAAGAGTTGAACCATTGAATGCTATATGGCCGTGGGTGCTGCTGCGTGGTCAAGCAAAGCTTCTCAACCAACTCAGTGTTAGCAAGGTTGTTGCAACTCCCTCCATTGATGATGACGCGACTCGATCTTTCCTTCACAACGAACTTTGATTGGAACAAGATGTGGCACTGATTTTGCTCCACTCTCTCCATTTGAGCAATAAGTACTCGCTGCGTTACAATGCTCATATACCTCTTGGACACTTCAGCTCCAAATCTGTCCACTCCAACATCATTGCTATCTGTCTCATGTTCGTTACCTGCAGGGTTAGCCACAACAAGAGCCAAATCTTCCTCCTCAATATCACTAGCACTAGTATACTCACCGTCATCTTTTGCAATGAGGGCTCACTAATTTGGATAGTCCTTCATGACATGAACCCATCCCTTGCAACGGTAGCACTGTGTGTCACAGGTCCTGCTCGTGGAAGTCACTGATGAAGCGCTCTACGCTGGTGCTTGCACCGTTGCTGATTTGATCGCTGCGGGAGCATGTGATGATAGTGTAGAATCAGCGAGACGTGCACAGGAAGTAGATGAAGTAGAACGACTAGCAGAGGGTGCAGGTGGCGCCCTAGGTGTAGGTGTGGACCGAGCTGAAGTAGATCCTCCAAGAAAAGACCTCCCCGTGATCGTGCTTGTCATCCTTGTACTTCCCTTTCAGCTTTGCAAGCAAGATGAAACAAACGAGTGATATTATGATAATCCTTATACTCTAATTTGTCTCGATTTCGCGGTTTGAACCCCAAAAAATCTAGACATTGTTGCATCCTCATCCTCTTGCACTTTACAACGCAACATACCAATTTGTTACTCCTGATAATACTCTTCTATGGACTTATTACCTTGGTTCAAGCGCTGCAAGTTATTTAATAAATCTCTAGCATAATATGAGGGTACAAATCTAGATTGCATTAATTCTTTCAAAGTACTCCAAGTGGTGGGGACATTATCCGTTTGTTTAATTTCATGCCACCAATATGATGCAAAGTTAGTAAATTCACTAGTGGCAAGTCTAATTCTATGTTCTTCCGGCACTTCAAAACATGAGAATTTTTGATCCGCGGTTAACTCCCTTTCTAAATATTCATCCGGATTATAACGACCCGCAAAAGATGGAATGGTAAATTTAACTTTAGAAAATGCGTCATTAACATTACCATGATGTCGATTGACATTACCATTGTTACCTCCCATACCATGACGATTGCGACGAAGACGATGGCGTAGCCATGCATCCCGTTCAGTAGCACGATCATCCGAAATGCCGACACTCTCTTCACCTTCAATATCCTCTATGTCGTCGGCGAGGGATGCTTCTTCATCTCCATGGGAAGCAAGGTTTCCCACCCTTTGACCTCCATTGGGAGGGCTAGGAGCCGCAGGTGGAGATGGCTGCATCTCAAGGTGCTCCATTCTTGTGATGAGGTTGGCGATGCTCCGCTCGATTCGCTCCATCCTATGCTCATTGTCTTGAGCAAGCTTGCTGAGGTTTGCACTGATGCCTCTCAACGTGCTTTGATGATCCTCCACATACTTCATGAGCTCAATTCTTGTAACACACTCGTCTCCATCCGGATCTCCAGTCACCGATCCTATCATTGGTAGTAGAAGACAAGAGAAAGCATAGTGTATATATTCCTCCTATCAACTACTAGGTGGTGGACAAGGAGTAAAAGTCACTCTCGCTCAAGCTTCTTGTCGACGATTGGGACTTTTGTCCTTAGTCGAACTTACATATATGTTTAAGAAGAATGTGAAGCCAATCTAAGGTGAATCTCAGGTAAGTTATGGTATCTGTGTTAGAGGAAGAATGGAATTTATACAGGTTTGGGCCCTCTGATGATGAGTAATAGTCCTACGTCCAGTTAGGATTTCACTATGCAAATTGAGAGTTACAAGAAGAGAACCAAGGATATTCTTAGGTAATCTAAGAATAATCTTGAACTCTTTAACTTACAGTCGATGTAAATCTACTATGGCTAGTTCTAAAGTGTCATGTCTTGAATCTCTTGCTTGCCTACCCTGATCTCTCCCGGTGATCCTCCTTTTATAGCTCGTCTCCAATCATCGGATACGGGATTGAAGGGTCATTGAGAGGTAGATGTGCTCCGGCCATAATGTGTAATTATGCCCGTTTATGATTGCACTTTCATCTTCTTGTCAGTTACAAGGAATTAAGGATCTACAACATCCAAGCGGCGGTAGTGGTAACGTATGCTCAACTACTACATATGATTGAATGAGACCAATCATATGTCCATTAGATGTTTTAACTCTTTACTACACCAAGGTCGCATATTAACTACAAAAATATATGGCTATCTTTATGTCTTCCACGACCTGGGCGACCACAGGAAAATATCTCCATGTGCATAGTATTCGTGGGCATGTGAGACCATGGTCTTTGCGACTTCGGTATTGTAGATATACAAGAGACCACAATCCCCACGACGTCACTGAATGAGACCATGGAATAGGTTATGTATAGAATATCTTAGAATAGTCTATTGTCTCTCTCTTGGACTCTTGAGACCATAGAGAGGTAAAAATCTTGCTTTGTAGTCCTTGCAACTATAGAATGACAAATGTGACTAACTGGGGTTATAATCCTCATCAGTTAGCCCCCAAATTTGAAATAACAAGTGATAAACTTTGTCATTTTAAATTCAATTATCTTTCAAATTCAATTATAAATATCTCGACGTTTCACCTTCGCCTGTAACAAAAAGACATTCCTTTTTTTCTACCGTGTGACACTTCATTTCCCAAGAACTTTGGGTGCAATTTTGATAGGTGATGATGAAGTCTTTTGCTACAACTCGAGACAAAACTTAATGCGTATTTTAAGAACTCGAGGCTTGAGAACACGAACCATCACCTCTGATTTCTATAAGTACTTATCTTTTACGTTCTGGGATTTTCAAACCTTCATTTATTAAATCTTAGAACTTCTTTTCATATTCTAACTTCATCCCTTCTTAACTGTTCTCGTTCTAATGGCGAGTCAAAACTCTAAACAAGTGGTTGAGAGTGATGAAGAGGATTCTCTTTTGAAGAATCTGCGCATATCTTTCCTTTTTGGGTGAAAAGTTTTCCAAAGTAACACATTTTGGAATTCTTTAGGCAGTCGAGGAGTTAACAGTTTCAAAGAAACGCGCTGGTGATGTTGTAGGATCATCTAGTAGATCTTCATCGAATAAACTAATGAAGTCCGTGGGGTTAGCTACCACCGCTTCTCAAACCATGGTGTCAGCCCCTTTTGCTCAAAGTGATTACAATAGAAGAAAGGAGGTTGACAACCTATGGTCTTCTATTTTAGGATTTGTCTTACCAAATCCTTCTGAATCAAAGTTGAGGTATTCATCGACAACTTCTCTAACTAAGTTTCTTAGTTAGGAATGACTTAATTTGGGTGATGGTACTAATCTTGTACCGAGTTTCCCTGTTACCCAATCATCATCTGCCTCCTTGGTAAATACTTTATCTTTATTAATTCTTCTTGTGTGCGACCTGGATTTACCCTTTGCCTATATGGAAGGACAAGGCATTGTGGGTTCTCAGCGAACAACTTGCTGAGATCCAGGTTCTTCTGAAGGAAAAGACTGCTTTGTGTAGAACTCTCCAAGAAGAAAAAGAGGAGATTGAGGAGCGGTCCACTAGGCGAGGACTCCACCTTGAGGCTTCCTTTAGGCTTATTGATCTCTTGAAGGCTAACTGTGTCAGAGCTCATGAGGCTACGAGATTGGCTCGTTTGGAGAGAGACCTTGTTCGAGAACTGATATGCACACGCCTCGCCTTAAGATGCATGCATGTAGTTTGGTCCCGATCTTCCATCGTAGGAGAAATTCGTGGATAAATGCGAGTTATGACATTGACGAAAGGGTGGCCAACCACGATCAAACACGCGACCGGAAACCGCACAATCGCTAAACCACTCCTCAATTGGTTATCAACCGAGCATAACTTGGTTGACCTGTTCATGAAGAAAAACTCAAGAAAATCAATAAAGAAAAGCAAGAGCAACAGTGGAAGGATAACACGCAATAATCTGAATTATGAGTTGAACATTGAGACTTTGAATTGTACAAGTCGGCAAAGGCACGAGCAAACAATCTACATATCAACAAAGTCTACCTAAAACTAAGACCATGCCTTCTATTTTATAGAGGATGGTGTCTACAAAGATAGAAGGTTTAAAACTAGAATTATAGACTAATTTGAAATAGAATAGAATCCTAACAAACTATAAAAAGAAAATCCCGAGCTAATTTTCACTGATCCGAACAGGACTCTTCCCCCTCGTGCACTTGCCATTGTTTTGGGTCTCCTGGTTGCATACGATGTCGGAATTCAATGATTCTTGATGTGTTGGAAAGCTCTTTCGATTACCTTTCCAAAAAGTTCTCACAAGACCTACTTGGACATCTGTGCTGAAATTGGAACTTGGTTGAAGTTGCGGAACAGTCAAGTTTGATCGGCAGACTGGATGGTCCTCAGGTTGCGACCATGTGACTTCAGGCTTGATCGGCTGTGACCATGAGCAGTGTTGCAGCCTTGAGTAATGCTGATTACGTGCAGAGTTCTTCTGATCAATGAAGTCGACGTAACCGTTGGTCGAAGTTGCCAAAAAAGTGTTCATTCTTCCTTGGCTATGAATTGGATCAACAACTTCATCCAGAATCCTTCACATGTAAGAACAAGAAAACAACAATCATTAGGCAATATCATTTGTTCTTTAATTAAATAATTAATTTGCCCAATAAACGAATTCACTTGTTGTCCAAGGCGACGCGCATGTGCTCGAGTTAAAACATGTGGATGTGTGGTCACGATGTCCTCATCATACTCCCCTTCTTGAAAAAGAGTCGTCCTTGACTCTTGCCCATCGTTCTCACCCAAGTATGGAGATAAATCAGCAACATTAAATGTATCACTCACTCCATAATCCTCAGGTAGCTCCAATTGGTAAGCATTGTCATTGATCTTGGCAAGAATCTTGAATGGACCATCACCTCGTGGCATAAGTTTGGACTTGCGCTGTTCTGAAAAACGATCATGACACAAATGCAACCAAACTAGATCTCCTTCTTCGAACACAATTTCCTTTCTGCCTTTATCCACATGCTTCTTGTATTGAAGTTGCATCTTCTCAATATTTGCTTTGGTCATCTCATGTATCTTACGAATCATTGCAGCGCGCTGTTCGGCATCAAGATTACCTCTTTCGGAAAGTGGTAGAGGTAACAAATCAATTGGCGCAGTAGGTTTAAATCCATAGACGACCTCGAATGGACAAAACTTGGTAGTAGAGTGCACAACACGGTTGTATGCGAATTCAATGTGTGGCAAACACTCCTCCCAAAGCTTCAAATTTTTCTTCAGAACTGCCCGTAGCATGGTACCAAGTGTTCGGTTGACAACCTCGGTCTGGCCATCAGTCTGGGTATGACAAGTCATTGAAAACAACAGCTTCGTGCCAAGCTTTCCCCAAAGCGTCCTCCAAAAGTGACTCAAAAATTTGGTATCTCGATCAGAAACAATTGTCTTTGGCACTCCATGGAGACGAATGACCTCACTGAAAAACAAATCAACAATGAGGGTAGCATCATCGCTCTTATGAAAAGGTATAAAATGTGCCATTTTAGAAAACCTATCAATGACGACAAATATACTATCCCTCCCCTTCTTAGTTCTACGTAATCCCAACACAAAATCCATAGAAATATCCTCCCAATGTACTTTCGGAATAGGAAGAGGCATATATAATCCATGTGGGTTTAAGCGAGACTTAGCTGTTTGACAAGTAGTGAATTGCCTTGCATAGCGCTCAACATCTCGCCTCATCTTCGGCCAGTAGAAGTGGGTGGCCAAAACATCTTTGGTTTTGCGTATCCTGAAATGTCCCATCAATCCTCCACCATGAGCCTCCAGTAACAACAAAAGACGAACGGAACTCGTGGGAACACAAAGCTTATTAGCTCTAAACAAATAGCCATCATTCAGTACATATTGAGCCCAACATCTTCTGTTTTTACAATTAATATAAATGTCTTTGAAATCCAAATCAGTTGAATATAATTCTTTCAAACTCTCTAACCCAAGAATTTTGCAATCAAGTTGGGATAACAAGATGTAACGTCGAGACAATGCATCAGCAACCAAATTATCTTTACCTTTCTTATATTTGACAACATACGGAAAGGATTCAATAAATTTAATCCACTTAGCATGTCTACGATTCAGCTTACTTTGGCTATGAATGTGCTTCAATGCTTCATGATTCGAATGTATGACAAATTCTTTCGACCAGAGGTAATGTTGCTGTCATGGTATTACGAATACCCCGGCAGGTTTCGTGGACGTTCCTAGCAAAGAAAAGATGACGCGAGCTAATCGTGCGACGGGTCCTCTCCCGTCGGGAAAACTCAACAAGTGACACGAGGGTTTATACAGGTTCGGGCCTCAATGGAGGCCCTAGTCTTGTCGGTGTGCTCCCAACCGGAGTTGGCTAGGGGAGCTCTCCCGGGGGAGAGATGGCTCCGGAGCACACCTATTTGATTGTCTATAGAGTAAAAGTGAACTGTCCCCCTTACATGAGGTGTTACAAGGGCTTATATAGGCCCAAAAGATGCAAAAAGACCAAACTACCCCACCTTCTTTCGATCAGGAACCTTGGATGCTTGACAGGTGTCCGCCGATTCCCGAGGTGCTTCTCGCGTGATCCTCACGTGACCCGGGACTGGAGACCCTTGTCTTCGGGAGGACGGGCCTCTTACCGGGACTCGATCTCGCAGAGATTTCCCCCAACAGTAGCACTCATGCCCTGTTCGAGTCTCCGGTGAGGATGGTCCGTGTTACCAGGAACATCTCCTCCGGGACGTATCTCCGGGACCGTGACGCTTCGATTCCCGCGCCAAACGTTTATGGCCTTGTCTCGATGGGAGCGCGCCGTTCGGCCATAATGGCCGCTCGCGGTTCAAACCGGTGATGCCTCGTTTCGCGCGCTTGCCCCTTCGTTTCCCGCGCGCCGTTTGAATTGGACGGCACGGATGCTTCACGCGGAGCCACATGGCACCCATCGGGGCCACGTTTGAGCCCTATAAATAGGGCCTTGAGGGGCCCGGAGAAACCACTCCAACCTTCATTCCTCAAATACCACCGGCGTTCCTAGCTCTCCCGGTAGCTCTCTCCCCGAAGCTCTGTCCCAGAAGCCCAGCCACCGGAAACCCAAGCCCCTCTCTAGAGCCTAAGCCACTGGAGGAATCAATGGGACCCAAGGGCCGCGCTAAAGCAGCCAAGGTACCTTCGGAGGAAGTCACTGCGGACTTCCTCTGGGCCTCCGAGTTCACGTCCAGGGACTTGGAGTCCCTTGTGGACAAGGGGTGGTCGTGGACGGGGACGTCCGGATCCCCTCGAAGAAAGACCCTGCCCGCCGCCCTAGGCCCGGGGAAGTTGTGGTCTTTGAGGCTTTCCTCGAGGCCGGGCTCCGGCTCCCGGTGCACCCGTTGCTCCGGGAGTTCCTCAACGAGTACGGGGTGGTGCTAAACCACCTGACGCCGAATGCCTTCGTTCGGATGGGCCTTTTCATATGGTTGTTCGAGACTGCCACCGGACGGGAGCCCACGCTCCAGCTGTTCCGGTACTTCTACGAGCTGGCTGCAAGGAGCTCCCACCTGGTGAAGGGAGGGCTGAAGTCCTCGTTCAGCTCGGTGATGATCCAGCTGCTGTCGTCCCGGGTAGCGGAATACCCGATAGAGGCCTCCCGGGACCACTGGGGGGACTGGATCTGGAGGTGGTTCTACCACCGGGTTCGGTATGACGAGGTGATGTACTCACCGGATCCCCCCTCCTACAGCTGGTCGTCCGCTCCCAAGCCCCCGGTGTGGACCGAGGAGGAGCTGAAGCTCCTCAGCAAAGTGGTGGGCTTTCGGGGCATCCGCTCTATGAGAGACGCCGCCGAGGAGCTGACGCTGCTGAAGATCTCCCCCTTCTCGCACGGGAGGAGGGGGATCGGGATGTGTCCGGCCTAGTGGCCCCCGCAAAAGCCGGTGACCCAACGTAAGTCCCCTGACACTTCGCTCGTTTCTTTCGTTAATTTTTCTAACTCTTTACCTCTTGTAGTCCGGCCATATCCCGCCGCCCGGGAGAAGGCGGAGAACCTCCTCGGGAGGTATTATGCCGATGAGCACGAGTGGATCGTGCGCATCATCGGGGAGGGTCCTCCCCGGAACTTGGTGGCCGAGGCCTTTGGGCTAAGGCTACCGGCGAGGACGCCTCTCCCCACCCCTGGTTCCCACAAGAAGGGGAAGGAGGTCACAGGGGGCTCTGAGCCAAAGCGAGCCAAGGCTCAGAAAGCCCCCGGTCCATCAACGACATTGGGCTCTACGCCTGTGAAGGCCCGGGACGCAGCCCCCGGGTCAGGGAGTGCGCGTGCACCTCTCGGGTGCGAGGTGACGCCGCCTCCCCCGGAGAACTCGGGGGGGGGGGGGGGGGGGGGCGGTGGAGGCACGGGAGCTCGCACGCCTCCGCGAGGCCTCTGGAGAGGCTCAGGGAAAGTAACCAGCCAATGACGGGGCGGCGTCCGATTTGGTGGATTACGTGTGGGACCCTCATTTGAGGAATCTGGTGGCAACTGCCCAGGTGGGTTGCACTCAGAACGGTACATTGCAATCTCAAAATAACAAGATGCATTATATAATAGTGCAGGTAAATAAAAGAAGTGCTGATCACAAGGACCGACATTACAATAACATAGTGCCAAAATGACGCGATTTAGTGTTGATACAAAATTAAGGAGTTTTCGTCGACACAAAGGTCGGCACTGAATAGAACAACAACAAGCAAAAGGACTTCAACGGTCTTCATCTTCAACTGCAGCGGCGTTGCATGGGCTTCCTCCACATCGGACTCAACTTGGTAAGTGACCCTCTAGTAAGCTGCATCTTCTGGAGTGGTTTCTTCTTCTTCCGCATTGGGTTCAAGACCATAGGACTCGGGATCAATGAATCCTTCCTCTAAATTTTTGTTTGCAAAAGCAAGGGTGAGCATATTGTCCACATAGTGCTCAACAAGTCTCAAATAAGAATGCAGGTACATAGATGGGGGGGGGGGAATTTTCAAAGGATGGCTCTTTGGCTCACAGAATAGACTTTTCACTCTTAATTTTGAAGAAGAGGTTTTTGTTTTCAAAAGAGAGACTTTTAAAATCCTAAACTAGATTTTCAGAAGATGTTATGCGTGGTGGTCTTCCATGAGTCACCACTTTATTCACATTTTATGAAAAACTTTCCCAAAAACTACTTGTGCTGCATCGACGTGGATAGAATCCACCGCGCGTAGACTCCATGACCTGGGAGCTCAGAGTATCCGATACTTTTTTATAACTTTGCAAAGGTGTACCACCTTAATCCACCGATCACTCAGCTTTCAAGTCGGTACCTCTCCATGCGACTTTTAAGCATGTGACAAGGCCGAGGTCACACAACAGGTTACAATCCTAGCATTAACAATTCCCTGTCCGGTAAATAGACATTCCAGTCCTTGTTACCATTGTGGGTCCTCTCCACTGCCTTACTTTCCAGCCTTGGCCTATGTTCCCGCAAGACACATAGCCTCTCTTGATTACAGTCGCGCATGACTTAATCCAGGCATAGGGCGTCTTCCTTCTTACACCTTATCCTTTCTTTATTTTTCTGATCTCACATCACTCAGGGCCCTCTGTGGCCTACCAGTTTCCTCTCGAGAAATCAGACCGACAACCATTGCAGGGAAAAGCTACTACTAAGAAAGCTACTATGTTGCGCCCGTCCCATACCGAGCAAGTGGTTGGTACGTTTTTCATGACGCATAGAAGTACAACACAAGGTTCTTGTCCTTATGAATCTTTAGTGAGGAGTCTTTCACATTCCTAGTGCGCACACAGTACCAACCAACCAAACCATCCTCACTATTGATTCCAATCACATTTTCTTTCACAACGAGGGGTTTTGAACATACTTTTCTCACATGTGACCATTTAGCATTTAACACATAATCTTGAGCATAAGCATATCCTAAGCATGGTATTCTAGGGTGACAAGGGTGCATGGATATTCAATCACAAAAGGGGCTTTACAATTATTTAGGTCATATCTAATCACTTTATTTGAACATAATTCTCATTTGAATGTAAGGCATGCATATACTTGAAAACAACTAACATACTTCATTTCAAAATATTAGGCGAGTCATGATCAAGGGTTTGAGACTTGCCTTGCAGTGAGGGGTCTAGTTGCTCAGACGATTCTTTATAGTCTTCTGTTGACTCTTCTGCTCCTTACTCTATTTCCCACACACAACAACGAGGCAAATCAACACATCGCACCACACAAACATACAGAAAATAGTTTCTATAGGAAATAATAAGTAGAATATAACATCCATGCAGGGGAGATGCTTTGGACAAGGTTACTCGAGCGCTGCTCGAAGAGATAGGTTCAAAGAGGTTGAATGTTGAAGAGCCGACATTCGGTTCACGGCTAGGCATAGCCTTAGGTTGGCTCTAGGTGGGTTTTCTGGAGATGTGACAGTAGAGAAAATTGTAGAACATGGCTCCAGGAACTTAGTGGACAAAGTGTCATTTCAATTGATCAAATAGAAAGGGTCAAACAAGGCTAATGCCAGTGGCTGACAAGCACTGACACTGCACTGACATTGTCAAAAACTAGGGCAGAGGGGCAAATCTGGTTCTGGGCTTCAAACACTTCGCCAACTATGTCTAGGAGGTAGGCGTGGATGCCAGGAACACATTGGCGGTGGTTTCAGGGGATGGGGCGGCCGGACGACGACAAACGGAGGCGATGAACCACGGTGGCGACACGGCACAGGTACAGTTCTGGACAAGAACTTGGCAAGAGCGTATCTCATGATCTGGGTGGATTTAGAGGTCGGGCTAGTTGAACAAAATGCTCAGGGGGCTGGGACCTAGCTAAGAGACAAGGTGGCATTGGCTAGATCAGCCGGGAAGCAAACTCCGGTGAACTGTGCCGGAGACGAAGACATAGAAATTGGGCGTTTTTGATTTAAAGTATCTGAGCTTGATTCCAAGCTTGTGGAGTAGCTGAGGGATATGGAGAAGCTACAGGTACAGCCAATTTGGCCGGAAGGTCGGTGGTGTGGCCTGGCGACGTGAGCTCAGTCACTGGTGGCGCACAAAAAGGGGAAAGCTTTCGATTTGAGGCCAATTTCAAAATCCAAGCTTACCGGCCTCTAGGTTTGGCTTACTGACCAAATTACTCTATAGATTCGAGGGCTAATTCGAGCTAAATCAAAGTGCATTGCTGAACAGAGAAAAAGGGGATTCCGGCGATCACCGGCAATGAGGTGCAAGAGAACTCAATTAAGTGCTACAGCATGACAAGGGAGATGAGGACTACTCATGCGTGTGGTCAGTTAGGAAGAAGATGCAGTGGAGAGCGCTGTCACCGTGCTCCCCGAACTGGGCTCGCTGGAGACGAAGAAGAGACGTGAGCGCTGAGGCTTTGTGGCTGCTCGAGTGGTGTGAAGAACTCTGGGCGAGGGGAAGCTTATATAGGCAGTGGCTGGGCTCTCGAGAGTTGAAGTGAATCAAATGGGATACGCTTGATTGGCACCAGAGCAGGATCGAGAC
Organism: Pharus latifolius; assembly: GCA_019359835.1. Taxonomy (NCBI): domain Eukaryota; kingdom Viridiplantae; phylum Streptophyta; class Magnoliopsida; order Poales; family Poaceae; genus Pharus; species Pharus latifolius. The sequence goes on along the minus strand of CM033323.1, from coordinate 39,473,197 downwards.
GGCGTCCCCGGCGTTGGGACGCAGCAGTGGCTCTGCCAGGGGAGAAGATTGCGCCATATCTGGCTGGAGTAGAGCGACGGGGTGGCTGGGTTCGGCATGGCGGCGAAGTGGCAAAAAGGTTCTGACAACAGCAGGCACGCGCGCGTGCGGAACAAAAGACGTTGCTGGCAGCCATCGGTCGTCGCCATGGTGGAGGGTTTTGGCGCGACATGAGCACCATGTGCGGACACATCGGACACGACCGAAGGTGGAGACAGATGTTGGCCGGCGGTGAAGATCGCGGCGGTGAATCATGGCGAACGGCACTGGTCATGGTCGAAGCGGTGTCTGGTCGTGGTCGCAATGGGCTCAGCCCTGGTCGAGGTCGAAAAAGGGGTCAGGGACTGATCTACGAAGATTTGGGCTGATCTGCAAGGATTTAGTTCAAGATCTTGGACCTGTTTGCAAATTTGGGGATCTGGAGGGCTAATTTGAGATCTGATTTTGCAAATGAGTGTCACTAAATCACTTGGACTCATCTAGCAAGAAAAATTGTCAGATCCGATAAGATTTGGTGGTTTTGACAAAAATCGAAAACAGAGTAATTAGGGTAAACAGGGTAATTAGGGTTTTGAAAACTTTGGTGAGGCTGAAACCAGGGTTTCGGTTAAGATTTTGGAATTCTCCCAGAAGGGAAAAATATTCAGAAAAATAAAGGGAAGACATTCACTGGATCAGATCAGAATTTGGAGGTGGTCTAGGACTTTTAGTCTTTTTGGGCTTTTGACAAATCTGAAAAGGACCAATCTGAAATACTTTTGGACTAAAAAGCAAAAATGATCTGAAAGGTGGAGTTTACCTGCCAACTTTTTAAATTAAGGTAATGGCATACCTAAGATCATGATTCTGAGATAAGAGATCAGAAATGGGGTTGAGACATCCGAGAATCCAATGAAGATATGCTGACTGGCAAGCTAAAAAGGTAGCAAAAATTGGGATGTTACAACCTACCCTCCTTAAGAATAATGTCGTCCTTGAGATTTTGATCAATCTGAGAACAGGTAGGCGAAATTCTGATGCAACTCTTCCTTTCTTTCCCAAGTTGATTCCTCCTCTGAGTGGTTATTCCATTGAACTTTGCAGAATCTGATGGTTCTTGACTTCAGTTTCCTTTCACTGACCTCTAACACTTTGACTGGGTATTCCTGATATGTCAAATCCGGTTGAACCTCAGCCTCTGTAGGAGACACTTGCTCTGTTGGTTTTCTCAGGCATTTCCTCTGTTGAGATACGTGAAAAACATCATGAACTCCAGCTAGTTCAGGCGGTAGCTCCAATATGTATGCTACTTCTTGTCTTTCCGAAATCTCATATTGTCCAACATATCTTTGGCTTAACTTTCCCTTCATTAGCGCGCTAAAGGAGGCGGAGGGGAAGGCCGCCGCCTACATGGAGCAGCAGGACGACGCCCTCCGGGACTTGGCAAGGGTCCGGGCCATGATCCACGCCTCCGAGAACGCCAACGACTGGCTACGGAGGGAAGCGAAGGCGAAGGAGGATGCCATCTGGGAGCTCGAGGGCTCCAGTGTCCGGGCGGTGATGGACGCGGGCCGCTCCGTCCGCTTAGCCGTCGAGGGGCTCGGGGTGAGCCTCAGCCCGGGAGGCACCTCGGAGGCGGCGCCGTCGACGCTCGTGGAGGCTGTGCGTTTTCTCAACGCACAAGTCTTCGTGATCCCGGAGGCCGCCGATGCCCGGGCACGGGGTCAGGCGATCCTGGTGGTGGCTGCCGCGGCCGGGCTCGTGGAGCACCGGGGGGTTGGCGCCCGGGCGATCGGGGGCTGGATCCCCCGGATCTTTCCAGAGTTCTTCGAGCCATCTCGGCGAGAAGTGGAGTAGCTCGCTGGCGGCTTCTACGACCGGATAGTTTGGGTGCGATTCCCAGCGCCGGCGCCTCCGGGGGCGGACACTGCGGCTCCGGCGGGAGCCTCCCGGGGGGAGGACACCAATGAACAAGTATGAGCCTCCTCCTCGGGCCTTTAGATAGGGCCCTTTTTTGTTTTAAGGCTTTTGCTCCCGGTAGCTTGTTAGAGGAAGCCCCGGACACTTGTACAAAAACATTTTGATGCAATAGAAATGATATTTTTTGCTAAGTCTGGCTTAAATTTTACCAGGTTTCCCGGGAGGTTACTCCCAGGGCTCGGCGAGTTACTCCCGGTCCCCAGCGGGTGTCACCCGGGGGAAGCCCAGGCTGCCTTCATTTTGTTAAGTATTTTCTCTGGGGACATGGCATGGGCGTTTCCCAGGAGCCAATCCGATTGCAGTGGCATCCGGAGTGGCACCTGGACAACTTTGACAACCACTGCGCCGAACTGTCCCCTCTACGACCAGGGTCCCGAAGGGTTCCCCCGCTTCGAATACTTCCACCGGCGGGCTATGAGTATTGGCCCGAAGATTTGCTCCGAGAGGCCCGGTGTCGTATACGAAGTTTGTACCGAGACCTGGCCAGGGAACTATCAGAGGGCCTCCGGGATTACTAGGCGTAGGAGCCTTCCGGGTTGCACCCCAGGTTGTATCATGTTTAATGCAACGATGCCCACCAGAGGGGGAAGTTGTACTCTGGTTAAGTTTTTAATAAAGCTAAGTTTGCTTGTGTACTTTATGAATTTTCGATGGTCTGGAACAGGGTGATTCCCGGGTGTTCCTTATCCCCCCCTCCATAGCGGGCTGGAGGGTAGCTCCGCGCACTGTGGAGGTGACAAAGCCCCCGGGGTAAGAACCCTTCAATTAAGAATTCCTCAAGTTTTCCCAAGGTTGGGAAAACTTTCGGGAACAATTTTTCGAAAGTCGTGGCGGGATCCTCCGGTCGCCGTGAGAACGGGGAGCTGGGAAAGAGCTTTCCGGGAATTTTTTCGGGAGAGAACTCTCCGGTCGCCGTGAAGACGGGGGGCCGGGGATGAGGTCTCCGGGGAAGAACATCCAGGAAAATCTGAAATTCCCAGATTCTCTCCGAGATAAAGCCCTCCGGTCGCTGTGAAAACGGGAAGCCGAGAATGAGATCTCCTGGGAAAGAACATCCAAGAAAATCCGAGAAAGTGAAATTGCCGGGGATAATTTTTCTGGGAGATAACCCGCCGGTCACCGTGAAAAAGGGCAGCCGGGAACGAGATCTCCAAGAAAGAATATCCCAGAATTGCGTCTCGCTAAGGAGACAACTGACTCCCGGAGGAGGATGCGCCTGATGACGTGTCTGAGTGTTTGAGTAGGGACTAGTCTCTCAAATTGACTCGTTACCACAGTCCCTGAGGACTGGGTTGCCGCTTACACCCTCAGTCCACGAGGGGTGATCATAAGCCGCCCTACGGGAGTGGGACTCCCGTTGTAGGGACCTGTTGGGTCATGGTAGCCCACTTCCTCGCGGGGAGGGCATCCTCATGTGGAGGGCATCGCCGTGGGAGACGGTAATGTAAAAACCTGCAATGAGCCAGAGTTGAGGAAAAACCAGTTGTATTGATAATGAATTAAGGTACAACGCCTCCCCCAGCAAGATCGCGACAGGGCAGGGAATGGTGAGTACAATGTCCCCCTCCCCTCCGGCATAATCACTCCGGGGGAGGGGACGAGCCCATAGGCTAGACGTAGAACTTGCGAAGCAAGCGTACGTTCCACGTGTGCTTCAGTTCCTACTCTTGAAGGTTGGAGAGCTTGTAAGCCCCTGAGCCCAGGACTGCTGAGATTCTGTAGGGGCCCTCCCACTTGGGGGAGAGCTTGCCCTGGGGTTGGGGGTTAGTGACGCGCTTGAGGACGAGGTCCCCGAGGCGAAAGGCCCTCTTGCGGACGCGCTGGTTGTATGCACGTGCCATTTTGCGCTCGTAGATGGCGTGGCGGAGGAGCGCTCAGTCACGCTCCTCCTCCATGAGGTCGACCTCCAGTGGCTGATTTGCCTCGTTGGCTTGGTATGTAGCAATCGTGGCTGCATCTAGGAGCTCGACCCGCAGTGACTGGAAACCAATCTCTGAGGGAAGGACCGCCTCAGCCCCGTATACGAGGGAAAAGGGGGTGCATCCCGTCGACTGGCTCAGAGCTGTGCGCATGGAACAGAGGATGCTAGGGAGCTCCTCTGCCCATGCACCCCGCTTGAAGGCGGCTTGTTCGAGCCGTCAACGTAACCCTTGTAGGATTACGCCGTTGACCCCTTCAATGGCCCCGTTGCTCTAGGAGTGAGCTACCGAGGCGAAGTGGATGGTAAGCCCCAAGTCTTCGCAGAATTCCCGAAAATATACCGAGTCAAATTGGGTCCCATTATCGACAGTGATCTCTCGGTGGACGCCGAAACGACTTATGATATTTTTCTGGAAAAATCGCTGTACTGCCCAGGACGTGATGCTGGCCAGAGGTTCGGCCTCTACCCACTTAGTAAAGTAGTCGACCGTGACCACCGCATACTTGTAGCCCCTGGGCGCTGGGGGGAAGGGGCCTAGGAGGTCCATCCCCCAGCGCACGAAGGGCCAAGTGATGGGGATAGTCTGCAGCGCTAAGGGGGGAGGTTCGAACCCTTGGCCATATTCTGGCAGGCCTCGCACGCAGAGACAAGGTCCGCGCGTCACGAATCACCGTGGGCCAATAGAAACCCTGGCGAAGGGCCTTGGCCGCGATGGCACATGGGGCCAGATGAGACCCACAGCTTCCAGCGTGAATATCCTCGAGAAGCCGGAGCCCTTCCGGCCGTGGAAGACAACGGAGCAAGGCGGAAGCCCCCTGCTTGTAGAGCTTTCCCTCCAACAGGAGGTATGCCTGGGCCTTAGCTCGGAGGTGCTTGGCCTTAGTCTCGTTGGGAGGATCTCCCTCCCCCTTAATGAAGGAGATGAGGGGATCCATCCAGGATGAAGTCCGGGTGATTTCAGTGACTTTCGGGACGTAGGGCTCATCGCCTGCGTCCGGGGAGGCCACCGAGGGCTTCACGATGATCTCCAAGAAAGCCTCTTTGGGGAGCGGTTCCCAGGCGTTGGCTGGCGGAGCTAAGGCGTCGGCCCGGTCGTTGTCCCTCCGCGGGATGTGCCGGGCCACCAGGCCATCGAAGTGCTTCTCCATCTTACGCACTTCCTGCAAATAAAGGCTCAAGTTTGCGTTGTGGCACAAGTAGGACTTGTCCATTTGGCAAACTACGAGCTGGGAGTCTCCTTTTACTAGGAGGCGTCGAATCCCCAGGGAGCGCGCGAGGCGCAACTCGAGGAGCAAGGCCTCGTATTCGGCAACGTTGTTCGTGGTAGGGAACTCTAGCCGCGCCGCGTACTCCAGTTCCCTCCCCTCGGGGCTCTGGAGGACTACTCCTAGACCGGCCCCGGCGAGACACAAGGAGCCATCGAACAAGAGTGTCCCATGGTCGCTACGTCGGGGCGGTGCGGGGAGGTCTTTGTCCCCGGGCCCAGAGGCAGGAGTCCACTCCGCCACGAAGTTGGCGAGGACTTGTGACTTGATGGCGGAGCGCCTCGTTAGGGAAAGGGAAAAGGTGGCGAGCTCGGCCCCCCACTTCCCTATCCGGCCGGTAGCTTCTTTGTTTCGGAGCACCTTCCCCAAGGGGAGAGATGACGGGACGGTGATGGGTTGCCCCAAGAAGTAATGATGAAGCTTCCAGGATGCCTTCAGAAGGGCGTAGCAGATCTTCTCCATCACTGTGTACCGAGTTTTGGCCCCTTGGAGGGCCTCGCTCACGTAATACACGGGACGCTGTTGCCCATCTTGCTCCTTTACCAATACCGCACTTACGGCGACCGGGGTTGCGGCGAGGTAAAGAAGCAAGGGCTCTTCCGGAGACGGGCTCACAAGCATTGGGGGGCTCGTGAGATATTTCTTTGAATCGTCGAAGGCCTCCTGGGCCTCAGGGGTCCATCGGAACCCTTCAAGCCCTCGGAGGATTTTGAAGAATTGGAGGCCGCGTTCCCCGACCGTGAGACAAAAGGACTCAGTGCGGCTAAGCGGCTGGTGAGTCGTTGAACTTTTTTGACCGAGCGCGGTGGGGGCATGTCCAGGAATGCCCGGATCTTTTCGGGGTTGGCCTCTATGCCCCGCTGGGACACAAAGAAGCCCATGAGCTTCCCCCCGCGCATGCCGAAAGTGCATTTCTCCGGGTTGAGCTTCAACCCGTATGCACAGAGGTTACGGAAGGTCTCCGTTAAATCGCCGACATAAGCAGTTGCGCGGGAACTTTTGATGACCGTGTCGTCGACGTAGACTTCGACGTTGCTACCGATCTGGTCCTTGAAGACCAGCGTCATGAGTCGCTGGAAGGTCGCTCCAGCATTCTTTAGCCCGAAGGGCATGTGGACGTAACAGAAGGTTCTGAGGGGAGTTATGAAACTCGTCTTTTCCTCATCCCCTTCTGGCATCCGGACTTGGTGATAGGCTAAATATGCGTCTAGGAAGCTCATCAACTCACAGAGTCGACCAACTGGTCAATTCATGGGAGCGGGAAGTTATCTTTGGGGCAAGCGCGGTTGAGGTCGGTGAAGTCTACGCACATTCACCACTTGCCATTAGACTTCTTCACGAGGACGGAGTTCACAAGCCACTCGGGATGCAGGACCTCCCGAATGAACCCCGCCTCTTGGAGCCTGGCAATCTCCACCTTAATCGCCTCTTGGCATTCAAGGGAGAGTTTCCTCAGCTTCTGCTTGACTGGGGGGTGGCCGGGGGTCACCGCGAGCTTGTGCTCAATGACGCCCCAGGAGACGCCTCGCATGTCGGAGGGCTTCCAGGAAAAAATGTCAGAGTTTTCGCGCAGGAAAGCAGCGAGTTGCTCCACGTGCTCCTCGTGGAGATCTACCCCGATCCTAACGATTTTGTCCCCATCGTTCGGGTGCGGCTTGGGAAGGGCCGTCCCGGAAGGTATCACGGCGGCGTCTGACTCCGGGGGGGAGGTCTCCCCCCGGGGTTTTGATGATGTTGACGCCCTCGATCATTGCAGCGGCGCGCTCGTATAAAGTGTGGGCCACGTCTTGGTCTCCCGGGCGGTGATCACGCCGTGAGGCCCGGGGATCTTCACACAGAGGTAGTTCTAGTGGATCGCGACCCCCAAGCGATTGATTGTGGTCCTCCCCATGATCGCATTATAAGAAGAGGGGAGGTCTACCACATCAAACCGGACCATCTCTGTCCAATAGTTGTCCGGGGTGCCGAAGGTCATGGGGAGATCCACCTTCCCCACGGGGTAGATTGTCTTCCTCGGGACGAATCCTTGTAAGGGCCCTGCTGTGGGTTGCAAGAGCTTTTTCTCCACCTGCATCTCCCTAACGCCTTTAGGTAGAGGACGTCGGCGGAGCTCCCGCCATCCACGAGGATGCGGGCTAGACGGCAGTTGTAGATGGTAGCGGAGACGATGAGCGTGTCATCATGGGGGAAGCCAACCCCACTCGTGTCTTCTGCCATGAAAGTGAGGGGGACGTCCGACCACTTGGGTGGCTGAGACGTATGCAGCACCCCCACCACCTTTACTTCGCGCGTGTACTCCTTGCGCTGACGCTTAGAGTCCCACCCGTTGGTGGACCCTCTCGTGATGACGTTGACGTGCCTTTGGGAGGTTTGGAAGGGGAGAGTCTCTTATGGCTCCCCCTCCCGCATTTGTCCTTGCTGTCCCCCGCAGGAGCAGGAAGGGCTGGTAAGGCCAGCTGAGGGGGCAAGGAGGCCGGAGTCCCCCCTGCCCATGCTGCTCAAGGAATGCGGTGAATTGTTGGAGTAGTTGGTGGCATTCCCGGGTGGCATGGGTATTGGACTTGTGGAAGGTACAACACAGACCTTCCCTGCCTCCTGCCATGGGGCTTTCTCGACCGCGGGACGACTGTCCTCCCCACGGCCTTTCGGCTTGGGGAAAGGGTGGTTGCCCTTGGAGACGTCGCGCGAGCCGCCTCCGCCCTCGAGGACAAAGGTGTCCCGAGGCCGTGGCTCGCTACGATTCCCCCCTTTGGGGCGTTTGAGGGCGTCCCTGGCCCCGCGGTCGATGGGGGCGGGGGCCCCCTGGTTCTTCTTCCAGAGGTCATCCTCTTCCGCCCGAGCGTACTTCTCGAGTACGTTGAAGAGCTCATCGGCGGATGAGGGGCAGCTTCGCGAGAGTCTCCGGTGGAGCTCCCCCGAGAGGATCCCGCTCTTACACGCCTCGATGGACGTGAGCTACTTTGCTCTTGACCTGAGCAAAGCGTTTGAAGAAACTGCGGATGGTCTCCGCCATCCTCTGCCGGACGGTGTACAGCTGTGAGGAATCCAGGGGACGCACATAGTTCCCCTGGAAGTTTGCGCCGAACTTGCGTTTGAGCTGCGCGAAGGACTTGATGGAGCCGGCCTTGAAGTTGTAGTACCACGAGCAGGCGATCCCAGTCAGGTAGAGGGGGAAGACGTTGCACTGCACCGTCTCATCCCCCGCAGCTGCCGAGATGGCTGTGAATACACCTGCACAAATTCATAAGGATCGGCCTCACCATTGTAATGTTTGATGAGCGGCGGGCGGTAAGGCCACGACCATCGAATGCACTGGAGTCTGCGGCACAGCAGCTGGTTAGCCCCTTCCACCTCTCGAGGGGAGTCCTGGTCGTTGTCCCCTTTGACAGGGGACGCGTCCTCGTTGTCGGAGTCAGGGAGGGGCCCAAGAGGTCCGCCGGCATGGCGGTAGCGCCGTTTTTCTTCCGGGTTGGTGGAGATGACCTCCAGGACGTTCGGACGCCCCCCAGGAGAGGTTGGCTCTTCGGCAGGTCTCTTCCCCCGGCCAGCGCGGGAGCGAGGCTCTCCGTGTGCACGACCCGAGGGAAGCTCTTCCCCAGACTTGGTGGTACGCATTTGCTCAACCTCCTCTCGGGTTAAGCGGACTTGGTCCGCCGGGGGTGCCCTCGTGGGCGGCCCCGAGGGAGGAGGTAGCGCATGCGCTGCAGCTACCGACCCGAGTGCTACCGGGGCCGGTGAGGGGGAAACCCCTGTGGCGATGTCCGGAACCGGAAAGGGGGAAGCCCTTGTGGCGACGTCCGGAACCGGGGCGCCGCTGCGGGGGGAGGCCCGCTGAGACACGAGAGCTGCTGTGTCGGCCACCCCAGGAGCGGTACACACGACCCGTGGGACGGGATTGGCTCCCGGCACAGGGAAAGGCCCCGTCATGAAGTGGGCCCCCGACCCCGGGAAGAGACTCGGAGCAGGGTGACCCCCCGGTACAACGAAGGCCCCAGGCGTGAGATAACCTCCCGGCGTCGGGAGGGCTCCGGACGAGGGACCCACCGGGGGAGGATATCCTCTGGTGGGGTCGTACGGAGCGACCGGCCCTCCGGGAACCATAGGGGCCACCGGGTGAGCCATAAACGGCGGCATGGCCCCCATGAACGGGAACTGCGGGTAGGTGGGGGCCAGTGGTCGCGCCAGAACGCGGAGGAGCTCGGCCATCGAGCGCTAGGCGCGGAGCTGGCCCTCCACCAGGGCTTCGAGCAGTGTGTCCCGGGAATCTGGCGAAGCTACCGGGGGAAAGCTGGTCCCCCCGGGAGCGTTCGAGGTCAACGGGTTGGACCGGGAGCCCTGTCCCCCAGAGGTTACCGGGAGAGTTAAAGGTGGTACCTGGGTTTTGCCGTGTCCGGACGATAGCGCCGGGATGGCCGTGCTTCGTATGGGTGGCGCCGGGTCACTGGGACCGGCGTCACCGGGAAGGGTGCGAGCCGTCGTTCTTAGGGGAGCCATGACGATTCGTCACTTGTCCCCATGGTCGGCGCCAACTGTCGTGGTATTACGAATACCTCGGCAGGTTTCATGGACGTTCCTAGCGAAGAAAAGACGATGAGAGCTGACAGTGTGACCGGTCCTCTCCCGTCGGGCAAACTCAGCAAGTGACACGAGGGTTTACACAGGTTCGGGCCTGGGTGGGGGCCCTAGTCCTTTCGGTGTGCTCCCAACCAGAGTTGGCTAGGGGAGCTCTCCCGGGGGAGAGATGGCCCCAGAGCACACCTATTTGATTGTCTATAGAGAAAAGTGAACTGTCCCCCTTACATGAGGTGTTACAAGGGCTTATATAGGCCCAAAAGATGCAAAAAGACCAAACTACCCCGCCTGCCACCGTTGGATCGAAGGGCAGCGACGTCCTTCTTCCGGTTAGGAACCTTGGATGCTTGACAGGTGTCCGCCGATTCCCAAGGTGCTTCTCGTGTGATCCTCACGTGCCCTGGGACCGGCGACCCTTGTCTTCGGGAGGCGGCGCCTACGGGCCACCGGGGGGCCTTGTCCCCAGGCAAAAGGACAAGCCTCTTACCGGGACTCGATCTCGCGGAGATTTCCCCCAACAGTTGCCATGTTTCTAATACTCTAACCAACGCATACAATTCCTTATCGTAAGTTGAGTAGTTTAAAGTTGGACCACTAAGCTTTTCACTGAAATAAGCAATGGGTCTTCTATCTTGCATGAGAACACCTCCAATTCCAATACCACTGGTATCACATTCTATTTCAAAAGTTTTATTAAAATCGGGAAGTTGTAGAAGTGGTGCGTGGGTCAACTTATCTTTAAATGTGTTGAAAGCGTCCTCTTGTGCTTGTTCCCACTTGAAAGGCATGTTCTTCTTGGTCAGCATATTGAGTGGGGCGGCGATCGTATTAAAATCTTGTACAAACCGGCGATAGAAACCAGCACGTCCGTTAAAACTCCGCACTTGTGTGACTGTTGTAGGTGTAGGCCATGCTCTAATTGCTTGCACCGTTTGTTGATCCACCTCAATGTCTTGTGCAGTCACAACAAAACCAAGAAACACGACTCGATCCATGCAGAAGGTGCACTTCTCAAGGTTAGCAAACAAACGTGCTTCTCTCAAGACAGCAAAAACTAGTCGCAAATATCCCAAATGTTCATCCAAAGTCTCTCTGTAAAGTAATATATCATCAAAGTAAACCACCACAAAGTGTCCGATAAAAGCACGTAACACTTCGTTCATCAAGCGCATAAACGTACTAGGTGCGGCATGACCAACCATTCATATAACCCAAATTTAGTCTTAAATGCAGTTTTCCATTCATCACCTAGCTTCATTCTAATTTGGTGGTAACCACTACGCAAATCGACCTTAGAAAAGATGGTCAAACCACTCAATTCATCAAGCATATCATCTAACCGAGGAATTGGATGATGATAACGAACAGTGATATTATTAATAGCTCAATAATCTATACACATCCTCCATGACCTATCCTTTTTAGGCACAAGTAAAACAGGAACAGCACAAGGACTTAAGCTTTCGCGTATGTACCTTTTGTCGAGCAGCTCTTGTACCTGGCGCTGAATTTCTTTGGTCTCTTCTTCATTGGTGTGATATGGAGGTCGATTGGGCATGGGTGCCCCTGGAATGAGGTCGATTTGATGCTCCATCCCTCGCAATGGTGGCAGCCCCGCAGGTATCTCGTTTGGAAAAATGTCCTCAAATTCCTGCAGTAAAGAAACAACCGAAACTGGCAAAGTAGAGGGTAAAGCATTAGTAGAAAAGAGAGCGTCTTTGCACACAAGCACAAAGCACTCTTGGGGATGGGTTGCAAGCTCTCGCATCTCACGTTTGTTGGCTAATAGAACCTGTCCCTTAAGCTGAAACTCTCTTTTCTTTTCACTCTTTTCTTTCTTTTCTCTCAATTTGGTTTGGTGGTTCTCACTCCCCGATTTGTGACTCTCACTCATCTCTTTTTCTTTTCTCTCACGCTCAACCCTATCTAAATCATCTTTGAAAATTTCATCCGGAGACATTGGAACCAGCGAAACCTTCTTGTTGTTGTGGACAAAAGAGTACTTATTGGAACGCTCATGATGTGTAGTATCCTTGTCGTATTGCCATGGTCGTCCAGGTAGTAATGCACAAGCTTGCATCGGTACCACATCACAGTCCACAAAATCAGAATAGGAACCTATAGAGAAATAGACACGTACCACCGCGGTCACCTTCAACTTGTCACATGAATTGAACCATTGAATGTAGTATGGCAGTGGGTGTGTTCGTGTGGACAAGCTGAGCTTCACGACCATCTCTGAACTGGCAATGTTGTTGCAGCTTCCACCGTCAATGATCACCTTGCATGAGCGCTGCATGATCACAAACTTTGATTGAAATAAATTGTGGCGCTGCTGCGCTCTGCCTTTCCATCTGCGAGCTAAGAACACGTCAAACACTAAGGCTAGTATGACTAGCGTCAAAGGTGATCTCCTCTGCGTCAGAGCCTAACATATCCTGTTGGTCCTCATGGTCGGGTTCTTCTTTGACCTCACTGGCCGATGTATACTCTCTATCATCCCGGACGATGAGGGCACGTTGATTTGGGCAATCATGCATGTAATGCCCCTTCCCTTTGCATTTGAAGCACTCCATCTCCCCTGTTCTTCCTGTAGAAGCGACCGATGATGAACTTTTGGTGGGGACAGCAGTGGTCGTCTTCAAATCGGCAACCTTGGATGTTGAAGTCGTAGGGCGGGTCGCGGATTGCACTCAACCAATGGAGGTAGTAGCTCTGCCCGTGGGTGTCACACTCTTTTGCTGTGACGTAGTGCTCTTCCAAGGTGTGGTCGCACTTGAGCTTCGACCAGTTTTGTTGTAGCTTGGTCACTTCCCTTGTACTTGCCCCTCAGCTTTGCATGTGTAATGAAATAGCTGATCCAAAGAGGTGTAAGTCTGAAAATCAAGGATGTCTTGTATCTCACGATTCAATCCACCCAAGAATCTGGCCATCTTTGCATTCTCCTCCTCCTGCACATTAGCATGAATCATGCCCACTTGCAGCTCTTGATAGTAGTCTTCTACATATTTGCTACCTTGGGTCAATCTTTGAATTCTATTAAGCAAATCTCTCTCAAAATAAGCGGGTACGAATCTGGACCTCATCAAGCGCTTCAACTCAGCCCAAGTGTGAGGAGCTCGATCTCTTTGGCGGATTTGACTCCACCAAATAGAAGCAAAATTAACAAACTCACTGGTGGCGGCATGTACTCGGCGATCTTCTGGATAAAGATGACAACTGAACTTTTGTTCGATGAGCAGCTCCCAATCGAGATATGCTTCTGGATTAAACTTTCCATCAAAGTTGGAGACAGTAAACTTGATCTTTCCCAAAGCATCATCCCTTCGGGCTTCATTGCGGTGATGTGCATATTCTCCCATTTCCTTGGCGGTTTTGTGCAAGTCGTTGTTGATCAGGATCCAAAACGACTTCCTCATTGTCAGCCACATAATGATCATGTATGTCATCATTGGCGGCTTCCTAGAATGCAATGTTCAAGTTCGCCCTGGGTTGACGTGGAATGGCAGCCGCACCATGATTATTGGCTTCGATTGGACCTTGAGGGAATCAAGGTGGTGCATGTTGTCGTGGCTGCGCCCGCTCAACTTGCTCAAGTCGAAGGTCCATCTCGTCAAGACAATTCTCCAAGCCGGTCAATAGAGGACCGATCTGTTCGTTCAGCATCCGCTCGAAGTGACCCAACAGGGCTTGAGATCACGGAGACGATGTAACACCCCAATTTTTCCAAATCCTAGCCTGCCTCATCCCTCTCTATTTCAAATGAGATCCCTGTTGTGCCAGCAGCTTACCCCAAAAAGTTGGCAATCAAACTCTTTCGTTCAGAATTTTTTCACAAATCAGCCCTTTTCAAATTTGTCAGAAGCCCAAAAAGACTAAAAGTCTCAGACCACCTCCAAACTTTGATCTGATTCAGTGAACATCTCCCATTCACTATTTTGAACATTTTTCCCTTCTGGAAGAATTTCCAAATCTTACCCTAAACCTGAGTTTCGACCTTTGCCGTTTTTGAAACCTAATTACCCTGTTTTACCCTAATTACTCTGTTTTCGGATTTTTGTCGAAACCCTCAAATCTTGTTCAAATTCACCAAATTTCCTGCCAGATGAGTCCCAGCATTTTAGTGTCACTCAGCTGCGAAATCAAAGTTCAATTTGGACCCCCAAATCTCCAGAATTGCAATCAGGTCCAAACTCCAAAGAAAGATCATCGCAAATCAGTCCTTTTATTGAATTTAGGCCCCTGGCCGTGTCTCAGCAGAACCCGCCGCAGTGCATCGCCGTGTTCTTCGCCGCCGGTGAACCTCCTGCCGTGCCAACACCTCAGCCACGTAGCTGACACCCGTGCGCACTCGTGGCACCGCCGTGGACGCCACCTCGGCCTCGCCAGCACAACCAATTTCTTCCCCGCGCGTGTGCCCGCGAACCAGCAAGTCCAGCTTCGCCCGTTCAACACGTCTCGGCCACGCGTCGATGGAGCTTTCACTTCACCGTTCCCTCGCCGCTTGCGCCTATGCCATCCACTGCCAAAAGCCTGCACCGCTGCACGCCAGTGCCTCACCATCATCGCCGGCACAAGTCCCCGCTGTGTCCAGTCGCTTCGCGGTTGACTTTGTCACCACTGTTCCCCAATTTGTCGACCAGAGGATTGCTTCAGCGCCTATAAATACTCCTAAGTGCATTGCTTCAGTTTCTAGTACTAGAAAACCACCAACTCTCCAGCGCCGCTGTGAACAGCTTCTTCCCCGGTGAGCTGTTTTCGAGGCCGCCATCGCCAGAGCTCTCCACAGCCCCAATCTCCAATCCAAAGCCACCAGTGAGTTCCTCTCTTCTCCCTCTCTGTGTCATAGCTCCCAATTGCACCAGATCGATCCCCATCGCCGGTGATCGCCGGATTCCCGATCTGCCCTGTTTCCCCAATGCCGTTCGATTCTCTCCAAATTAGCTCTCGATTTTGTAGAAGACGTTGATCAGTGAGCTTAGTAGAGCAAGCCTGTGGAATCAAAATCCCCAATTGTGCTCAAATCGAAGAAATCCCGATTTGGAGCTTCATCAGTTCGCTGGACCTCACCGCCGAGCTTCTCCGGCCATCCTCCAGTGAAATTAACCCCTCCAGCAGCCTTGTTGTGCCCTAGAGATCATTCTCAAGCTTGGAATTGAGCTCTTTTGCCTTGTATCGAGAATCCCCAATTCTGTGTCTTCTTCTCCGGCACAGTTCACCGGAGTTTCCTTCCCGGCCGATTCAGCCGACACCACTTTGTCCCTTAGCTTTGCCTCACCTCCCTGAGCATTTTCTTCCACTAGCTCGACATCTGGATCTGCCTAGATTGTGAGTTATGCCCTTGTCAAGCTCTTGTCCAGATCAATGTCTGTGCCGTGTCACCACCGTGTTTGCTCACCGGATTTGGCCGCCCTCCGGCCACTTTCAGCCCTTGATCCTGTTAAGTATTTTGTTCCTGTTATCAATGCGTACCTCCCAGACAAAGTTGTGCATCAATTGGAGCCCTGGATCAAAGGTTAAGCTTTGCCCTAGTTTTTGGCAATGTCTGCACTATGTCAGTGCATGTCAGCCACTGGCATTAGCCTTGTTTGACCCCTTCTGGTTGAGCAATGGAAATGTCACTTTGTCCCCTAGATTCCTGGAGTTGTGTTCTACATCTTTCCCTCCTGCCACTTCTCCAGAAAACCTACCTAAGACCAACTTAAGGCTATGTCTAGCTGTGGACTGAATGTCGGCCTTTGACATTCAACTTCTTTTGAGCCCATCTCTTCGACCAGCACCCAAGTGACTTTGTCCAAATCTTTTCCCTTGCATGCATGATATATTTACTTATTATTTTCTATTACAACTATTTTATGTATGCTTATGTAGCGTATGTGTTGTATTGCTTGTGTCCGCCGCAGTGCCCGAAGTTGAAGGAGCGGAAGAAGTCTTCGAGGTTTCGTTCAAGTAATTAGACCCAGCAGTGCAAGGCAAGTCTCAACCCCTTGATCATGTCTCTCCTAATATTTTCAAATCAAGTATATTAGTTGTCTCCAAAGTATATGCATGCCTTATATTCAAATGAGAGTATGTTCAAATAATGTGGTTAGATATAACCTAAATGTTTGTGAAACCCCTCTTGTGATTGAATACCCATGCATCCTTGTCACCCTAGGATATATGCTGAGAATTATGCTTATGCTTGAAAACTTATGCTAAATATCAAATGGTCGCTTATAAGAAAAACATGTTTGCGAACCCCTTTTGTGAAAGAAAATACAAATTAGTATTGATAGTGAGGATTGGTTTGTATGGAGAGGGTGCGGTGCGCACCAGGGAATGTGGATGGCTCCTCACTATCAATTCATAAGGACTAGAACCTTGTGTTGTGCCTCTATGCGGCATGAAAAACGTACCAACCACTTGCCTGGTATGGGACAGGCACGACTTAGTAGCTTTTTGGTATTTGCAGTTCTCTGCATGGTTTGTCGGTCTGGTTTCTCGCGTGGAGAAACTGGTTGGGCGCAGTTCGTCCGTGAGTGATGTGAGTTCAGAAAAAGCATGAGAGGAAAAGGTGGAAAGAAGGAAGACGCCCTATGCCTCCGATTAAGCCGTGCGCGGTTGTAATCGTGATGGTCAGATGTCTCGCGTGGACAGACCAAGGCTATGTGTCCTGCGGGAGCATAGGACAAAGGCTAGGAAGTAAGGCAATGGGGAGGACCTACAATGGTACTTGAGACTTAATTGTCTATTTACCGGGCGGGGATACTGTTAATTCTAGACTGCAAAAGCGTTGTGTGATCTCGGCCTTGTCACATGTGTATAAGTCACATGGAGCTGATCCGACTTGAAAGCCGAGTGAAGAAGTGGATTTAAAAAGAGGTACACCTTTGCAAAGCGTAAGAAAAGTATCGGATACTCTGTAGTCCCAGTTCATGGAGTATGTTCGCTGTGGATTTATCCATGTGGTTCAGCACAAGTAACTATTTGGAATGTTTTCATAATATGGGTTGATAAAAGTGATGACTCATGGGAGACCATCACATAACAATTTCTTAAAGTCTATTATAAGATTTCCAAAACCCTGCTGTTGAAAATAAAACTCTTATTTAAGAAATCAAAGAATTGAAATCTATACTATTTATGATTATAAGACTTAAGCCCTTTTCTTGATCACTCCTCATCTATATACCTGCATTCTTGTAACGAGACTTGCTGAGCACTGTGTAAAAACATGCTCACCCTTGCCTTTACAAACAAATTCAGAAGAAAGGATTCGAGGATCCCGATTCCCCTAGCCTTGAGCACCAAGAAGAGGAAGGAGCCTTTCCAGATGATTTGAGCTTCTAGGAGGGTCATGAGCCAAGTTGAGTCCGATGTGGAGGAAGCCCTTCCAGAGCCGCTGCAGAAGGAAGTGAAGACCTTTGTGGTTGCTTTTTGTGTTGTTTTTCTGTGTTCGGTACTTCGATACCGATTCTTGATTTTGAAAAACTCTCTACTTTTGTATCAACTTTAATTAAGGCCATCCTTGGCATTATGATATTGTAATAGTGGTCCTCGTGACCTTGTACTTGTTTTATCTACCTGCTTTATTGTTTAAAGTGAATCCTGTTGTTGTGAGCTTGTGATGAACCTACCTGTGCGCAATCCACCTGGGCGGTTGCCACGGGATTCCTCAAAGGAGGGTCCCACAGACGACGGGAGCACTGGTGGTTGATCCATGGTCTCCAGAAGATCAGCATCACTATCATGCAACGAAACTCGTGAACCCTTCGATCCTGCCATGGTTAGTGAAAACAAGAAACACAAAAATTTCCTACCAACTACTGAATGTATGTGGCACTCTCAACCTCACCAACCTTACCAACCGAAGCTCTTACCCCTCTTAATGTTTGCGACTACCTAGGTCATGATAACCATAAAAGGAGATAATTACAGCGATTGCAATGTGAGGTACGCGCGGATCAATGGTGAATATGTGGAGTTGTAGGTAGGGAAATATTATGTGTATCAAAGGAAAGCAATCAGTTATCTTAGAAATTGCGAAATTGAAAAATAGTTCACACGAGTACTAGTCCTAATTGCTGATCAAACAATGAAAAGCTTGTATTCTAGCAACAGTCTATAGTACTTCACAAGATTTTCCTTTTTCTCTTTGCTTTGACTGAATACTCTCTCGTTTTTTTTAACTCTCTTGCCTCCTTGTGGTATGTTTGTTTTAGGATTCTCAGCAAGATGCAAACTATTAAACTCAATAGCAAAGACTCAATCTAACTTTGGATTTTCAGCCAACAAGATTAAGACCAGCAACTAGACACGACTCAACGGAACGAAAACTCAATTAAGCAAACTGAAAATAACATATTGAAATCAACAACGGGCTAGGAAACTCTTTGTTTTTGTCTAGCAATTTTCTGGACTCTAGGTAAAAAAAATAAAACAACTAAACTAGGGATAAATGAATTACTACCGGCAATGTGAGCTCTGATACCAACTGATATGCACACGCCTCGCCTTAAGATGCGTGCATGTAGTTTGGCCCCGATCTTCCGTCATAGGAAAAATCTGTGGATAAACGCGAGTTGTGACATTGACGAAGTGGTGGCTAACCACGATCAAACACGTGACCAGAAACCTCACAATCGCTAAACCACTCCTCAATTGGTTATCAATCGAGCAAAGCTTGGTTGACCAGTTCATGAAGAACAACGGAAGCAAATCAAGAAAGAAAAGTAAGAGCAACAGCGGAAGGATAACACTCAATAATCTGAATTATGAGTTGAACATTGAGACTCCGAATTGTACAAGTCGGCAAAGACACGAGCATACAATTTGTATATCAACGAAGTCTACCTAAAACTAAGACCATGCCTTTGCTTTTATAGAGGATGGTGTCTACAAAGATAGAAGGTTTATAACCAGAATTCTAGACTAATTTGAAACAGAATAGAATCCTAACAAACTATAAAAAGAAAATCTCGAGCTAATTTTCATGGATCCGAACAGGATTTTTCCCCCTCGTGCACTTGCCATTATTTTGGGTCTCCTGGTGGCATACGATGTCATAATTCAATGATTCTTGATGCATTGGAAAGCTCTTTCGATTACCTTTCCAGCAAATTCTCACACGACCTACTTTGACATCTGTGCTGAAATTGGCATTTGGTTGAAGTTACTGAATAGTCAAGCTTGATCGACAGACTGGATGGTCCTCAGGTTGTGACCATGTGTCTTTAGGCTTGATCGGCTGCGATCATGAGCAGTGTTGTGACCTTGAGCAATGCTGATTACGCGCAGAGTTCTTCTTATCAATGAAGTCGATGAACCGTTGGTCGAAGTTGCCAAAAAAGTGTTCATTCTTCCTTGGCTATGAATTGGATTAACAACTTCGTCCAGAACTCCTTCACATGTAACAACAAGCAAAGAGCAATCATTAGGCAATATCATTTGTTCTGTAATTTAATAATTAATTTGCCCAATAAACGAATTCACCTGTTGTCCAAGGCGACACACATGTGCTCGAGTTAAAACATGTGGATGTGTGGTCGCGATGTCCTCATCAAGAACAGAAGGACATCTTTGATGCTATAAGGGCCAATTGTACTCTTACAATAAAAGACGACCTCGAAAAACTGAGGAACGTTGCTAACTCCCTTGGGGCGGTTGTCGTTAATCTTGCTAACGATGACTTGTCCCTCGGTGAACTTTGTGTTCTTCTTTCGGACTAGGCGGATGCGTTGGTCGCCAGTATCCCTTTTTTGTGTAATGATTGTAAGAAGTAATAAAGATATTTTCCTTACATCCAAGTTTTTAATGGATTACTAATTTGATTATGCATAATCCAATTTTATCTCTGCTATCAAATATAACTACTGGTAAATATCTCTGCGACCATGACATTCATAGGTGGTATAACATTATACTATAACCATGGTCTCTGCGACCATAAAAAATTGAGATCATGAACTTTCCTGGCTATGGTATAAATGACTGACATCTAACCACCAAATTCGAAACGAAATGACTTTTCAGATTTCAAAAATATTCATTTTCGTTTTGGATTCCAATAGGTCCCAAGGAGGACTTTGGGTGCGCCCGTCAGATCCATCATGGGAAACATTTAATGCCAACGACGGGTGCGAGAGCAACTTACAGATTCCAAAGTCTCAAAAACCCTTCGTCTTGCAAACTTCGCCGCCCTACGCCGCAAAAAACCCTCTTCTGCAAACCCATTTTCCCTATCAAATGGCATCCTGGAGCTGATCCATCTACTACGATGTGGGAAACCTAGAGATTTGAAGAAGGAAGAAATTCTGCCTTCGAGGCATTAATTTCATGTCGCCCCACCTAGAAAGAAGAAACTTCAATGGTGAAGGAGAATGAACTAGTGCTTTTTGAAGATTTCCTATGCTGCGAGTTTCGTCTCCCAGAAAGTGAATTCTTTCTCAGCGTGCTGAACCGTTTTGGGTTAGAACTGGTAAATCTCCATCCTAACTCCATGTTGAGCTTAGCCATTTTCCAGCACCTTTGCGAAGCTTTCGTTGGAGTTTTGCCTAGCATCACCCTTTTCCGCTTATTCTATTTTCTTGTGTGGTCCAAGAGCGCAAATGCTGCTGGATGCGTCTATTTTTGCCTAAGGGAGAAAAAATATATCCAGTAGTTCCTCTTTGCGATTTTGTCCACAGATGGAATCAACGTTGGTTTTATTTCCAAGCTCCTGAAGAAAGTAGTCTCTGGTTCAAAAATTGTCGTTTAGAGAAAAGCAACGAGAAGGACTCTACCCTTGATCTTGATAAAGAATTACAGAGGCAAGCCCAGGTAATTCAACACTTGGCGGGTGAGGGTTTAACTACCCGGGATGTAATCCGTGACTTTATTAAGAATCGGATCAGTCTGTTGATGTCGCGCCCCGAGCAGGGTACCACGACTACTCCTGTGGAGACCTAGCTCACTGCAGCTGGCCTCATACATACATACCACTGACTTCCCAGGATAAGTCAAGCACAGGAGTTCATTGCAGCAGAGTAACTTACAAAATATCATTCATAAACAGTATGGCCTGCTGGCCTGGTACAATAAAAGAGTAATGCAATGCATTCACGGCACAAATGGTCTAATTAAAACAAAAAGACAACTATTCGGCGGAAGCTAGGCGAAACCCCCACAGTCGTAAGAAGTTGACAGCAGAACAGCACACTTCAGGATTCTGGCAGAACTGGCTCTCTTCCTTCTGGATCCACGAAATCTTCCAAGCCTTCGTCTTGGTATTGTAGCACTCCATCTATTGTTGATAAGTTGCAAGGGTGAGCACTTACGTACTCAGCAAGTCATAGGTAAGAGTAGAGATACGTATAGTAGAGATGACATGGTCCTATGCTATTGAGGGAAAAGAGGTGAGAGGGTTTTCCAAAAATATCTTCTTTTCTTCCAAGCTTTTCAAATCTCATGCTCATGGCAGCATTTCATATACTTAGGGCACAATCCACATGCCTCTTAGATATCACATGATCACTAAATTATGGTACTACCGCGACACGTCAACATATGACAGCCCACGGCAGCACCCCTTATCATCACAACACATGTCATTTGGGTAATCTTGAACTAACAAATTTTAATTTATAAAACAATACTTGTGTCACACCCCGTCGATTTAATCCACCGCGGCATACTCCTAAAACTTGGGAGCACGAAGTATTCGAATACATTTTTAACTCTGCAGAGGGGTACCAATTTACCCGCAAGATATATCCACTTTCATGCCCTTCCTATCACAAGGATTGGACCCCTGACTCACTTCATACTGTGAGTGGCAAGGTGGAGATAACAAGAACTTTTGCCATGTTTCACACACAATTCATCCCAGACCCCGTGGTTTTCTTCACGCAAACCACAGTTGTGGCAGGGTTACACAACCCCCACTAATTGGCATCTTCCCCTCAGGGTCAGCGTGCATGATCACATCCTGTGATATGTGTTGGAGCGCACCCCGTGTTTAATCGTGAGTTTGTCATATAGGGGTTTCATGTGTGATCCACATACTACTTGTTCAGGCCTGTCCCATACCAGGCTTGCGGTCGGCACGTTAATCATGCCACTAGACGCACAACACAAGGTTCTAGTCCTTATATGCCAGTGACCAGCTCATACCACAATCCATGCACTTCCATTGCTGGCACATCCTGTGCGACCAAGCACCTCCAGTGCTTTCACCATTCCATACCAAAATACTGGTCACGGCTAGGGGTTTTATTTCATGAATATAAATATACATAATATATTAGTTCATGGCTCATTATTTGATCAATTCACAATTCACAGGCATCAGCCTGATGCTGCCATTTCATAATTCAACTATTCTCATTCTTTCACATGCAATATTATTTTATAATCAAGGTATATTCTAGCAATTCATAAAATATAGGTTCAAGATGTTCAAGAATATGACTTGCCTTCCGCGTCGTAAGAAATAACAGTTGATGTCGGGTCTGCGACGAAGTCTTCGAACTCAGACTCTTGCTCTGAACAAGGATCAAACAAGCAAACAAGCATTACAATCAATCCTACTCTTACTAATCCACTATATGCGATAATGCAAGGTGAAAGTGTCTCGGCGACACAAGATTTGGATTCTGGGAAGCGATTAGGGTTAAACTATGGAAACTAGGGTTAGGATTAGTTGTCAAAGGTTTAGAAGGTTCCAAAGGTTCCAAAATATCAGAATGATATCAAGGCTGCGGCTGGTTCGCTCAAAAACAGCAAACGTCTTTAGGTCGACATTCGGTTCAAGGCATCGACATAGGGTCGATGGATGATAGAGGGCTCAACTCAAGTTGTGACAGTAGAATAAAATGTAGATCACAACATCAGGAGTCTAAGGGACAAGGTTATGTTCAGTTTGCATACCCAGAAGGGGTCAAACTGGCCCAATACCATTGGCTCACATAGGCTGACAAGGGCTGACAATGCCGAAGAATCGCATTGACATGGTTTGAATAGTTCCCAGTGGCCAAATTGAGTTTTGATTCAAGCATATGGTGCACAAAGTAGTGAGGCAACTATTTGACAAGGTAGTTTTTGTTTTGCATGACCAAAGGTGGGTGAACAGGGCTAATGCCACTGACTGGCATAGTTTGACATAGAGTTGACATGGCCAGAAACTAGGGTTTGCCATAACTTTTGATCTAGGGCTCCAAATGATGCACCATTTTGTCTGGTAGTTAGACATTTGTAACAGGAACAAATGTCTCAACAGGATCTAGGGCAGGAGATGGCCGGAAAGTGATGAAAACCGGCAAGAAGTTGACTGGCTTGGAGCACATGCAACACAAACAGTGCAGTAACTAGGGCATAGCTATATCTCACAATCTAGGTCGAATTGGTAGTCGTGATAGAAGACAAAGTTGCTCAGAATGGTCCAAAACATCTAAATGGCAAAGTGGCTAGGGCTGGATCGGCTGGATTTGGAAGATACTAGCTGGAGAAAAGATGAACTCAAATCTGATTTGGGCATTTCTGATTTAGAGTGATTGAACTCAATTCCTTGCTTGAGTATGGTCCTCAGGGTACTAGAAATGCATTGGTGAAGTTAGATTAACAGATTGCTCAACAGAGAAGCTAAATCAGTAAGTACAAGTTCATGTTCATGGCTGGAAATTGGGGGTTTTTGTTTTACAATGAATTTGTTCAAACCAATAGCTCAGGGGTCTTAAGTGAGCTATTCTAAGCATCTTTCACTACTGGCTCGAAGATCAATTCAATTTAGGTGAGGGTTAATTGCTCATCGGAGTTTTAGATGAAACACGGCGATTGCCGGTGACTGAGGGTATTTAAACTAAATTCCAAGCTTGAGAAGCATGAGGGAGATGAGAGAAGCTCACTGGGGGTGCTGGATCGAAGAAGGAAGCAGTGGAGAAGCTTGGCACCGAAGCTCCCTTTGCTGCTCACCGGGGAAGAAGAAGACAGTGCTGCTGCTGGTTTTCTGGTGTTTTGGAGTGTAAGGAGTAAAGCTAAGCTCTGGTGGGTTTATATAGGCGTGGCTGGAGGCTCTCAACGGTTGGAAAATGCTCGGGGAGTTGTAGCCGGCAAGATGTGACTGGATGGCGACTTCACGGCGAGCTGGCGATGGAGGTGACTTGGTTCAGCGGCCGTGAGGGCTTTTGCAGCTGGAGCTGCTGCGATGTGAAGGCGAACTGATGGCTGGCCGCGGTGAGTTCTCCACGTGGCGCAAAGCTCCTGCGTCGACCGTTGCTGGTGGCGTGCAAACGGGAGAAAACAATGGCTGCGAGTTGCGCCGGGGAAGATCCACAGTGGCCAACACCGAGCACACACGTGGCAGCAGGCGAAGCAACCAGCAGTGGCGCGCTCGAGGTCGAAGGCTCCCGTGCTCGTGCGCTTGTTCCAGGTCGTGGTCGATGGCAGTAGCTCGAGGTCGAAGCAACAGTAGCTGGTCGATTGCACTGCTCTGGTCGAAGTCGAAATAGCCCATTTGGTCGTGAACAACAGGTTTTGGTCGAACCAGGGGCATAATTGTGATGATTTTGGTTGAAATCTGGACTGATTTGTAAATCTGGTTTTAAAGAGGTTTAAGTTGGAATTTGATTTCATGGATGAGTATAATATTTCTATTAATACTCATTTAGCTCAAATCTGGAGAAAATTTGATAAGGTTTGAGGGATTTCACCTATTTTCGAAAATAGGGTAAAATTAGGGTAAAATAGATTTGGAAGTCTGATTAGAAGGGAAATTTGTATCAAATAGTATTTGGGAGGTGTTCCCTGAAGAAATTCTGGATTTGGAGCTGATTCGTGGATTTTAGCTTTTTCAGGCTTCCAAGTAAACAGAGAAAGGACTATTCGCAGTAAAATTTGGACTAAACTGCGAAAAGTACTTAGATGAAACAATCTGGTTCCCAACTTTTTGAAGTAAATTGAGGATATATCTAGGAACATATTCCAAAAGATACTTGAGTCTGGATAGGGTTAGATCATGATAACTCAGTTATCTGGAATCTGGGGTATTTAGGGTAAATCTGAATTTCCTGTTTTCGAAAACAGAAAGAGACTTAGATACTGGGAGTTAGGATTAGAATTCAATTTGGTTCCTGAAGACTTTTATCTTCAGAATAACTGGTAGGTTAAATCTGGATGGTCAGATCTTTATCTGGATCTAGAGAATAGATTTGGAGATTTTTAGGGTTTGGGAGAGATTAGGGTTCAGCTGATCTGGCTACAACTACAGAGATACATGCATGCAGGATTTTATACAAAAACATTTCACCCCCAAAACCAGGGTGTTACAGTTGAAAAGAAGAGTGCACCCTGCTTGGGAAGTACGCTCTATGCAAGATGGGACCTTGGATTATGATCAAGGTAAAGACTTCTACATGTAGATCATTGCATTGTCGTCAAACCGTTTTGAATGTTGATTCTCAAACAGGGTTGCCCACATCTGAGGTCGAGAGGAGAACTAATGCTCTACTGAAATTATGCAACGCGACCTCAGAAGGTGAAATGGACACACCAAGACTGCAGAGCTTGGTCTTAAGCAGCGATGAAACTATTCAGGAACATCGAAAGGTAATTCTCTTTTGTAAAATCATGAATATGTGCAAACATCTAAATAAGAGTAAACGAAGCAAATCTTCCCGATTGTAGCTGTTCGCGGCCCAATCAATTGGGATGAAGCGAACTGGAACTGATGTTAGGACTTCTGGGGGCCCTCATCAAAAAAGTTAAAAACCTCAAAAGGAAAAGTCCTAGCTGCAACGAAGGCAACTAAGAAGCCAAAAACTTCTTCTCCTAAGTTGAAGATTTCCTGGGGGAGCTTCTCCCGGTGCTAAGAAAACTGGAGCAAAAAGTGCAGCGGTAAGGATTCTCTCCCCTCATATTTTGCTTAGTACGAATGGCAGTTATCCCTTAATCATACAGGGAGAGGGGAGCGAGGAAGAGGAAGATGAAATTCCCCTTATCATTCAGAGGAAAAGATCTACAGAGCCTCCGAAGAAATCCCCAAAAAAGATGTTATCTGCACTTTTGCCTTCTGTTAGGGGGGTTTTGAGTGCTCAAAGTTACTTGGGACTCAATTTCAGGTAACAATATATTGCTTCTCTAACTTATTATACTTAGTTAGGTATAATTCATATAATTGCAACATGAACGTACAGGTCAAGCTCCACCTCCGTACAATCGACTTCAATGCCTGAAATTGAAGCAAGTGCGGTTGAGGAAACAACGACTACTATGGCAGAAAATCTTGCCATATGGTGTGTTGTGGGTTCATCTGCAGCACTAGATGTCATGATTTCCACTGAGGTTCCCATCATTAACAAGGTTGTGCAAGAAGTTGAATCCTTAGCATTTGTTAATGATGAAAGTACTAATGTCGCAGCTGTTCCCATTACCATGGGAATGGAAGACCAGCCTGGGACTGGGTCTGTTCCCATGGTGGCAAAAGTCCTCCCTCCCTCTGAGCAAGGAGAAGAGAATGTGGAAACTACGGTTCAGCATGCTAACGCTCTGTGTCCTGCTCTGGCAATGAGTCTTTCAATTGCTGAGCAGGCGCAAGATGACTTGGGAGCTGAGATTTTGCTCAAGATCTCGTAGAGGTAAGTAAATCTTTACCCGATGTCTTTTAATGTTTTATCTGAGCAATATCTTCAGACATTTATTTTCTTTATAGAATTTTGCGTGCCACTCGACCTTGGTAAATTCTTTGATAGAGCAATTCAAGGTCTCTCAAGCAAAATGCAAGTGCTTAGAACAGTAAGTACCTTGCTCTAATCCTAATCCTCTATAGATTGGAATAAAATCGCTTGTTGTCGCAGGGAAAACCCTGCTTTATCACAAGAAGTTGCTAAGGAGCGCTCCAATATGGAGATAGCTGTGGCAAAAGCTCTAAAGGAAAACAGCAAAAATCTTGCTGAGGCCTTGCCATCCTTGGAGGAAAACAAAAGTTTATACACTACTCTCCATGGGGAAAAAGGAAAAACTTAGAAATTGATTTAGATCGTAAGTCCATTTCCGCAGAACTAATTATTGCGTTTATAACTTATTTGATCAAATCATCTCTTTCTGCTCTTCTTACTAGAACAAAGGGAAATAAACTCCAAATTGTCCGAAGAGAAAGAAGATCTTGAAGAGAGATATATCCGACGAGGAGGACATGATCTTGAGAAACTTCATAATCTCAATTGGGGGTAATGGAAAGAGCAAAAAATGCTGCAAAGATTGCAGAAGAAGAG
The DNA here is from genome assembly GCA_019359835.1 of Pharus latifolius. Classification (NCBI taxonomy): domain Eukaryota; kingdom Viridiplantae; phylum Streptophyta; class Magnoliopsida; order Poales; family Poaceae; genus Pharus; species Pharus latifolius. The sequence continues at coordinate 39,446,216 of CM033323.1, read as the reverse complement.
AAAAGTAGCTTGAGAAAGAACATCCATGACTACAACATCATTGAGAAATCTACTCTTGAGAAATTAAAAGATGTCGCGGACTCGGTCGAAGCGATAATGATTAATTCTGAGAAAGACAATCCGTCTCTTGAAGAGTCCTGCACTTTGGTTGCAGCTCAGGCTGATTCTCTAGTCGATAACATTCCAGAGTTTGCAAAGAGGTATAAAGAAACTGTCAGGAGCGACATTAGTGTTGCTTCTTCCTCTATCTTATGCAAACTTATACATCGCCATGGTCCGAACTTTGATTTGAACTCAGCGGCGGAAGATGTCGCCTTTGAGAATGAAGATCAGCTAAATGCAACTGTAGTCGAGGTCAAACCCATAGTTGAAAAACTATTGGAAAATCTCAAGCTTACCTAAAACTTTCCCTCTCATTCTAAACATTTTTTTTGACAATGGTAAATAGAAATCCTTTGATGTACCAGTTTATTGATAACCTGCAAACAGATATTCATAATGGAAAATGCAAATGCATGCAAAAAATAAGAACATAATAAACTTTAAACTTTATGCTATAGTTAAATTCTTCTAGCCCCCTCCTGAAATTACTAATACTGAGTATACAATGTAGTAATTTTAGGATAAAAAACATGCCTAGTGAGTCTCTTATGCATTGAGAAACGACTGAAAAAGAAAGGCCTCGCCTAGAGTTTATTATGAGATCCCAAGAATAACCAACTCAAAATAAGTGTCAAAGCTTGTTATGAACTGACACCCACCCGAATGATTAGAAACATACTAGTAAGTCTCGTATGCGTTATGAAACAGCTTATTTAGAGATGTCTTATCTATATGCGACCATGAGATCGGTCAGTGAATCCACTTTGAACATTGTCATGAGATGATCATGTAAGATCAACTCCAAGCGTAGCTCGAAGAAAACAAAGGAAAAGAAATGAGAATACAATCTTAACATAGAGTGAAAGAAACATTTTATTATTAAAGGAAACATGCTAATTGAACAGGAAAATGGTAATAGAAAAAACTTACACATAAAATTTGCGCAGTTGATCTATATTCTATGAATTGGATAAGACCCTTCCATCTTCCATAGCTAATAGAGCCGATCCTGGTCTAGGGATTGAGACCACAGTATAAGCACCTTCCCACTGATGAGAGAACTTACTACGATTGGACTGGCTTTGGATTTTTCTTAAAACCGGGTTGCCCACATGAAGACTATGTGGTCACACCTTCTTACTGTAATATTTACGGAAAGCTTGTAAATATGCAGTAGACCTAATCAACGCTCGATCACGCTTTTCTTCGAGAAGAGAAAGTTCGCCTTCTCGAGCATTACTTTGATTATCAATATCTAAGTGAGATAGGCGAGCTGAACCAGGTTGAATTTCAACTGGTAAGACATCTTCTGCATCAAAAACCAGTTGGAAAGGTGTTTCACCTACGGCTCGACTGGATGTGGTACGTAATGCCCATAAAGCTAAGTAAAGCTCATCTACCCAAGCCCCTGAGCGTAACTTATGGCGGTCGAAAAAATATTTCTTGACACCTTGTATTATATGCTCGTTGGCACGTTTTACTGCACCATTGCTCTGTGGATGAGCTACGGATGCAAAACAAACCTGGGTTCCAATGTTGTTGCAATAGTCTAGAAAAAGGCCACTGACAAATTGTGAACCATTGTTGGTAATGAGACGACTTGGACTCCAAATCGTGTCACTATGTTTTTATGAAAGAACTTCTTTGCAGCAGCTGCAGTAATATTGCGAACTGGCTCAGCTTCAATCCACTTAGTGAACGTATCAATGGCTATGAACAAAAACCTGTAACCATTGACAGCTTGAGGCATTGGTCCAACAATATCTATTCCCCAAAAAGCAATTGGCCAAGTTAAATGAATAGCTTGTAAAGCATATGTTGGCTGATGAACTTGCCGAGCATGGAATTGGCACTGTGGGCATGTCTTGACCAATTGCATAGCATCATTAAACATCGTAGGCCAGTGATAACCCTGCCGAAAAGCTTTTTCGACTAGTGTTCGATAAGAAGCATGTGTTCCACATATGCCTCCATGTATTTCGTTTAGAAGGGATTTTTCATCTTCTTGAGAAATACATCGCATAAGTATCCCTTGAGTGCCCTTTCTATATAAAGTTCCCTCAATGAGTCTATACGTGCGTGCATTTCTAACTAACCGATCTATGTCGGTTTCATCCTCAGGCAAGATCCCATGCGCAAGATAGATTCTGAATGGATGAATTCAATCCGCTTCTTGCTCTAAGGTCACAACGTTAGTGATCGCTGTTGACCCTTCTTTGATAAAAGGGGATTTTAAGTGCTCAATGAACACTCCATACGTGAGGACCCAATTTTTGACAATTGGTCTGCGAGAATATTGTCTCTTCGCGGAATGAATTTGACTTTGAAATTACTGAAGTATTTTTCCAATTTCCTCACCTAGTCCAGGTAATGACCCATTGTCTCATCGGAGATGCTGTACTCCTTGTTTACCTAGTTTACGACTAGTTGTGAGTCCCCCTCACCACTAATCGACAGACTCCAAGGGATTCGGCTGCTCGAAGCCTAGCAAGAAGACCTTCATACTCTGCTACATTATTAGTAGCAGCAAAGTGTAATTGTATGACATACCAGAGTTTATCACCCTGAGGTGTTATTAAAACTACTCCAGCCCCCGAGTGTTGATAACTACGAGAACCATCAAAATACATCATCCAACAGTCAGAATTATCCAAATCTACCGTGTCTTGTTTCTGTGGTGTGGGATTAGACCATTCGACCACAAAATCTACAAGAACTTGGGATTTTATTACTACTCGAGTAGTGAAATGGAGATTGAATGCTCCAAGTTCAATTGCCCATTTCACAATTTGACCAGAGACTTCTATGTTCTGGAGAATGTCCCCTAAAGGAAAAGACGATGACACAAATATTGTATGTGCTTGAAAGTAATGTCGAAGCTTTCCAGAATCCATTAATAGAACATAAAGGATCTTTTGTACTTAGGGGTAACACTCCTTCGGTCCATTAAGCACTTCGCTTACACAATAAACTGGTCGTTGCACTCCTTCGCATTCTACGACCAGGACTGTGCTGACCGCATGAGGAGTAGCTGCTAAATAGATGATCAGAGATTCTCCCTTAATAGGGGAAACCAACACCAGAGCACTAGTGAGGTATGCTTTCACTTCTTGAAAGGCCTTTTTGGCTTCATCCGACCATCGAAAGCCATTGTACTTGCATAGAACCTTAAAGAGAGGTAAACCATGTCCTCCTAACCGCACAATGAAACGACTTAAGGCCGCCATTCGACTAGTTAGACTTTGCACTTTCTTCATAGTCGAAGGGGATTGCATTTTCTCAATGGCCCAAATTTTTCGGGATTAACCTCAATGCTTTTGGAACAAACAAGGAAACCCAAAAGCTTACTTGAAGAAACCCCAAAAGAGCACTTTTCAAAATTCAACTTTATTCCATGTTTATTTAAATTACAAAAATTTTCAGTCAGATCATCTATATGACTAGAGCTCTTCAGACTTTTTATAACCAAATCATCAACATAAGCTTCTAAATTACGCCCTATCTGAGAAAGAAAGGTTTTTTCATCAAGCGCTGGTACGTGGAACCAGCATTCTTGAGTCCAAATGGCATTCTGATGTAGCAGTAAGTACCAAATGGGGTGATGAAGATAGTGTTCTCTTTGTCTTCTTCTTCCATGCTAATTTGATGGTAGCCTGAGTAAGCATCCAGGAAGCTCAACATTTCACAATGCGCTGTGGAATCAATCAACTGATCGATACGGGGAAGAGGAAAATCATCCTTCGGCCAAGCATTATTCAAACTGGTGTAATCAACACACATGCACCACTTACCGTTTGATTTCAGGACCATGACTGGATTGGCAAGCCATTCGGGATGGTTGACCTCACGAATGAAACCAGCACTGTGGAGTTTGTCCAACTCCGAACGAATAGCTTCTTGCCGATCAGGGGCAAAACATCTGAGTTTTTTCTTTATTAATCGCTGTCCAGGCCGAATGGCTAGCCTGTGCTCAATTACTTCCCTTGGGACTCCAAGCATGTCTGAAGATTTCCACGCAAACATATTCATGTTAGCCTAGAGGAAAGCAATGAGCTGTAGTTCCTATTTGTCATCCAGATTTGATCCAATTCGAACAGTTCTAGATGGATCATCTGGGAATAAAGGAACCTGCTTGAGTTTTTCTTCTGGTCGCGGGGATCCCTTGACCACATTTGGTGCTGAGGTTGTAACCTTAATATCTCATAAAGGAAGTTGATCGACCAGTTGCAAGGAAATTTGATCACAAGTTAGTGTTGTATGCTGACTGCCCCACACTGTGATCATGCCATGAGGACCTCGGACCTTGACGCATTGATAGGCATAATGCGTCGTTGCCATGAACCTAGCGAGAGAAGGCCTACCAAAAATGGCGTTATAAGCATAACTGAAATCAATTACATCAAAAGTAATTAATTCCGTTCGTAAATTCATTGGCAGCCCAAGGGTTACAGCACGATCTGTCCAATTAGAAACATAGAGGAACCCAGAATTATTCCGAAAAATGGATGTGCCACTGGCTTTATCTTTGAATGACGAATTTGCATCTCGTCGAGAGCCTTGGCAAACAAGAGATCCAGTGAACTCCCTCCATCAACCAATACTCACCCTACCTTAGCATTGCTAATGGTAGGGGATATCACCAAAAGGAGGTGCCGAGGTCGCGTCAACCCCTTAGGACAATCTTCTCGACAAAAGGTCAGGGAAACCTCTGACCATCGGGGAAATTGAGGCTCACCCAAAGGAACCTCAGTACTGTTTACCTCACAGCAAACATTTTTATACTAACGCTTAGAAAAATAAGATGAAGAACCACCAAAAATAACATTAATGTGATTGTTAGGTACTTGATATGGCATGTCTTCATCCACATTAGCACCTTTGTTTCCGCTAGTTTGTCCTTGACTTGGTACTGTAGGCATAGGACTTTTACCTTGATAAAAATCATCTAGTTTCTTTAACCAAGTCCGACAATTCTGAAGATCATGTGATTAAATTTTGTGGAATGGACACCATTTCTTCGATCCCTGAGGTTTAACTTGTTTGTCTGATTGGTCACTGTGACTAGCAGGAGAAACTTTGTTAGTTTTAAATGGAACCCTCTTACCTTTCCCTTGAGACTGCTTGTTGATGACGGTGACCCCTCGGAATTGGTTGGTTCTGGCTTTGTTCACCTTTTTTTATTTGCCGCCCATAAATGACTAAGGTTTCTTGCTTGATTAATCCTTCTTGTCGGCTTCGAGACATGGTTGAGGCAGCAAATTTCCCTTATCCACCATTTGTTCCATTCAACGGCCTCAGGCACATCGGAATAACGATCAGCCATGTCAAAGTGATCCGCGACTGATCGTGGTGGATGAATAAGCAAATTTTTGGTAAACCTCCGATATTGAATGGCATGTTTAAATGCCCTGATGATGGAGCTGTCAGAAATGCTGGGAATAGTATTTCTTACTCCCACAAATCTTTTGACAAATTGGCGATGAGTTTTTGTAGACGTTTGGCACAATCGTTGAAGATCATCTTCCTTGTCAGGCTTTTGATAACTATTTGGAAAATTGTTGAGGATTGCATCACACAACATTTCCCAATTGTAAATGGATCCTTCAAGCTGATTAAACAGCCAGGTCCATGCCGAACCTTCGGTAACAATTGGCAAATAATTCTTCATAACCCGTTCATCACCACCAGCCGCTTGGATTGTGGTGATGTAAATTTGTAGAAATTCAGAAGGATTTTTGGTCCCACCAAATTACCGCACGTAATCCTAGCGAGAAAGCTTTGCAACCTACGTATGAAGGACGTGGCTGCTGTTCCTCGCAACCTCCATCAAGGCCACGGAATGAACTAACCTGTGGCCCCAAGCGTGAACGCACCAGTTCACGATTATGATCGCGAGAAGAATCTACTCGCGGTCCTAATCGCAAATGTACTAGCTCACGTCGAAGATCACCGGTACGCCTGGTTTTGCGATATCGGGTTGATGGAGTGTGTCCACGGGAATATTCCTAGCTCGAGTGATAACTATCCCGCTCAAGAGAACGAGTTGCTGATTGCGAGGATGATGTTGGAGTCACAACAATTGCTACCTCATCGAGGTTGTCCGCCAAAATCCTTGCAAACAAAATTCTGTCATCATTCACCAAATTGGAAGGAGGATTGCGAAGAGTATGTGCAATCACACGAATATGCTCCTGTGTGATCCTTCGAGGTTCCATGGGAATTATTGTAGCTTCATCCAGCGGCGGACAGGCTGGAACGGACGAAGGAGTTTGGCCCCTCCTGCGACCATGATGATGTCGCGGACGAGAGGTTCCAGGTGCCAGGTGGTGAGCTGTGGTATCATGGCGAGATTGCGCAAGTCGTAGAGCTTACTCTGTGGACTTACGAACCTCAGCCTCTCACTGCTCACGAGATGCATCTTCTTCCCGGTTACATTCTTCTTCCTCCCTGGCAGCATGTTGCTCAAGGGTCTCCTTAGAAATTATAGTGACTTCCTGGGGAACCAAAGTCGCAGATGGGGAGAGCATCTCCTCATCTGATTCAGACTCGAAGTCAAAAATAGAATTCAAATTGTCTGGAGCAAAACCTTCCAGACTGATTTCAAGGTCCTCATCTCCCGCATCATCATGGTCGAACTTACGTATATGTTTAAGAAGAATGTGAAGCCAATCTAAGGTGAATCTCAGGTAAGTTACGGTATCTATGTCAGAGGAGGAAAGAAATTTATACAGGTTCGGGCCCTCTGATGATGAGTAATAGACCTACGTCTTGTTAGGATTTCACTATGCAAATTGAGAGTTACAAGAAGAGAACCAAGGATATTCTTCGGTAAACTAAGAATAATCTTGAACTCTTTAGCTTAGAGTTGATGTAAATCTACTATGGCTAGTTCTAAAGTGTTGTGCCTTGAATCTCTTGCTTGCCTGCCCTGATCTCTCCCAACGATCCTCCTTTTATAGCTCGTCGCTAGTCGTTGGTTACGGGATTGAAGGGTCACTGAGAGGTAGACGTGCTCTGGCCATTATGTGCAATTATGCCCGTTTATGACTGCACTTTTATCTTCTTGTTAGTTACAAGGAATTAAAGAGCTAAAACATCCAGGCAGTGGTAGTGGTAACGTATGCTCAACTACTACATATGATTGAATGAGACTAATCATATGTCCATTAGATGTTTTAACTCTTTACTACGCCAAAGTCGCGTATTAACTACACAATTATATGGCTATCTTTATGTCTTCCATGACCTGGGTGGCCACAGAAAAATATCTCCATGTACACAGTATTCGTGGGCATGTGAGACCATGGTCTCTGCGAGTTCAGTATTGCGGATATACAAGAGACCACAATCCCCGCGACATCACTGAATGAGACCACAGAAAAGGTTATGTCTAGAATATCTTAGAATAGTCTATTGTCTCTCTCTTGTACTCCTGAGACCATAGAGAGGTCAAAATCTCATTCTGTAGTCCTTGCAACTATAGAACGGCAAAGGTGACTAACTCGGGTTATAATCCTCATCACTTCTTACCATGCTCTTGCAACTTTCTTACCAACTGTGACAGGCGAGGCAATCTGGTGGGCTGGTTCGTGACAATTTGTGATAGCGATGGAGCTCGCGATTGCAAAGTAAATCTATAACTGAGTTGGAAGAAAGTGGAGTTCGATAGGCTAGGTATGAGTAGAAAGGATTAAACAATCAATTAATCTTAGAATTGCATAGAATTAAAATTTTGTTTGTATCTAGCACTTAGCTTAAGTTGTTGATCAACCAAGGATGGAGAATAGGCTAACGGAAGTATATGGAAGTGGATACAAGTGGTAGACACGAAAGAAAAAAAATAAGAAGAAAAACTCAAAGATATGGAATATGGAACTTGAAAAACACGAGATCACACCAAATTTCGAAACTGCAGATTTCTGTCCGTGTGACAGCACGTCGGTATTTTGGCCGTATCTTTTTGTCAGATGCCTCTTTTTCAATGATTCTTTTTTCACTGTTTTCTAACAGCTTTTCCCACAACTTTTCTTCTAGGCCAACTTTCTGAAAACATACAGAAAAATTTGCACAAAATTCACAAGTGTGCGCAGTTGCAGATCTGAAAACAGCTAGCACCTTGGATTGCGAAGTGCATAACCTTTTACTCCCTGAATGGATGGACGTGAAAATTTACAGCAAGATCGAAAATTGAGTTATGAATCTTCTCTCTCTGGTTTCACTCAAAAAGGATCAGGGAATCAAAAGTTATGGAGTTTTTGGTGGTCGCGGCAGGAAAGGGGTTTTTCTGTCCGAGATTGGAAATTACGGTTTGGGTTGTTAGATGGATTTTGGTGTGGGGATTTTTTTAAGAGGATAAACAGTATGACCAGCAACTAGACAATGCTAAAATGGATGCGAACTCAATTTAACAAACCAAAATTAACAGATCGAAATGGACAAACGGGTTTGGACAGAGGAAAACAAATATTTTTGTGAAGCTTTTTTTTGACTCTAAGTGATGGAAAATAGTGACAAAACAAAGGAAAAAAGCGGTGATACCTAACAGGCAACAGTGGCTCTGATACCAATTGATGCAACAGCAGCCCGATCTTCCGTTAGGTTCTACTTTGCGGAACGCAAATGTTCGCGTTCCAAGGCTTCCAATCAGCAGGGATTGAGTCCTTGCAATCGCTACACCCACGCACCTGTCGTTATCAACCGTGCTCACACCCGGATGACCTTACCACGAAGGTTAATTCCTGCACACAGTAGTAGAAACAAGAAAGAACAAGATATAAAGCAATCTGAAATTTTAGAATGAACAACTGAGGTTATCTTTCACCAAACCAGGTCTTTCGACACTACTCCGATGAACAATTGTATCTCACACAGCGGGAAACAATGTAGCAAATAACCTAAGGACGAACTTGAGGTATTCAACCAAATAAAGGAGAGAGGGGTGGCAGCTACGATTGGCTCACAACCCTAGACAAGGTTCATGGGCCGTGGCCCAAAAAAAGAGGTGACGCAGCACCGAGAAGCCCAAAATAGTTTTTGGCCGCGACTTGTTTTGACGATTGTGACCGACTCAGAACGAATTTTGTATTTGGGCTAGATCTGTTGGAAAGATGACGTCATGGGTTTCTCCATAAAGTGCTCGAACATTCCAAACGGACTCCGTATGCAGCTTTTATGTTCGTTTGAAGGTGAGCTGCTCCCTGGTGGCTGAACTGGACTCCATCTAGTGTACAACTTGGGCTGAAGCTTGCCTTGGTGAAGAATTGCATCCTTGCTGGTACATCCCATGATTCCTAAGTACAAAAACATCATCATTAGGTAGTAATCTATCCTCCAAAGCATAAGTATGTAACCCTAGGAACGAACTCACCTAGTAATTTAACTGTCGTGCACGTGTTGTTGTAATTGGTCCTTGCATAGGAGGTGATGGAATTGAAGTAGTGTGTGTAGCTTTCGTAGTGATGTCCTCATCACTATAGTATAAGTCTTTAACACTATGGTCACACATCGTCTGCGACCATGTATGGGTATCAGGTTTTGTCTCTTCAACATGGTATGATCATAGGCAAATGTCTCTGCGACCATAATACTTGCAGGTATAATATGAGATCACGGACTCTGTGATGATAGATATTGAGACTATAGAGTTCCATAGTTAAAATTATGGGAATTAATTATCTTTGATGGGCAACATCCAGAATATCCTTGGATTATCACATTATCTCTTTCCTTAGTCTTCTTCGACCATAGAAAGGCATGATCGACCACGGAGCATTATTCGCAGCCATGGAATGGAACGCCACGACCTTAGAAATACACAGGTGATTTAACTCGGGTAATAAGTCTTGTCAGCTAGCCCCCAAATTCGAAATGAAAAAGGTGTCATTTCTCGAAAGGGTGTTTCTAGTACTGAAAAGGCGTCTTTTCGTTTCAATTTCTTGCGGAACCCAAGAAAATACTTTGAGTGCGGTTGCCAAACCAGCGTGTGGGCAGATCTTGAGAGTGCTTCACTCACTAGTACAGAAAAGCTTTCTTCTATCGGTTAGAAAAACCCTTGTACTATCGGTTTTCGTACCGATAGAGATAGACACGATAGAACAAGACAGAACATTTTCTATCGGTAAATAACCGACAGAAGAAATTAACAATTCTATCGGCATATTAGGAGTGTACCGATAGAAAACCCGTCGTAGTCTGACGATTAACGGTGGGAAAAGTACCACTATTCTAACGGTTAATTACATGATTACCGACAGGAAAATATTACTATTCTATCGGCACCTTATGATTGTACCGATAGAAAACCCGTCATCGTCTGACGTTTAGCGTTGGGAAAAATACCCATATTCTAACGGTTAATTATAAGTTTACCGACAGAAAAAAGTGTAGCACTCTCTCGGTTGGAAATGACATTATCGATAGAAAAAATCTTAGTACTCTCTCGGTTGTGTATGAGTTCACCGGCAGGAAAAATCACACTCTTCTAACGGTTAATTATACGTTTACCGATAGAAAAAACCACAGTAGTCTCTCGGTTGTGGATGAGTTCACCGGTAGGAAAAGTCACACTATTCTGACGGTTAATTTCAAGTTTACCGATAGAAAAATGGGTAGTAGTCTCTCGGTTGTGGATGAGTTTACCGATAGAAAATTTGTAGTGGTCTGTCGGCTGTGAATGAATTTACCGATAGAACATTCACATATACAGTACGTTTACATTTACAATACAGTACATTCACATATACAGTACAGATGCAATACATTATAGATTGGATACACAATACAGTACAGATGCAAAGAAGGGTAAATTCACAGAACAGATTGACACATTAGACAGTTATTCACATATATATGGACAAATACAAATTGCAATCCAATGTGGACATTTATTGACATATATATTTATTCACATGTATATAAACAGTCTATGCACAGAGTACACGAAAAAGAGAAAATTATCATGGCGGATGGTTGGGCGCAACTTCCTCCATGACATATTGAGCCCAGATTTGTCGAAGATCTCTAATCTTTGCATTTTCTTATGAGTCTTTCGACATGGCGATCTGCAAGCATGTGTGAATACTTAGTAACTAACTTCCTAATTTAGAACGTGACACCCAATTTTCAAATTTGAGTTAGCTATCGATGCTTACCTGGGGGAATTGGGCAAAGTTTGTCTGCACTAGGTCGTACATGTAGCGCAACACATAAAACTCGCATTCCCACGATTGCGGCTGCTGATGGCACTGAGATAATTGCATATGCGAAGACATGTTAGCTATTGTTTCCATAAACTAATTAAGCATAAACAAAAAGTCTCATGAGTACCTCATATTCTTTCCAAGCTAGTAGGGAGCCCTGCGGTGCGGCATGCCTCCCTCCAGCGGACGCATATTTATCAAAAGCCCTGCATTTCAGTTAGTATTGCCCGTTAATGTATTATCATTAGCTAGTGAGGTGAAAATTTAAATCAAACATATAAGTTACTTACGCCTCCATATTCCCCTTGACCACATATTCGATCGATAATCTGTCACGCATCGAATCGAGGTAGTACACCTCATTCCTCGACGGACAGATCACGATGAGAATCCAGTGGCCCCTGCATTGTACGTAAAAGAGGACCGCTAGCTCAAAGTATATCTCAGGTGTAACATACAAGATCGAGTTAAATAGTACGAAATGCACTAACCTTGGTGGTACGACACCAGAATGAACTCCCTGTCCTGCTGCGCCATCAGCGCCTTGGATATGTACAGCTCAGCGTGCGCGGCGTCGTGCTCTAGCATCGTGAGGCTTATTTTCTCTGGGTCGAGGAAACCCACCTTGTCACACGCAGCCTCCGATGCTAGCCTGTACATGCACCTGTATGCAAAGGACGACATTAGTATTGCACAGAAAGTTACTACATTTCAAATGAACAACAATGCAGAGTTAGCAAACAGAGTTAGAAAACAGCAATACATAGCATCAGCAAACTCACAGGACTCCAGTCCGTATGATAGACATATCGAGCTCCCGCCAGTTGTAGAGGTCGAACAGATCCTCGTGTGCCACGGATATACTCCCGGACTCACGGTGGAACTGCCCAGACCTGTAGGGAACTAAGAAGTTCAGATTGCGCCGAGCTCGGTGTAGGTACCACTCGTGGAGGTCTCTGGTTGATCGATCCAATTTGCACAAAGCTGCCTCCGACATGAGTGGGAACCCGTTCTTGAACCTCTCCGGCTGTCCCTGTCGCCCTTTTCCCTTGCCTTTGCCCTTGCCTTTTGCCGGGGACTGAGCACGTACCTTCGAAGGCAAGGGCGAGGTGATGGCAGCTTTCTTCCGAGGTGAAGGCGTGGATGCGCTGGGTGGGGTCGAGGCCGTCTTTGATGTGTCCAGGGTCGCACGAGATCGGGCCTCATTCCCCGAGCTGGGGGCGCAGTCCCCTGGTAGCCCAGCGGCAGGCCACTTCAATTAATGAGCACGTCTGTTAGATTATGCAAGTTGAGTGTACTGAGTAGGATGTAATCTAAAATGTGTAGGATTTACCGGTTGTATTACAAGACACTTCTTGGGCCACTGTACGTAGGAGCCCACTGCCTCAGCAAGTGTCTGCAGTTCCGCTGTTGGGACTGGCAACGGAGAATCGTTGTAGCCCGGCATGGCCATGTCCACTTGTACCTTTGCGAAACCCAACCGCAGAGGTACACGGTGGACCCGGACATCCGGCCCAGACGGATATATGAAGCCGCGTCCAACCACTTCCTGCCCGGTGCCTACGTGATTCTGTAGGATGCAGCCCTCCGGCCCCTTCAAATTTGTAACAATTAAAATAGGTTAGCGAAACAACTCTAACAGAATGGGAGTGACATCAACTTAAGTGCACAGATGAAGGCTTGCAGTACCTCAAGTAGATCCACTGGATCCGCGAGTACCTTCGAAGCGCAACTGCTTATCCGACCCCGCGGGGTACCGTCGTCCTGGGGATCCGCATCTGCACTCTTGGCCAGCAATGCTTCTCTCAACCGTGCAAACTCTTCCCTCATTTGTGCGACCTCGGACTGCACCTCAGACTGTACCTCAGCCCATATCTCAGCCCGCATCTCCGCTCGTATCTCCTCCCGTACCTCAGCCCGTATCTTATCGGAGAGGTCAGCTTCCTTTTCCTTCCAGGAGCGGGCCTTCTTCCTCGGTGGAGCCGGATCTACGAAACCGGCCTTCTACGACACAATGGCTCCCACGGCCCGTGTCCGCCCGGGATGCTCCTTATTTCCTAGAGCCCGGGTGAGGATGTCGTTCTCCCTCTGCGGGGTAAACAATCCCTCCGCTGCCTCCTTCTCAAAAGAGATCTGTTACATTTAAAGGTACCTTGTGAGACAAATTGCCTTATATACACTTGTGCGCACACAGTTTACGAGGTTAGCCAACTTACCATTCGCCTCAGGGGTGTCGATGACAGGATTTTGCTCGTCTTCCTTCTTCCACTGCTCCTCCTTCCTCGCATAGCCCCGGGATCCGAGCCGATGCGGGTGGTCGTTCCTCTTCTGGATCGCCCTATTCTTCTCGCTAAGGGCCTTGAACTCCTCAGTCCCCTTCTGCTTGGTGAATTTCTCCCATACCTCCTCCGATATGAAGGGGTACTTCTCGCAAGGAGATTTCCCCGCAGCGAGGAAGTTACTGACGAGCCAGCTCTTAAAGGTTTTCCATGTTCCGTTCATGTCCTTCAAGCAGGCAGTCCTAGGTGTATCGTCGGGGATGTTCCACTTAGCCTGTTTCCGAAAAATGCATACAATTAATCACGAGTTAGTTAAACTTTAGTATAAGCCAAGAGAACGTGATTACGAAAGAGTTCAGCGATTTCAGTTAATTTAACCTTCACTTCCGCCCACAACCGATCCCTCTCGTCTGCCGTCACGTCCTTCCAGCTCTGGACGGTGATCTTCACCCTTTCTTTCGCCAACAGCCCAACGTAGGCCGCGTACCTCCCAGCATTCTTTCCAATCGGCCTCCCAAATTGGTTGAACTCACAAGAAAGATCCGTGCGTTTGGCCAAACGCCCCAACGTCGTCGCGCCTCGCCCCACCCTCTTGCGCTGGGATGTAACAGCTGCATCTTCAGTAGTTACGATGGGGTTGGCCCTAGTCGAACCACTAGTACCATCCGATGAAGAGGACGACATGTCTTCCCCTACAAAACCTTCAACAAACCATATATATGGCAATTAATTTGCCTTGGAGTTCCATAACTCAGCCCAGGACTGGAGACTAACTAGGGCGGCAAAAGGGAAAATAATACAAAAAGAAAGACATGCATAAATTACTTCCTGAACTCTTCAGAAATATTTTCTATCGGTAAACACATGAGCTGCCGATAGAATATGTGTAAGAACACCTCCAACATATAATGTGCATTACATGGTAGTTGGATACAATTGATCACACATACAGCAGTATAGATAAGTTAAAATCTCAAAACAGGTTCCTTACAACACTGGAACATATTATGTAAACCCTAATTTAAATCAACATTGCCTGCGGAATGTACATAATCCAACACAGTAGGGAACCCTAGTGTAATTGCAAAATTCGAAGAATTAGTACGTGCAAAACACTAGGATCAAATAAGGAAGATGCTGGAAATAGAACGACGAATTAGGGTATTTACGGCGGCGATCAGTTCTAGTGATGGAGAGGCGGTGTAGAACGCAGCGGCGGCCGGCGAAGGACGAAAATAAGAACCGGTGGTAGTGGCGAACCAGTGTCCAGCCGGCGATCGTCGTGTGGGAGAGAGGAAGTGAGTGGTCACGGCGGAGGTTGTGGTTTTCCTCCCTCTCGAAGAGACTCAGTGCTCTAAGGTGGTACTGTTCGAGTGGAGGGAAACCCAAGGGCCGTGTACGAGTAATAAAGCAGTGGAGGAACTTTTCTATCAGTACAACAAATTGATACCGATAGAATTATGTACTTTTCTATCGGTACAGCAAAATAGTACCGATAGAACAAGCAAATTTCCCGAAAAAATATTTGAAGTAGTGGATGCTTTTTTCTATCGGTATAAACAATAAAATCCCGTGAGACCAATTTTCCCCAGAAAAATTTTTTAATTAAGTGCTTGAGATTCTAGTATTGGGTGCCCTTTTTCTATCGGTAAAAACAACAAAATACCGTCAGAGAAATGAAAAGGTACACACAATTTAACATCAAACAGACCGTGGTTGAAAGTTGCAGAATGATAAAGAAAGAGGGAAGATAGCCGGAAAATTGGAAAATTGACATAAAAAGAAATTATTCATTCATTGCTGTTTTATCACTTACAAAAAAAAAATAAAACCCAAAATGCTAGGTCAAGGGGTGGTCTTAGCCCTGGCTGCATGTAGAATAGAGTCAGTTAGACTTGCAGCCAGGACGCAGGACTCCTCTAGCGACAAGTTGTCCCTAGGATCAACTACTACCGCGTCGAGAAGGCCTGTGACCTCCCTCAGCTTCACTATGGTATCCTTCCTAGTGAAACCGCAGCCAGCGATGGTCATATCCGCGGCTTTCTTCTCCTCGCGAAGACGCCTCGTCCTCGCCCTAGCATTGTCACCATCCGTCTTCATGCGCTTAATGCGCTGGAAGAGATCGTCAAGGTCAAGCCGTAGCTGAGTGTGCTTGTCTGTAAGGAGCTTGTGCTCCTCCTGGAGGGCCCTCAGGTCGGCCTTCACTTTGGCAGTGTCTTCCACGGCTACCATTCCCTGTGCAAATCAACAGGTCAAGAATGAACTGAACATGGATTAACAATACAGGGGTAAACCGAGGAGATTTAGAGTTCTTACCGGGGAGGGCGTGGCTGACGATCCCATGGAGGTTGCCATTGTGAAAGAGAAGATGAGGAGTCGAACCGTTCGAGAATTAGAAAAACAATAAAATACCGCGACGCATGGCGAGGTACTTATAGAGTTTCCAAGGCGACGCATGGCGACACGGTTGAGAATTCAAAGCGGCAGAGTATTCTTCTATCGGTAAAAACAGGAAAAAACCGTCAGACAACAAATACCGTGAGACTAACGAATTTATTCTAACGGTAAAATAGAACAATACCGATAGAAAACGTTTTGAAGTGCCTGAGAGAAGTGCCTGAGACACATGAAAGTAGCGGATGTCCTTTTCTATCGGTATAAATAACAAAATACCGTCAAAAAAAAGGGATTTTTGCAGAACATAATTTGAAGAAGCAAGAGGCTGCGATGAGATTTTTGCAAGTGCTATTTGAAGGGAAGAATTAAGTATTTACAGGATAAAGGTACTGTACATGTTAGAACTCATGCTGTGGAGTAAAATTGAGATGTATTAATGCTGTGAACTAGCTTATCATTAAGTTCTAAAGAAAAATGTACTGCCTGATGTATTAATGATAAGTTCCTCACCTTGCTGCAGAACTTGTGGGCTGTTTGCTTGGCATTTATCCCTGAAATAGAAATTAATCATCAATGGTTCTCAACCCATAATCCTTCTTCGTGGTCATCTCGCAGATACGTTGTTTCATCGATATCTTCAGTACGGATAGATTGAATGTCCTCTAAAAATGGAGGTATTTCATCGAATTGGTTATACTCCTCTTCGTCGACAACATCTTCGACCCCAACAATACGTCTCTTGCTGTGGAGGACAACATGCAAGTTTGGATTGGCCGAGTCAACGATGTAGAATACCTGTGTGGCTTGCTTTGCAAGTATGAATGGATCGTCTTGGTGTCCGACTCTACCAAGATCGACGAGAGTAAACCCGTAACTGTCAACTTGAACACCTCGAGGGATTTTGACCCATTGGCATCGAAACAGGGGAATCTTAAGTAATCCGTAATCGAGCTCCCATATTTCGTCAATAGCACCGTAATATGAGTTCAGCGCACTTACTGACCTGGCATCCTCGGAAATAGCAAACAGTGTCACTCCGCTACATTGCGTGCTACTCTTGGCGTCTTGAGCTCTTGTGTAAAATGAATACCCATTGATGTCGTACCCCTGCCAAGTCCCTACAGTGAATCTTGGGCCTCTAGCCAACCATGTCACAGTTTCACTTACGGAGCCCTCGGCAGCTCGCGTGACTCTTTCTCGGATCCACTCAGCAAATTTCCTATTATGTTCTCTGCTGACCCAAACGTCTGACTTCGAAGGATTCTGTGACCGTAACATTACCTTGTGCTCGTGTATGTATGGCTCGACCTCCGTCATGTGTTGTAAGACCCAAAAATGTGATTTTGCGTACACATCACGAGCGGGGACGATAGCTTTGAATCCAATCATTCTGATTCCCTGAAGCCTACCCTCGTGTCGGGACCTAGGAACGCCAATTGGGTCAACCCCGGCCATATAATCTGTGCAAAATTCAATCACCTCCTCGGCGGCATAACCTTCCATGATACTCCCCTCGAGTCGACGACGAGTCCTTACGTATCCCTTCAATACACCCATAAATCTCTCAAATGGATACATGTAGCGCAGGCACACGAGTCCACAAAACTTAATTTCTCTGATAAGGTGAACAATCAGATGGACCATAACATCAAAAAAGGATGGAGGGAAATACATCTTGAGCTGACAAAGAATTGTAACCACGTCGCGTTGCAAAGCGTCCAGTCCATTGGGATCAATTACCTACGAGGATACAGTTGCACCAAATATTCATATCAGAAAAATTTTCTAATTAAGCTCCACAAATGGAGGTAATGAACTTATAGTATGAGTGCACGTACTTACCTTGCAAGATATTGCGTTGAAGAAATAACATAGGTTTGTGATTGTCTTTCTGACTTTAACTGGGAGAATGCCTCTGATAGCAATGGGAAGCATCTGTGACATCAAGACATGACAGTCGTGGGACTTCATGCCAACCAGTCTTAGATCCTTCATAGACACAAGTTTTTTCAAGTTCGCGGAGTACCCACATGGAACTTTAACACCGTGCAGGCACCGACAGAGTTCTGTTTTTTCACTCTTGGACAACGTATAGCAGGCCGGGGGGAGGTATGTACGCTTTCCATTCTCTAAAGGTGCAAGCTCAGTCCTTATCCCCATTTCCACCATGTCACGACGAGCTTTCACACCATCCTTTGTCTTTCCCGGAATGTTCAACAACAAACCAATCAAACTGTCACAGACATTTTTCTCTACATGCATGACGTCAATGCAATGTCGAACTTGTAAGTGCTCCCAGTACGGTAGATCCCAGAGAATCGATCTCTTCTTCCAAACATTTTTTTCTCGAGGTTTAGAATGCTTACCGAACTCAACTTTGATGTCATTCACGCGCGAGTAAATCTCCTTACCGGTCAGAAACACTGGAGCTGATCCCTTCTCAGGCTTCCCGTTAAATGATTTCCTCTTCTTACGGTACGTGTGATGCACCGGAAGAAACCTGCGGTGACCCATATACACTGTTTTCCGGCAGTTTCGCAGCCACATGCTCTCAGTTTCATCTAGGCAAATAGGGCAAGCCTTGGCTCCTTTCGTACTATACCCCGACAAATTGCCGTAGGCCGGAAAATCATTTATGGTGCAAAATATCAGGGCCCGCAAGATGAAATTCTCTTTCTTGTATGCATCCCACACCTGCACACCCTCGCTCCACAATTTCTGTAAGTCCTCGATTAAAGGCGCTAGAAACACGTCAATATCATTTCCGGGTTGTCTGGGTCCTGAGATTAGTAACGCCATCATGATGTACTTGCGCTTCATGCATAACCAAGGAGGAAGATTGTAGATGCATAAAAGAACCGGCCAAGTGCTGTGCCGGCTGCTCATATTACCATGTGGGTTCATACCATCTGTACTCAGCCCGAACCTTACATTCCTAAGTTCACCGCCGAACTCAGCAAATGTTCTGTTGATGTTTCTCCATTGAATAAAATCAGCTGGGTGTCTCAGTTTTCCGTCTTGTTTTCGGGCTTCAGCATGCCAACGCAAGTGCTTCGCGACTTTCGGATTTGCAAATAGCCGCTTCAATCTAGGTATCACAGGCAAGTACCACACAGTTTTTGCCGGGGGTCCTTTCCTTACCTCGTGACGTTCACTGTCATTCCGGTCCCTACGTGTATACCTCGATGCACCGCATCTTGGACAAACATGCAAACTGGAGTACTCGTTAAGGTACAACACACAATCATTTGGGCATGCGTGTATTCTTTCGATTTCCATTCCCAACGGACACAACAGTTTTTTGGCTTGGTAAGTAGATCTTGGCAACTCATTTCCCTCTGGAAGCATGTCCGCTAGAAGATGTAATAGTGCCGTGAAACTCTTATCACTCCAACTGTTTCCTACCTTCAAGTTATATAATCTCAGCACAGAAGACAGTTTTGTAAATGTTGCACATCCAGGGAACAGAGGCTTCTCAGAGTCAGCAATCAGTTTCTCAAATTCACAGAAGTCATTTTCATTGTAATCTTCCTCTACATCACGTAACATCTCATCTAGATTGTCATCATCATCATCTACGTGCACATCGGAATGAACATTACCAAAATTGGGATGATCATCGATATTATTGCAATCCACATCCGAGTCGTGCTGATTGGTAGTAGTGGTGCTTGTTTCCTCAAGATCTTCGCCATGCCATATCCAACGGGTGTATCGCGCGTTAAAACCACGACGAATCAAATGACTCTTAATTTGATCAGAGTTGCTAAACCTCTTCAAGTTCATACAATCTGTACAAGGACAGAGCATATTTTTCTCTCCCTTCCTCTCCTTTTGTTGCTCAGCAAATTTAATAAACTCATTCACACCATCCAAATATTCAAGAGTAGTACGTTTTATTCCATACATCCAATATTTCCTGTCCATCTACAATTAACAAAATTTAACGAGTAAGCCATGCATGAAACCTGCCTGATTAAGTTATGTATATGTACATGTACAGCCTCTTACAACAGATACATGTGTTGAACCCTAGCCTGACGAAATTAACACTAATTAACCTAGCTAACTACACAATACAAGCTAGTTAGCTCCTAAAACATGGTGCATTTCCAGCTACCAAGCTCCCAAGCTTAGAGCTACAAACTTGGAACTACACAATACAGCTAGCTTGCAAGTAGAGAGGAAAGGAGATCTAGAGGGAGAGAGAGATAAGTGTCGACGATTAAGCGTACCTTAAAGAGAGGGGCGCAATCAACTTCCCTCTAGCCTGCGCTGATCACCCTAGCAGTGTAGCTGGAACTTTCATCACAAACAGAGGGACACAGAGTGCAACAGAACAAATTAAAGAGCAGCACAGCAATGCACGAGTGGGGTTTTCCTTATAATGGACATTTTTCTAACGGTAAATACATGAAATAACCGTTAGACTAACTTAGGTAATTTGCCACTCACATATTCTATCGGTAAAAACACACACATACCGTTAGAGAATGTGCATTACCGAGCAAGTACAGGACTTCTTTTTTCGGTAAATATGTGTATTGACCGTTAGATCATGCATGACACAGCACGCACATGAGTTTTTCTATTGGTAGATATGTGTACGAACCGTTAGATGATGCATGACACACGAGCAAGAGTTTTTCTATCGGTAAATATGTGTATTTACCGTTAGAATATGCATGACTGAGCAAATATATGTGTTTTCCTATTGGTAAATATGTGTACTTACCGTTAGAGGAGGTACTGGTACCAAACTGGGACAAACATGCACATGCCATTTCTCACATTCAAGGAATCATATCAATGTAACATCAAACAGATCTTACATCAAACAGATCTTACATCAAACGGATCTTAACTAGAAGATAAAGCAATATATTTCAAGAAATGCTAATTTGTGGATTAACTAGGAGACACAAAAATACTTTTCTTAGGTACTTGGGACTTCATCTTGCCAAAGAAATTACACATGCCAGTTCACAAATTCAGGTACAAACATACACATGCCAGTTCACCAATACAAATTCAGGTACAAACATACACATGCCAGTTCACAAATTCAAGTGCATGTCTGAAACAGTAGTACAAATACACACCTACCTACCAATACAATTAAATACACAAATACTCCCTGTACATTCAAGTTCATGTCCCAATTAGCAATACATGATACACAAATATACAACAATATACAAATACAACAATTCACACATTCGATGTATATTAGAAAAGCCACGTCTGAAATTAACAACAGATCACGACGAGGACCCAGTGGCCCATACATTTTACATAAAAGAGAACCTTTGCAGGTTGCCACAATGCAACTACCGACTACAAGTTAGACCTGATACATCACAAATCCATTCATCCAAAACAGCAAATGTCAAAACCACATTGGACTTAACCATAGGAGTTCAGTTCGAAGACGCCCGAGGAGCTGGAACTGCCGTCGACATACATTTGTACGTATTGGTGATTTCCTCGGACTCAAACTCGATCAACTCAACTCAACTCAACTCAACTCCATTAACAAAAAGAACCTACCTTCCAAGATGTTGTTCTGTGTAGTGATGGTGTAGAATGGCTGTGCAAATAACAACAATTCTTC
Organism: Pharus latifolius; assembly: GCA_019359835.1. Lineage (NCBI taxonomy): Eukaryota > Viridiplantae > Streptophyta > Magnoliopsida > Poales > Poaceae > Pharus > Pharus latifolius. The sequence continues at coordinate 39,424,626 of CM033323.1, read as the reverse complement.
TTCTCCAAGCAGGTAAGCATCTGACCACAAGCTGGTGCATGCAAAAAAATGTAAGATGCTTTCTATAGGTCCTGATTTGAGAAACACGCCGGGCTTAAGCATCTTCTCGACCGAGCCAACCAAGATGTCGCCCTTCACGTCCTTCCAGCTCTCGACGGTGATCTTCACCATTTCTTTCGCCAACAAGCCAACGTAGGCAACGTACTGCGATGAAGAACCGTGAAATATGTTGCCCCTCATGAGCATCATCCAAGGACCTGAACAGATCATAATCATATTGAAAAGAAGACACATCAAAATGAAGGATACAAAAAAAGCAGAATTATTGCCATAATCGGATTAGAATAATCTAACAATATTGCAGAAATTTTACGTACCTTCCTTGGGATGCCGAGGTCTAGAGGGCGTCGATGGAGGTGCGGAGGTGCAGCGGTCCCCTGTGGAGGTGCAGCGGTCCCCTGTAGAGGTGCGCCGGCCGTCCATGGAGCTTACGGGTTAGGACTACGAGCCCCAGATGAACTGTGAGAATGAAAGAGACATACCCGTGTATTTATACAAATATATATTTTCTATCGGTACGAAAATAGAATACCGTTAGTAATAAAAACATCTGTAGAAGGCGAATGGTTCTATCGGCACAATAAATATTACCGATAGGAATTTTTGTACATACTCTATTGGTGTGTATGTACATTGCCGATAGAATATTACTAGTTGTAGAAGGCTAACAATTCTAAGATATTTTTTGCAATATTCTACCGGTATAGACATTCATTACCGATAGAATAAAACTATTTGAAGACGAACAGTTCTAAGCAATTTTCTATATATTCTAACGGTAAAAGAATCCATTACCGATAGAATAAAAATATTTGTAGAAGGCTAATTATTCTATCGGCGCACTACATATTGCCGATAGGAATTTTTAATATACTCTGTCGGTATATTCATACAGTACCGATAGAATAAGTCTAGTTGTAGAAGTCGACCAGTCCTATCGGCGCACAACATTCTCCCGTCAGTACTTATGCATCTCTTCTAACGGCAAATATGTTCATCACCGCTAGAGTAAATCATACTATTTATTCTATCGGTAAGTTTCTTATAAACCGATAGGAAAAATACACCCGTCGCCCTTTTATGACCGCAAGGCACATTTTCTATCGGTTTTCAACTAAATCGCTAATAACCGATAGAAGATAGGGGTTAGTAGACTGCATTTCTGTACTAGTGACTGTATCTCTAGGCCATGAATTCAAAGTGACTCTTCGTGTTTCGAGGCCGGGAACCTAAAGCGTCTCTTCGGGACTTTATAAATAGCTAGCCTCTATATTCTAGAATCATCAAGCTTTCACAAAATTTCGTAAGTTTTAGAGTCTTCGTCTTCTAACTTTCCCTCTTCTCTGTTTCTGCTTCAATGGCATCCCAAATCCTAGAGCGACTTGATGAAGAAGAGAGTTTGGCTGTAGAAGGTAATGCTGAGGCATTGGAACTGCAGGGGATCAGTGTGAATGATGTTGTACAGTCGTCTCAAAAGGTAATTCTCTTTTGGTAGATTTGTGAAAGTTTTTTCCTTGAACGAAAGTTTCTCAGATACTCTGGTTTTTGCAGTTGCTCGAATGCCCAGTAGCTTCAAGGAAGCGACCGGTGATGATGTTGGATCATCTGGTGAATTCTCTCTAAAGAAATTGATTAGGGCCTCTTCCCTGGCTGCACAAAGTGATTGTAACAGAAGGGAAGAGGCTGCGACCCAACAGGCATTAGCTGCAACTGTGGGTCAGGCTCCATCTAGGGCCAGACAAATTGTTCCTCATTGCTTGAGGTAAACACCTGCCTTTTCTCTAACTAAGTTGAGTCATTTAGTTAGGAATGAACTATCTAGTTTCAACTTGTTTATTCAGAACAAACTGGACCACCTCCTCTCCTATTGCAGCATCTCTAACTGTGGCCGAGTAGGAGGTGGATGTCACAGAAGGAGTAGTGGATGTCCCAAATCCTTCTGTGGCCTAGTCAGCATCTATCTCCAAGGTAACGATTTTTACTTTTTGAATTTTTTTGTATATGACTAGGAATGATCCCATGGTCGTATAGGGAGACAAAGCTAGGAGGGTGATCAGCAAAGAGCTTGCTAAGACCCTGGCATCCATGAAGGAGAAGATTGCATTGTGCAACATCCTTCAAGGGGAGAACGAGTGCCTCGAGGAGAAGTTCATCAGGCGAGGACATGACGTCGAAACTCTCCACAAGGTCGTCGACCACTACAAGGCGGCCATCGAGAGGGCTCGAGAGACTGCGAGGCTTGCTTGAGAAGCCGAGAAGCTTGTTCGCAAGGAGAAGGATGCCTTGGATACAATTACCAAAGGCTGTAGTCTCATTTAGACGGGTACTCTCAAAAAATTGAGGGAAGTTGCTGACTCTCTTGGTGCTGATGTTGTTAAACCTGAACAGGGTAACTTATCTATTGAAGAGTCTTGCTTTTTGGTTGCGGCTCAAGCCGACTCGCTGTTCGTCAATTTCCCAGAATTTGCAATGAGGTACAAGAAGAGACTGAAAATTGATGCCGGTGTCATAGTCTCTGCCATCCTCTGCAAGCTTAGGCATCACCACAGTTCAAATATAGGTTTGAATCCAGTAATGGGAGACGTAGTTTTTGATAGCGAGGATCAGTTGAACGCAACCAAATCCGAGGACAAATTGTTACATGACCTTGACCTTGCCTGATGTATTCCATCTCATTGTAAATTTTTATAAATTTGACGATGGAAATGAAAATATTTTGCTTATCAGAATTTTGTACCTTGCAAAAATATACATTTAGTAGAAATTTGAATGATTGAAAAAATGTTAAGTACTTAATTTTCTGACTTAATGCTATAGTTATATTTCCCTAGCCCTCTCCAGTGACCATACATGCTGAAGGCTTGGTATAATGGTCGCAAGATTGAAAATAAACTATGGCTTAGATAATCGAAAACATATAAGTCAGTCTCTTATGCGTTATAAGACAGCTTAAAAAGAGGAAATTTAGCTATATACGATCATATGGTCGCAAGGATTAACATTTTTGATGTAAATGCATAAGTTTTTTGCGAACTGGCAGCCACTCGAGTAATCTGCAACATGGTAGTAAGTCCCTTATGTGTTAAGAAATGGCTTACAAAGAGATGTCGTAACCAGATGCGATCATGAGTTCGGCCACTAAATCTACTTAAACATCACAATAAAAATGCTTATTGCGCCTAGCCCCCGGGCGTGGCCCTAGAAAAGAGTAAGGATAAAAAATGGGAAAATAACCATGACATAGAGTGAGAAAGTACTTTATTGAATGTAAAAATTTATAATGAAAATGGAAAAACTTACACATAAAATTTTTGCAACTAGTCTATGTTCCAGGTGTTAGATAAGACCCGTCCATCTTCCATAGCTAAGCGTGTCGATCTAGGTCGTGGTAATGAGACTACAGTGTAAGGACCTTCCCATTGAGGGGAGAACTTGTTGCGACCAGACTGGTTTTGGAATTTTCTTAAAACCAAGTCTCCCACGTGAAGGCTATGTGGTTGCACTCTTTTACTGTGATATTTACACAAAGCCTGTAAATATGCTGTGGACCGAAGCAATGCCTGATCATGCTTTTCTTCAAGAAAGAGTAATTTCATCTTCGTGTGTTTCACTTTGATTGATGATATTTAAGCTATCTACGCGAGTAGAGCCAATTTGTATTTCAATTGGTAGCATGGCTTCTACAACTAAACCAATTGGAAAGGCGTTTCGCCTGTACCTCTACTAGATGTAGTGTGAAGTGCCCATAGAACGGAGTAGAGTTCTTCTACCCAAGCCCCCAAGCACAATTTAATGCGATCGAAAACACATTTCTTGACCCCTTGTATAATCTACCCATTGGCACGTTCCACTACTCCATTGCTTTGTGGATGAGCAACGCATGCAAAACAAATTTTGGTTCCAATATTGTCGCAATAGTCTAGAAAAATACCACTAACAAATTGGGATATCCGTTATCGGTAATAAGATGACTTGGAACACCAAATCATGTTACTATGTTCTTATGAAAGAACTTTTTTGCTGCAGCGGTAGTAATGTTGTGAATTGGTTCTACCTCAATCCATTTAGTGAATATGTCAATGGCTACGAATAAAAATCTGTATCCATTGACTACTTGAGGCATGGGACCTACAATATCTATTCCCCATACGAAAAATGGCTAAGTCAAGAGAATAGTTTGTAACGCATATGTTGGCTAATGAACTGGATGAGCATGAAATTGATACTGTGGGCATGTTTTGACCAATTTCATGGCATCATTAAGTGCCGAAGGCCAATAATACCCTTATCAAAAAGCTTTTCTGACCAGTGTCCATAGGATGCATGTGCACCACACACGCCTCCATGAATTGCTCTTAGAAGGTTTTGTCCTTCTTCTTGAGGTATGCAATGCATAAGTACTCCTTGAGCACCTTTTCTATACAAGGTCCCTTCGACCAGTTTGTAGATGCGTGTTTTTCTAACTAACCGATCGGCTTTGGTTTCATCCTTGGGCAAAGTCCCATGTGCAAGATAGATTTTCAATGGATGAATCCAATCTGCTTCATGCTCGAGGGCGGTGACGTTAGTCATCGCCTCTGGTGCCTCTGTGATGGTCGCGATTGAGGGCTTTTCTAAGTGCTCGATGAACATTCCTGCCGGGGCGGATGCACGTTGATGAGGACATCACTCCATTGGATACATGCACCACCAACAATTCTCTGGTTGCGGAAATAATATATAGTCCTATGACCAGAGTTCGTGCATGTAAATTAAATCATGAGGTGAGCTTGTTTCTCGTTGTTTATAATTATGTTATTGAGGATGGGATGCTACTAAATAATTGTGATGTTTTACTACATAGGAACATGGGAGAAGCACCACCAAAATAGCCACTGGTGCATCTCATCTTGTTGGCGCAATCCAGATTGGCGTCAAGTCGAACCGGCCACCTCTACACCAAGTTGGTGCACTTTCTGAAGGACACCATCATCTCCACGTGCTCACATTTCCACCTGGACACCACACCTTCCACGCCAAGTCAAGCCGGACTTCAAGTCGACCACAATTTGGGCTCAGAGTTGGTTCGGAGTCAGTAGACAACACCACACTAAAACAGTCATAACTCCTTCATACGGAGTCCAATTGAGGAGTTTTTGTACTCGTTGGAATTGAGAACGACAAGCCCTTTCAAATGGGTCTGGATCAGTCAGAATCGTCAAAAAAAGGTGTTGCATGATCATTTTGGGCTGTCTAGGGCCTTGTAGTTGTGTAGGGTCCAAGCCCAGGTTGTGTGCACCTCCCCTGGCCGCACACAACCCTAGCTCGACACCCCTCACATTCCTCTCTTTCATGTACTCAGTAGCCTCTGCCTTAGACACTTGGATTTTGCTTAGGTTATATTGCTTAGATAGTTTTCACCGTTCATCGGTTTGTGGAACCCCAACTTGTGTTCTTCATTGGTAATTAGCAACATTCAGATTGCATCTACCGTGTTCTTTCTTGTGTTCTCGATTCACATGCAGGAATAAGCCTTATTGGTGTGGTCAACCGTGTCCAACAGAGCCATGGTGTCGCGATTGCAGGGGTTCGAATCAGTTCTGATTGGAAGCCGGATCGTCAATGTTGAGTTCTCCATCAATCAATTTACCACTACCTGTCGGAAGATTAGGCCACCGTTCACATCACTCGTGAGGAACCAATCTTTGACAATTGGTCTGCGAGAATATTGTCTCTTTGCAGAACAAATTGGATTTCGAAATGTCTGAAGTATTTTTCCAAGTTCCTTACTTCGTCTAGGTAATGAGCCATGGTCTCATCAGAGGTGTTGTACTCCTTATTTACCTGGTTTACGACTAGCTGTGAATCTCCCTTCACCACTAATCGATGGACTCCAAGGGATTTTGTTGCTCCAAGTATGGCTAGAAGACCTTCATACTTTGTTGCGTTATTGATAGCAACAAAGTGTAGTTGTATAACATACTGGAGTTGGTCGCCCTGAGGTGTGATTAAGACCACTCTAGCCCCCAAGTTTGAAAAACTGCGAGAACCATCAAAATACATCGTCCAATGGTCGGTAGTTGACAAATCTGTTGGTTCTTGCTCAAGTGGTTCGGGATTAGTCCATTTGACCACAAAATCTACAAGAATTTGAGATTTGATTGCTACTCGAGCAGTGAAATCGAGATCAAAAGCCCCAAGTTCAACTACCCATTTCGCAGTGCGACCAGTTGCTTCCAAATTCAGAGAATATCCCCTATGGGCATGGACGAGGGCACCGAAACCTTGTGCGCTTGAAAGTAATGTCGCAACTTTTGGGAAGCCATTAAGAGAGCTTAAAGATCTCAGGGTAACATTCATTTGGTCCATTTAGTACTTCACTTATGTAATATACTGGCCATTGCATACCATCTCTTTCGGCGACCACAACTGTGCTGATCGCGTGAGGGGTATTAGCTAAGTAAATGAGCAAAGGCTCTCCCATGATTGGGGAAACCAACACTGGAGCACTCGATAAATATGCTTTTACTTCCTGAAAAGCTCTTTCGGCTTCGTCTGACCACTGGAAACAATTGTGCTTATGTAGAACCTTAAAGAACACTAATCCATGTTCACCTAACAACGAGATGAAACAACTCAATGCCGCCATTCGACCTGTTAGGCTTTGTACCTCCTTCGTTGTCGAAAGAGATTGCATTTGCTCAATGGCCCGGATTTTCTCGGGATTAACCTGAATGCCTCTCGAACAAACAAGGAAACCTAAAAGTTTTCCAGAAGAAACTCCAAAAGAGCACTTTTGAGGATTCAAATTGATTCCATGTTTATTCAAATTAAAGAAAGTTTTAGTGAGATCATTTGCATGACTAAAGCTTTCCAAGTTTTTTACAACCAGATCATCAACATAAGCTTCTAAATTGCGCCCTATTTGAGATAGAAAGGTCTTCTGCATCAAGTGCTGATATGTGGAACCAGCATTCTTGAGCCCAAATGGCATTCTAACATAATAGTAGGTGCCAAATGTCTGATGAAGGCAGTTTTCTCTTCATCTACTTTTGCCATGCTAATTTGATGGTAACATGAGTAGGCATCTAGGAAGCTCATCACTTGCAACCCACTGTTGAATCCACCAACTGATCAATGTGGGCAAAGGGAAAATGATCCTTCGGACAGGCATTATGAAGACTGGTGTAATCGATGCACATGCGCCACTTTCCATTAGATTCCAGGACCATAACCGGGTTCGCGAGCTATTCAGGATGGTCAACCTCGCGAATGAAACTGGCCTCCTGGAGTTTATCTAACTTCGAACGAATGGCTTGTTGTTGATCAGGAACAAATTAAGCGTCTAAGCTTTTGCTTTATTGGTCGCGGTCCAGACCGAATTGCTAGCCTATGCTCGATCATTTCCCTTGGGACTCCAGGCATGTCAGATGTTTCCACGCAAACACATCTGCGTTAGCTCGGAGGAAAGTAATGACCACAAGTTCCTATTTTCCGTCCAGTCTTAATCTAATCCGAATGGTTCTAGACGGGTCGTCTGGTAATAAGGAAGGGGAAAATCATTCTTCAAACAGCATTATTAAGACTGATGTAATCGACACACATGCGCCACTTACCATTAGATTTCGAGACCATAACCGGGTTCGCAAGCCATTCGGGATGGTCAACCTCGCGAATGAAACCAGCCTCCTGGAGTTTATCTAACTTCGAACGAATGGCTTGTTGTTGATCAGGAACAAAGCGTCTAAGCTTTTGTTTTATTGGTCGCTGTCCAGGCCGAATTGCTAGCTTGTGCTCGATCACTTCCCTTGGGACTCCAGGCATGCCGGATAGTTTCCATGCAAACATATCTACATTAGCTCAGAGGAAACTAATGAGCACAAGTTCCTATTTATCATCCAGTCTTGACCCAATCCAAATGGTTCTGGATGGGTCATCTGGGAATAAGGAAACTTGCTTGAGTTTCTCATCAGGTCACGGAATGACCTTGACCGCATTGGGTTCCTTGGTTGCCAATTTAATGTCCCGAAGGGGAAGTTGGTCGACCAATTCTAAGAATATGTGACCACAAGTAAGAAGTATTTTGACTGCCTCTAATTTTGATTACACCCTGTGGCCCTGTCACTTTGACGCACTGATAAGCATAATGTGTTGCTGCCATGAATTTGGCGAGCGAAGGCCTACCAATGATTGCATTATAAGCTGAATCAAAATCAATTACATCGAAAGTAATGAACTATGTTCGAAAGTTTTCTAGTTCTTTGAGTGTCACTGGTAACACAATTTGTCCGATGGGCATCATCGAAGGACTAGGAATTATCCCAAAAAACTGGTGAGCCACTGGTTTAATTTTTGAATGAGGTATTTGCATCTCATCAAGAGCTTTCGCAAATAATAAGTCGAGAGAACTTCCTCCATCGACGAATACACGTACCACTTTAGCATTGTTAACAGTGGGGGAAATTATCAAAGGAAGCTGTCGTGGCCGCGACAATCCTTTAGGACAATCTTCCCGACTAAAGGTCAAGGAAGTTTTTGACCAACGGGGAAATTGAGGATCTCCAGGAGAAGCTTCAATTCTATTTACCTCGCGGTAAACAGATTTAAATTGACACTTAGAAAAATATGAAGTCCCACCAAAACTAATATTAACATGATTACTAGGTACCTGGTATGGCATATCCTCGTCTCCATCGATGTTCTTAATCCCACAGGATTGTCATTGTTCTGGTATAGTCGGCATAGGTGCATTATCTTGATAAAAGTCCTCCACGCGCTTCAACCATGTGCGAAAATTCTTGAGGTCATGTCCAGAAACATTGTGTAACGGACACCATCTCTTATTTCCCTGCAAGTTAGTCTGTTTTTCTGTATAGTTGCCATTGCGACCACCAGAAGGAGGTTAATTAATTTTGAATGGAACTTTTTTACCTTTCTCTTGTGGTTGCTTGTCCATGACTACGACCTCATGGACTTGGCCTGCTGTATACTTTTTAGGCTTCTTGAACTATCCACTTGCAGATGATTCAGATTTCTTGCTTGAATCATCTTTCTTTTTTATTTTGAGACTAGGTTGAGGAGATAAGTTGCCCTAATCCACCATTCTATTCCATTTTACAGCCTCAGCTGCATCGCAATATTGATTAGCCATTTTGAAAAGCTCTGACACCGATCGCGAGGGGTGGATACTTAAGTTCTTCGTGAACCTTTGGTATCAAATGCCATGTTTAAAGACCGTAATAACCGAAGTATCAGAGATATTAGGAATGGTATTAACTGCCGAAGAATCTCATTCGAAGTTTAGTGTAGACGATGAAGATTATTTTCTTTGCCAGGCTTCTCATAGCAGTTTTGGAAATTGTTGAGGATGGCATCGCACAACATTTCTCAATTGTAAATTGATCCTTCTGGTTGATTAAACAACCAAGTCCGTACCGAACCCTCAAGGACGTTGACAAATAATTTGCCATAGCCCGTTCATTTCCTCCTACCTCTTGAATGGCAGTGACATAAATCTAGAGAAATTTGGTAGGATTTTGAGTTTCATCAAATCCCTCAATTATGCCAAGCTTAAACTTATCATGCCAGACCACTTTTTGTAGTCTTGGTGAGAAAGCCTTACAACCCACATATGAAACACGTGGTTGTCGGTTGTCGCGACTATCATTATGGTCGCCGGAAGAGTTAGCGTGAGGAAATTCATGACGTGGTCCCAAGCGCGAACGCATTGGTACACGATTATGGTCGCGAGAAGTACTAGTTCGTCTGGGTTTATCATGTCAGGTATATGTAAAGTTACGTTGTTTCTGGCTTTGATAAGAACCATCTCGCTCTCGAGAACAAGTTGTCGAACACGATGATGTTTTTGGAGTTATATCCGAGGCGACTCCATCAAGGTTATCCGCAAGCACCTTTGCAAATGTTGCCCCATCATCGTTTGCGAGACCAGAGGGAGGATTGCGAAGTGCTTCTGCAATCACATGGATACGAACTTGTGTACTACTTCTGGGTGCCAGAGGAGTTTTTAACATCATCGCTTTAGCCGTTGGGGAGTACTCCGGGGTCGAGAGCGGTGTGTGTTCATGTTTGCGACAATCTAGTTGTCGCTGATGAGAAGTTACCAGACCAAAGTCACGAGTAGCGGCTTCGTGGTGAGCTGGTGCAAGACGTAGAAAATCTTCTGCGACCTTGCAGACTTCGGCCTCTTGCTGTTCGCGTGCTTCATCTTCTTTCTGTTTTTGTTCTCCTTCGCTGGCAACACGTTGCTTAGGGATTTCCTCAGAAAGTGCGGCGACTGCCCTTGTAAAAGAGTTCGCAGATGGTGAAAGCATATCATCTTTGTCTAAGTCAGACTCAAAATCAAAGAGAGATTTGAAATGTTTGGAGCAAAATCCTCCAGACTGAATTCAAGATCATCATCTCCTGTGTTGTCTGGAACAATGGGTTGTGGCACATACTCGCCCTCGGATGTGGAAAAACTCACGGAGGGTAAGTGAATTGTTTTTTCTGGTTCCTGGTCATCAGACGTGACTGGGACCGAAGCTGATGCTTCCTCGGGACAAGTCTCAAGGGTAATACCGTCATCATTGATGGGGACGTTGTCCTCATCCATAGCATCTACATGATCCTCGAGATCAAATTCATTCTTGGAATCATGTAAACAAGAGAAAAGATCCATGAATACAATGAACCCTGGTGAATTAGAAACTATCTTGAAAGATCCCCACACTACAATCGGCGCCAACTGTCGACGATTGGGATCTAGGGGTTCATCGTCGAACTTATGCAGAATTTAGTTGTGTTTTGTAAGAAGATAATTCAAACAATCACCAGGGTAATCATGATATCTATGTATCTAATGACATGATGATTTATATAGGTTTGGGCCCTCAAGGCTGAGTAATAACCCTACTCCTGTTGGTTTATCGCTACGAGTAAGTAAAAGGATTACAAAGAGAATGTATTGCCTATCTCCCTATTGCCTTCTCTTTTTCTAATCCTTCCCCTAAAGGTCTTTTTATACTTGTCGAAGAAATGTCAGTTGTTCTATTAAAGAGGTGCTCCACGTTCGCCTATAACTACTACATAGCGGTTACTGCAAGTCGTGGTTGGTTGCTGTAAGTCGTGGTTGGTTGCTATTTGCCAGTTTCTTTAACTTGCGGTTATAGAAACTGCTCATCCCTCTTTATCTTCTTCGACGGTTACCTTGTCAGTGACTTATGATTATTTTAGGAATAATCATAAGGATCAAGGAACGGTTATTGATAGTAGTGACTTATACTACGTAATTGACGAGGATTGACACATGAGTCAGTTCAAATAAATGCACTGTTGTTTTAGGACAGATTCGAGCCAGACACGTACCTGGCGGTGCGAACTCAAGTCGTTCTGAGAAGCATCAGCCCGAGGTCGCAGGCTCTGTGCGATCAGACCGCAGTTAGTGCGCAGTCAAGAGTTCATGTGCTATATGCGAACAGAACGCTGGAGATGTTGTGCGGTCAGCAAACACCCCGCGGTCAGAGCACTTTCGACCAGGGGATATGGGATTCACCTGTCCCTATGGCAGGAATATCCCAAGTATCCCGAAGATTCTTCCACGTAGAGGAACAACTGTCAGGAGGTTAATACGTGCAGTTATCCATGAATAACACGTGTTAAACCTGCGTGAGGGTTAAGAGCGGTTCTCTAAACCGCATCCAAGCAACTGTCTGATGCAGTTATACCTTTCGACTAGTATAAAAGGGTGACAAGATGCATCAAACAGAAGAAGGACCAGAAGAATAAGAGAGATCATCGTCTCTTATAAAAGCGAGATACAGCATATCTCAACCGCTCAAACAGCCAAGTCTACGGCCTAGATTAGATAGTTCTTATAAGCCTCCCTGGCTTCTTTCTGTACACTTACATAGGAAAGACCTTCGCCTGTGAAGGTCTTTTCCCGCCATCTTGTAACTCTTTACTACACATAGTGCAATCCCAATAGGACGTAGGGCTTTTACTCCCACCATCGAGGGCCCGAACCTGTATAAATTTCTTTGTGCTCCAGTTCTCCATAGTTCTACATACCTTCCCAGAGGGTCACCCTGAAAGGTCTCACTATTATAAATTTTGCATAAGTTCAGCTGAGGACCCCGAGTCCGAATCGTCGACAACAATCTCTATAGTATACTATAAGTCTTTAACACTATGGTTGCACATCATCTGCGACCACGTATGGGTATCAGGTTTTGTCTCTGCGACATGGTATGATCGTAGGCAAATGTCTCTGCGACCATAATACTTGCAGGTATAATATGAGATCATGGACTCTGTGATGATAGATGTTGAGACTATAGGGTTCCGTAGTTAAAATTATGAGAATTAAATATCATTGATGGGCTACCTCTGGAATATCCTTGGATTATCCCATTATCTCTTTTTTTAGTCTTCTTCAACCATAGAAAGGCTTGATCGACCACGAAGCATTATTCGCGGCCATGGAATGGAACGCCGCGACCTTGGAAATACACAGGCGATTTAACTCAGGTAATAATCCTCGTCATTGCTTTCTTAGTAGTTTTTAGATTGTTTTCTTAGAAGAGCCACCTTCTCTATTTTTCTTGCTTTTGTAAGCCAGCAAGAATGGTAACTTCAATTTTCAGGCAATCAAGTAAGTTTTTATTTAATTCTTATTATTATTTCTGCATTATTATGAAATTTTGCGAGTAGATCCCTTCTAGGGTTAGGGATGACCTAATCCGGGAGGCATGACTCTTCCTCGCTCTAGATCTCAAGTTTGGAGTTATTTCTCGATGTTTTCTTCCTCTAAACCGTAAATTCTCGTTTTGGCAACATATATAATAGTTGAGCCTTAGCAAGAATTTAGGGGAGTTCTTGAGTCCTTAGCACTTTGACGCGGGATCCTGAACATGAGAGACACTCTCACCAAACGTAACAGTGGAAGTGATCCTCTGGCCGTTGTAGTAGTGACCATACTAGCAACTTAATTTGTCTTGGAAAACGATTAAAATTAACTTAGAATCCTCTGACCTTGGATAGAATTACGCTGGATGCTTATGGAACTCCCAAAACCCTAGATTTTCATTCCTGCTTTAGAAAACCTAGATTTCATACTTGCTCTTTACTGCTTGAAAACCCTAGATAGATTGCTTTAGTAGAAGAATTAGTTGTAGAAAACAATCCTCCAATTCGTTTAGACTTAATTAGTGATCCTTTAAACTAGAAAGATGAATACGCTTGTTCCTCGTGGAATTCAACCCTCAAGTGCTCAATGTTCAACCGTTCACTTGTGGTTATTACACAATCACGCCCTTTTGGGTGTGGTCAAGTTTTTGGCGCCGTTGCCGGGGAACAACGGTAATTCATCTTTTTAGATTAATTTTTGCTAATATAAGTCAGTCTCACTTCTCAATTTTCCTTCCATTTTTCTTTTTCTTTTTCTTCTTTTGTTTTCACCACTAACCTTTCAAGGAAGTAATGGAAATCTGGATAGCTCGGACAAACCTGTCAAAACTGCGTGCCGACTTCTGTACGAGGCAAGGTAGGTAAGATTGGAGGAAAACTCGCAAACTTTTGAAGACATCAAAGAACAACCATGAATGGAGGATCAAAAGAGACTCAAGGATTATGCAATCCCGCTCAGCATGGGGTTGCAAACAGGTATTCTTAAACCACCAATTGAATCAAATAACTTTGAAATAAAACCTACGCTTTTAAATTTGGTTCAACAAAATCAGTTCAGCGGTCTTCCCGCTGAAGATCCATCATTACATCTACACATGTTTCTTGAGCATTGTGATACTTTCAAGATTCATGGAGTTACACAGGATGCACATTGTTTGAGGCTCTTTCCTTTCTTGCTTCATGAGAAGGCGAGGGCATGGCTATACACTCTTCCTCCTGTGTCGATTACTACTTGGGACAAACTCTCATGAGCTTTTCTTGGTAATTGTTGCCCTCCTGCTAAAATTGTTCATATTCGCAACTAGATTGCATATTTTTCATAGCAGGTAGGTGAATCACTTTACGATGCTGGAGAACGGTATAAGGACTTATTGATCAAATGTCAGCATCACGGACTAGAGAAGTGGCTTATAGTTCAAACATTTTGTAGAGGATTGAACTATAATTTGTGGATGGCCGTAGATGCTGTAGCCGGCGGCGCACTAATGAACCAAAGTGTAGACAAAACATACGACCTCATCGAAGGTATTACTCAAAACTACACTCATTGTGGAACCGACCGAGCTGCTCAACAAACTCCGACCAACAACATGGATGTAAGTGTAATGTCGCAATTGGCCGAACAGGTAGCACTTCTAACCAATAAACTGTCTATTCTTGGATCAACTGCGACTTCATTTGTTAATGAGATTACACTTGTATGTGAATTGTGTCGCGCCCCCGCCTTGGGGACAACGACTACTCCAGTGGGGACCCAGCTCACTGCAGCTGATCCCATACATGCATACCATTGACTTCCCAGGATAAGTCAAGCACATGAACATATTCACATTACAGCAGAGTAACTTACAAAATATTTAAGTAGTGTGGCCTGCTGGCCTTAATACAACATAAAGAGATTACAATGCCTTTGTGGTATAGAAGGTTTAGCAAAATAACAACTACACAGCGGAAATTAGGTGAACCCCCACAGCAAGAAGTTGATGGCAGAACAACACACATCAGGGCTCTGGCGGAACTGGCTCTCCTCCTTCTGGATCCACGAAGTTCTCCACGCCTTCATCTTGATCGTTGAAATCTCCATCTACTGGATTGAAGGTTACAAGGGTGAGTACTTACGTAGTCAGCAAGTCATAGGTAAGTGTAGATACATATAGTAGTGATGATATGAACCTATGCTAATAAAGAAGTGTGGATGGTTGTAAAATAGTCTTTTCCTTTATATCTCATCTCATGGCAGTATTTTCATAGCATAACATTGCTATTCATGTTCACTATTTATAGCACTACTGCGACACGTCGACACACGACAGCCCACGTAGCACCCCTTATCATGACAACACATGTCATTTGGGTAATCTTGACTTATCAAATTTTATTTAGAAAACATACTTGTGGCACACCCCGTGGATTTAATCCATCGCAGCAGACTCCTATAAACCCGGGAGCTCGGAGTATTTGAATACGTTTTTAACTCTGCAGAGAGGTACCAATTTATGCGCAAGATATTCCACTTTCATGCCCATCCTATCAACATGATTAGACCCTTCCTCACTACACAATGTGAGTGGCAAGGTGGAGATAACAAGAACTTTTGCTATGTTTCACTCACAATTCACCCCTGACCCTGTGGTTTTCACTCAAATCACAGTTGTGGCGGGCGATATGTGGGACCCTCATTTGAGGATTCCGATGGCAACCGCCCAGGTGGATTGTACACAGAAAGGTACATCACAAGCTCACAACAACAGGAATTACTTTAAACAATAAGGAAAATAGATAAAACAAGTACAAGGCTACGAGGACCAGTATTACATTATCATAATGCCAAGAATGGCATTAATTAAAGTTGATACAAAGTAGAGAGTTGTTCATAAAAACAATAACACGAAAGCAATAACAAAGGTCTTCATTTCCTTCTGCAGCGGTTCAGCTCGGGCCTTTACCACATCGAACTCAACTTGGCGCATGACCCTCCTAGAAGCTCAAATCGTCTGGAAAGGTTCCTTCCTCTTGTTGGTGCTCAAGGCTAAAGGAATCAAGGTCCTTGAATCCTTTCTTCTGAATTTGTGTGAAAAGGCAAGGGTGAGCATGTTTTTACACAATGCTCAACAAGTCCCGTTATGAGAATGCAGGTATATAGATGAGGGGTTTTCAAGAAAAGGGGTCTTGGTTTTATATATATAAATAGAATAGATTTGCACATTTAGATTTGAAGAAAAGATCTTTATTTTCGAAAGCGGGCCTTTTTAAAATCCTAAGCTAGATTTTCAGAAAATGTTGTGTGTGGCGGTCTTTCATGAGTCACCACTTTATTCAGATTTTGTGAAAAACTTTCCAAAGCTACTTGTGCTGCATCGACATGGATAGAATCCATAGCGCGCAGACTCCATGACCTGGGAGCTCAGAGTATCCGATACTTTTGAAACTTTGCAAAGGTGTACCACCTTAATCCACCAATCACTCAGCTTTCAAGTCAAGCCAACTCCACACGACTTTTACGCATGTGACAAGGCCGAAGTGACACAACAGTTTACAGTCCTAGCATTAACAATTCCCTGCCCGATAAATAGACGGTTAAGTCTCAAGTACCGTTGTGGGTCCTCCCCACTGCCTTACTTCCTAGCCTGGGTCTATGTTCTCGCAAGACACATAGCCTCTCTTGATTACAGTCACGCACGACTTAATCTGGCATAGGGCGTCTTCCTTCTTTCCACCTTTTCCTCTCATGATTTTTCTGAACTCACATCACTCATGGCCTTCCGCGGCCCACCAGCTCTCGCAAGAAACTGGATCGACAACCATTGCAGGGAAAAGCTAATACTAAAGAAAGCTACTAAGTTGCGCCCGTCCCATAACCGGGCAAGTGGTTGGTACGTTTTTCATGCCGCATAGAAGCACAACACAAGGTTCTAGTCCTTATGAATCTCTAGTGAGGAGTCTTTCACATTCCCAGTGCGCACACAGCACCATCCAATCAAACCATCCTCACTATCGATTCCAATCACATTTTCTTTCACAAAAAGGGTTTTGAATATGCATTTCTCATATGTGACCATTCAACATTTAACATATAATCTTGAGCATAGCATAGCCTAAGCATGATATTCTAGGGTGACAAGGGTGCAGGGATATTCAATGTCAAAAGGGGCTTTTCAGTTATTTAGGTCATACCTAATCATTTCATTAAAACATAACTCTTATTTGAATCTAAGGCATGCACATACTTGAAAACAGTTAACATACTTCATTTCAAAATATTAGGTTAGACATGATCAAGGGTTTGAGACTTGCCTTGCAATGTTAGGTCTAGTTACTTAGACGATTCTTCGAAGATTTCTTCCACTCCTTCAATCTTTGGTTCCACGGCGGATACAGATAATACACACATACACTATATAAGCATACAGAAGATAGTCTTTATGGGAAATGATACGTAAAATATATGATACATGCAGGGGAAAGGTTTGGAAAAAGTACTTGGGTGCTAATAGAAGAGATGGGCTAAAAAGGAGTTGAATGTCGAAAGGCTGACATTCGGTCCACGGCTAGACATAACCTTAAGTTGGTCTTAGGTAGGTTTTCTGGAGAAATGACAGTAGAGAAAGGTGTAGAGTACAACTCCAGGAATCTAATGGACAAGGTGGCATTTCAATTGCTCAAGTGAAACAGGTCTAAATCATTCAATGCCACTGGTGGACATGCACTAACATAGTGCTGGACATGGCCAGAAATAACTTTTGACTCAGGGCTCCAATTGATGCACAACTTTGTCTGGGGGTTAGGCCTTGATAACAGCTAGAAAGTGGCCGGAGGGTGGCCAAATCAGGCGAGTAAACACGGTGGCCTGAGTTACTGGACAGTAATTTTGGCATTGAATTATCTGTTGATTCAGGTTGATTCAGAAGTCGAGCTAGTAGACAATAATGCTCAGGGTACTGGGGTCTATCTAAGGGACAAGGTTTCATAGGCTAGATCGGCCGATGAGGAATTCCGGCGACCGGCGCTGGAGAAGACGACACTAGAGATTGGGGGTTTTCAATTTAAAGAGCTTGAACTCGATTTCTTGCTCAGGGAGTGACAGGGTCAAGTGTGGAGACTACTGGTGGGGTTAATTCGGCCGGGGGATGGCCGGAGAAGCTCGGCGACGTGAGCCGGTTCACTGGTGGTGCGCAAACTACGGGAGGATACAATCTTAGCTCGATTTTGAAATCCAAATTAGTGGGCTTGCTCAATTGAGTGTACTGATCAATTTTCATCACTGGCACGAGGGCTGATTTGGATTGAATCGGGCAGAATTGGTGAAACAGGGGTTTTCGGCTTTTCCAGTGATCGCCGGTGTTGAGGTTCGCCAGGGGCCAATTGGATGCTATGATACGGAGAGGGGGATGAGAGTAACTCACTGGTGGCGTTGGTTTGGAGGGAGAAGCTGCGGGCAAAGCTGGCGATGGTGGCCTCAAAAGCAGCTCGCCGGAGAAGAAGGTGCTCACGGCGGCGCTGAGGAATTGGCTGCTCTCTGGTGCTAGAAGCTGAAGCAATGAAGCTACGGGGTGGTGCGAAGTGATTCTAGGCAAGGGAGGGAGCTTATATAGGCGAAGGGCTGGGGCTCTCGGGAGTTGAAGCACATCAGGCGGGATTCGCGGCTGACATCGGAGAAGGGATCGAGATGGTGTTGGGACGCGGCAGTGACTGTGCCAGGCGAGGGTGAACCACGCCAAAATCCGGCTGGAGCAGGGCGACGAGATCACTGGCTTCGGCATGGCTGCAACGTGGCGTTGCTTTGCTGCTGCTGGAGCACGCGCGCACGAGGAAAACACGGCACAGGCACGGCTACGGTGGCTCCACGGTGGCGGCACGGTTGCGCACAGGTGGTGGCTACGTGGCTGTGGTGGTGGCGGTGCGGGAAACTTCGTCGGCGGCGAGTTCCTGCGGCGAGGCAAGGTGGCGGGTGCGGTCGAATGGTGCTGGAGCTCTGGTCGAGAGCAACGACCCGGGGCTGGAAAGCTAGGGCTGATCTGCAATTTCAGAAACCTGCATCAGGGACTGTTCTGCAAGGATTTGGACTAAACTGAAAGTAATTTGATTCGGGAATTTGGGCCTATTTGTAAATCTGGAGATCTGAAGGGCTGATCTGAAATCTAGTTTTGCAGATGAGTATTACTAAATCTCTTGGACTCATCTAGCAAGAAAAATGGTAAAATCCGATAAGATCTGGTGGTTTTGACAAAAATTGAAAACAGGGTAATTAGGGCTTGAAACTTTGGCGAGGCTGAAACTAGGGTTTCGGTTGAGCTTTTGGAATTCTTCCAGAAGGGAAAAATGTTTAGAATAATGAATGGGAGATATTCACTGAATCAGATCGGAATTTGAAGGTGATCTGAGACTTTTGGTCTTTTTGGGCTTCTGACAAATCTGAAAAGAACTGATCTACGATACTTTTGAACTAAAAAGTGAAAATGGTCTGAAAGGCGGAGTTTATCTGCCAACTTTTTAAATTAAGGTGGTGGCACACCTGAGATCATAATTCTGAGATAAAGATCAAAAATGGGGTTGAGACATCTGAGAATCCAATGAAGATACGCTGACTGGCAAGCTAAAGAGATGGCAAAATTTAGGATGTTACACTATACCCCCACCCCATACTGCATCTTCCCATTACTGGGTCGGCATGCATCATCACATCTAGTGATATGTGTAGGAGCCGCACTCCATGCCAATCGTGCATCACTTTCCATCTCATGCAAGGGTTTCATGTGCGATCCGCATACTTACTTGTTTAGGCATGTCCCATACCAGGCTTGCGGTCAGCACCTTTTTCATGCCACTAGACGCACAACACAAGGTTCTAGTCCTTATATGCCAGTGACCAGACCATCCACAGCCATGCACATCCAGTGCCACCACCATTCCATACCAAATTCTGGTCACAACTAGGGTTTTATTTCATGAATATACATAAATACCCATATAATAGTTCATGGCTCATTACTTGATCATTTCACATTTCACAGGCATCCAGCCTATTACTGCCATTTCATATCTCAATCATTCTTTCACATGCAATACTAATTATGTTCAAGGCTATAATATAACAATTCTTAAAATATAGGTTAAATATGCTCAAGAATATGACTTGCCTTCCGCGTTGTAAAAATCAGCAGTTGTTGTCAGGTCAACAGTGAAGTCCTCGAACTCAGCTTCTGGATCTGCTCAGCGACAAACAAACACACAATGATTACTAACTATATTAAAATGATTTATGATCTATATGCAGATATTCTTTAAAGGAATAACTGCACTATGCTGAAGATGACTGAAACTGTAAGCTGAACTGAGTCGAGATTCTAGGGTTTCAAGGAATCTGGGCTAATATTGAGTACTGGAGGTTACTAGAGTTTGAAGACATCAAAATCGACATAGGGTTCACGGCTGGTTTGATAAAAAACGATGGACGTCAATAGGTCAACATTCGGGTCATAGCCTGACATGCCTTTAGAGTGCTTTTCTCAAGATGGGGCACTGGAAGAAAATGTAGAACATGATTCTACAAGTTTAGTGGACAAAGTGGAATTCAATTTGCACAACCAGAAGTGGTTGAACGAAGCTAATGCCACTGGCTGACATGGAGCTGACACAGGCTGATAATGTCCAAGAATGGCATTGACATGATTTAGAAGATTTTCAGTGGACAAAACAGATTTGGATCAAGGTATGAGGTGCATAATTAAACAAGGTATTTACTTGAAAACAAGGTTTTCACCAAAAAGTCCAAAAGTTCAAGGAATTTGCAAAAGACCCTTGTGCACTGTGGGGTAAGTGTCTGTGCACTATCAAAAACTAGGGCTTAAGCATTTGATCGATTTTACTCAAGCATTGGTTCGCCAACTATGTCTAGGAGATAGGCGAAGACAATAGGAATCCAATGGTGGTGGTTTCGATCACTGGGATGGCCGGATGGCGACGAACGGCGGTGAAGAAACACGGTGGCGACACGGCACAGCACAGGTACTGGACAAGATCTTAGCACAAGGATAACTGGTGATTTTGGGCAGAATCAGAGGTCGATACAATGGAGCGATTTACTCAGGAGGCTGAGGTGAATCTATTGGACAAGGTGGCAACGAAGGCAATGGCCGGCGGCGACCGGACGGCACATGGGCGATGATACTAGAAACGACTCACGATGACAGAGCACAGGAATTGATAGAACTTGAAATTGATCGAGGGCTTTTGCTCCTGGGGTGATGCTGATGGTGCTGGAGCAAGGAATTTAGTTGCAGTTGAGGTTTTAGGGCTCGCCGGCGTTGACACCAGAGTTGAAGACGAAGGCAACAAAGGCGAAGATGATTTAAAGAAATGCAGAACGATTGGGCTCGGCTACACCATCTGCAGGTTACAAGGAGTGATTTGGTGTAGTTGGTTTGGTCGGAGGTAATGTGGAGCTCGCCGGCAACGTGAGGCGTTCATGGCGGCGCGCGAAGGACAGGAAAGCTCCAATTCGAGCTTAAATTTAAATTCTAATTGAACAGGCTTGCTCAAGAGGTTTGTGTGATCAAT
Source organism: Pharus latifolius (assembly GCA_019359835.1). Lineage (NCBI taxonomy): Eukaryota > Viridiplantae > Streptophyta > Magnoliopsida > Poales > Poaceae > Pharus > Pharus latifolius. Next base: position 39,403,347 of record CM033323.1, on the reverse strand, counting down.
TTACTCTACTACAGAGAAGGCTAATTTGGGTAAGATCAAATGGCATTGCCGGAACAGGGAAAATGCAATCTATGGTGATCACCGGCGTTAAGGTCCGCCAGAGCTCAATTAGAAGTACAGCGCAGAGAGATGAACAGGAGGAACCTACTGGTCGAAGCAATTTGGAGATTGGTGCTGTGGATTAAGCTGGAACCGTGCTCCTCCTCGGCGGCTCGCCAGAGAAGAAGAAGAAACGGAGAAGTTTGGGGACTTAGCCGATTTCTGGTGAAGTGAGAATTGCACAAGACGGTGGGGTGTTTAAATAGCAGAAGGTGGGAGCTCTCGAGACTTGGAGCAAGAAGGAGAGACGTTGAATCGACCGGCGAGGTGGTGACAGCGGCGAAGCAACAGCGGCAGTGACGGGACGGCAACAACAGCTCTGCTACTGCTCCAATTGTTGATTCATCGGGACTTGACATAGGCTGGAGCAAAGCGGTGGCGACGAGGTTGGCACAGCGTGGTGACGTCGTGCAAGGTTCCTAACAAAAGGGCTGCTGCGGTTGCTGCTGGTCGCACGCATGCGCGATTGCTGGTTGCTGGCGCTGCTACGGCGATGGTTTAGGCGCGGACACGTGCGCACATGCAAGCACAACTGAGCACGGGCACAGGCGACGACCGGTGGCAAAGTTCGCGGCGAAGAAGCACAGCGAGCTGTGGTCGAAGCACTGTGCCGGTAGCTCAGGTCGAAAAGGGCTGGGAGTTTTGGTCGAATCTGGACTGATTTGCAATTACAGAAGTTGAGTTTTGGATTGATCTATAAAATTTGGGATTTAGGGCTGATTTTGACTTCACAAATCTGGCAATCTTTATTCAGCAATTAATTTGGCAAAGATAGAAGATAATATTTGAGATATTTGAACAGTTTTTGAATAAAAATGACAATAGGGTATTTAGGGTATTGAATCCGAATTTTGTCAAAACTGAAATTCTGGAATTTAGGATATGATTTTGATATCCTCGTAAAAGAAGATTTTGTATTGAATAGCATTTAAGAGGTGTTCCCTGAAACTGATTTGAATCTGGAGTTGATTTGCAACATTTAGCCTTTTCAGGCTTCTGGAAAATCTGAAAAAGGACTAAACTGCGATACTATTTGGACTAATTTGTGAAAAGGGTCTACATGATGAAATCTGGTTGCCAACTTTTGTATTAAGGTATTGGCATACCCTTGATCATAATCCAAGGATAATCTGGTCTGGATTAGGTTAAGATGTGATTAAATCTGAGTTCAGAGTATTTAGGGTAATTAGGATGTTAATTAAATTATGTTTTCGAAATCAGAAAGGGATTGATAATTCTGGGAGTTACAGATGGAATTGAATCTGGCTTCTGAAGACTTTTATCCTCAGGATAAATAGTAGATCAAATCTGGAAAGTCAAATCTTGATTTGGATTCACAGGAAAGATTTTGAGATTTTAGGGCATACGATAGAATAAGTATGGGCTGATTTGATTTGGCTGATCTTGAAGAGGCATATGCATGCATGACTTTTTATAAAAAAAATTTTCACCCCAAACCCAGGGTGTTACAAATTGTGCAGCATACAAGGCCACTATGGCCATGAATGCCAATTTAACACATCCATGGAGCAAACATATTCTTTTTAGGGTATACAACAACAGCAAGGTAATGCTTTTCCTAACTCATATAGCTTTAGATGGGATAACAATAAAAATTTTTCATGGTTAGGACAAAATCACCAACCTCAACGCCAACATCCAAATTTTGGATAGCAGCAACTACATCAACAAAATGCCCCATATCAAGCTCAAAGGCCACCGTTCCAACCACAAACTTAGCAGCCTTATTGACAGCCACACCAATGACAACTCGAGCAGTCGAACATGGAGCGCACGCTAGAGAACTTTCTAGCAAATCAAGGAAATGAGAAGACGTCCATGAACCAAAAGACAGACTCCATATCAACTCACATCCGCATGCTCGAGACTCAAATTGTACAATTGACGAAGCCTGCACTGAAAAAAGATAACCCTCTTCCTTCTCAACCTATCAATCCTCGCAATTCCGAACAAATTAATTCCATAGCTTGTTCTAACCCTCTTTTTTCTAATGTAGTAATCTTAAGGAGTGGAACAAAGCTACCGAAACAACACCACCAACCGAACTGGCACCGGCAAGCGAAATCGAGGAAGTACCATTACCGCCGGCAAAGGATGATGACAAGGAAGCTGAACCAAAAGAAAAGGAAAGAGGAGAAAATCAGGTAACACATATTTATAATCCAACTCACCTTTCCTGGGAAGGTACATAAAAGTGAAACTCAATAAGCAATTTGAAAAGTTTGTGGAAATCTTGAGGAAGCTTAATGTGACTATGCCTTTTACTGATTTAGTAACTCAAATGCCTTCTTATGGAAAATTCTTCAAAGACATTCTTACTAAGAAGAGGGATTTGAGTGAATTTCATACTATTTCTTTGACCGAGAATTGTAGTGCTTTGATTCAGAATAGGATGCCGACAAAGGTATGGGATCTAGGGAGACTCTCCATCCCTTACAACATAGGTATGGTACACCTAAATCGAGCTCTTTGCGACCTAAGCACAATCGTTAGTGTGATGCCTCTCACCATTGCACAGCATTTGAGCATGGGTGCGATCAAACCTACTGTGGGACCCTCATTTGAGGAATTCGGTGGCAACCGCCCAGGTGGGTTGCACTCAAAAGTGGCACATTGCAGCTCACAACGACAAGATGCATTATATAAAAATGCGAGTAATTAAAAACAAGTGCTGATCACAAGGACCAACATTACAATAACTTAGCGCCAAAATGACGCATTTAAATGTTGATACAAATTAAGGAGTTTTCGACACAAAGGTCGGCACAAAATGGAACAACAATAGTAGGCAAGAGGACTTCATCAGTCTTCTTCTTCAGCAGCAGCGGCGTTGTATGGGCCTTCTCCACATCGGACTCCACTTTGGTACTTAACCCTCTAACAAGCTGGGTCTTCAGTTTCTAGTCCTTATGAATCTCTAGTGAGGAGTCTTTCACATTTCTAGTGCGCACACAGCACCATCCAATCAAACCATCCTCACTATCGATTCCAATCACATTTTCTTTCACAAAAAGGGTTTTGAATATGCATTTCTCATATGTGATCATTCAACATTTAACATATAATCTTGAGCATAGCATAGCCTAAGTATGATATTCTGGGGTGACAAGGGTGCATGGACATTCAATGTCAAAAGGGGCCTTACAGTTATTTAGGTCATATCTAATCATTTCATTGAAACATAGCTCTTACTTGAATCTAAGGCATGCATATACTTGAAAACGGTTAACATACTTTACTTTAAAATATTAGGCTAGACATGATCAAGGGTTTGAGACTTGTCTTGCAGTGATGGGTCTCGCTGCTCAGATGAATCCTCGATGTTCTCTTCTGTTCCTTCAACGTCTGGTTCCACGGCGGATACAAACAACACATACACACTATATAAGCAGACAAGTACTAGAAGATAATACGTAAATATATCATGCATGCAGGGAAAGGGTTTGGGCATGGTCACTTGATATTGATAGAAGAGATGGGCTCAAAAGGACTTGAATGTCGAAGGGCTGACATTCGGCTCATGGCTTGACGTAGCCCTGAATTGGTTCTGGGTTTGTTTTCTGGAGATGTAACAGTAGGGAATATTGTAGAACATGGCTCAAAAGGCTTGGTGGACAAAGTGGTATTTAAATTGCTGAAATGTAACAGGTCTAAATCATCTAATGCCACTGGTGGACATGCACTGACATAGTGCTAGACATGGCCAGAAACTAGGGCATTGCATAACTTTTGACCTAGGGCACCAATTGATGCACAACTTTGTCTGGGGTTTAGGCCTTGATAACAGCTACAAAACTCTCAACAGGCTGAAGGGTAGAAAGTGGCCGGAGGGTGGCCAAATCCGATGAGCAAACACGGTGGCCTGAACTACTGGACAGTAATCTTGGCATGACCACAAATTTTGATCTAGACCGATTCAGGGTTTGAGCCACTAGACTAAATTGCTCAGGGGGTTGAGGCCTAGCCAGATGACAAGGTTTCATCAGCCGGTTTGGCCGGAAAACGAACTCCGGCCATCGGGGCCGAAGACGAAGGCACCGATTTGGGCGTTTTCGTTCCAGGGCGTTTGAACTCAATTTTACACTCGGGAAGCATCTAGGGGTCATCACGAAGCCACTAGTGTACTCAATTTTGCCGGGGAATGGCTGGAGAAGCACGGCGGCGAGAACCAGTTCACTGGTGGCGCGCGAATTGGGCAAAAGCCTCAATCTTTGCTCCATTTTGAAATCCAAACTGGCTTACTCCTCCTAGCTTACTGATTACTTTCCTCTACTGGCACGAGGATCAATTTGGCTTGAATCGCTCGGCATTAGGGGAACAGGGGATTTGGGCCTTTCCGGTGATTGCCGGCGTTGAGGTTCGCCGGGGGCCAATTAAGCGCTATGACACACACAGGGGGATGAAGGGAGCTTACTGGTGGTGTCGGTTTGGAGAGAGAAGCTGCGGGCGAAGCTGGCGCCGTGAGCTTCGTAATGGCAACCATGTGGCAGTAAAGTCCTGACAATGGCAGGCATGCGCGCTAACGGTGAAGCCATGGTCTCCGGTCATCGCCACAGTGGCATTCCTTGGCGCAACGCGAGCATGTGCGGTACACGCTGGTTTCGATCGTTGGCGGCGGCGACTCTGGCCGGCGGTGAAGGCTACGGTGGTTCACGGCAACGGCAACAGCTGCGGTCGAATGTCCTCAAGTCGTGGTCGAAAATGGCACAGGGGCCTGGTTGCAAAGTTTGGGCTGATTTGTGAAGGTTTGGACTAAACTGCGAGGATTTTGGTTCGGTAACTTGGGCCTATTTGCAAATCTGAAGATCTGGAGGGCTGATTTGAATTCTGACTTTGCAGATGAGTGTTACCAAAATACTTGGTCTCATTCAGTAGGAAAAATGGTAAGATCCGATAAGATCTGAGGGTTTCGACAAAAATCGAAAATAGGGTAAAATAGGGTAATTAGGGTTTGACATTTTGCCGGGGCTGAAACTAGGGTTTTGGTTGAGATTTTGGAATTCTTCCAGAAGGGAAAATTGTTCAAAAAAATGAAAGAAAGATAATCACCTGATCAGATTTGAATTTGGAGATGATCTGAGACTTTTAGCCTTCTTGGGCTTTCTAAAAATTTTGAAAAGGACTAAACTGGGGTACTCTTGGACTGAAAGGTGAAAATGATCTGGGAGATGAAGTTTAGCTGCCAACTTTTTAGGTTAAGGTAGTGGCACACCTAAGATCAAAATAGGGTTGAGACATCAGGGATTCCAAAGAAGGTATGCTGACTCGCAAGCACAAAGGATAGCAAAAACAAGGATGTTACAACCTACCCTCCTTAGGAATAATCTCGTCCTCGAGATTCCAATCAGTCTGAGAACAGGTAGGGAAAATTCTGACGCAGCTCTTCTTCTCTTTCCCAAGTTGATTCTTATTCGGTGTGGTTATTCCATTGGACTCTGCAGAATTTTATGGTTCTTGACTTTAATCTCCTTTCACTGACCTCTAACACCTTGACTGGATATTCCTGATATGTCAGATCTGGTTGAACCTCTGTTTCTGTGGGAGACACTTGCTCCGTTGGTGTTCTCAGGCATTTCCTTAGTTGGGATACGTGAAAGACATCATGGACTCCTGCTAATTCAGGCGGTAGCTCCAGTTTGTATGCTACTTCTCCTCGCCTTTCCAAAATCTTGTATGGTCCTACATATCTCGGGCTTAACTTTCGTTTCATCTGAAATCGTCGAACTCCTTTGTAGGGTGTTACTTTGAGATATACGTAATCACCTACCTCGAAGGATAGTTCTCTCCTTCTTCTGTCGGCGTAACTCTTCTGTCGGGATTGGGCTGTTTTCAACCTCTCTTGTATGATCTTCACATGAGCATTGGCATCCTCCACTAATTGTGGCCCCAAAAATTGTTTCTGTCCCACTTTGGTCCAATATAGTGGCGTGCGGCTCTTTCTTCCATAAAGTGCTTCATAAGGAGCCATTTGTAGACTCACTTGATAACTATTGTTGTAGGTAAATTCTGCGTACGGTAGAAATTGTTCCCAAAAATTTTCATAGTCTAAAGCACATGCTCTCAACATGTCTTCTAAAATCTGGTTCACTCTTTCGTTTGGCCTCTAGTTTGCGGGTGGTAAGCTGTACTGAACTTCAGTTTCGTTCCCAGGGATTTCTGTAATTCTTCCCAAAATCTTGATACAAATTGCGCTCCTCTGTCTGAGACGATTGTTTTTGGTACTCCATGTAGCGTGACAATCCTGGTAAGATATAGTTCTGCCAGCTTTTTCATCGTGTACTGCGTTCTTACAGGTAGAAAATGAGCCACTTTCGTCAATCTATCGACTATAACCCATATAGAATCATACCCTTCCTGGGTTCTTGGAAAACCAACTACAAAATCCATTCCAATCTCATCCCATTTCCACTCCAGGGTTGGTAGGGGTTGCAGCGGTCCTGCAGGTTTCTGGTGTTCTGCTTTCACTCTTTGACAGGTGTCACAAGAAGCTATAAACTCGGCAATTTCCTTCTTCATTCCTTTCCACCAAAATCGATCCTTTAGATCTTGGTACATCTTTGTACTACCCGGGTGAATAGAGTACGGGGTACAATGGGCCTCTTGCAGTATCATGTTCTTGATTTCCTTGTCTTCCGGAACACAGATTCGGTTATGATACCACAAAATTCCTTCCTCGTCCTCACGAAGGTCAATTGCATCTTCGTATTTCATGTCCTCTTTCATCTTCTGAATACTCAGATCTACTTCTTGAGCTTTTCGGATTTGGTCCTTCAGCTCGCATTTCACCGTTAATGCGGCGATGGTTCCTTGTTCAACAAACTCTAAATTCAACTTCTCGAAATCTCTAAGCAATTGGGGTGGTATTCCTAATGTCTTCGCTTGATTGCAGTAGGATTTTCTGCTCAAGGCATCTGCTACTACATTTGCTTTTCCAAGGTGGTAATGTATTCCAAGGTCATAATCTTTAATCAGCTCTAGCCATCTTCGCTGTCTCATGTTCAAGTCTTGTTGGGTGAAGATGTATTTCAAACTCTTGTGGTCCGTGTAGATTTCACATCTATTTCCAAGTAGATAGTGTCGCCAAATCTTTAGCGCATGAACAACGGCGACTAATTCCAAATCATGAGTTGGATAATTCTCCTCATGTGGTCGCAATTGTCTTGATGCATAAGCTACGACTCTTCCTTCTTGCATAAGGACACATCCTAGTCCTTGCTTTGACGCATCACAATAAACCTCAAAATCCTTTTTGTTATCTGGTAATGTAAGAACAGGTGCGGTCGTCAATATCTTCTTCAACTCCACAAAGCTCTTTTCACATCCTTCTGTCCAATCAAATGGAACATCTTTCTTCAGTAGTCTGGTGAGTGGCTTTGTAATCTTGGAGAATCCTTTGACAAATCTCCGGTAATATCCGGCTAATCCTAGGAAACTTCTTACTTCAGTTACTGTTTCCGGTTGTTTCCATTCCATGACAGCCTGAATTTTTGATGGATCCATTGAGATTCCTCTGCCAGAGATAATGTGGCCTAAGAATGAAATTTCTTTTAACCAAAAGGCACACTTATCGAACTTGGCATACAGTCGATGTTCTACTAACTTTTCCAGCACCATCCTGAGATGTTGTGCGTGTTTTTCCTCTGACTCCGAAAAGATGAGAATGTCGTCGACAAACACAATGACAAACTTGTCCAGAAATTCCATGAGAACCTTGTTCATCAAATTCATGAATACTGCTGGTGCATTCGTTAAACCAAATGGCACCACGGTAAACTCATGCAATCCATATCTCGTTATGAATGCAGTTTTTGGAATATCTTGTTCTCGAATTTTCAGCTGGTGGTATCCGGACCTCAGGTCGATCCTTGAAAATACCTTCGCTCCTCTTAATTGATCAAAGAGATCATCGATCCTTGGTAAAGGATACTTGTTCTTGATCGTCATGTCGTTCAGTTTCCGATAGTCGACACAAAGTCGTAGACTGCCGTCTTTCTTTTTAGCGAAAAGCACAGGGGCTCCCCAAGGTGAGGAACTTGTTCTAACAAATCCCTTTCTTTCCAATTCTTCCACTTGCTTTCTTAACTCTTCTTGTTCTTCACTTGTCATACGTGCAAGCTTTCTTGCATAAGGGGCAGATCCGGGTTTTAGTTCGATTGAGAACTCAATGTCCCGATCTGGTGGCATTCCAAGAAGCTCTTCAGGAAAAACTTCTGGATACTCATTTACTATTGGAACTCCTTCAAACTCAACTCCTTCTAAGCTGTTCAAACTACACACTCGGTTGTTCACCATTGATCTCTCTGCGTGGAATGTGACTTGTTTTCCTTCAGTATTCGTTAGGGTTATTGATTTCTTTTCACAGTCCATCTGACCTTTATGCTTGGCTAACCAATCCATTCCAAGGATGACATCTAATCCTTGAAGGTCCAAAACTAGCAGGTTTGCTAAGAATCCTAGATTGCCAATACTAAAGGCGATATTTCTACAGATAGAGTTGACAGGCATCCGAGCTCCAGGGGATTGAATTAAAATAGGGAACTCTAATGCATATACTGGCAACTTATTTCTGAGCACGAAAGGTCTTGACACAAATGAATAAGTAGCACCAGGGTCAAATAATGCAACTGAAAGTTCAGAGTGAATGAAGATCCTACCGATCACAACGTCTGATGCTTCTCCTGCTTCCACGGCAGATGCATAGTTGAGTCTTCCACGACCTGCAGCAGGCATTCCTCTCCCTCGGCCATTCTGGAATCTTCCTCCTCTAGAGAGTGGAGCATTTCTGGCAAAGCCTTGGGTTGGAACAGGGGGTCTTGTAGCTTGTGCTCGGGCAACATTGGATGGTAAGTAGTGTAGTGGACAAGTGTTCCTGCGATGTCCCTTCCACAATGAAAGCACTCTTCATTCTTCAGGGGACAATCCTTCAAGAAGTGGTTTCCTCTACATCTGGTACATTGTGCTATTGCAGTAGGCGCAGGCCTCTGGGGTCTTTGCGGTGGTCTGAAGGCTGGTCAGTAAGTAGGCATCGGTCTCCCTCGACTAGCACTTCCTTAGTATGAGTTGGGCAAAGCCTTCCTTTTTCGGTCTTCTTCAATCACTCCCCTCTTCTCCTCCATCTTAAGCAGTCCGTTTATCAGGACGTGGAAGTCCGTAAACTCATGAGATGATAGCTGGTATTGCAAGGAGTTTTGTAGTCCTTCGCAAAACCTATCGATCTTCCTTTCCTCTGTCGCAATATCTTCAGGGGCATACCTCGCCAGTTGAATGAATTCATGCAGGTACTGCTTGATAGTCCTGTTTCCTTGTCACAGATTCACAAAGTCTCGACGTTTTGCTTGAACAACGCCTTTTGGGACATGGTACCTGCGGAATTCTTCCTTGAACTCGTTCCAAGTGATCGAATCTCTGTTGGAGTGTACAGTCTGGTAATTTTCCCACCAAGCAGCAGCGGGTCCAGCTAGTTGATTTGATCCATACAGAAGCTTCTCTTCGTTGCTGCACCTAACAGTGTTCAAATTCCTCTCCACGTCTCTTAACCAATCGTCTGCCACAATGGGGTCTTCTGTACTCGAAAAGGTCAGGGGGCGCGTTTTCTGAAAGTCGGTTAACTTCGCACCCGTTACGGATCCTTCAGCTTGTCCAGATGCGATGTGTTGCATCAACTGTCCCAAAATTTGGTTCTGCACAGTTGTTGACTCTTGTCGGTTTCGCTCCATCCATAACAATACATCATTGATGTTACCTCCTTGTGGCATCGTCGAAGATCCTGGTCTATCAGGGTTAGTGCAGCTTCTTGTTCTGGGTGTAGCCCTTGCATTGCTAGGATTTCCCTCTAGCTCTCCTTCTTGGGGTCTTGCACGCGTGTTAACCATCCTACTCAAACAGGAGGTTAAGAATAGAGGCAATGATTCGAAAAGAATCATTCATAGAGGTGCTAGCAGAATGCTGGCATTTAACTTAAGAGAAAAGAGTAAGGATATGCAAAATGACTTTTCCATAAATCAGCTTTTCATAAGATACAAAGCTTCTAGCCTCATCGGCTTACAGAGCTCATCTAACAACCAGCATACATCAACCATACTAAAACAACTGCTACAACAAAAGAAAATCTAGCGTCTGCTGGGTCAGGCACAAACAGTCGAATCGAAGGAAGTCTGCAGTCACTCCTCAGCATCATCATAAGAATCACAAGGCTCTACCTCCTCGGGATCCTCCTCCTCATCGTCATTTGCATCCATCGGATCATCCTCCTTGTCGTCGTCAATGTTGACAATCTCCTTCCCTTTTCCCTCAGAGGTATTCTCCTTCTTCATAGTGCAAGGAAGCTCGATTGTCTGACCGTTGATGACTATGCCACGCGACGCGGGCGTGAAACCGCTGAGATGCTCCTTTAAGTTTCCTACCTTCTTGCGAGCGGTGATCTTCAACTTTGGGCGACTCTTCTTGACTACTGACTCTACAGCTTCGAGGTCCTTCTCACCACTTGATTCAGCCAATTCTTGAATTTGCTTCTCCTTCTCTTGGAGACTTGCACGAGCCCTAATAAGCATGCCCTCAAGGTAGTGGCGATCATCGCGAACACGCTCGTAGTCTCGAAGTAGATGGGTGTATCCAATCTCCAAAGCACAAACGACGTCTCGAGTCTTCGTCAGAATAGCATCCCCTCGGTCGCTGGATGGAAGAACAACTCGGTACTTTGATCCGGGGACCTGGTAAGGCACGAAGCGGTAGGGGGAATCAGAAAGGTAGTCGCTGTACAACTGCCGGACGGTACCTACGGCACGACGGGCAGCGTCTAAGATAGCATCTTCTACTTCTTCTCTGTGGGCTTGACGTCTTACTGAGCCTCTCCCGTGCTCGGGTATCTCATAGACAATCACTGAAGCCCGACAACCAATGGGTCGTCCGTTGATCTCATCCTGCCAGACACAGTATACTGGCCTCTGACTGTCCCGTGCTCCAAGAAATTGCAGCATCATCCATAGTAACAGTGCCCACGATCCAAGCTCGTCTCCATGAAGGTATCTCCTGTTGGAAGCCATCTGAAGACAGAACGAAAGGCACCTTATGATTTTAAAGAGAAGTCCAAAGCTTTTTCCCAAAAATCGAAAATAACATTTTTCTTAACGAAAATAGGTTTTCGTAAACAAATTTTTGTCAAAGAACTAGCGAACTTTTTCTTCTAGGGACGCCAAAGTCTATCTAAGGGTTACGACCTACAGTCGAGCCTTTTGCTCTGATACCAGATTCTGTGGGACCCTCATTTGAGGAATCGGTGGCAACCGTCCAGGTGGGTTGCACTCAGAAGTGGCACATTGCAGCTCACAACGACAAGATGCATTATATAAAAATGCGAGTAATTAAAAACAAGTGCTGATCACAAGGACCGACATTACAATAACTTAGCGCCAAAATGACGCATTTAAATGTTGATACAAATTAAGGAGTTTTCGACACAAAGGTCGGCACAAAATGGAACAACAACAGTAAGCAAGAGGACTTCATCAGTCTTCTTCTTCAGCAGCAGCGGCGTTGTATGGGCCTTCTCCACATCGGACTCCACTTTGGTACTTAACCCTCTAACAAGCTGGGTCTTCAGTTTCTTCTTCTTGTTCCACATTGGGTTCAAGACCGTAAGATTCAGGGTCGACGAATCCTTCTTCTAAATTTGTTTGCAAAGGCAAGGGTGAGCACGTTGTCCACATAGTGCTCAACAAGTCCCAAATAAGAATGCAAGTATACTTAGATGAGGGGGATTTCTCAAGGAATGGCTTTCTGGTTTTATATTAGCACATAGAATGGATTCTCACACTCAATCTTTAAAGAAAAGATCTTTTATTTTCGAAAGCGGTGCTTTTAAAACCCTAAGCTAGATTTTTAGGAAACGTTGTGTGTGGCGGTCCTCCATGAGTCACCACTTTACTTAGATTTTGTGAAAAACTTTCCAAAAGCTACTTGTGCTGCATTGACGTGAATAGAATCCACAGCGCACAGACTCCATAACCTGGGAGCTCAGAGTATCCGATACTTTTTAAACTTTGCAAAGGTGTACCACCTTAATCCACCGATCATTCGGCTTTCAAGTCGGTACCTCTCCATGCGACTCTTACGCATGTGACAAGGCCGAGATGACACAACAGTTTACAGTCCTACATTAACTATTCCCTGCCCGGTAAATAGACAGTTAAGTCTCAAGTACCGTTGTGGGTCCTCCCCACTGCCTTACTTCCTAGGCTGGGTCTATGTTCTCGCAAGACACATATCCTCTCTTGATTACAGTCGCACACGACTTAATCTGGCATAGGGCGTCTTCCTTCTTTCCACCTTTTCCTCTCATGATTTTTCTGAACTCACATCACTCATGGCCTTCTACGGCCCACCAGCTCTCGCAAGAAACTGGATCGACATCCATTGCAGGGAAAAGCTAATACTAAAGAAAGCTACTAAGTTGCGCCCGTCCCATAACCGGGCAAGTGGTTGGTACGTTTTTCGTGCCGCATAGAAGCACAACACAAGGTTCTAGTCCTTATGAATCTCTAGTGAGGAGTCTTTCACATTCCCAGTGCGCACACAGCACCATCCAATCAAACCATCCTCACTATCGATTCCAATCACATTTTCTTTCACAAAAAGGGTTTTGAATATGCATTTCTCATATGTGATCATTCAACATTTAACATATAATCTTGAGCATAGCATAGCCTAAGCATGATATTCTAGGGTGACAAGGGTGCATGGACATTCAATGTCAAAAGGGGCCTTACAGTTATTTAGGTCATATCTAATCATTTCATTGAAACATAGCTCTTACTTGAATCTAAGGCATGCATATACTTGAAAACAGTTAACATACTTTACTTCAAAATATTAGGCTAGACATGATCAAGGGTTTGAGACTTGTCTTGCAGTGATGGGTCTCGCTGCTCAGATGAATCCTCGAAGTTCTCTTCTGTTCCTTCAACGTCTGGTTCCACGGCGAATACAAACAGCACATACACACTATATAAGCATACAAGTACTAGAAGATAATACGTAAATATATCATGCATGCAGGGAAAGGGTTTGGGCATGGTCACTTGATATTGATAGAAGAGATGGGCTCAAAAGGACTTGAATGTCGAAGGGCTGACATTCGGCTCATGGCCTGACGTAGCCCTGAATTGGTTCTGGGTTTGTTTTCTCGAGATGTAACAGTAGGGAATATTGTAGAACATGGCTCAAAAGGCTTGGTGGACAAAGTGGTATTTAAATTGCTGAAATGTAACAGGTCTAAATCATCTCATGCCACTGGTGGACATGCACTGACATAGTGCTAGACATGGCCAGAAACTAGGGCATTGCATAACTTTTGACCTAGGGCACCAATTGATGCACAACTTTGTCTGGGGTTTAGGCCTTGATAACAGCTACAAAACTCTCAACAGGTTGAAGGGCAGAAAGTGGCCGGAGGGTGGCCAAATCCGGTGAGCAAACACGGTGGTCTGAACTACTGGACAGTAATCTTGGCATGACCATAAATTTTGATCTAGACCGATTCAGGGTTTGAGCCACTGGACTAAATTGCTCACGGGGTTGAGGCCTAGCCAGATGACAAGGTTTCATCGGCCGGTTTGGCCGGAAAACGAACTCCGGCCATCGGGGCCGAAGACGAAGGCACCGATTTGGGTGTTTTCGTTCCAGGGCGTTTGAACTCAATTCCACACTTGGGAAGCATCTAGGGGTCATCACGAAGCCACTGGTGTACTCAATTTTGCCGGGGAATGGCTGGAGAAGCACGGCGGCGAGAACCAGTTCACTGGTGGCGCGCGAATTGGGGAAAGCCTCAATCTTTGCTCCATTTTGAAATCAAAACTTGCAGGCTTACTCCTCCTAGCTTACTGATTACTTTCCTCTACTGGCACGAGGATCAATTTGGCTTGAATCGCTCGGCATTAGGGGAACAGGGGATTTGGGTCTTTCCGGTGATTGCCGGCGTTGAGGTTCGCCGGGGGCCAATTAAGCGCTATGACACACACAGGGGGATGAATGGAGCTTACTGGTGGTGTCGGTTTGGAGAGAGAAGCTGCAGGCGAAGCTGGCGCCGTGAGCTTCAGAAGTGGCTCGCCGGGGAAGAAGACGAAGGCACGGCGATGGCAAGCTGTAGAGCTAATGCTACGGTTGCTGGCGAGTTGAGGTGTGAAGTGAAGCACTGGCGAGAGGGGGCTTTATATAGCCGTGGGGTTGAGTCCTCGGGAGTGGCAGCAAATCGACGGGGATACTCTCTGGCGCCGGAGCAGTCGACGAGGTGCATGGGAACACAGCGGGAGCTCTGCCAGAGATGGGGTATCGCGCGAAATAGGGACTTCGTCAGGACGACGGGATAGTGAGCTTCGGCATGGCAACCATGTGGCAGTAAAGTCCTGACAATGGCGGGCACGCGCGCGAATGGTGAAGCCACGGTCTCCGGTCATCGCCACGGTGGCATTCCTTGGAGCGACGCGAGCACGTGCGGTACACGCTGGTTTCGACTATTGGCGGCGGCGAATCTGGCCGGCGGTGAAGGCTACGGTTGTTCAAGGCAACGGCAACAGCTGCGGTCGAATGTCCTCAGGTCATGGTCGAAAATGGCACATGGGCCTGGTTGCAAAGTTTGGGCTGATTTGTGAAGGTTTGGACTAAACTGCGAGGATTTTGGTTCGGGAACTTGGGCCTATTTGCAAATCTGATGATCTGGAGGGCTGATTTGAATTCTGACTTTGCAGATGAGTGTTACCAAAATACTTGGACTCATTCAGCAGGAAAAATGGTAAGATCCGATAAGATCTAAGGGTTTCGACAAAAATCGAAAACAGGGTAAAATAGGGTAATTAGGGTTTGACATTTTGCCGGGGTTGAAACTAGGGTTTCGGTTGAGATTTTGGAATTCTTCCAGAAGGGAAAAATGTTCAGAAAAATGAAAGAAAGATAATCACCTGATCAGATTTGAATTTGGAGATGATCTGAGACTTTTAGCCTTCTTGGGCTTTCTGAAAATTTTGAAAATGACTAAACTGGGGTACTCTTGGACTGAAAGGTGAAAATGATCTGGGAGATGAAGTTTAGCTGCCAACTTTTTAGGTTAAGGTAGTGGCACACCTAAGATCAAAAATTGAGACATCAGGGATTCCAAAGAAGGTATGCTGACTCGCAAGTAGAAAGGATAGCGAAAACAAGGATGTTACACCTACCCACATGGTTCTACAACTTGCCGATCGATCAGTGAAACATCCGGAAGAAATCCTGGAAGATGTGCCTCTTCAAGTCAGTAAATTTCATCTTCCAGTTGATTTTGTCGTTCTTGATATGGATGAGGATGTTGCTATACCTATTATATTGGGATGACCAATGCTCCGGATAGCAGGTGCCCTCATTAATGTTCATGAGGGACGAATTATTTTTCACATAGGGGAGGAGAAAATCTTGTTTAAAATGTCTAAACTTGTTGACTCCCCTATGTATGAGGAGAAAATTTGCAGCGTGGATGATCTAGAAGAAGTCCTAGAAGAGGAGTCTTCACTTCGACTCATTTTTGGAGAACGAACGAATGAGATATTCGAAAACAGAAAAATGGACAGAAGCGAAGAAAACGAACAAAACAAAGACGAACCAAAAAAAAGAACCATCCAAAAAGGACATCTTAGATTTCGACGTCACAAGTAAGGAAAAGGTAAGTAAACCTACAATCAAAACTCTTCCTTCCTGGCTGAAATATGTGTTCTTGGATGATAATGAGATGCAACCTTTCATTGTTATTGCAAACTTGACCAATTTGCAACTAGAAAAATTGATTTCTTTACTTCGTGTGCATCGCAATGCTCTCGGTTATTCAATTGATGATATCAAAGGGATTAGCCCTGAAATTTGCACGCATATGATCTCTCTAGTTGATGAAACTAAAACCTCCGTTGAGCATCAACATAGACTAAACCCAAGTTTGAAGGAAACTGTTAAAGCTGAATTTTCTAAATTATTAGATGCTGGTATCATTTATCCTATTTCTGATAGTAATTGGGTTAGTCTTGCTCATGTAGTTCCAAAGAAAGGAGGTATGGCTATGGCTAAGAATGCTAATGATATGAACACACCGGTGAAGGACGCGTTCATGGAGGGTGGCCCGATCTTCATGATGTAGAACCTGGATAACTAGTATCTGAAGATACCTAGATAACTAGTATGACTTGACAAAACGAGATAGCCAACCACTTGTAGAATAAAAACCGGTGTATCAATGAATTCGCCCAACCACTCTCTGAATTACCTATCCACACGTCCACGCACTGAGTTGGTGCACAGATAGGGTAATCACAAAGATTGTTCAAGCAATTCCAGAGGAAATCACAAGAACAATGGATGAAGAGATTTAACTCTCAACTAAAACTAAGGTTTCAATCTGAAAATATCAATATCACTGTTGTTCTCAAAAACTATGACCATGTCTCTCCTTTATAGAGGGTGGTATTTACAAAAATAGAAAATTTTAAACTAGAAATTCAATCTGAATCTAATTCAAAAATGAAATAAAGATCCTAACATACTATAAAAGATAAAAAAAAGTTTTAAATCAATCTTCTCGGATTCGGACTGGACTTTTTTCCTTCTGTACAATCATTACTCTTTTGGGTCTCTTAATTGCATACGACGTTGGAATTTAACGATTCTTGATTTGAGAGAAAGCTTTTTTGAATTCATTTCCAACAAGTACTTACACGGCCAACTTGGACATTTGTTCTAAGAATGGTGCTTGGTCGAAGTTCCTGGTCGAACGTCGAACTATCACTTGATCGGCAAACTGCATGTCGAGCGGAGTTCTGTTGGTTGTAGTAGGTACAATCCTTGGCGGAATTGAATGATCTTGGGCTAGCTGAAAAGATTAGGAAATTCTCTTTCCACTCAATAGGTGTATGAATAGATTCGATGAAGTCCTTTAATTGATACATGTCTATGTCCTTCCTGTTATGCTCGCCCTCTTCATTTCAAATCAATATTGAACAAGAGCTATTAGGTCGCAGTATATTCTCATCATAATTTAATTCTTTGATGAAGAAAGTCACCTATTGATTTTATTGTCTTCCTTTCGCTCGAGTGATTGGTCCTATTTGTGCTTCCAGTCGAGTACTAGTGCTAGGGATGTCCTCATCATTCTCCCCCTCTTGAAAAGGACTCGTCCTCGAGTTTGATATCGTTGAACCAAAGAACAAAGAAAGGTCTGAAATGTTGAATGTGGCACTGACTCCATATTCCCCTGGTAGCTATATCTTGTAGGCATTGTCATTGATCTTCTCCAAAACTCTGAAAGGGCCATCTCCATGTGGCATGAGTTTTCATTTGTGCTGTTCGGGAAATCTATCCTTCCACAAGTGTAACCATACAAGATCATCTAGTAAAAACACCATGTTCCTCCTCTTTTTGTTCGCCCTGGTTGCATATTGCTGGGTCATCTTCTCAATATGTTCCTTTGTCTCTACATGGAGGTTCTTCACGTATGCAGCATGCTTAGATGCATCCATGTTTACTCGTTCATGAGGGTGGAGTTTTGACTTAGCTTTGTGACATGTGACGCAATGACCTACCAAGCGTTGGACATCTCGTCGCATCTTGGGCCAGTAAGTTAAAATGGTCGTTCAGCACGTCGTGGGTTTTCTTTATGCCAAAGTGACCCATCAACCCACCTAAATGCGCCTCCTACAACAACAAAAGATGAACAAAAAGACTCAGGTTCGCACAATTTGTTAGCTTGAAACAAATATCCATCATGCACATAATATTTATCCCAACCTTTCCCCTTGCCACACTTAGAATATGGGTCAAGAAAATCACGATCAATGGCATATAATTCCTTTAATCTCTCAAGATCAGGTACTTGAACATCAAGTTGAGAAAGCAAAACATAACATCTAGACAGTGCATCAGCTACGACTTTATCTTTACCCTTCTTGTATTTGACAACATATGAAAAGGTTTCGATGAATTCAACCCACTTAGCATGTCTACCATTCAACTTACTCTGACTTTTTAAATGTTTTAAGGATTCATGGTTAGAGTGTATGAAAAATTCTTTCAGCCAGAGATAATGTTGCTAAGTTTCTACTACACGAACTAAAGCATATAACTCTTTATCATAAACAGAATAATTCAATGTAGGTCCACTTAGCTTCTCACTAAAGTAGGCTATTAGCTTACCTTCTTGCATTAACACACCTCCAATATTAATTCCACTACCATCACATTCAATTTCAAATGTCTTACCGAAGTCAGGTAGTGCTAGTAATGGTGCCTCAGTTAGCCTCTTTTTCAATGTTTGGAAAGCATTTTCTTGTGCTTCACCCCACCTGAAAGGTACTTCCTTCTTGGTCAACTCATTGATCGGGGCGGCAATGGTACTGAATTCCCTCACGAACCTTCGATAGAAACCTGCAAGTCCATGAAAGCTCCGAACTTGGCTCACACTAACAAGAGTAGGCCAATCCTTGATTGCGTGCACCTTTGATTCATCAACGGCCACACCTTGTCCAGAAACAACAAAATGAAGAAACACAACTCGATTGGTGCAAAAAGTGCACTTTTCGAGGTTAGCATACAACCATTCTTTCCGAAGGGCAAAAACTACATGTTTGATATGAGACACATGTTCATCGAGTGACTTGCTATATATATCAAAATATCATCAAAGTATACGACCACAAATTTGCCAATGAATTCCCATAAGACTGTGCTAGGTGCATTAGTTAATCCAAAAAGCATAACTAGCCACTCATATAATCCAAATTTTGTTTTAAAGGCTGTTTTCCATTCATCTCCATGTTTCATGCAAATTTGATGGTAACCACTATGCAAGTCAATCTTAGAGAAGATAGTTGAACCACTTAGTTCATATAGCATATTGTCTAACTTAGGAATCGGATGACAATATCGAACGGTAATATTTGTTGGGGGAAATCTCCGCCTGATCAAACCCGGTGATTAGCCCCGGGGACAAAGACCCCGGTGACCCCTTCCCGGGCGCCGCCTTTGGCCCGGGGACAAAGGCCCGGTGCCCCTGTCTCGGGCGCCGCCTTCGACCCGGGGACAAAGGTCCCGATACCCCTGTTCTGGGTGCCGCCTTTGGCCCGGAGACAATGGCCCAGGTGACCCCTGTCTCGGGCGCCGCCTTTGGCCCGGGGACAAAGGCCCTGGTGCCCCGGTCCCGGGCGCCGCCTTTCGCCCGGGGACAACAACCCGAGACAAAGGTCCCGGTGCCCCTGTTCCGTGTGCCGCCTTGGGCCCGGAGACAACGGCCCCCGTGCCCCCTGTCCCGGGCGCCTCCTTTTACCCATGGGCAAAGTCCCCAATGCCCCTTGTCCTGGGCGCCACCTTTGGCCCAGGGACAAAGGCCCCAGTGCCCCTGTGCCGGGCGCCACCTTTAGCCCGGAGACAACGGCCCCGGTGACCCCTATCCTGGGCGCCGCCTTTTACTCGGGGGCAAAGGCCCCGGTGCTCCCTATCCCGGGCACCGCCTTTGGCCCGGGGACAACGGGCCAGGTGCCCACTGTCCCGGGCGCCACCTTTCGCCCGGGGACAACGGCCCCGGTGACCCCTGTCCCGGGAGCCGCCTTTGGCCCGGGGGCAAAGTCCTCGGTGACTCCTCCGGCCTTTGGCCGGGGGACAACGGCCCCGGTGGCCCTGTCCCAGGCGCCGGGTCACGCAGGGATGACGTGAGGAACGCCTCAGGAATCTACGAGGACACTTGTCAAGCATCGGGCTTCCTTGGCCAGTAAAAGGACGCTGGTTCCTGTTGAATCTTGAGCCCTAATTAGGGTTTTGGTGATTAATGACATCCGTTAGATTTGCGACTAATCTCTGTATGTGAGACACAGGTAAATCAAAGGAGAAAGCATCAAGAAAATACAAAGCAAGGTTATCAAGACTCCATAAAGCGAAAACGACGAAAATCTCGACAAAAGTACAAATACCTAAACCTAGCGTCTTCTCGTTTTGAAATTTTCTAGGTTAGATGGTCGTACTATTAAGAGGGGTCTTAGCACAAGTATCTTGATCAACATTGAAGTTTTTAGAAGCATATTTGCATTTGCTTTTGCCCCAAATCAAAAGTTGAGTAAATATTCAGAAGTCTGTTTTCGTTTTGTACTGGCCGGACAGTGTCTGAAGTGACCGGACAATGTCCGGCCAATACAAACAATTTCAGTACCTTGCAAACACGCGCAACAGAGACAAATACATTTGTCCGGTACATCTGTCCGGTGAAGGCCGGACATTGTCCGAAGTGACCGGACAATGTCCGGCCAGTACAAATGTTAACAGCATATTGATTTGAGACAAATACATTTGTCCGGAGGATTTGTCCGAAGTGACCGGACAATGTCCGGCCAATACAAAATCTGGGCTACTGTAAGGGCTGTGTTAACAGAGACAAATCTATTCGTCTGGACATTTTGTCCGGACAAATCCCATATGTCCTGCCCATACAAAAATCTGGAGTATATTATGTTAAGTGTTAACAGAGACAGATACATCTGTCCGGACAAATGTATCTGTCCGGCGTGTACACTTCATTTTAAACAAGGGTGTCAACAGAGACAAATGCATCTGTCTGGACATTTTGTCCAGACAAATACATTTGTCCGGCCTTCACATTTTGATCCAAACGGCTACTGACACTCGCAATTCACGTGAATAACGGTCAAAATTTTTGTACTGACCGGACATTGTCCGAAGTGGCCGGACAATGTCCGGCCAGTACAATTTTCGCCCAATCTTCTTGATTTCGACCATTTTTGTTGAGAGTATAAATAGATCACTGTTGTAGATGTCTTACACACATGAAATACATCTCATAAACCCTGAGCAACAGTGTGCAAGCTCTCTCACATCCATTCTCTAGGAATTAGAGTCAAAACTTGAGAATTCTTGAGTGCTAGTTGAGTGAATTTGGTTCCAAGCCTTCTTGCATTTGCATTGTGTTCATCAAGCTTTGAGGTTGATCAAGCAAGGTGCTAGGCTTATTACTCTTGGTGATTGCCGTCACCTAGACGACCCGGGAGGTCCGGCGATCTCCACATCGACGGTGTGTCGGAGAGGCCCGGCGAGTGGCTGTAAAGGCTTGGAGCTCGCCTATCCGGAGTGGAGAAGGGCTACCTCTAGTGGAATCGAAGCATAAGCTCAAGCGAAGAGCGCTTCAACGAGGATTAGTGGAAATCGGCAAATTTCCGAGATCTCGGGAAAAACTTGATCTCTTCGGTTACCTCTACTACTTGCTTAACTTTCATTGTGATTGAATTGTTGCTAGTAATATTATAGAAATTGCTAAATCTGAA
Organism: Pharus latifolius; assembly: GCA_019359835.1. Lineage (NCBI taxonomy): Eukaryota > Viridiplantae > Streptophyta > Magnoliopsida > Poales > Poaceae > Pharus > Pharus latifolius. The sequence continues at coordinate 39,381,898 of CM033323.1, read as the reverse complement.
TTGAATTGTTTTTCCATACCCTTAGAATATTTGTTATTGCAATCTTAGGTTGTTAAACCCTAATTTAGAAGAAAAATTTTAAAACCGCCTATTCACCCCCCTCTAGTCGGCATCCTTCGATCAACAGTTCCCTCCAATCCAATGGCTGCAACCGAGGTAGTCTAGTATTTTTGCATCTTTTGGGCCTATATATACCCTTGTATCCCTCTGTTGTAACTAAGGACAATTCATTTGCATCAATACACGAAAACCAATAGGCGTGCTTTGGAGCACTCTCCCCGCGAGAGAACTCCCCCAGCCAACTCACGTCGGGAGCACGTCGACAGGACTAGGGTCTCCACTGAGACCGAACCTGTATAAATCCTCGTGTCATTCTTTGTGCTTGCACGACGGGAGGGGACAGGTCACGCGGTCAGCTAACGTCATCTTTTCTTCGCTAGGAACCTCCACTAAACCTGCCGGGGTATTCGCAATACCACAACAATATTGTTAATGGCTCTACAATCTACACACATTCTCCAAGACCCATCTTTCTTGGGTACCAAGATAACAGGTACAGCACAAGGACTAAGGCTTTCACATATATACCCTTGATCAACTAGTTCTTGTACCTACCATTGTAATTCCTTAGTTTCTTTAGGGTTGGTACGGTACGGTGTTCGGTTTGGCAGTGCTGCTCCACGTATTAGATCAATTTGATGCTCGATTCCTCATAAAAAAGGAAGTCCAGATGGTACCTCCACTAGAAATACGTCCTCATATTCCTGTAAAACAGCGGTAGCAACACTAGGAAGAGCGGTTAAGTCATTAGTAGAAATCAAGGATTCCTTGTACAAGAGTACAAAACAATCCGACAATAGGTTGCTCACAACTCTCAAATCTGATTTTGTAGCTATTAAAGCTAAGCTATCTTTCTCCCTTTTCTTTTTCTCACTCATATTTAGTTTGTGGCTCTCACTCACTGATATGTGGCACTCACTCTCATGTTCACTCACACCATCAACCTTACTGTTAGAATAATTTTGCATCTCTTTTGATATGATTTGCTCAAAAGTCATAGGAAGAAGAGTGATGTCTTTGCCCTTGAACTCGAAGAAGTCTTTGTTAGCTCTACCACAATGTTGTGAATCGCGATCATATTTTCATCGTCGTCCCAATAGTAAGTGGCAAACTTGCATAGGAACCACGTCGCACATGACAACATCCGAATTCCCCTTAATGGTAAATTGAACCTTCACTATGAACGTAACTTTGATCTCACCACAAGAGTTAAGACAACAAATGCGGTATGGATGAGGATGTTTGAGCACTTTAAGTCCAAGTTTTTCCACCATCTCCTTACTAGCAAGATTATGACAACTACCTCCATCAATGATGAGCTTGCATACCTTGTCTTGGACCTTACATCGAGTTTGAAAAAGATTATGTCACTGTCCTCGTTCTGCCTCCATTATTTGAACATTGAGTACAGTCTTGACCACAAGAGTATGACAATGCTCAAAAGAAAACCTCCATCTACGTTGACTTCTTCTGCGACGTCTTCGATAACGTCTTCATCACTTTGAGAATCATATTCTCCATCTTCTTGCACAATCATAGCTGCTAGTTAGGACACTGAGATGCCACATGGCCTCACCCTTGGCACCTAAAGCATATAATTTGGCTTGATCGAGCAGATGAACCAACGGATGAAGTACTGGCTGGAGACTTCTTCTCGTTGGTCGAAGCATTGTTGTTTGGTCAAAACATTGAAGAGGACAAATTCGACTTGCTTGAAACATTGTCGTTTGGTCGAAGCAATGTAGAGGCATTGGCTGTTCGTGAATACATCTTGTCTTCAGCTAATTGCCTTTCCACCTTTCTTGATATATGGACAAGTTTCTCGAGATCCTAGTACTGCTGATAATTGACAATCCTCTGGACGTCTCTATTCAAGCCATTATAAAACTGAGCAATGGACTGGTTAGGTGTCTCCCTAATGTCACATCTCATCAGAAGAATCTCCATCTCCTGGTGGTATTTATCAACACTTCACGGACCTTGTTTAAGACCTTGCAGCTTGATGAACAAGTCCCGAGTGTAGTAAGATGGCACAAACCTCTTTTTCATGATATTCTTCATCTCATCCCATGTAGCAATTCGAGGCCGATTTGCTTGTCTCCTTAACTCATGATATTGATGCCACCAAATCAACGCATAACCTTCAAATTCTGCTGAAGTAGCGTCTACCTTTTCTTGTTCACTATCATTGCACATGAGAAAAATTTTATCCATCTTTAGCTCCCAATCAAGATAGACTTCTAGATCTGATGAACCATTAAACTTAGGAAAGGTGAACTTGATCTTTGCAAGTCCTCTACCATCGTGGTCGTGATGACGATCACCGCCACGATGTCGGTTATGAGCATGATGGTATCCAGCTCGATAATCGGCATCCGCGTGCGGCAACTGCCAATTACCGTAATAATAGTTGTTGCCTTCAGGGTGGTTGTCGTACTAGAAGTTGTCATCATAGTCATCACCACCTCCGCCACATTGCCCTCTTTGCTACCCTTGGCCAACATCTGGATAACTAGGGACAGAATTACGAACAGCTTGGTCGTCTCCTCGACCACCATGCCAACCAAATTGTGGTGGTCGAAAAGCATGACCATGACTAGTTTGATGTGGTAAAAAAGTTGGACAACCACGACAGTTCTCGCCTTCTACTAAACGTGTATCTTCCAGATATCCTTCTTGTTGTGTAGCACGTATGTTTTGCCCTTGAGGTGGAGCTTCTGGGTTTACGACTGCAACTCGGAGTTGCTGCAGTTCATCAATGACGGAATCAAATCATCCCTCGACAAATGTCCTGAATGCAATATGTTCAGCTTGCATGAGATAAGCCTATGGGTTGATTGATGAAGTGGATCATCTATTTCCTACCATCAATTAATGCAGCAAAGACAAAATATGTGGAATAGGAAATATATGTGGAATCACTCAACCTCACCTACTCTTACCAATCCAAAGTTCTTATGCTTTCCTGGGAAATGCTTAGCATGTTCCAGTAATAACCAGTGGTTGCTCAACAGATGTTGGTTTGGTGAATTCACAGTGAGGCCTTTATGCTAACAGATGTTGGTTTTATCTGTGGAGCTAGGTTAGGTAACAAACGAAATAATCTGTAACTTAGCAATGCAAAATTGAATAACAATCCAATGGTATGGCAGTCCTAAGTTGCTGATCACAAGAGAGATGATGTGCCAAAGGATAAGAACCAACAATTGCACTACTTCGAACAAATTTTCTTTGATATTAGATGATATTTGACTCAAAGGATGGTTGATGATGATTAGGCCTTATATATATCTTCTATTTTTTTATAACTCTTCAACGAAAAGCTTAGACTTGAGGCACCAAGATTGACTCGACTAGCAACAAGAACTAAACCATGGATTAAAACTCGATAAAGCAAACTAAATTAATATATTAAAATATGAAGCTTGGTGATATATTTTTGTTGGCAATTTTCTAGACTCTAGGACTGAAAAACCCAAACTACTAATCAATAGGATAAAAAGAAGATTCTACCATGGAAACTGAAGCTCTGATACCAGATGATATGAACAATCCGATGAAGGACGCGTTCACAGAGGGTGACCCAATCTTCACGATGTAGAACGTGGATAACTAGTATCTGAAGATACCTAGATAACTAGTATGATATGACGAAATGAGATAGCCAACCACTTGTAAAATAAGGACCTGCATATCAATAAATTTGCCCAACCACAGACTGAATTACCTATCCACACATCCACACATGGAGTTGGCGCAAAGATAGGGTGATCAGGAAAATCATTCAAGCAATTTCAGAGGAAATCACAAGAACAAAGGATGAAGAGATTTAACTCTCAAAAACTATGACCATGCCTCTCTTTTTTAGAGGGTCATTGTTTGACGAATTTTTGTAATTTTTCATGAAAAGTCCCTGTGATCAAAAGAATTAAACTATTCAAAAAGGCCATAGCACTGGTCAAAAGGAGCTTGCAAACTGAACTGGTCTTTAGCCTCTAGTCCATGGTCTTTGGCCTTTGGTCTATGGCCTTTGGCCTCTGGTCCTTGGTCCTTGGTCCTTGGTCGAAATGACCTCTAGTCTATGGTCTTTGGTCGAAATGATCTCTGGTCTATGGTCATTGGTTGAAATGATCTCTGGTCTATGGCCTTTGGCCTCTGGTCTATGGTCCTTGGCGAAATGACCTTTGGTCTATGGTCTCTGGTCAATGGTCTTTGGTCTTTGTTCTATGGTCTTTGGTCGAAATTATCACTGGTCGATGGTCATCGGTCGTAATGACCCCTGGTCCCTGATCGAAAATGCTCCAAAAACTGGTCGAAATGAACTACAACATTGACCAGGTCGAAATGATTTGCAAAATTGGTCTGGTCGAAATGACCAAGGAATTAGTTGAAATGATATGTATTTTGGTTGAAATGACTTCAGAATTGGTCGAAATGAACTTCCGAACTGGTTTGGTCGAAATGACCTGAGACTTGGTCAAAAAATGCTTTGAAAATTGGTCGAAACGATCTCAAATTTGGTCAAAATGAACTACAGCATTGACCAAGTCGAAAAGTTCTTCAAAACTGGTCTGGTCGAAATGGCTTTGGAACTGGTCTAAATTTGATCCGATTTCAGCCTGGCCGAACCACTATGGACCTTTAATGGCTCGAAAATTGAAAAAAAGGAAACAATCTTTTTTGTATCCTTTTGTTTAAGGAATAATCTTTTTGTATCTTTTTTAGGGGATAATCTTTTTTTGGTATCCTTTTATTTAGAAATAATCTTTTAAAAGAGGAAGTATATTGCCCATTTGAAATCAAATCCTCTTATTACCTCTGATTGCATGCAACCCAACGGCCCTATAAATAGAGAAGGGGTGAGAGCTATTCACACACAAGACAAACAAAACACACACATGGGACAGGCACACAAGGTGGAGGCACGAGAGGTAGACACAAGTTCTCAGGCTAGGAAGACAAGACAAAGGGAGCCTCTTTGTTCAACTAAGGCCCTTCTCATTGCCTACTCTGAAGATGATCATGAGTAAGTTTTATTTATCTACATATTCATAAGCATGCATCAGAGATGGAAGCCTTGTCTTCAATGCCCGTGCTACCATGCTCATCTTTTGATCGGAGGTCAAATCCCACCAAAGTCGCCGTCGATCAAAGATCTAAAAGTTATTTACTTTCGATCAAAGATCAAGACGCCACCAAGGTCCCGGTTGATCAAAGGTCTAGAAAATAGTATGCTCATATTTTGATTAGAGATCAAACCCCACCAAGTTCGTTGTCGATCAAAGATCTGAAAGTGGTTTACGTTCGATCAGAGATCAAGACACCACCAAGGTCTTGGTTGACCAAAGATACAAGATTTATGGGAGTAGATCGATGATAACTTCTAATCCATAAGTCCGATGACCCCAAAATTTTTAAGGATAATAGAGGACTCCATGACCAACCTCTCCACCAATGTTCAAGTCGATCAGAGATCTCCAAGAGTCAATTCGACCTATAGAGGTATTCTATCCAGAAACTTGTTCAGTTTGTGCCATGGGAAGTATATTGATGATAACTTCTAATCCAGAAGTCCGATCGACCCCAAATTTTTATGAAGAGTAGAGGACTTCATGAGAAATATCTCCACCAATTTGGAAGTCGATCAGACGCCTCTAAAGTCCAATTCAACCAGAAGAGGTGTTCTATCCAGGAACTTATCCAGTTTGTGCTATGGGAAGTAGATCGATGAAAGCTTCTCATCCAAAAGTCTGATCGACCCTAAATTTTTATGGTGAATAGCATACTTCATGGGAAGCCCCTCCAGCAAATGGGAACTCAATCAAAGACATCTAGATGTCCAATTCAACAAGAAGAGATATTCTGTCCAGAAGCAAATCCAGCTTGTGCCACGGGAGATAGATCATTGATAACATCTTATCCAGAAGTCCGATTGACCCCAAATTTTTATGGTGGACAGCAGACTTCATGAGTAGCCGCTCCACCAAATTTGAACTCAATCAAGGACCTCTAGATGTCCAATTCGATCAGAAGAGTTGTTCTATTCAGAAGCAAATCCAGCTTGTGCCATGGGAGATAGATTGTTGAGAACTTCTAATACAGAACTCCGATCGACCCCAAATTTTTATGGTGGACAGGATATTTCATGAACAGCTTGTCCACCAAATTTCAACTCAATTAAAGACATCTAGTTGTACAGTTTGACCAGAAGAGTTGTTTTGTCCAGAAGCAAATCAAGCTTGTGTCATGAGAGATAAATCGATGATAACTTCTTATCCAGAAGTCCGATCAATCGACACTTTCTTTTGTAAATAGAGGACTCTATGAGAACCCTCTCCACCAAATTTCATGTCAATCAGAGACTTCTAAAAGGCCAATTCGACCAAAAGAAATGCTCTGTCCAGCAGCTTATTCACTTTGTCCCATGTGAGAAGATTGATGATAACGTCCGTTCCAGAACTCCGATCGATCCCAATTGTACAGGGAATAGAAGGTTTATAATGGAGCAATTCATCCTTTCAAGGCCAGAAAGATTCCCATCCAATTGGTCGAAGAGGAGCTAGTGCAATGATTAATAATGTTTGAAGCTGTCAAGACAAGTTGAAATCCTACTAAGTCCTTGATAGATATTTCAATGGGCTATCTACTATGCAATGTGCTTTTTCTAAGGCTAAGGAAGTCGAAAGTGTTATCACAAATCATTCCATCCATCATTTACATGTTGTTGGGTACTGATGAGGCAAAGGCAACATGATTTTTTGTCTGTGACTGACGAAGCCGGACACCATTCATGCCGGGTACTGATGAGGTGAAGGCATCCATTTGTTCGCGACCGTCGAGGCCGAACAACCCCCTGGCCGGGCACCGACAAGGCGAAGGCCACATTTTGTGATAGCACCATAGATTGACGAAACTATGGATTTGCATATTTGCATGCATGGGCGTCCGCATTTCATTTATTTATCAACGGCAAAGTTATTTGGAAACTTGAAGACGACGACCATCAGCACAACTTAATCAGAGGTTTTCTGTAGACTTGCTCTACAGATGTAATTAACCAAGAGCTTTTCAAAAGACCTGAGAAACTGTGAACCATGCAATCTCCTGAGGTCAAGATGTACTTTCCTTGGCGCAATGAAAACTTATAGATCCCAAAGAGACTTGTAACTTATAATACTTTTCAAAATTAAGGAAGTGCATTGTTTCCTCTAAAATTTTACATTCTATGTTCTCTTATGTGTATACTCACATATACTGGCATGCCAGCACCAAAAAGGGGGCCAAATTTCCTGGAAGAGAGATCTTTCCTGCGAAACAGTGGTATTTACAAAAGATAGAAGGTTTTAAACTAGAAATTCAATCCGAATCTAATTCAAAAACCAAATAAAGATCCTAACATACTATAAAAGATAAAAGAAGTTTGAAATCAATCTTCTCGGATTTGGACTGGACTTTTTTCCTTCTATGTAGTCATTACTCTTTTGGGTCTCTTAGTTGCATACGATGTTGGAATTTAACGATTCTTGATTTGCTAGAAAGCTTTTTTGAATTCATTTCCAACAAGTACTCACACAGCCAACTTGGACATTTGTTCTAAGAATGGTGCTTGGTCGACGTTCTTGGTCAAACGTCGGACTATCACTTGATCGGCAGACTGCCTGTCGAGCAGAGTTCTTTTGGTTGTAGCAGGTATAGTCCTTGGCAGAATCGAATGATCTTGGGCTAGCTGGAAAGCTTAGGAAATTCTCTTTCCACTCAGTAGGTGTATGACCAGATTCGATGAAGTCCTTTAATTGATACATGGCTATGTGCTTCCTGTTATGCTCGCCCTCTTCATTTCTAATCAATATTGAGCAAGAGCTATTAGGTGGCAGCATATTCTCATCATAATTTAATTCTTTGAGGAAGAAAGTCACCTGTTGATTTAATTGTCTTCCTTTCGCTTGAGTGATTGGTCCTATTTGTGCTTCCGGTCGAGCGCTAGTGCTAGAGATGTCCACATCAACTAACAATGAGTTGATCCCTACTAGACTTGTTATTGGATGGTGCATGTGCATTGATTACCGTAAATTGAATAGTGCCACTAGGAATGATCACTTTCATTACCTTTCATTGATCAAATGTTGGAAAGATTGACCAAACATGCATATTTTTGTTTTTTTGACGGGTATTCAGGGTTGTTTCAAATCCCAATTCATCCCGATGATCAAGATAAAATGACATTTACATGTCCTTTTGCTACTTTTGCCTACCGGCGAATGTCATTCAGGTTATGTAATGCGCCTACAAACTTTCAAAGATGTATGATGGCTATCTTTTCAGATTTAATGGAAGAAATAATGGAAGTCTTCATGGATGATTTTAGTGTTTATGGTTCTTCTTTCGATGCCAGTCTACATAATCTTTCTCGAGTCTTATGCAGGTGTGAAGAAGTTAACATTGTGCTAAATTGGGAAAAGTGCCAATTCATGGTTCAAGAAGGCGTGGTACTTGGCCATGTGATTTCTCAATGAGAGATTGAAGTCGACAGGGCAAAAATCGACGTCATAGCAAGTCTTCCACCATCAACGAACATGATGGGCATACATAGTTTCTTGGGACATCCAGGTTTTTACCGTCGTTCCGTTAAGGATTTTTCCAAAACTGCTAAACCTCTCACTCATTTGCTTGGTAAAGATGCTGTCGACGACTGGGACTCTGGTCCTTTGTCGATCTTATGTAAATTTAGATGATGAAGTGTGAAGCCAATCTAAGGTGAAACTCAAGTAAATCAGGGTATCGATGCCTAAGGAAGAAATGCATTTATAAAGGTTCGGGCCCTCTGATGATGAGTAATAGCCCTATTCCTGTTGATATTTCACTAAGTATATTAAGGTTTACAAGAGGAGAATAACAGGAGTTCTTGGATAAGCTAAGAACTATCTCCTATTCTTGATTACAGTGTATATCAATCTACTGTTTCTATTTCTTAGATCTTGTGTCTTGGTTCAAGTAAGATCCGATCGTCCCTTTCTCTCCCGGTGATGCCCCCTTTTTTATAGCTCGTCACCGGTCGCCGGTTATGAAATTGGAGGGTCACTGGGAGGCAAACGTGCGCCAACCATAATGTGCAATTATGCATGTTTTGTTATTGCGCTTTTATCTTCTTAACCGTTATTATAAATTAATTAAGGAGGCTGGAGATATCCAAGGCGACGTTAGTGGTCGAACAGGTCCAACCATATAGGCCATTGAATGTTTTAATTCCTTAATCACTTAGGTCGTGTATTAACTACGACCAGGTATAATTATTTACTCACTCTCCACGACCTGTGCGACCACCGAAAAATATCTCCGTGATTGGGACATTCGTGGTATGCGAGACCATGAACTCCTTGACCTTAGTTTTGTAGGTATCTCGAGACTACGGACCCCGCGACAACACAGACCGAGACCATGGAATAGACTATGTCCAGAATATCTTGGATCATCCTATTATGCCCCTCTTAAGTCTCTGAGACCATAGAGAAGTATGGAAATAATTTAAACCTCATTCTGTAAGCTTTTCGACTATAGAATGGCCAAGGTGACTAACTTGGGTTATAATCCTCATCAGATGCTCCTTTTGATTTTGATGAAAAATTTCTTGATGCCTTTAATCAATTGAAACTTGCATTAACTACTACTCCCATCCTACAAACTCCAAATTAGAATGAACCCTTTTGAATTGATGTGTGATGCTAGTGATTATGCAATTGGCACTGTTCGAGGGCAAAGAATGAATAAGGTTTTACATGCTACATACTATGTAAGCAAAACTTTGGGTGGTGCTCAAAGTAATTATACTACGACTGAAAAAATTGATTGTTGAAGTGTATGCCCTAGATAAATGTCGTCCATATTAAATTGGTTCAAAAGTTATTGTGTATACTGATCATGCTGCTCTGAAGTATCTTTTGATCAAGACAGAAACCAAGCCACGACTTGCACGATGGATCCTACTACTGTAGGAATTTGATTTGGAGATCAAAGATAAGAAAGGTGCTGAGAATGTCATTGCCGATCATCTTTCGTGGCTCTTCACTGACACCGTCCATGTTCACATCAATGACGCTTTACTGACGAGCACCTTTAGTTGATTCAACAAGAACCATGGTATGCTGATTATGCAAATTATTTATTTAACCATGAACTTCCTCCAAGGTTGATGAGTAGACAACGAAAGCGCTTCCTCCATGACATCCGATGCAACTATTGAGATGATCCAAACCTTTTCAAAAAGAGAGTTGACAACATCTTTCGACGATGTGTGCCCGACCACGAGATTCAAAGCATTCTTGAACATTGTCATTCATCTCCATGTGGTGGACTGATCCGGGTGGATCTTCAGGTCGAATACGGAAAAGATTCAAACTCTGTTTGGTTGTTCGTGTCGGTTAGCAGTCTGATATAAAGTATATAACTGAGTCCTATATGATTAGGTTTAGTTAGTTGTCGAGTCTGATATGTATTCAAATGATTTGACTATAAAAAACTTGTAATAGGATGGATAGATCATCTAGCTTAGATCCACATGATCATCTAACACATAGGCATATACCTTATAGTTCATTGATCGACGTAGGCAAGTGCGTCCAAATGTTCGACGTGTATAAGATCTCTCTTTTCAATAAAGAGTTGAGCTATCTTTGAACTGTGTTTCGATCACTTGGGTTTTGGTAATTCTAAGTAAGATCCCTTATTCTGCATATTTAGCATCTGGTCGAGTATAGTTGAAAGCTGTCTATATTTCAATTAGATCAAGTTGGTATCAAAGTAACTATCATGTCATGTGGATGGTGAAGACTCACCAGGATTATAAAACCTTCGGTAAAACTCTGCAAGAAACTCTTGCAGCTGAAGGTGAACAATCGACAGTACCTACAGTCGCGTCTCCGAAGATGTCTCATGATACCTCCATTCAAACTAACCTAGCTAAACAAGTGACTAAATTCTCCACCGACATGGATACCGTGCTTGCTTGGATTAAGCAGTTGGCCATGGTTGCACCTTCTAAAGTTGATGCTTCAAAAGGCAAGGTTAAGGGGGTGAAGATCATTGAAGACTTGCACAAGCCAGACGAAGAAGAAGACGAAGGCGACCATAAGGCCGATGACCTCGTCAACACCTCCTTAGTTGTCGGATCTTTCAAGGTTGAAACTAAGGTTGGCATACCCATATACGATGGGGTGATCGATGCCGAGAAGTTGGACTCATGGATCGATCAGCTTGAGACCTACTTTGACCTAAGAGGGTTCAATAGTGCTCAAAAGGAGAAGTTCACACCTTTGAAGATGAAGGACCACGCCAAGACATGGTGGAAGGCCCTTGTCGCCAGTGGTGAAGACCTTGCATGGGGTCATTTCAAACGACTCCTACAACAAGAATTCTACCCGATGGGTTATCTCGAAGAGAGATGGGATCATTGGCATAGGTTGTATCAACGACGTGATCAGTCCATCCAAGACTACATGACGGAGTTTTGGAGACAAGCAATGGTCATTGGCATCTCTCTCTTTGATCCTCAAGTGTTCTGAAAACATACGTCTGGACTTTAGAAATCAATCAGTTTTGAGCTAAGCCTATTCGGTGTCCATGACATCAGAACTGTGAGCACGACTACTATAGCGATTGAGAAGAAGAACAAATCCCACAACGCCAAGAAAGAGAATTCGACCTCGTCAAAAGGAAAGTTGAGTCCGCAGAAGAGTACTCCAAAGACTAGTATGAGCATCTCTTGTGATCATTGTCATGTTGCCAAGCATACAAAGGATAAATGTTATAAGCTCCATCCTGAGCTTCGACCAAAGAGAAACGGACCAGGAAAAAGAACAGGCACAGCTACTACGGCTCCACCTAAAGAAGGAGTTGTCCGAATGAATTTAGTCAATGAGGTAGATGCGACCTTGTCTCTAATGGCAATGTCGAAGGAGAAAGGTTCGGGTTGACTATCAACATCTAGGTGAAGCACGAAGTGGTCGTAGCCATATTCGATCCCAGAAGTCAAAAGAATTTGGTTTTTGCTGGACTAGTTCGACGACTTGGTTTGAAGATGACCACACACCCGCAACCGTATCCGTTGGGTTGGTTTACATCTAACGTGAACCAACAGATCACGAGTCAGTGTGTGTTGAAATTTGCGATCTCTCCTCAACTTAGCGACGAGGTTCAATGCAATGTTGTTCCTATAGGTATTTGTCAGGTGATCCTTGGGAGTCCGTTCTTGTACGATCGAGACGATCACTTCCATCGAGCCAAGAGTGTGAGCTCACTAAAGATGGAGTTATGTTCGTGATCGGTAGAGACGTCCATGTCAACACTTCGAACTTAATTATTGCAAATCAGGCCAAAAGAATCATCAATGCATGTCACAAATACGTGCTTGTTATGATTCGACCAGTTGGTCAAAGTGATAGTACTCGCGCAGCGCTATCCTTGGCTTGCGAGAAGATTCTAGTCGATTGTCAGGACTGCTGGAGAAATACAGTTATCTGTTCGAAAGTACCCAGGGTTGTCCACCGAAACGTCCAGTCGAGCACAAAATTCAGCTCGTGTCTGATGCGTCACTTCTCAATCTGAGTATGTATCACAACTCAGTATTGGAGAATGAAGAGATCAGAAAACAACTTGGTGAGTTGCTGAATGATGGCATCATTCAACCAAGTAATTCGCCTTATGGATCTCCTATGGTGTTAGTACCAAAGAGAGATGGGACTTGGCGTATGTGCATCGACTACCAAGCACTGAACAAGATCACCATCAAGAATCAGTACCTCCTTCCTCATATTGACGACCTAGCAGACCAATTGAAGCATGCTGCTGTCTTCTCGAAATTAGATCTAAAGTCAAGGTATCAAGTCAACATCCGAGAGGTGGATATGTGGAAGACCGCATTCAAAACGCGACAAGGTCTGTTTGAATGGCTAGTCATGCCGTTTGGGCTCTGCAATGCCCTAGCTACTTTAATGCGTCTCAGGAATAATGTATTACGACAGTTCATCGACGACTTTGGTAATACTGGTCTATAGTTGTTCATGGGACGAACACCTAGTTCATGTGGAAAGGGTATTCGAATAGCTTCGGCAACATCGACTTCGCCTCAACCGTAAAAAGTGTGAGTTCGGCCAGCAAACTCTACTTTACCTATGATTCATGGTTAGCAAGTGTACATTTCAAATTGACCCTGAGAAGGTAAAAGTGATTCAACAGTAGCCTCAATCACAAATCGTTACGGAAGCTTGTAGTTTTGAGGGAGCATGCCAATACCTTCAGAAGTTCATACAACACTTCTCGATTGTGGCTTCTCCATTGCATGCATTAACCAGGATTGACCAGATGATCCGGGAGGATCTTCAAGTCCTAATCACATACGGCTTCGTGACCTTAACCATGTTCGGAAAGGTTTCGCGATCATGGATTAGTTCACGACCATGAAAATGAATTCGTTCCCTGTTTGGAATTGTAATCCGATCCGAATATATATAACTAAACCTATCTGTTTAGGATTAGTTAGTTAGTTAGTTATATGAGTCTAATACATTTAGGTTACTGAGTCTGATACGTATTCATACGATTGGACTATAAATACCTTGTAATAGGTCTAGTTTAAATCATCGAATACAATCGAGTCTAGATTGAAATCTTAGACACATAGTTCCCTCGACGTAGGGGAGTGTGACCTAACGTTCGACGTGTAAAGCCCTCTTTGAAGTAAAGAGTTGTGCAATTACTTTGGGTTTCAGTATTTCCGAGTAAGATCACGTTTTCCCGCATATTAGAATCTGGGCGAGCCTAGTGTGAAAACCAAGGTTAGGTCTCAAACGGATCAAGTTGGTACCAGAGCAACTTTCCTATCCTGTGGATGGTGAAGACTCGTCACGGTTACAAAACCTCCGGCGAAACTCCAGGCGATCAATTGATGGTTCCTATAGCTGCGTCTCCGTCAATGTCTGACGATACCTCCGTTCAAGCTAACCTAGCCGAACAAGTGGCTAAGCTCTCCACTGACATGGAAACTGTGCTTGCTTGGATTAAGCAGCAGGCCATGATTGTACCTCCTAAAGTCAGGAAGGTTATGGATGTGAAGACTGGTGAAGACTTGCGTAGGGCAGACGAAGATGAAGACGAAGGCGACCATAAGGCCGATGACCTCACGAACACCTTCTTAGCTGTCGGATTTTTCAAGGTCGACACTAAGATTGAAATACCCATATATGATGGGGAGATCGATGTCGAGAAGTTAGATTCATGTCTCAATCAACTTGAGACCTACTTTAACCTTAAAGGGTTCAGTAGCGCTCAAAAGGTCAAATTTGCACCTTTGAAAATGAAGGATCACGCCAAGACATGGTGGAAGGCCCTTGTCGCCAGTGGTGAAGCTGACGACCTTGCATGGGGTCAATTCAAAAGACTTCTGCGACAAGAATTCTATCCGATGGTTTACCTTGAGGAGAGATGGGAACGTTGGCACTGATTGTACCAACGGTGCGACCAAACCATCCAAGACTATACGACGGAGTTTCGGTGTCAAGCAATGGTCATCGGCATCTCACTATCCGGTCCTCAGGTATTTTAGAAATACACATCTAGACTTCAGAAATAAATCAACACTGGGCTAAGTCTGTTCGGCGTCCAAGACATCACGACCGCAAGCACAACTACTATGGCGATCGAGAAGAAGAACAAATCCCGCAGCGACAAAAGCACGAAGGAAAGTGCGACCTCGTCAAAGAAAAAGCCGAGTCCGAAGAAGAACGCTTCAAAATCGGGCACGAGTGCCTTTTGTGAACATTGTCAAGTCGCGGGACACACCAAGGACAAATGCTACAAGCTTCATCCTGAACTTTGACCAAAGAAAAACGGACCAGGGAAAAGAACAACCACGGCTACTGCGATTTCACCCGACGAAGAAGTTGTTCGAGTGAATTCGGTTGATGAGGTGGATACCACCTTGTCTCTGATGGCAATGCCAAAGGAGAAGGGTTCGGATCCACCAAACGACCATCACCCAATGGAGGACTTGTTCACCATCAACATCCAGCTGAAGCACAAAGTGGTCGCAGTGATATTCGATCCCGGAAGTCAGAAGAATCTGGTCTCCACTTGACTAGTTCGGCGACTTGGTTTGAAGACAACCACACACCCGCGACCATATCCGTTGGGTTGGTTTACATCCGACATGAACCAACAGATTACGAGTCAGTGTGGTTGAAGTTTGTGATCTCTGCACGATATATCGATGAGGTGTAATGCGATGTTGTCCCTATCGATATCTGTTAGGTGATCTTTGGGAGTCCGTATCTGTAGGATCGAGACGGTCACTTCCATTGGCGAGCATAAGAGTATGACCTCACCAAAGACGGAGTTAAGTTCGTGATCAGTAGAGACATCCACGCCAACATTTCGAACTTGATTACCGCAAATCAAGCCAAACAAATTGTTAATGCATGTTACAAGTATGTGCTTGTCATGATTCGACCCATTGGTCAAGGTGAGGGTACTCGACCAGCATTGTCGTTGCCGTGCTGAGAGGATTTTGGTCATTTGTCGAGAGTGCTGGAGAAATACAGTGATCTGTTCAAAACTACCTAGGGTCGACCGCCAAAACATCCAGTTGAGAATGAAATTCAGCTTGTGTCCGATGCGACACTGCCCAATCTGAGTATGTATCGCAACTCAGTATTGGATAATGAAGAGATTAAGAGACAACTTGGTGAGTTGCTAAACGATGGTGCCATTCAACCGAGTAGTTCACCTTTTGGATCTCCTGTGGTGTTAGTGCCAAAGAAAAATGGGACTTGGTGTATGTGCATCGACTACTGAGCACTGAACAAGATCACCGTCAAGAACCGGTACCCCCTTCCTCGTATTGAGCACCTGCTAGACCAATTGAAGCTTGCCGTTGTCTTCTCCAAGTTGGATCTTAAGTCAGGATATCATCAAGTCAGCATTCGAGAGGAGGATAGGTGGAAAACTGCATTCAAAACACGACAAGGTCTGTTCGAATGGCTGGTCATGCCGTTTGGTCTCTGCACCGCCCTGGCAACTTTCATGCGTCTTATGAATGATGTATTGAGACAGTTCATCGACGACTTTGTGATCGTTTACCTCAATGACATACTAGTTTATAGTTGTTCGTGGGATGAGCACCTCATTCATGTCGAAAAGGTGTTCGAACAGCTTCGACAACATCGACTTCACCTCAACCGTAAGAAGTGCAGTTCGGCCAACGAACTCTACTTTACCTAGGATTCATGGTCGGGAACGATATGTTACAAATCGACCCGGATAAAGTAAAAGTGATTCGCGAGTGGCCATGACCGCGAATAGTTACGGACGTGCGTAGTTTTGTGGGAGCAAGCCAATATCTTCAAAAGTTTATTCGACACTTCTCGATTGTGGCTTCTCCATTGCATGCATTAACCAGGATCGATCAAAAGTTCGAGTGGACAGGGAAACATGAGGACACGTTTCTCTTGCTGAAGAGGAAGATTAGTGAGGCACCTGTGTTAGCTTTGCCGAATCTCCAGAAACCATTCGAGCTAGAAACCGATGCCTCAGGTTATGCCATGGGCGTAGTGCTCATGCAAGAAGGTCGACCTGTGGCATATCACTCCGAGTTATTCCAGGGAGCTTAGAAGAACTACCCGACTTATGACAAAGAGTTGTGTGCACTGCATCAGGCCGTGAAACATTGGCGGTGTTATTTCTTGGGTAAAGAGACTGTTGTCCACACCGACCATCAACCATTGCAATATTTGCAAACGCAGTCCAAGCTATAGCAAGCTCGGCACATGAAGTGGATGTCATATCTGCAGTAGTTTAATCTGGTGATTAAGTACAAGAAGGGAGTACAAAACAAATTGGCGGACATGTTGTCGCGACCACCAGTTATGACCCTCTATTTATCAGCGTTCATGCAGATCGAGCCCTCATGTCATGATGACTATACCAATATGTACAGTGAAGACCCTAATTTTCAAACAGCACTGACTGAGCTCGAAACAGGGAAACCTACGGAGTTCACTCATCAAGAAGGACTCTTGTACAAAGGCAATTTACTTGGCATACCTCGTGGAGCACCTCGAATTCAATGGTTGCGAGAAGCGTACACATCGAAGGTAGTTGGTCACTTTGGGGTTACAAAGACGTTGCAAAATCTTCACTGACATGTGTTCTGGCCGCGTATGCAGCAAGATGTGGCTAGTTTTGTTCGAGGTTGTGGTCTCTGCAGCAGCTCGAAACCAGTAAACCAAAAAATAGGTTTGTACACTCCTTGCCAGTTCCATAGCGACCATGGGAGAGCATATCCATGGATTTCTTGGGAGGATTGCCTAAGACCCGACGTGGCAACAAAAATCTATTCGTGGTCGTTGATCGGTTCTCCAAAATGATTATTCTTATAACTTGTCGAAAGACTATCACGGGAGAAGAAGCAGCTTAGGTATTCTTTCAACACATTTGGACACACTTCGGACTGCCGACTTCTATTGTGCCTGATCACGATACCCGGTTTCTTAGTCACTTTTGGCGATCGCTCCGGACGATGATGGACACCAAGCTAAAAAGGAATACTGCTTTTCATCCGCAAACTGATGGTCAAACCAAGGTGGTAAATCGCATAGTCATTCATCTTTTGAGAGGATATAACTCAAAGCACCCGAAGACCTGGGTTGAAAGCATACCGTACCTGTAGTTTGCATTTAATCGAGCAGTGCATGGTTCGACTGGAAAGTCACCGTTTGAGGTCTATTTAGGATTTCTACCACAGAGTTTATTCGACATGGAGTTTGTGATCCCTACCTCAGCACAGAACTGCAAGGAAGCATCTGATCAGGATCGAGCACAAAAGTTCCTGGAAGGTATTCAACGACTCCATCGTGAGGTTGAACAGAACTGGCTGAAAGCTCAACTCAAGTACAAGGTGCAACATGATCGGCACGGAGTTGATGCGCAATTTCAAGAAGGTGATATGGTATGGTTACATCTGAGTAAGGAGAGACTTAAAGGTGAAGGTAAGAAACTCAAACCCATTCGATATGGTTCTTTTCGAATTTTGCGGAAAGTGGGTAATAATGCTTGTCAGCTCGAGTTACCTCCATACATGGATATTTACTCAGTTGTCAATGTTGAGCAACTCAAACTCTTTGAGCCTTCAATGTTGGATGGTGAGCTAGATATAACCATAGTACCATCTATTGAAGACCTGGTCTACCAACGAGATGAACCTCTACGTGAAGATGTGATCCTGGAGAAGAAGGTGACTACCACCCGCAGTGGCACAAAAGAGTCTTTTCGAATTGGTCGGAAAGATCAACGAGTACGTGCAGCAAAGTGGTACACTAGAGAAGATGGACAAGTCCAATTTCCACATCTCCAGTTTAATCGAGAGGTCGCAACGGGAGTTGGCTCCTTGTCAACAAGGGAGTCATGATCTGGGAGGATCTTCGGGTTTCAGCGCTGCCATGGTCACAGCGCTACCCGAGGTCGCAGCCGCTAGGACGCAGCATGGGATGCAAGGCCGAGTTCGAAAAGGTTCCGCAACCATAACCGAGTTGGCTCCTTGTCGAAAGACTATCACAGGAGAAGAAGCAGCTCGGGTATTCTTTCAGCACGTTTGGACACATTTCGGATTGCCAACTTCTATTGTGTCTGATCGCGATGCACTGTTCCTTAGTCACTTTTGGCAATCGCTCTAGACGATGATGGACACCAAGCTAAAGAGGAGTACAGCTTTTCATCTACAAACTGACGGTCAAACTGAGGTGGTAAATCGCATAGTCGTTCATCTCTTGAAAGGATATAACTTGAAGCATCAGAAGACTTGGGATGAAAGCATACCGTACCTGCGGTTTTCTTTAATCGAGAAGTGCATGGTTCGACTGGGAAGTTGCCGTTTGAGGTCTATTTAGGATTTCTACCACAGAGCCCATTCGACATGGAGTTTGTGATCCCTACCATTGAACAGAACAGCAAGGAAGTATATAATCAGAATCGAGCACAAAAGTTCCTGGAAGGTATTCAATGACTCCATCGTGAGGTTGAATAGAACTTGCTATGAGCTCAACTCAAGTACAAGGCGTGACATGATCGGCACCGAGTTGACGCTCAATTCCAAGAAGGCGATATGGTATGGTTACATCTGAGTAAGAAGAGACTTAAAGGTGAAGGTAAGAAACTCAAACCCATTCGTTATGGTTCTTTTCGAATTTTGCGGAGAGCGGGTAATAATGCTTGTCAGCTCGAGTTACCTCCATACATGGATATTTACTAAGTTGTTAATGTTGAGCAACTCAAACTCTTCGAGCCTTCAATGTTGGATGGTGAGCTAGATATAACCATAGTACCATCTATTGAAGACCTGGTCTAACAACGAGATGAACCTCTACATGAAGATGTGATCCTGGAGAAGAAGGTGACTACCACCCACAGTGGCACAAAAGAGTCTTTTCGAATCGGTCGGAAAGATCAACGAGTACGTGCAGCAAAGTGGTACACTAGAGAAGATGGACAAGTCCAATTTCCACATCTCTAGTTTAATCGAGAGGTCGCAACGGGAGTTGGCTCCTTGTCAACAAGGGAGTCATGATCTGGGAGGATCTTCGGGTTTCAGCGCTGCCATGGTCACAGCGCTACCCGAGGTCGCAGCCGCTAGGACGCAGCATGGGATGCAAGGCCGAGTTCGAAAAGGTTCCGCAACCATAACCGAGTTGGCTCCTTGTCGAAAGACTATCACAGGAGAAGAAGCAGCTCGGGTATTCTTTCAGCACGTTTGGACACATTTCGGATTGCCAACTTCTATTGTGTCTGATCGCGATGCACTGTTCCTTAGTCACTTTTGGCAATCGCTCTAGACGATGATGGACACCAAGCTAAAGAGGAGTACAGCTTTTCATCTACAAACTGACGGTCAAACTGAGGTGGTAAATCGCATAGTCGTTCATCTCTTGAAAGGATATAACTTGAAGCATCAGAAGACTTGGGATGAAAGCATACCGTACCTGCGGTTTTCCTTAATCGAGCAGTGCATGGTTCGACTGGGAAGTTGCCGTTTGAGGTCTATTTAGGATTTCTACCACAGAGCCCATTCGACATGGAGTTTGTGATCCCTACCTTTGAACAGAACAGCAAGGAAGTATATAATCAGGATCGAGCACAAAAGTTCCTGGAAGGTATTCAATGACTCCATCGTGAGGTTGAATAGAACTTGCTACGAGCTCAACTCAAGTACAAGGCGTGACATGATCGGCACCGAGTTGACGCTCAATTCCAAGAAGGCGATATGGTATGGTTACATCTGAGTAAGAAGAGACTTAAAGGTGAAGGTAAGAAACTCAAACCCATTCGTTATGGTTCTTTTCGAATTTTGCGGAGAGTGGGTAATAATGCTTGTCCGCTCGAGTTACCTCCATACATGGATATTTACTAAGTTGTTAATGTTGAGCAACTCAAACTCTTCGAGCCTTCAATGTTGGATGGTGAGCTAGATATAACCATAGTACCATCTATTGAAGACCTGGTCTAACAACGAGATGAACCTCTACGTGAAGATGTGATCCTGGAGAAGAAGGTGACTACCACCCGCAGTGGCACAAAAGAGTCTTTTCGAATCGGTCGGAAAGATCAACGAGTACGTGCAGCAAAGTGGTACACTAGAGAAGATGGACAAGTCCAATTTCCACATCTCCAGTTTAATCGAGAGGTCGCAACGGGAGTTGGCTCCTTGTCAACAAGGGAGTCATGATCTGGGAGGATCTTCGGGTTTCAGCGCTGCCATGGTCACAGCGCTACCCGAGGTCGCAGCCGCTAGGACGCAGCATGGGATGCAAGGCCGAGTTCGAAAAGGTTCCGCAACCATAACCGAGTTGGCTCCTTGTCGAAAGACTATCACAGGAGAAGAAGCAGCTCGGGTATTCTTTCAGCACGTTTGGACACATTTCGGATTGCCAACTTCTATTGTGTCTGATCGCGATGCACTGTTCCTTAGTCACTTTTGGCAATCGCTCTAGACGATGATGGACACCAAGCTAAAGAGGAGTACAGCTTTTCATCTGCAAACTGACTGTCAAACTGAGGTGGTAAATCGCATAGTCGTTCATCTCTTGAAAGGATATAACTTGAAGCATCAGAAGACTTGGGATGAAAGCATACTGTACCTGCAGTTTTCTTTAATCGAGCAGTGCATGGTTCGACTGGGAAGTTGCCGTTTGAGGTCTATTTAGGATTTCTACCACAGAGCCCATTCGACATGGAGTTTGTGATCCCTACCTTTGAACAGAACAACAAGGAAGCATATAATCAGGATCAAGCACAAAAGTTCCTGGAAGGTATTCAATGACTCCATCGTGAGGTTGAATAGAACTTGCTACGAGCTCAACTCAAGTACAAGGCGTGACATGATCGGCACCGAGTTGACGCTCAATTCCAAGAAGGCGATATGGTATGGTGACATCTGAGTAAGAAGAGACTTAAAGGTGAAGGTAAGAAACTCAAACCCATTCGTTATGGTTCTTTTCGAATTTTGCGGAAAGTGGGTAATAATGCTTGTCAGCTCGAGTTACCTCCATACATGGATATTTACTCGGTTGTCAATGTTGAGCACCTCAAACTCTTCGAGCCTTCAATGCTGGATGATGAGCAAGATACTATAGTACCATCTGTTGAAGACTTGGTCTATCTACGAGACGAACCTCTATGCAAAGATGTAATTCTGGAGAAGAAGGTGACTACCATCCGCTGTGGCACAAAGGAGACTTTTTGAGTCGATCGGAATGATCAACGAGCACGTGCGGCAAAGTGGTACACCAGAGAACATGGACAAGCCCAATTTCCACATCTCCAGTTTGATCGAGAGGTCGCAACAGGGGTTGGCTCCTTCTCAACAAGGGAGTCATGATCCGGGAGGATCTTCAAGTCCTGATCGCATACGGCTTCGTGACCTTAACCATGTTCGGAAAGGTTTCGCGACCATGGATTAGTTCGTGACCATGAAAAGGAATTCGTTCCCTATTTGGAATTGTAATCCGATTCGAATATATATAACTAAGCCTATCTGTTTAGTATTAGTTAGTTAGTTAGTTATATGAGTCTAATACGTTTAGGTTACTGAGTGAGATACGTATTCATATGATTGGACTATAAATACCTTGTAATAGGTCTAGTTTAGATCATTGAATACAATCAAGTCTAGATTGAAGTCTTAGACAAATAGTTCCCTCAATGTAGGTGAGTGCGACCTAATGTTCGATGTGTAAAGCCCTCTTTGAAATAAAGAGTTGTGCAATTACTTTGGGTTTCGGTATTTCTGAGTAAGATCCCATTATTCTGCATATTAGAATATGGGCGAGCCTAGTGGAAAAACCAAGGCTAGGTCTCAAACGGATCACCAGAAGTTCAAGTGGAGTAGAAAACATGAAGTGACGTTTCTCTTATTGAAGAAGAAGATCAGTGAAGCACCTATCCTAGCTTACGGAATCTCCAGAAGCCACTCGAGTTACAAATTAGTGCCTCAGGTTATGCAATGGGCGCAGTGCTCATGCAAGAAGGTCGACTAGTAGCATATCATTCCAAGTTATTCTAGGGAGCTCAAAAAAACTATCCGACTTATGGGAAGGAGTTGTGTGTACTGCATCAGGCTATAAAACATTGGTGGTGTTATCTTTTGGGTAAAAAGACTGTTGTCCGCAGCGACCACCAAACCTTTGCAATATTTGCAAACTCAATTGAAACTACAACAAGCTTGACATATGAAGTGGATGTCGTATCTGCAGTAGTTTAATCTAGTGAATAAGTACAAGAAGGGTGTACACAAGAAATTGGCTGACATGATGTCACGACCACCAGTTAGGACCCTCTACTTAGCAGCATTTATGTAGATCGAGCCCTCATGTCATGATGACTATGCCACAATGTACAGTGAAGATCTTGATTTTTGATCAGCACTGGCTGAGCTCAAAACAGGGAAACCTATAGAGTTTGTTCGGCGAGAAGGACTCTTGTACAAGGACAACTTACTTTGTATACCTCGTGGAGCACCTCGAATTCAATGGCTGAGAGAAGTGCATATATCGAAGGTTGCTGGTCACTTTGGGTTACAAAGACTTTGCAAAATCTTCATCGACATATGTTCTCGCCGCGAATGCAGTAGGATGTGGCTAGCTTTGTTCGAGGCTATGATCTGTATAGTATCTCGAAACCAGCAAATCAAAAATTGGGTTTGTACACTCCTTTGCCAGTTCCATCACGACCGTGGGAAAGCATATCCTTGGGAGGATTGCCTAAGACCCAACATGGCAACGACTATCCCTTTGTGGTCGTTGATCGGTTCTCCAAGATGATAGTTCTCATACCTTGTAAGAAGACTATTACGGGAGAAGAAGCAGCTCGGGTATGCTTTCAGCACGTTTGGACACATTTTGGACTACCACATTCCATTCTGTCTGATGGTGATACCCGATTCCTTAGTCACTTTTGGTGATCGCATTGGACGATGGTGGATACGAAGCTGAAAAGGAGTACTACATTTCATCCTCATACTGATGGTCAAACAAAGGTGGTAAATCGAATAGTTGTTCATCTCCTGAGTGGCTTTAACTCTAAGCATCGGAAGACCTGGGATGAAAGCATATCGTACTTGCAGTTTGCTTTTAATCGAGCAGTGCATGGTTCGACAGGAAAGTCGCCATTTGAAGTATGTTTGGCATTTCTACCACAGAGTCCATTCGACATGGAGTTTGTGATCCCTACCTCATCGCAGAATAGTAAGGAAGCATCTGATCAGGATCGAGCACAATAGTTCCTAGAAGGTATTCAACGGTTCCATGGTGAGGTTGAATAGAACTTGCGGAAAGCTCAACTCAAGTACAAGGCGCGACATGATCGGCACTGAGTTGATGCTCAATTCCATGAAGGTGATATGGTCTGGCTACATCTGAGTAAGGAGAGACTTAAAGGGCAGGGGAAAAGCTGAAACCAATCCGTTATGGTCCTTTTCGGATTTGCGGAAAATTGGTACCAATGCTTGTCAACTTGAGTTACCTCCATGTCCACGATTGGGACTTTGGTCTTTAGTCGAACTTATGCAAATATAATTATGTAATGTGAAGGCCAAGTATCTAGACGAAGCTCAAGTAAATCACGGTAACTATGTCTAAGGAAGAAAGGAATTTATACAGGTTTGGGGCCTCAGATGGTGAGTAATAGCCCTACTCCTGTTGGGATTTCACTAATAATATTAAGGTTTACAAGGAGGAACAGGAGGTGTTCCTAGATGGACTAAGAACAATCTCCTGTCTTCTATTACACAGTGTATATCAATCTACTGTTTCTGTCTATTGGTTTCATGTGTCTTGGTCCCCCTTTCTCTCCGGCGATCCCTCTTTTATGGCTCGTCGCTAGTCGTTGGTTATGGGATTGAAGGGTCGCTGGGAAGCAAACGTGCACCAGCCATAATGTGCAAGTATGTCTGTAAGTGATTGTGCTTTTAGCTTCTTGATAGTTATCAGAAGCTAAAACGTTCCTGGGGAACAAATGGCTAAATGTATCCGAGGTGGTGGTAGTGGTCAAATAGGCTTAACTACTGATATAGTCAAATGAGCCTAACCATATAACCGTTCGATATTTTGACTCTTGAATAGCCATGGTCGCGTAATGCCTGACCATGTATTGTTATTTTTTCATTCTCCACAACCTATGCAACCACGGGAAGATATCTCCATGACCAGGATATTTGTGGGTATGTGAGACCATGGATTTTGCGACCTTAGTATTGTGGATGTCTTGAGACTACAGATCCCACGACGATACAATTTGAGAATGTCCAGAATATCTTGGACTGTCTTATTGTCTTCCTCTTAGGTCCCTGAGACCACAAAGGAGTATGTAAACAACTTAAATCTCATGCTGTAGCCCTTACAACTATAGGACGGCAAAGGTGACCAACTCGAGTTATAATCCTTGTCAGCTAGCCCCCAAATTTGAAATAACAAGTTTATACATTTTTTCATTTCAAATTCTAAAACTTTTAATTTAATCATATAGGTATTCTGTCATTTCACCTTTTTATATTGCATCTTTGAAAAAAAATGTTTGATTTTTCCACTGTGAGCCACTTCATTTCCCAAGAAAAACTTTGGGTGCAATTGTCACGCCATTATGAAGTTTTTCATTGCAACTCGAGGTTAAACTCACAGAGTGTCTCTTTTGAACTAGAGGCTTGTAGATTCGAATCGTCGCTTCTGAGTTCTATAAATACCTAGCCTTTGTGTTCTAAAGTCTTCAAGCTTTCGTAGATTTCTTTAAGTCTTAGAGCCTCTTTTCATCTTCTAACTTTCTTTCTTCTTCTTCGTTCCAATGGCAAGTCCAAACCCTGAGCAACTTGTTGAAAATAAAGACAAAGAATTAGTGATAGAAGGAAACATTGTGCAAGCATCCCAAAAGGTAGTTCTCTTTTGGAGGATCTGCATGAATCTTCTTTCTTGAGTAATGCATTTTGGTTTTTCCAGGTAGTGGAAGATCCAACAGCTTCAAAGAAGCGAGTTGGTGATGATATAGAATCATCTAGTGGATCCTCATCGAAAAAACTAATAACGACCGATGTGTTAGTTGGAACTGTGGCTGAGGTTGCACCACCCTCTCTTGTGCAAATTGATCATAATAGAAGGAAGGAGGTTGAAAATCTACAGCCATTGGTTGGAGAGTCTTTTTTTACCAAATCCTTTTGACATTTCACTTGCTTCTCCTCCTGTGGCCCAATCATCGGTCCTCCAGGTAAGTATTCTCACTTATTTTGTAAGCTTTTCTGCAAATGATTAGGAAAGATCCCATGTTTATACAGGAGGACAAAAAATGGTGGGTTCTCAGTGAACAGCTTGCTGAGACTCAGGTTCTTTTGAAGGAGAAGACTGCATTGTACCACTCTCTTCAGGAAGAAAGTGAGGATCTTGAGGAGCAATATATCAAGCAAGGAGAATCCCTCGACTCTCTCTTCAATATCATTGATCGTCTGAAGGCGAACTGCGACAGGGCTCGTGAGGCCACCCGATTTGCTCATATGGAGAGGGACCTCATCCAAGAGGAGAAAGATGCCTCTGATGCAATTGTCACGGGCTGTGGTCTCTCAATAAAAGATGTCCTCAAAAAACTGAGAAGGGTTGCAGATTCACTTGAGGAAGATGTTGTTGATCCTAAGAAGGATGTTTTGTCTCTTGAGGAGTCTTGTATCTTTGTTTTAGATCAGGTTCACTCGTTGGTCACCAATATCCCTTTTTGTTGTAAAAGTTGTAGAAAATGATAATAAAGCCATTCCTTTTTTCATTAGACTTTTTGAAAAGTTTGTTATTATGACCATGCATAATCTATAACCACTTATTATTATCCAACTTTGCTTCTACTATCAAGAATAATGGCAGGTAGATATCTCTGCGAGCAAAAAATGATAGTAGGTTGATGTCCCTGCGACCATGACATTTGCAGGTAATATTCGAGACCATGGATTCTACGAAACCAAAACTTGAGGCCATATAATCTCATGGTTATAAAGGATTAACTGATAGCTAGCCCACAAATTTGAAATGAAATGGCTTTTCGGACTTTGGTTCTAAGAGTAGCTTTGGGTACGCACGTCAAATCCATCATGGGAAACATTTAATGCAAGAGACGGGTGCAGTGGTTAAAAAGCAGCTTACAGTTCCCGAAGCTTCAAAACCCTCTTTTGCAGCCTTGCGAACTTCACCCCCTCAAATAACTTCAAAACTCTCTTTCTCCAAGTTCTTTTTTTTCTTTGATCTCAAGCAAATGGCGTCCTAGAGCTGGTCCATCCACCGCAACACTGAAAGTTTGGAGATTTTGGAGAAAGAAGAGGTTCTGCCCTCGAGGTTGCTGATCTCGTGGCGTCCCACTGGATGAGAAGAAACCTTGGTTGTTAAGAAGAACAAAGTGGTGATTTTTGAAGACTTCTTGCACTGCGGTTTTCGCCTCCCCGAGGGCGAATTCCTTCTGAGCGTCCTTGACCATTTTGGGTTAGAATTGGTGAATCTTCACCCCAACTCTATATTGAGGTTGTCTATGTTTCAACATTTGTGTGAGGCATTCGTTGGAGTTTTGCCTAGCAACGCTCTTTTCCGCCGATTTTATTTCTCGGCATGGTCAAAGAGCCTAAATGCTACTGGATGTGTCTACTTTCGTCTGAGGGAGAAGAAAGACTATCTAGTCATTCCTCTTCACGACTCCGTCCATGGATGGAGCCAGCGATGGTTCTACTGCACTACTCCTGAAGAAAGCAGTCTCTGGTTTGAAAACCGTTGGCCAGAGAGAAACAAGGAAAAAGATTCTGCTCCTAAACTTGATGAGGAATTGCGGAGACATGCCCTGGTAATTATTCATCTGGGTTGTGAGGGCTTGACAGCCCGAGACGTGATTCGGACTTTGTGAAGAACCAAATTAGTCCACTGAAAAGAAGGGTGCATCCTGCCTGGGAGGGGCGCTCTATGCAAGATGGAACCTTAGATTATAATCAAGGTAAAGGCCCCTTCTTGTAGATTGGTATGTTGTCTTCAATATATTATGAGCTTATTGAGTTTCCCAAATAGGTTTGCCTATTACTGAGCTCGAGAGAAGAACAAACGCTCTTTTAAGATTATACAGTGCGACCATAGAAGGTTATGATGTCATATTGAGACTGCAGAGCATTGTCGGCGGCAATGACGACTTAATACAAGAACGTCGAAAGGTAAATCTTTTTTGGAAAAACTTGAGTATATTTTCTTTATGCACAACAATGATCGAAGAAATTCATTCTGATCTATGTAGTTGCTCATGGGCCAAATAGTTGGGATGAAGCGAGCCATCGTTGATGTAGGACCTTCTATTGGTCCTTTATCGAAGAAATTGAAGAAAACTCCCTCCAAAACCAAAGGCCAATCCTCACCCAAGGTCAAGAAAGTGAAGACCTCAGCCCCCAACAAATTCATGCTGAAAATGACTGCAGGGGCAACTTCGTCTAAGGCCGTCGACCCTAATTCGGCGACAACAACGGTAAGGATTTTCTTTTGTCACATTTCTCCAAATGCATATGGAAACTATTCCTTGGTTGTAGAAGGAGAAGGAAGCAAAGATGAGGAAGATGAGGTTCCTCTGATTATGCAGAGAAAAAGGTCCACAAAACCTTCGAAGAAATCCTCTAAGAGGATGTTATCTTCGTCATCATCTCCCACAAGAGGGGCACTGAGTTCCCAAAGTCTTATGGGATTCAGTTTTAGGTAGCAACTTGTTATTATTCTAACTAAGTTATTGTTCTTAGCTAGGTATAACTTATGCAATCATGAATGTACAGGTCAAGCTCAACGCCTGCACA
This sequence comes from Pharus latifolius, assembly GCA_019359835.1. Lineage (NCBI taxonomy): Eukaryota > Viridiplantae > Streptophyta > Magnoliopsida > Poales > Poaceae > Pharus > Pharus latifolius. Next base: position 39,353,469 of record CM033323.1, on the reverse strand, counting down.
ATTTGTTTCAACATGAGAAATTGAAACAACTGTCGCTAAGGAGGTCGTGACTACTATGGGGAAAACTCTTGCCATAGCTGATGTTACAGCTTCATCTGTACCTGAAACTATCATTGACAAGGTGGTTCGGCACATTCAATCCCCTAAGCCTGTCAATGATGAAGAAACTGAGTGCGCGGCTGCAACCTTGACCATGGGGACAAATGATCAAGCAGAAGCTTCTACTCTCTCTCTGGTGGAAGGAATCCTTCTTTCCTCTAATCAAGGAGAAAAGGATTTGGAAACAGTGATTCAGTCCGCTGATACCCCTTGTCCTGCTCTAGAAGTAAATCTACAAATCACTGAGCAGGTGCAAGATAATTTGGGATCTGAGATTTTTCTCAAAGATCTCGTAGAGGTAAATCTTTATCCAGCATTTTTTATTGTTTATTCGAGTAATATCTTGAGATATTTACTTCATTGTAGAATTCTGCTCGGCACTCGACCTTGGTTAATTTGCTAATAGAACAATTTAAGGTCACTCAAGCGAAGTGCAATCGCTTAGAGCAGTAAGTATCTTCCTCTAACTTCAATCCTCTATGAATTGTAATAATTCTTATTGTCGCAGGGAAAACTCTTCTCTAACATATGATAGCGCTCCGCTGAGGAGACTGTGGTGGAAGAATTTTTGAGGGAAAATAGCAGAAAACTTGTTGAAGCCCTTTCATCCTTGGAAGAACACAAAAATTCATATACCTCTCTCCAAGGGGAAAAAGAAAAATTACAAACCGATATAGATCGTAAGTTCATTCTCGTAGAATTTGTCATTGCGTTTGTGATCTTTCATGAACTAATCAAATTGTTTTTGCTTCTGACCAGGTCAAAGAGATATAAATTCCAAGCTAGTCGAAGAAAGGAACAACTTTGAGGATAAGTTTATAGAATGAGGACACGACCTTGAGAAACTTCATGATACGATCAATATCCTCAAGATGGTCATGGAAAAGGCCAAAAAGAGTGCAAAAATTTCTCATCATAAAAGAAATGATTTGGAAAAAATCATCCATAACTGCAATATTGTTGAAGAGACCACTCTCGCAAAGTTGAGAGAAGTCACAAAATCACTCGAGGCGACATTTATCGATTCTAAGAAGGATACCTTATCTCTTGAGGAGTCCTGCAATCTGGTCGTGGATCAAGCTGACTCTCTGATCGCTAACATCCCTGAGTTTGCAAAGTGGTACAAGGAGACAGTGAAGACTGATGTTAGTACTGCTGCCTCTTATATCCTTTGCAAACTTAGGCATCACCACAAACTGAACTTGGATCTTAATCTAGTGGGGAAAATGCAGTTTCTGACAATGAAGATCAGATGAACGTGACCATGGCTGAGATTAAGCCCATAGTAGATAAACTATTACAAAGCCTCAAGCTTGTATAAGACTTTCCCTTCATTGTAATTTTTTGTAAAATTAACAATGGGAAATGGAAGCATTTTGGTGTATTCGAGTTTTTATATCCAACAAATACATATAGCTAGTAGAAAATGCAAATGCATGACTCGCAAAAACATACTTAACTTCCAACTAAATTCTATAGTTATATTCCCCTAGCCCCCTCCTGAGATCACTGATACTGAAGATATAGCATAGTAATCTCAGGGTAACCAATATGGCTAAAATGATCATAAAAGACAAGTGAGCATCTTACGTGTTGAGAAACGGCTTAGAAAGGAAACTTCCTAACTAGATTCGATCATGAGGTTGCAAGGATAAACAACTTAATACAAGTGCCAAATCTTATTGCGAGCTGACAGCAATCCAAATGATCAAAAACATGCTAATAAGTCTCTTATGCGTCGAGAAACGACCTACAAAGAGATGTCTTATTCAGATGCGACCCTGAGATTTGCCAGTGAATCCACTTTAAACATCATATTTAGATGGCTATTTGTGATCAGCCCCTGAGTTTGACCCGAGAAAAAGAGAGGACCAAAAAATGGTAATGTAACTACAACTTATAGTGAAAGATGTACTTTATTATGAATTGAAATATGCTAATGGAAAAGGAAAATATAATGAAAAAACTTACACATAAAACTTGCACAATTGATCTATATTCCAAGCATTGGATAAGATCCTCCATCCTCCATAGCTAATCGAGCTGATCCTGGTCGTAGAATGGAGACCACAGTATAAGGACCTTCCCACTGAGGGGAGAACTTATTGCAATTGGACTGGTTTTGAATTTTCTTAAAACCAGGTCGCCCACGTGAAGACTACGTGGTCTCATCTATCTACTTTGATATTTACGCATAACTTGTAAATATGCCGTTGAGCGGATCAATGCTCGATTACGTTTTTCTTCAAGAAGGGAAAAGTTCATCATCTTGAGTATCACCTTGACTTGCAATATCCTTGTGGCTTAGGCGAGCCGAACAAAGCTGTATTTCAATTGGTAAGACAGCTTCTACACCAAAAACCATTTGTAAAGGCATCTCGCCTGTAGCTCGACTGGATGTGGTACGTAACGCCCATAATACGTTGTAGAGTTCATCTACCCAAGCCCCCAAGCGTAGCTTAAGGCAATCAAAAACACGTTTCTTAATGCCATGTATTATCTGCCTGTTGGCACATTCAGCTGCACCATTACTCTGTGGATGAGCGACAGATGCAAAACAGACTTTGGTCCCAATGTCTTCGCAATAGTCTAAGAAAAGACCACTGTAACATCCCTGTTCTCCCCAAATCTTGACCCAATTCAAGTCTGCTATCTCAAAATTTTAATCCAAGGTATGCCAATACCCTAACCTCAGAAATTGATAGCAATACTTCATCGTTTGTCCATTTTTCGCTATTCAGCCCAAAAGTATCGCATATTAGTCCTTTCTCAGATTCTCTGAGAGCCCAAAAAGGCTAAAAGCCACAGATTGATTCCAAATCTATATCTGATTTAGAGAATATCTTCCATTTGCTAGTCTGAACAAGTTTCCCTTCTGTGAGATTTCCAAAATCTCATCCAAAGCCTCAGTTTTCAACCTCGCCAATTTTCAAAACCCTAATTACCCCAAATACCCTGTTTTCGTTTTAGTTCAAAACTTAACCAAAACCCTAATTTCTGCTAATTTTTGCTGCTGAACTATTTTCTAAGTTTAGTGTGCCAAAATTGGGAGATCAAATCTCCTTTTATTTATGTTCTTTTGCCAGAATTACAAATCAGTCCAAACATCAAGTTTCTGAAATTGCATTTGAACCCAAACCTCTTTTCCAGCCCTTTTCGACCAGCCCCTACTTGCCGTTTTTGACCAGAACCCCAGCACCGTTCAACCAGAGCTGCGCCGTGTTTTCTCGTCGTGTTTCTTTGCCGCCGGCCAAGCCAAGTTGTCGCCCATGCTCATGATCGCCTGCGCCAGCATGTACACAGCATGGCAACGTTTCGACCACCAGCAAAAGCTCCAGCGCGCACCGGTGAGGATTTAAGTTTGCATGCACGTACATGTCACCGCCAGAGTAGTTTCGTGCCTCTACATCTGTGCCAGACTAGAGAAAGTTCCAACATCCCGACCGCCGCTGGTAAAGCTGGTGTCGTTGTATTGCGAATACCCCGGCAGGTTTTGTGAACGATCCTAGCGAAGATTACGCGGCGCGGGCCGACCGGGTGATCGGTCCTCCCCCGACAGACAAACACAAGAATTGACACAAGGATTTATACAGGTTCGGGTCCTGGTGGGGGCCCTAGTCCTGTCGGCGTGCTCCCGACCGGAGTCGGCTGGGGAGGCTCTCTCCGGGGGAGAGGCTTCCGGAGCACACCTGTGAGTTTTGGCTATTCCAATAAATGAATCACTTGTCTTACAACAGAGGGGTACAAGGGCTCTCCCGACCAGAGTCGGCTGGGGAGGCTCTCTCCGAGGGAGAGGCTTCCGGAGCACACCTGTGAGTTTTGGCTATTCCAATAAATGAATCACGTGTCTTACAACAGAGGGGTACAAGGGCTATTTATAGCCCCAAAAAGAAGCAAAAAAGATTGATAGGTGGTCGCTGATTCCCGAGGTGCTCCTCGCGTGACCTGCACGTGATCAATAACTCGAGACTTTACCTTTAGAAGGGCGATGAGGCCTGGGACATGCGCCGGAGGCCAGGTCCCCGGGCCAAAGGCGGCTCCCGGGACCGGCGCCAGAGGCCAGGTCCCGGGAGCCAAAAGGCGGCACCCGGGGTAGGCCCCGGAGTCCACGTCCCCTGTCAAATTGCGGCGCCCGGGACCGGCGCCGGAGGCCGGGCCCCGGGAGCCAAAAGGCGGCGCCCAGGGCAGGAACCGGAGGCCACGTCCCCGGGCAAATGCCGGTGCCCGGGACCGGCGCCGGAGACTGGGTCCCAGGGGCCAAAAGGCGGCGCCCAGGGCAGGCACCGGACGCCACGTCCCCGGGCAAATGGCGGCGCCCGGGACCGGCGCCGGAGGCCGGGTCCCAGCAGCCAAAAGGCGGCGCCCGGGGCAGGCACCGGAGGCCACGTCCCCAAGAAAATTGCAGCGCCCGGGACCGGCTCCGGAGGCCGGGTCCCAGGTGCCAAAAGGCGGCGCCCGGGGCAGGCACGGGAGGCCACGTCCCCAGGCAAATGGCGGCGCCCGGGACCAGCGTCGGAGGCCGGGTACCGGGGGCCAAAAGGCGGCACCCGGGGCAGGTACCGGAGGCCACGTCCCCAGGAAAATGGCGGCGCTCGGGACCGGCGCCGGAGGCCGGGTGCCGGGGGCCAAAATGCGGCGCCCGGGGCAGGCACCGGAGGCCACGTCCCCGTGCAAATGGTGACGCTCGGGACTGGCGCCGGAGGCCGGGTGCCGGGGGCCAAAATGCGGCGCCCGTGGCAGGCACCGGAGGCCACGTCCCCGTGCAAATGGTGACGCTCGGGACTGGCGCCGGAGGCCGAGTCCCGGGAGCCAAAAGGCGGCGCCCGGGACAGGCACCGGAGGCCACGTCCCAGGGCAAATGGCGGCGCCCGGGACCGGCGCCGGAGGCCGGGTCCCGGGGGCGAAAAGGCGACACCCGGGGCAGGCACCGGAGGCCACGTCCCCGGGCAAATGGTGGCGCCCAGGACCGATGCCGGAGGCCGGGTCCCGGGCGCCAAAAGGCGGAGCCCGGGGCAGGCACCGGAGGCCACCTCCCCAGACAAATGGCAGGGCCCAAGACCGGCGCCGGAGGCCGGGTCCCGGGGGCCAAAAGGCGGCGCCCGGGGCAGGCACGGGAGGCCACGTCCCCGGGCAAATGGCGGCGCCCGGGACCAGCGTCGGAGGCCGGGTACCGGGAGCCAAAAGGCGGCACCCGGGGCAGGTACTGGAGGCCACGTCCCCAGGAAAATGGCGGCGCTCGGGACCGGCGCCAGAGGCCGGGTGCCGGGGGCCAAAATGCGGCGCCCGGGGCAGTCACCGGATGCCACGTCCCCGTGCAAATGGTGATGCTTGGGACTGGCGCCGGAGGCCGGATGCCGGGGGCCAAAATGCGGCGCCCGGGGCAGGCACCGGAGGCCACGTCCCCGTGCAAATGGTGACGCTCGGGACTGGCGCCGGAGGCCGGGTCCCGGGAGCCAAAAGGCGGCGCCCGGGACAGGCACTGGAGGCCACGTCCCAGGGCAAATGGCGGCGCCCGGGACCGGCGCCAGAGGCCGGGTCCCGGGGGCGAAAAGGCGACACCCGGGGCAGGCACCGGAGGCCACGTCCCCGGGCAAATGGTGGCGCGCAGGACCGATGCCGGATGCCGGGTCCCGGGCGCCAAAAGGCGGAGCCCGGGGCAGGCACCGGAGGCCACCTCCCCGGACAAATGGCAGGGCCCAAGACCGGCGCCGGAGGCCGGGTCCCGGGGGCCAAAAGGCGGCGTCCGGGGCAGGATCCGGAGGCCACGTCACCGGGCAAATGGCGGCGCCCGGGACCAGCGTCGGAGGCCGGGTACCGGGAGCCAAAAGGCGGCACCCGGGGCAGGTACCGGAGGCCACGTCCCCAGGAAAATGGCGGCGCTCGGGACCGGCGCCGGAGGCCGGGTGCCGGGGGCCAAAATGCGGCGCCCGGGGCAGGCACCGGAGGCCACGTCCCTGTGCAAATGGTGACGCTCGGGACTGGCGCCGGAGGCCGGGTCCCGGGAGCCAAAAGGCGGCGCCCGGGACAGGCACCGGAGGCCACGTCCCAGGGCAAATGGCGGCGCCCGGGACCGGCGCCGGAGGCCGGGTCCCGGGGGCGAAAAGGCGACACCCGGGGCAGGCACCGGAGGCCACGTCCCCGGCCAAATGGTGGCGCCCAGGACCGATGCCGGAGGCCGGGTCCCGGGCGCCAAAAGGCGGAGCCCGGGGCAGGCACCGGAGGCCACCTCCTCGGACAAATGGCAGGGCCCAGGACCGGCGCCGGAGGCCGGGTCCCGGGGGCCAAAAGGCGGCGTCCGGGGCAGGATCCGGAGGCCACGTCCCCGGGAAAATGGCGGCGCCTAGGACAGGCGCCGGAGGCCGGGTCTCGGGAGCCACAAGGCGGCACCCGGGACAGGCCCGGAGGCCACGTCCCCGTTCAAATGTGGCGCAACTTACCTGGACTTAGTCTCGTGGAGATTTCCCCCAACAGCAGCCCCCGTGCCCCCCGGGGACGATGCTCGAGTCCCCGGTGGGAATGGTACATGTCACCGGGAAAATCTGCGGACCAAGCCACCGGAGCCATGACGCTTCAATTCCCGTGCCGCGCGCTTATGATCGCCGCTTCGCCATAAATGCGCTCGCGATTCGAACCAGTGCCTCGGTTTGCGCGCCAGTCCCTTCGTTTCCCACGCACGGTTTGAACTTCAATGGCCCAGATTGCTCCGCGGAGTACTACGTGGCGCTCATCTGGATCACGGCTCGGCCCTATAAATAGGGCCTTGGGGGGCCCGGGAAGTTCATTCCAAACTTCTCAACCTTAGCGCATTTAGCTCTCCTTGTAGCTCTCTCCCGGTAGCTCTCTTCCGGTAGGTAGCTCCTGGTAGCAGGCGTCCGGAACCATTAGGCATAGCCTCCTGAAACGTTAGCCACCGGAAAAAACAAACCTGATGGCATTGAAGGGTCAAGCGAAGACGACCGAGGTGCCCCCGGAGGAGGTCGCTCCGGACTTCCTCTGGGCGTCCGAGTTCACGGCCGAGGACTCGGAGTCCATGGTCGAACGCTGCGTCGTTGAGGATGGGGACATCCGGGTCCCCGTGAAGTAGGACGGAGCCCCCCGCCCCAGGCCCGGAGAGATCGTGGCCTTCGAGGCCTTCCTGGAGGTGGGCCTCCGGCTCCCGGTGCATCCCTTCCTCCGGGAGTTTCTGAAGGAGTATGGGGTGGCTCTAAACCACCTCACCCCGAACGCGATCGTCCGGATGGGCCTCTTCATCTGGCTTTACGAGACGGCAACCGAGCGGGAGCCCACCCTACGCGCCTTCCGGTAGTTCTACGAACCGGCCGCGAGGAGCTCCCACCTGGTGAAGGGGGGACCCAACTCCCCCTTTGGCTCGGTGATGGTGCATATGCTGCCGTCCCGAGTGGCCGATTACCCGGCGGCGGCCTCCCGGGACCACTGGGGCGACTGGATCCTGAGGTGGTTCTACCTCTGGGTCCGGGACGACGAGGTGGCGTACGCCCCGGAGCCCCCTTCTTACAGCAGGTCGTCCGCGCCGAAGCCTCCGGTGTGGACGGACCAGGAGCTCGAGCTCCTCGATAAGGTGATCATCTCCCGGAGCACCCGCTCTATGCGGGATGCCGCCGAGGAGATGATGCTCCTGAGGATCTCCCCCTTCTCACGCGCGAGAAGGGGGATCGGCATGGGCCCGGAGCAGCGGCCCCCGGTCAAGCCGGTGACCTGACGTAAGTCCCGGCAACCTGATGCATTGCAGTTACAAATTTTTGGAAATTTGACTAACTCTTTACCTTTTGTAGTCCAGCCGTACCCGGCGGCACGGGAGAAGGCGGAGAACCTCCTAGGGAGGTACTTCCCCGACGAGTACGAGCGCGTCGTGCGCCTCGTGGGGGAGGGCCCTCCCCGGAACTTGGTGGCTGAGGCCTACGGGCTGAAGCTACCGGAGAGTAAGCCCCTCCCCACCCCCGGGTCGCACAAACGGGGGAAGGACGTGGCCGGGGAAGCCCCTGGCGCGTCGACGACGCCGGCGGTGACACCGGCGAAGCCTCGGGACGACACCCCCGGGACCGGGCGCGAACGGGCGCCGGCCCGGAAGGAAATAACTCCCCCTCCCCCGAAGAGCCCTGCTGGGGCCCGGGGGAAGGAACCGGCCGCGGGCGGGGCGGCGTCTGTCTAGGCGAACTACGCCCTGTCGCCGCCTTCGGTAGCGGCCCTCCCAGCCCCCCCGGCCCCCTTGGAGCCGGAGAAGTTGGAGGTGACGTTCGCGGAGGCTTCGCCTCCGCGGATGGAGTGGCCAGTGGATGAGGGGGGGAGCCCCTCGGTCTTCGAGGTTCCTCCGGAAGTGGAGGCGCCGGGGGCCTTCCCGCCCGGCGAAAGGGCTGATTGTCCCTACCCGGGCGGGGACCTCTTCCGAGAGCTCCCCGGCCACTTCCACAGAGGCCACCTCCTCGGTGACGAAGACGCCGACCACACTGCCGGACGCCCAGGTCCGGGGACCCCTCACCGGCCGCGACGGGACCGGTGCCGGGTGGGAGACCCCCTGATTTCCGCGGGGGAGGTCGCCCGCTATATGGGGGGCATGCAGACCCGGAAGGTGCAGGCCTTCGTTGCGGAGGGGAAGCTCCGTGAGCGTTTCCGGGGGCTTCAATCTCTCCAGGCCCAGGTAACCCGAGTCGGCGGCCATTACCTGGGGCCTTGAGCAGCGGATCGGCCGGCTGCTTAAGGACCTGGAGGATAGGGCCGCGACCTACCTGGGACAGCGCGACGAAGCCCTCCAGGAGCTGGCCCGGGTCCGGGCCCAGGTTCACGTCTCCGAGGCCGTCAACGGCAGCCTTCGGTAGGAGGCCAAGGCGAGGGAGGAGACGTTCCGGGAGCTCGAGTGCTCGAGCGTCCGGGTGGTGACGGACGCGGGCCGCTCTGTCCGCTCGGCCCTCGAGAGCCTTGGCGTGAGCCTAGGCTCCGGGAGCAGCTCGGAGGTGCCCCCGGCGACCCTCGCGGAGGCCGTGCGTTTTCTCAACGCGCAGGTCTCCGTCATTCCGGAGGCTGCCGACGCCCGGGCGCGGTGCCGGGCTATCCTCGTCGTTGCGGCCGTGGCGGGGCTTGTTGAGCACCGGGGGGTCGGTGCCCAGGCGATTGGGGGCCGCATCCCCCGGAGCTTCCCCGAGTTCTTCGAGCCCTCGCGCCGGGAGGTGGAGCAGCTCGCCGGGGGCTTCTACGACCGGATCATCCGGGTGAGATTCCCGACACCGGCGCCTCCAGCAGCGGATGCCCCGGCCCCAGCACCGGTGGAAGCCCCCGGGGGGTGGATGCCAACAAAAAAGTATGAGCCTCCCCCCGGGTGTTAGTTAGGACCCTTTTGCTTTTTTAGGATTTTGATCCCTGTAGCTTCTTAGAAGAAGCCCCGGATACTTGTAAAAAGATATTTTGAAATGCAATGGAGTTAGAAATTTTTCTAAGTCTGGAATTGAATGCAATGTTACCAGGGTTCCCGGGAGGTTACTCCCGGGCGAAGGTCCGGGAGGGGCTCCCCGGGGGACACCCAAGCGGCTTTAATCTTGCTAAGCCTCATCTCCGGGGAGCGCAGCGGGGACGCCGTCCGGGAGCCCGTCCGGTTAAGGTGGCATCCAGAGTGGCACTTGGACAATTTTGACAATCATCGTGCCGAATTGTCCCCTCCGCGCCCGGGATTCCGGATGGTCCCCTCGCTTCGCATTCTTCCACCGGCGGGCTACGAGTACTGGCCCGAGAATGTGCTCCGGGAAGCTCGACGCCGCGTACGCACATTGTACCGGGACTTGGCCCGGGAGCTAGCGGAGGGCCTCCGGGACTATTAGGCGTAGGAGCCTTAGGATGTAGAGAATCCCCCGGGTTAGAGCCCGGGTTGTACCGTTTCCGCTGCCCACCGGAGGGGGAAGATGTCCTCCGGGTTTGACAATCAATAAAGCTGTGTTTGCTTCTTCTTTGAGTCTTCTTTTGTTTTTTCTTGGATGGTCTGGACGACTCCTTTTGACAAGGATGAGCTAAGTTTGCTCGTGGTCGGTGTGGTCGACACCCGGGGGTTCCTTATCCCCCCCGCCCACAGCGGGCTGGAGGGTAGCTCCGCGCGCTGTGGGGGTAGCAAGGCCCCCGGGGTGAAGATAACCTGTAGCATAAGAATTTTTCCAAGTTAGAAAATTCTAAAACGAGGTTTCCACGGGAAAGACCTTCCAGGAGACAATCATCCGGTCGCCGTGAGGACGGGGAGCCGGGAATAAGGCCTCATGTGGAAGAAACCCAAGAAAACCCGATGAGATTTCCAGGGGCGAGCTTCCTGGGAGACGATCGTCCGGTCGCCGTCAGAACGGGGAGCCGGGAATAGGGTCTCTGGGGAAGAAATGTCCAAGAAATCCGTAATTTCTTTAGGAGACAATCATCCGGCCGCCGTGAGAAAGGGGAGCTGGGAATAGGGTCTCCGGGAGGTAATCATCTGGTCGCCGTGAGAACGGGGAGCTGGGAATAAGGCCACAAATCCTGAGGAATATTCTGGAGAAAATCCTTCCGGGGGACAATCGTCCGGTCGCCGTGAGAATGTGGAGCCGGGAATAAAGTCTCCGGGGAAAAGATATCCAAGAAAGCCATTAGACGTCCCGCTGGGGAGAGCGTGTACTCCCGGAGGAGGAAGTGCCCGATGACGGGTCTGAGTGTTTGGGTAGGGGACTAGTCTCCCAAAGTGACTCGTTGCCACGGCCGCTGGGGACCGGGTTGCCGCTTACACCCTCAGTCCACGAGGGCTGATCGTAAGCCGCCCTACAGGGGGGACTTGCTGGGTCTGGGCCCACTTCCTCACGGAGAGGGCATCCTCGCGGGGAGGGCTTCCTCGCTGGGAGGGCATCCTCGCGGGGAGGGCGTCCTCGCGGGGAGGGCATCCTCGCGGGGAGGGCATTGCCATTAAGGGCGGTAATGAGAAGGACCTACAACGAGACAGTTGAAGAGCAAGATCTATGTATTGATAACAAAATGAAATACAGTGCCTCCTCCTGCGAAGCCGCGAAGGGGGAGGGAAAAGCAAATACAGTGTCCCTCCTCCCCCTCCGGCGTGATCGCTCCGGGGGAGGGGACAGGCCCGTTAGGCTAAACATAGAACTTGCGAAGTAAACGCAAGTTCCACGTGCGCTTCAGCTCCTGCTCTTGAAGGTTGGAGAGCTTGTAAGCCCCCGAGCCCAGGACCGCGGAGATCCTGTAGGGGTCCTCCCACTTGGGGGAGAGCTTACCCTGGGCTTGGGGGTCTGTGACTCGCTTGAGGACAAGATCCCCGAGGCGGAAAGCTCTCTCACGCACGCGCTGGTTGTATGCACGGGTCATTTCGCGCTCGTAGATGGCGTGGCGGAGGAGCGCTCGGTCGCATTCCTCCTCCACGAGGTCAATCTGCAGCTGCTGGTTGGCCTCATTGGCCTGGTACGCTACGGTCGTAGCTCCGTCCAGGAGCTCGACTCACAGCGACCGGAAGCCAATCTCCGGGGGGAGGACTGCCTCCGCCCCGTAGACCAGGGAGAAGGGAGTGCGTCCCGTTGCCTGGCTCAGGGTCGTGCGCATGGAGCAGAGGATGCTAGGAAGCTCCTCCGCCCACGCACCCCGCTTAGAAGCGGCCTGCTCGAGTCGCCGGCGTAACCCTTGTAGGATTACGCCGTTGACCCTCTCGACGGTCCCGTTGCTCTGGGGATGGGCCACTGAGGCGAAGTGGATGACGAGCCCCAGGCCCTCGCAGAATTCCCGGAAATAACCCGAGTCGAATTGGGTCCCGTTGTCCACGGTGATGTAACACCCCGATTTTTCCCAAATCCTGGCTTGCCTCGTCCCTCTCTATTTCAGAATGAGATCCCAGTTGTGCCAGCAGCTTACCCCAAAAAGTTGGCAATCAAACTCTTTCGTTCAGATCTTTTTCACAAATCAGCCCTTTTCAGATTTGTCAGAAGCCCAAAAATACTAAAAGTCTCAGACCACCTCCAAACTTTGATCTGATTCAGTGAATATCTCCCATTCACTATTCTGAATATTTTTCCCTTCTGGAAGAAATTCCAAATCCTGCCCTAAACCTGAGTTTCGACCCTCGCCGTTTTTGAAACCTTAATTACCCTATTTTACCATAATTACTCTGTTTTCGGATTTTTGTCGAAATCCTCAAACCTTGTTCAAATTCACCAAATTTCCTACCAGATGAGTCCCAGCATTTTAGTGTCGCTCAGCTGCGAAATCAAAGTTCAATTTGGACCCCCAAATCTCCAGAATTGCAATCAGGTCCAAACTCCAAAGAAAGATCATCGCAAATCAGTCCTTTTATTGAATTTAGGCCCCTGGCCGTGTCAACACCTCAGCCACGTAGCTGACACCCGTGCGCACTCGTGGCACCGCCGTGGACGCCACCTCGGCCGCGCCAGCACAACCAATTTCTTCCCCGCGCGCGTGCCCGTGAACCAGCAAGTCCAGCTTTGCCCGTTCGACACATCTCGGCCACGCGTCGATGGAGCTTTCACTTCACCGTTCCCTCGCCGCTTGCGCCTGTGCCATCCACTACCAAAAGCCTGCACTGCTGCATGCCAGTGCCTCGCCATCATCGCCGGCACAAGTCCCCGCTGTGTCCAGTCGCTTCGCGGTCGACTTTGTCGCCACTGTTCCCCAACTTGTCGACCAGAGGATTGCTTCAGCGCCTATAAATACTCCTAAGTGCATTGCTTCAGTTTCCAGTACCAGAAAACCACCAACTCTCCAGCGCCGCCGTGAACAGCTTCTTCCCCGGCGAGCTGTTTTCGAGGCCGCCGCCGCTAGAGCTCTCCACAGCCCCAATCTCCAATCCAAAGCCACCAGTGAGTTCCTCTCTTCTCCCTCTCTGTGTCATAGCTCCCAATTGCACCAGATCGATCCCCATCACCGGTGATCGCCGGAAAAGCCCAATTGCCCTGTTCCCTCAATGCTATCAGATTCAGCCCGAATTAGCTCTCGATTCTGTAGAAGAAGTTGATCAGTGAGCTTAGTAGAGCAAGCCTGTGGAATCAAAATCCCCAATTGTGCTCAAATCGAAGAAATCCCGATTTGGAACTTCATCAGTTCGCTGGACCTCACCGCCGAGCATCTCCGGCCATCCTCCAGTGAAATTAACCCCTCCAGCAGCCTTGTTGTGCCCCAGAGATCGTTCTCAAGCTTGGAATTGAGCTCATTCGCCTTGTATCAAAAATCCCCAATTCTGTGTCTTCTTCTTCGGCACAGTTCACCGGAGTTTGCTTCTAGGCCGATTCCGCCGACACCACTTTGTCCCTTAGCTTTGCCTCACCTCCCTGAGCATTTCCTTCCACTAGCTCGACATCTGGATCTGCCTAGATTGTGAGTTATGCCCTTGCCAAGATCACTGTCCAGAAGCCCAGTTCATGTCCAAGTCACCACAATTCATCACTGAATTTCATCACCTTCCAGCCATTTCCTGCCCTAGATCCTGTTGAATGATTTGATCCTGTTATCAATGCCTACCTCCCAGACAAAGTTGTGCATCAATTGGAGCCCTGGATCAAAAGTTATGTCAAGCCCTAGATTTTGGCAATGTCTGCACTATGTCAGTGCATGTCAGCCACTGGCATTAGCCTTGTTTGACCTTCTGGTTGAGCAATGGAAATGTCAATTTGTCCCCTAGATTCCTGGAGTTGTGTTCTACATCTTTCTCTTCTGCCACTTCTCCAGAAAACCTACCTAAGACCAACTTATGGCTATGTCTAGCCGTGGACTGAATGTCAGCCTTTGGCATTCAACTTCTTTTGAGCCCATCTCTTCGACCAGCACCCAAATGACTCTGTCCAAATCTTTTCCCTTGCATGCATGATATATTTACTTATTATTTTCTATTGCAACTATTTTATGTATGCTTATGTAGCGTATGTGTTGTATTGCTTGTGTCCGCCGCAGAGCGCCAGTGCCCGAAGTTGAAGGAGCGAAAGAAGTCTTTGAAGATTCGTCTGAGTAATTAGACCCAGTAGTGCAAGGCAAGTCTCAACCCCTTGATCATGTCTCGCCTAATATTTTCAAATGAAGTATGTTAGTTGCTTTCAAAGTATATGCATGCCTTATATTCAAATGAGAGTATGTTCAAATAATGTGGTTAGATATAACCTAAATGATTGTGAAACCCCTCTTGTGATTGAATACCCATGCATCCTTGTCACCCTAGGATATATGCTTAAGCTTGAAAACTTATGCTAAATATCAAGTGGTCGCTTATATGAAAAACATGTTTGAAAACACCTTTTGTGAAAGAAAATACAAATTAGTATTGATAGTGAGGATTGGTTTGTATGGAGAGGGTGCGGTGCGCACCAGGGAATGTGGATGGCTCCTCACTATCAATTCATAAGGACTAGAACCTTGTGTTGTGCCTCTATGCGGCATGAAAAACGTACCAACCACTTGCCTGGTATGGGACAGGCACGACTTAGTAGCTTTTTGGTATTAGCAGTTCCCTGCATGGTTTGTCGGTCTGGTTTCTCGCGTGGAGAAACTGGTTGGGCGCAGTTCGTCCGTGAGTGATGTGAGTTCAGAAAAAGCATGAGAGGAAAAGGTGGAAAGAAGGAAGACGCCCTATGCCTCCGATTAAGCCGTGCGCGGTTGTAATCGTGACGGTCAAATGTCTCGCGTGGACAGACCAAGGCTATGTGTCCTGCGGGAGCATAGGCCAAAGGCTAGGAAGTAAGGCAGTGGGTAGGACCCACAACGGTACTTGAGACTTAATTGTCTATTTACCGGGCGGGGATACTGTTAATACTAGACTGCAAAAGCGTTGAGTGATCTCGGCCTTGTCACATGAAATAAGTCGCGTGGAGCTGATCCGACTTGAAAGCCGAGTGAAGAAGTGGATTTAAAAAGAGGTACACCTTTGCAAAGTGTAAGAAAAGTATCGGATACTCTGTACTCCCAGGTCATGGAGTATGTTCGCGGTGGATTTATCCATGTGGTTTAACACAAGTAACTATTTGGAATGTTTTCATAATATGGGTTGATAAAAGTGATGACTCATGGGAGACCATCACATAACAATTTCTTAAAGTCTATTATAAGATTTACAAAACCCCGCTTTTGAAAATAAAACCCTTATTTGAGAGATCAAAGAATTGAAATCTATACTATTTATGATTATAAGACTCAAACGCATTTCTTGATCACTCCTCATCTATATACCTGCATTCTTGTAACGAGACTTGCTGAGCATTGTGTAAAAACATGCTCACCCTTGCCTTTACAAACAAATTTAGAAGAAAGGATTCGAGGATTCCGATTTCCCCTAGCCTTGAGCACCAAGAAGTGGAAGGAACCTTTCCTGACGATTTGAGTTTCTAGGAGGGTCATGAGCCAAGTTGAGTCCGATGTGGAGGAAGCCCTTCCAGAGCCGCTGCAGAAGAAAGTGAAGACCTTTGTGGTTGCTTTTTGTGTTGTTTCTCTGTGTTCGGTACTTCGATACCGATTCTTGATTTTGAAAAACTCTCTACTTTTGTATCAACTTTAATTAATGCCATCCTTGGCATTATGATATTGTAATAGTGGTCCTCGTGACCTTGTACTTGTTTTATCTACTTGCTTTATTGTTTAAAGTGAATCCTGTTGTTGTGAGCTTGTGATGAACCTACCTGTGCGCAATCCACCTGGGCGGTTGCCATGGGATTCCTCAAAGGAGGGTCCCACAGGAAATGGTATCAGAGCAAAGGCTCGACTGTAGGTCGTGACCCTTCTATAGACATTGGCGTCCCTAGAAAGAAAATCGTTAGTTTATTTGACTAAAATCTAATTACGAAAATCTAATTTGTCTAAGAAAAATATATTATGTAGTTATCCTTTTTGATTATTTGAAAAAGCTTTAAACATTATTTCCAACTTTAGGTGTTTTTGCGTTATGTTGCCTTACACAGCTTTCGTGCCTCAGTGGTAGTCTACGAAATCCCAGAACGAGGAGTTGAACCTGATGGACGCAGATGAAGATCAGGAGGAGGACTCAGAAGAGGTAGAGTTTTACGATTCTTCCAATACCGACATGTGATTCCAGACTTTCCTTGGTTTAACCTTTTGTGCCTAACCACAGCAGACGTTAGATCTTTTGTGTAGTAGTTGCTTGTCTTGATGTGTGTTGGTTGCTAAGTATTCCTATAAGCCGTAGAGGCAAAACTATGTATTTTATAAAAATTTAATTTATGAAAAAAACATCTTGCACTTTCCAATCCTTGTCTCACGGATTGATCCCAGCTTTCCGCTTGTACACTATCTGTGTTTCCCTCTGAATCAGCAATCTTTTCTTTGACCGCCTGTTAGAGTAGATTGGTTAACTCAAGAGGAAGATCTCATGGAAGAGAACCTGAGGAAGATACCAGTGACATGAGGAACGCATATGGAAGAAGAGCCCGTACCAATTAAGATCAACCCGGATCACCAACTCCCATGTCACAAGGAGGAAATATCAATGATATGTTGATATGGATGCCGTGAGAATCCCAATCAAATCCAGCTGTAGAAATATTGCCTTTTGTATCGGCAACCTAGGATTCCTAGCAGATTTGCTAGTTCTGAATCTTCAAGAGTTAGACATCATTCTTGGAATGGACCGGCTAGCCAAAAACACAAAGGTCAGATAGATTGTAAGAAGAAGACCGTCATTCTAACCAGCGTCGAAGGAGAACAAGTCACATTCTGCACAGAAAAGAACAGAACAGAATAGAACAGAATAGAAAAGAAAAGAATAGAAAAGAAAATAAGAGAAGAAGAAAAGAAAAGAAAGATCTCCACTAATAGACCGTATGGACAGCTTGAACAGTATTGAAGAGATCAAGTAGAGGATATCCCAAAGACTGTATTCATGACAAGATATGGATTATATGAGTTTACAGTGATGTCATCTGGACAAACGAATGCACCAGCAATGTTCATGAACTTAATGGATAAAGTTCTCATGGAATATCTAGGCAAGTTCATTATCGTGTTTGTGGACGATATTCTCATCTTTTTCCAAGAACAAAGAAGAGCATAATCAGCATCTAAGTTTAGTGCTAAGGAGGTTAGCAGACCATCAATTGTACAATGAGATTGATAAGTGTGCTCTCTGGTTGAAAGAGATTCCTTCCTGGGCCACATTATATCAAGTGAAGGAATATTCATGTATTAGTCAAAGACCCAAGCAGCACCACAATATCAGTCAAGTCTACAGTACCCAAGACCCATGACAGCCAAGTGCCTGGCTTGTCACAGAAGCCACTATCAGCGTGATTGTCCCTACACTGCTATCATTGTAGACAATTCGGTCATTGTCAAGAGAAATCCCCTAGAGGAATCTGCCAGATCCAACAGCCAAGAGAAGAAGTGAAGGTCAACAACAGCCTGCAGTTCAGACGCTAATCCCAATGCCTGCCCCAATACAACAGTATGGATAAGAAGCTCCAGTTGCTAGAGAAAGGTTTCCAACTAACCATAGAAGAAGTAGAGGAAACCCAGCACCAACTCAAGGCAGACTCAGGTATATCACATCAGAAGAAGAAGGAGGATCATCAGACAAAAATTTTTGCTATTTAAAGTGGACTGAATATGACGTATCTAGAGTACCCTATCACTACTCAGTTTCCCGACTCTAGGCTGCCAGTAAAGTCAGTGTGCAAAGGAGCAAAATTTAATATAAGTGGAAAGGAGTTCTCTGCTAAACTACTGGTACTAGAACTACAAGGATTGAGATGTTATACCTAGAATGGACTGGTTGTCGGAACATAAAGGACAAATGGATTGTGAGCGTAAGGCCGTTGCCCTTACTAGTCCTAATGGAAAAGAAGTTTTGTTCCAACCCTGAGAGGATGTTAGTAGAACACCCAGCCCAAAATCTGCACAGTTCGAAGAAAGAGGTGAACCAGCTCCTGAAGTTGGAAGATACCCAAGCGTGTTTCCAAAAGAGTTACCAGAAGTGCCCTGATTAAGGTTTTGAACTCAATGTTGAATTGAAACCTAGGACGGCACCGTATTAAAAATGCCATATCAGACGTCAGTCAAAGACTAAGAGGAGCATCCTGACCAACTACGAAAAGTCTTGGATAAACTAAGGGAGCAACAATTTAATGCTAAGCCGGATAAGTGTGAATTTGGACACAGGAAATTTCATTTTTAGGTCACCTGACGACAGCCGAAGGAGTGCAAGTGAATCGAGTTAAAAGTCAAGACCGTGAAAGAGTGGTAACAACCAGAATCAGTGACTGAGGTCAGAAGTTTTCTTGGATTAACTGAGCACTATCACCGATTCATTGAAAGATTTTTCCAAGCTAGCCAAGCCGCCCACTAGTTTGTTGAAAAAGGATGTCCAATTTGAGTGGACAGAAGATTGTCAGAAGAGCTTCGAAGAGTTGAAACGAAGGCTAACAACCACACCGATCCTAGTACTCCCTGATAATAGGAAGAATTTTGAGATGTAGCGTGATGCATCTAGGCATGAACTGAGTTGTGTCTTAATGCAAGGAGGAAGAACAGTCGCTTCTGCATCGAGATAACTGCAGTCGCATGAGAAGAATTACCCGAACCGTGACGTGAAGTTAGCAACAATGATTCACGCACTCAAGATTTGGAGACATTATCTACTAAGGAATCGATGTGCAATCTACTCATACCACTAGAGTTTGAAGTATGTTTTGCCCAGCAGAATTTGAACATGAGGCAACATCAATGGCTAGAGTTAATAATGAACTATGGCCTAGACATGCATTACCATCCTGGTAAAGTTAATGTCATTGCAGACGCCTTGAGCAGAAAGGTTTACTGCAGCACCATTGTTGTACCAGAGTTAATGGAAGATTGCATCGGCAAGTGATTGAATCAGTAGATCAAGGTTCTGTGACCATGTACGTTGTCAGTTACACCTACCTTAGAAGAAGAGATTCGAAAATCACAAGGAAGTGATGAAGGAATTCGGGAGATCAAAGAGGATATGAGGATCAGAAAGGCAGTAGAATTTCGAGACGATGAGCAAGGTGCAATTTGGCAAGATGAAAAGATGTGTGTTCCAGAGGTTAAGGAGATCAAGACACTAACTTCGAAAGAAGCTCATAACACTCCATACTATATTCACCCCGGAAGTACTCGGATGTGTTAGGAATCGAAGAATCAATTTTGGTGAAGTCACATGGACAGAGATTGCCGAGTAAGCGGTAAAGTGTGACACATGTCAAGAGGATAAAGACCAAGCATCGAAGGCTAGCAGGATTGTTACAGCCACTAGCCATACTGGAATGGAAATGAGAAGATGGAATAAACTTTATCACAGGACTTCCGAAGACTAAGAATGGATATAACTCCGTGTGGATGATCGTGGACAGACTGGCGAAAGTAGCGCACCTCGTACTAGCGCAGATGACTTATGATGGCGCCAAGTCAGCAGGAATTTACATGACTAGGACTGTGACTCTACATGGCATACCCAAGAGGATTGTATCAGATCGTGGAGCACAACCCACTTCAAGATTTTGGAAAAGTCTGCATGAAGCCCCAGAAATAAGGTTGAACTTCAGCACAGCTTCTAACTTCAGCACAGCTTACCACCCTCAGACTAGAGAATGGACAGAACCAGTGAATCAAATACCGGAGGATAAGTTGCAAGCATGTGTGCTCAAATATGGAATTTCATGAGAGTTATACTTGCCATACACAGAATTCACCCACAGCAATAGCTACCATACTAGTTTGCAGATGTTCCCACTTGAAGCTCTATACAGCTGCAAGTGCAGAATACCTCTACATTAGTCAGAAGTTGGAGAAAGGCAACTAATCAGCTCAGAAATAGCTCAAGATGTAGAAGCTCGTGTACGAATCATTAGGAAGAAGCCGAAGACTGCACAGTCCAGACAAGAAGAGTTATACTGATAACCGACAATAGAAGAAAGGAATTATCTTTCGAGAAAGTTGAATACATATATCTCAAAGTAACGCCTTACAAAGCAGTACGTTGATTTAAGATGAAAGGAAAGCTAAGCCCAAGATACATTGAACCCTGTAGGATTCTAGAGAAGCAAGGAGAGGTAGCATATAAGTTAGAGCTACCACCCGAACTAGCAGGAGTTCACGACATTTTTCATGTATCTCAGCTAAGGAAGTGTTTGAAGAAACTGACAGAGCAGACATCTCCTAAGGAAGTAGAAGTTAAATCAGACTCATCCTACCAAGAATACCCCATCAAGATACTTGAGGTCAGTGAAAGAAGATTGAAATCAAGAACCATTTAGCAGAGTTCAATGGAACAACCATTCAGAAGAAGAGTCAACATGGAAAAGGGAAGAAGGACTGCATCAAGATTTCCCTTACCTGTTTTCAGACCTACCAGAATCTCGAGGACGAGATTTTTTTTAAGGAGGTTAGGTTGTAACACCCCGATTTTTCCCAAATCCTGGCTTGCCTCGTCCCTCTCTATTTCAGAATGAGATCCCAGTTGTGCCAGCAGCTTACCCCAAAAAGTTGGCAATCAAACTCTTTCGTTCAGATCTTTTTCACAAATCAGCCCTTTTCAGATTTGTCAGAAGCCCAAAAAGACTAAAAGTCTCAGACCACCTCCAAACTTTGATCTGATTCAGTGAATATCTCCCATTCACTATTCTGAATATTTTTCCCTTCTGGAAGAATTTCCAAATCCTGCCCTAAACCTGAGTTTCGACCCTCGCCGTTTTTGAAACCTTAATTACCCTGTTTTACCCTAATTACTCTGTTTTCGGATTTTCGTCGAAACCCTCAAACCTTGTTCAAATTCACCAAATTTCCTGTCAGATGAGTCCCAGCATTTTAGTGTCGCTCAGCTGCGAAATCAAAGTTCAATTTGAACCCCCAAATCTCCAGAATTGCAATCAGGTCCAAACTCCAAAGAAAGATCACACAAATCAGTCCTTTTATTGAATTTAGGCCCCTGGCCATGTCTCAGCAGAACCCGCCGCAGTGCATCGCCGTGTTCTTCGCCGCCGGTGAACCTCCTGCCGTGCCAACACCTCAGCCACGTAGCTGACACCCGTGCGCACTCGTGGCACCGCCGTGGACGCCACCTCGGCCGCGCCAGCACAACCAATTTCTTCCCCGCGCGCGTGCCCGCGAACCAGCAAGTCCAGCTTCGCCGGTTCGACACGTCTCGGCCATCCGTCGATGGAGCTTTCACTTCACCGTTCCCTCGCCGCTTGCGCCCGTGCCATCCACTGCCAAAAGCCTGCACCGCTGCACGCCAATGCCTCGCCATCATCGCCGGCACAAGTCCCCGCTGTGTCCAGTCGCTTCGCGGTCGACTTTGTCGCCACTGTTCCCCAACTTGTCGACCAGAGGATTGCTTCAGCGCCTATAAATACTCCTAAGTGCATTGCTTCAGTTTCCAGTACCAGAAAACCACCAACTCTCCAGCGCCGCCGTGAACAGCTTCTTCCCTGGCGAGCTGTTTTCGAGGCCGCCGCCGCTAGAGCTCTCCACAGCCCCAATCTCCAATCCAAAGCCACCAGTGAGTTCCTCTCTTCTCCCTCTCTGTGTCATAGCTCCCAATTGCACCAGATCGATCCCCATCACCGGTAATCGCCGGAAAAGCCCAATTGCCCTGTTCCCTCAATGCTATCAGATTCAGCCCGAATTAGCTCTCGATTCTGTAGAATAAGTTGATCAGTGAGCTTAGTAGAGCAAGCCTGCGGAATCAAAATCCCCAATTGTGCTCAAATCGAAGAAATCCCGATTTGGAACTTCATCAGTTCGCTGGACCTCGTCGCCGAGCTTCTCCGGCCATCCTCCAGTGAAATTAACCCCTCCAGCAGCCTTGTTGTGCCCTAGAGATCGTTCTCAAGCTTGGAATTGAGCTCATTCGCCTTGTATCAAAAAACCCCAATTCTGTGTCTTCTTCTCCGGCACAGTTCACCGGAGTTTGCTTCCCGGCCGATTCAGCCGACACCACTTTGTCCCTTAGCTTTGCCTCACCTCCCTGAGCATTTCCTTCCACTAGCTCGACATCTGGATCTGCCTAGATTGTGAGTTATGCCCTTGCCAAAATCACTGTCCAGAAGCCCAGTTCATGTCCAAGTCACCACAATTCATCACTGAATTTCATCACCTTCCAGCCATTTCCTGCCCTAGATCCTGTTGAATGATTTGATCCTGTTATCAATGCCTACCTCCCAGACAAAGTTGTGCATCAATTGGAGCCCTGGATCAAAAGTTATGTCAAGCCCTAGATTTTGGCAATGTCTGCACTATGTCAGTGCATGTCAGCCACTGGCATTAGCCTTGTTTGACCCCTTCTGGTTGAGCAATGGAAATGTCACTTTGTCCCCTAGATTCCTGGAGTTGTGTTCTACATCTTTCTCTTCTGTCACTTCTCCAGAAAACCTACCTAAGACCAACTTATGGCTATGTCTAGCCGTGGACTGAATGTCGGCCTTTGGCATTCAACTTCTTTTGAGCCCATCTCTTCGACCAGCACCCAAATGACTCTGTCCAAATCTTTTCCCTTGCATGCATGATATATTTACTTATTATTTTCTATTGCAACTATTTTATGTATGCTTATGTAGCGTATGTGTTGTATTGCTTGTGTCCGCCGCAGAGCGCCAGTGCCCGAAGTTGAAGGAGCGAAAGAAGTCTTTGAAGATTCGTCTGAGTAATTAGGCCCAGCAGTGCAAGGCAAGTCTCAACCCCTTGATCATGTCTCGCCTAATATTTTCAAATGAAGTATGTTAGTTGCTTTCAAAGTATATGCATGCCTTATATTCAAATGAGAGTATGTTCAAATAATGTGGTTAGATATAACGTAAATGATTGTGAAACCCCTCTTGTGATTGAATACCCATGCATCCTTGTCACCCTAGGATATATGCTTAGAATTATGCTTATGCTTGAAAACTTATGCTAAATATCAAATGGTCGCTTATATGAAAAACATGTTTGAAAACCCCTTTTGTGAAAGAAAATACAAATTAGTATTGATAGTGAGGATTGGTTTGTATGGAGAGGGTGCGGTGCGCACCAGGGAATGTGGATGGCTCCTCACTATCAATTCATAAGGACTAGAACCTTGTGTTGTGCCTCTATGCGGCATGAAAAACGTACCAACCACTTGCCTGGTATGGGACAGGCACGACTTAGTAGCTTTTTGGTATTAGCAGTTCCCTGCATGGTTTGTCGGTCTGGTTTCTCGCGTGGAGAAACTGGTTGGGCGCAGTTCGTCCGTGAGTGATGTGAGTTCAGAAAAAGCATGAGAGGAAAAGGTGGAAAGAAGGAAGACGCCCTATGCCTCCGATTAAGCCGTGCGCGGTTGTAATCGTGACGGTCAAATGTCTCGCGTGGACAGACCAAGGCTATGTGTCCTGCGGGAGCATAGGCCAAAGGCTAGGAAGTAAGGCAGTGGGTAGGACCCACAACGGTACTTGAGACTTAATTGTCTATTTACCGGGCGGGGATACTGTTAATACTGGACTGCAAAAGCGTTGTGTGATCTCGGCCTTGTCACATGAGGATAAGTCGCGTGGAGCTGATCCAACTTGGAAGCCGAGTGAAGAAGTGGATTTAAAAAGAGGTACACCTTTGCAAAGTGTAAGAAAAGTATCGGATACTCTGTACTCCCAGGTCATGGAGTATGCTCGCGGTGGATTCGTCCATGTGGTTTAACACAAGTAACTATTTGGAATGTTTTCATAATATGGGTTGATAAAAGTGATGACTCATGGGAGACCATCACATAACAATTTCTTAAAGTCTATTATAAGATTTACAAAACCCCGCTGTTGAAAATAAAACCCTTATTTGAGAGATCAACGAATTTAAATCTATACTATTTATGATTATAAGACTCAAACCCTTTTCTTGATCACTCCTCATCTATATACCTGCATTCTTGTAACGAGACTTGCTGAGCATTGTGTAAAAACATGCTCACCCTTGCCTTTACAAACAAATTCAGAAGAAAGGATTCGAGGATTCCGATTTCCCCTAGCCTTGAGCACCAAGAAGAGGAAGGAACCTTTCCAGACGATTTGAGTTTCTAGGAGGGTCATGAGCCAAGTTGAGTCCGATGTGGAGGAAGCCCTTCCAGAGCCGCTGCAGAAGAAAGCGAAGAACTTTGTGGTTGCTTTTTGTGTTGTTTTTCTGTGTTCGGTACTTCGATACCGATTCTTGATTTTGAAAAACTCTCTACTTTTGTATCAACTTTAATTAATGCCATCCTTGGCATTATGATATTGTAATAGTGGTCCTCGTGACCTTGTACTTGTTTTATCTACTTGCTTTATTGTTTAAAGTGAATCCTGTTGTTGTGAGCTTGTGATGAACCTACCTGTGCGCAATCCACCTGGGCGGTTGCCACGGGATTCCTCAAAGGAGGGTCCCACAGGTGATTTCCCGGGGGACACCAAAACGACATACGACGTTTTTCCAGAAAAACCGCTGGACGGCCCGGGACGTGATGCTGGCCAAGGGTTCCGCCTCTACCAACTTTGTAAAGTAGTCGACCGCGACCACCGCATACTTGTATCCTCCGGGCGCTGGGGGAAAGGGCCCTAAGAGGTCCATCCCCCAGCGCACGAAGGACCAAGTGATGGGGATAGTCTGGAGCACTACAGGCAGGAGGTTCGAGCCCTTGGCCGTCTTCTGGCATGCTTCGCACGCAGAGACAAGGTCTCGCGCGTCGCGCATGACCGTGGGCCAGTAGAAGCCCTGTAGGAGAGCCTTGGCCGCGATGGTACGCGGGGCTAGGTGAGAACCACAGCTCCCCGCGTGGATGTCTTGGAGAAGTTGGAGTCCCTCAAGCCGGGGGAGGCAGCGCAGGAGGGCGGAAGCCCCCCGCTTGTAGAGCCTCCCCTCCAGCAGGAGATATGCCCGGGCTTTGGCCCGGAGGCGCTTAGCCTCGGTCTCACTGGGAGGGTCCCCCTCCCCCTTGATGAAGGAGATGAGGGGGTCCATCCAGGACGGAGTCCGGGTGATCTCGGCGACCTCCGGGGCGTGAGGCTCGTCGCTCGTGTCCAGGGAGGCCACCGAGGGCTTCGTGATGATTTCCAAGAAGGCCCCCTTGGGGAGCGATTCCCGGGTGCTTGCTGCCCGGGCCAAGGCGTCGGCTTGGTCATTGTCCCTTCACGGGATATGCCGAGCCTCGAGGCCGTCGAAATGCCTCTCCATCTTCCGCACCTCCTGTAAATAAAGACTCAAGTTTGCGTCATGGCACAGGTAAGACTTGTCCACTTGGCAAACAACGAGCTGAGAATCTCCCTTCACTAGGAGGCGCCGAATCCCCAGGGAGCGCGCAAGGTGCATCCCGAGGAGCAAAGCCTCGTACTCGGCGACATTGTTGGTTGCGGGGAACTCGAGCCGTGCGGCGTACTCAAGTTCCTTCCCCTCGGGGCTCCGGAGGACTACTCCCGCACCAGCCCCGGGGAGACACAGCGACCCATCGAACATGAGAGTCCAATGATCACTGCGTCGGGGCGGCACAGGGAGGTCTTCGTCCCCGGACCCGGAGGCAGGAGTCCACTCTGCGACTTGATTGCGGAGCGGCCTGTGAGGGACAGGGAGAAGGGTGTGAGCTCGGCCCCCCACTTCCCAATCCAGCCGGTGGCTTCTTTTTCCGCAGTACCTCCCCCAGGGGGAGGGACGACGGGACGGTGATGGGGTGTCCCAGGAAGTAATGGCGAAGCTTCCGGAACCGGGGAGGGGGCGCCCACGGCAACGAGCGGAACCGGAAACGGGGAAGCCCCTGTAATATCCGGAACCGGCGTCGGTGGAGCTCCCGGGGCGGCGTCCAGAGCCGGGGAGCCGATGCGGGGGGAAGTCCGCTGAGGCATGGGAGCTGCTCTGTCGACCGCCCCAGGTGCGATAAACGCGACGCGTGGGGCAGGACTGGCTCCCGGCGTAGGGAAAACCCCCGGCACGTAATGGGCTGCCGGCCCCGGGAATGGGCCCGGAACGGAGTATCCCCCAGGTGCCACGAAGGGCCCTGGCAGGAAGTAACCCCCCGGCACCGGGACGGGCCCGGGTGCCGGGAAGGGTCCGGAGGTATAGCCCACAAGGGGAGGGAATCCCCCGGCGGGGTCACATGGGGCGGCCAAACCTCTGGAGACCGGAGGGGCCGCCGGGTGACCCATAAACGGGGGCATAGTCCCAGAGTATGGGTGCGGCGCAAATGTGGGGGCCGGAGGCCGCGCCAATACGCTGAGCAGCTCATCCATAGAGCACTGGGTGCGGAGTTGGCCCTCCACTAAAGCCTCCAGCTGGGCGTCCCGGGGAGCCGGGGTTGGCGTCGGGGGGAGACTGGTCCGGGCCGAGGTCCCCGCGGTCACCGGGAACGACCTGGAGGTAGAAGCGCCTAAGTTAAGAGAAAAGGCGGGAGGCGGTAGCAGGGCCTGGCCGCCTCCGGGCGGAAGCGCCGGAACGGCGGTGTCACGGACGTGCGGTGCCGGGTCTCCGAGACCGGCGTCACCGGGAAGGGTGCGAGCCCTTGTTCTTGGGGGAGCCATGGCGTCTTGTCATGAGTCCCCACGGACGGCGCCAACTGTCGTTGTATTGCGAATACTCCGGCAGGTTTTGTGAACGATCCTAGCAAAGATTACGCGGCGCGGGCTGATCGGGTGACCAGTCCTCCCCCGCCGGACAAACACAAGAATTGACACGAGGATTTATACAGGTTCGGGTCCCGGTGGGGGCCCTAATCCTGTCGGCGTGCTCCCGACCGGAGTCGACTGGGGAGGCTCTCTCCGGTGGAGAGGTTTCCGGAGCACACCTGTGAGTTTTGGCTATTCCAATAAATGAATCACTTGTCTTACAACAGAGGGGTACAAGGGCTATTTATAGCCCCAAAAAGAAGCAAAAAAGACTAAACTACCCCGGACGCTACCGTCGGATTGAGGGGTAGCAACGTCCTCCTCCCGGCCAAGCACCTTCGATGCTTGACAGGTGGTCGCTGATTCCCGAGGCGCTCCTCGCGTGACCTGCATGTGATCAGGCCCGGGACATGCGCCAGAGGCCAGGTCCCCGGGCCAAAGGCGGCTCCCGGGACCGGCGCCGGAGGCCGGTCCCGGGAGCCAAAAGGCCCAGGTCCCAGGGCAGGCACCGGAGGCCGCGTCCCCGGGCAAATGGCGGCGCCCGGGGCCGGCGCCGGAGGCCGAGTCCCGGGAGCCAAAAGGCGGCGCCCGGGGCAGGCACGGGAGGCCACGTCCCCGGGCAAATGGCAGCGCCCGGGACCGGCGTCAGAGGCCGGGTCCCGGGCGCCAAAAGGCGGCGCCCGGGGCAGGCACGGGAGGCCACGTCCCCGGGCAAATGGCGGCGCCCGGGACCGGCGCAGGAGGCCAGGTCCCGGGGGCCAAAAGGCGGCGCCCGGGGCAGGCACCGGAGGCCACGTCCCCGGGCAAATGGCGGCGCCCGGGACCGGCGCCGGGGCCCGGGTCCCGGGGGCCAAAAGGCGGCGCTCGGGGCAGGCACCGGAGGCCACGTCCCCGGGCAAATGGCGGCGCCCGGGACCGGCGCCGGAGGCCGGGTCCCGGGAGCCACAAGGCGGCGGCGCCTGGGGCAGGCCCGGAGGCCACGTCCCCGGTCAAATGTGGCGCAACTTACCTGGATTAGTCTCACGGAGATTGCCCCCTACAGCTGGTGTGCCGCCTACGAGCCGTCGCATCGCCGTTCACCGCTGTTCCTTCTGCGCCCGGCCGGTCTTTTCCCCGGTGAGAATCACGTTCTTGTTTCTCCCTCGTGAGCTCCATTCCAGCGAAATCTCAATTTTAGCTGTTTTCTTCTTCTTCTGCGGCAAGCCGCCGTTGAGGCAACCGTCGCCAGAACTTTGTCCTTCACCATTTTCCATTTTGATCGCACCTGTGAGTTCCCTGAGTCTATCTCTCTGTGTCTTAGCAACCAATTGAGCTCCGGTGATCCCCGTTGCCGGTGATCGCCGTGAAAAGCCAAACTCCCTGTTCCCAAAATTAAACTTTCTCAATCCTTTCCACCCATCCTTTTTGTAGAACTATTTGATCCTTAGCAGATCCCTAACAAGCCTATGAAGCCAATTTTTAAATGCAAGCTCGAATTGTTGGTTCCCTGTTTCATCCCACGCCGCCGTGAGTGGTTCACATCGCCAGCATGCTCCTCTATACCTCCAGTCAAATTAACCCCGTTTACACCTTTCTTGTGTCCCATAGATGGTGTAGCCCGAGCCAATTGTCCAGCATTGTCGTGTATCAACGACGCCTCATTCACCATCGTTCCTGAGCCCGGCCTCAACGCCGGCGAGATTCAAAACTCAACCTCAGCGAAATTCCTCACTCTAGCACAATTAGTATCATCCCAGGATCAAAACCCCTCAGCTAATTTCTAAAATCTTCAGCCCTAGCTCTCTGTCATCGTAGCACGTCTTTGTCTCCATTGGCCGATAATTTGTAACTCGTCGTTTGCCGCTGTCAAGCCACTACAGTGCAATTAACTTCATCAGCAGCTTTTTCTCAATCCCGCCTGTGCATTTGACAAGTTTGGCGAAGCAACATATGCGTGTATCATCCAGACGCGCGTGCCCTAGCTCGCTGCAGTACAGTGGCATACAATTTTCCTGTGCCAAGGACTTTGCTGTAATTTTCTTTCATTCTTGGAATTTTCTGTCAAAACCACTTTGTCAAATAGATGCCTTGCTATGTTTGGCACCTGGTGCACCCTTTTGTTTCCTTTCTAATCTTTTGGAAGCTCCAGACTAGCTCTATTCTCTTCTTAGACTTTGTCTGGCCGTGAACCGAATGTCAGCCCTTAGACATTTGATGCTTCTAAGCAAAATTCTTTGAGCCAAACCCTTGTATCTTCAACCAGATGACCTCGCTTGCATGCATATTTACATTCTACTTATAATTTTCACATAGCAAGTATTTTCTGTATGTTTCTGTAGTGTGATGTGTCATGTTGTTTCCTGGTTGTCAGAACAAAACCAGAAGCGGAAGGAACGGAAGGAACTTTCGAAGACCTGGCAGATCAATAGACCCCTCGTTGCAAGGCAAGTCTCATTCCTTTGACCATGTCTCTCCTAATATTTTAAAGTAAACTAGATTAAATTCTATTTTGAATATATGCATGCTTTATCTTTAAGTTAAATGTTATGTTAAAAGAATGTGAATAGTTCTGATCCAATCTCTTGTAAAGCCTTTTATGTATTTGTGTATCACTTGCTCCCTTGTCACCCTAGGACATCATGCTTAGTATATGCTTGTACTTAAATGTGTACTTTAAGTATTAAATGGTCAATTATATGATAAACATGCTTAAAAACCCTTTTTGTGAAAGAAAATGTGAAATAGGAATTGATAGTGTGGATGGTTTGATTGGTTGGCTGCTGTGTGTGTCGGGAATGTGAATGTCTCCTCACTATTGATTCATAAGGACAAGAACCTTGTGTTGTCCTTCTATCCAACATGATAACGTACCAACCACATGCCTGGTATGGGACAGGCACAACTTAGTAGCTTTCTGGGTATTAATCGTTCCCTGCATGGTATGTCGATCCGGTTTCTCGCATGGAAACTGATGGGCCGCAGATGGCCATGAGTGAAATAATGAGAGGATAAGGTGTAAGGAAGGAAGTCGCCCTAAGCCTAGATTGAGTCGTGCACGACTACAACCACGGTATTTTAGACTTAATTGTCTATTTACCGGGTAGGGATACTGTTAATAGTAGACTGCAAAATCGTTGTGTGATCTCGGCCTTGTCACATGCGTAAAAGTTGCATGGAGTTGGCCCGACTTGAAAGTCGAGTGAAGAAGTGGATTTAAAAAGAGGTACACCTTTGCAAAGTGTAAAAGAAGTATCGGATACTCTGTACTCCCAGGTCATGGAGTCTTATCGTGGTGGATTTTATCCATGTAGTTCAGCACAAGTAAATTTTGGAATATTTTCAGAATATGGGTTAATAAAAGTGATGACTCATGGGAGACCATCACACATAACCTTTTTCTAAAGTATAATTTAAGATTTCAAAGTGTCACTTTTAAAAGCTAAAATCCCCTTTTCTTGCAACCCTAGAATGAAAATC
This sequence comes from Pharus latifolius, assembly GCA_019359835.1. Classification (NCBI taxonomy): domain Eukaryota; kingdom Viridiplantae; phylum Streptophyta; class Magnoliopsida; order Poales; family Poaceae; genus Pharus; species Pharus latifolius. The sequence continues at coordinate 39,323,359 of CM033323.1, read as the reverse complement.
TACTCTATTCTTACATATAGAATAAAGACCTCATCTCTTGAGAACTCCTCATCTGTATAACTGCATTCTTGTAATGAGATTTGCAGAGCATCGTGTAAAAGCGTGCTCACCCTTGCCTTTTATCAACTTTAGAAGAGGGATTTGTCGACCCCGATTCCTTTGGTTTTGAGTACCATGAAGAAGAGGGAAACACTCCAGATGAATCTTCGTTCTAGGAGGGTCATGCGCCAAATTGAGTCAGATGTGGAGAAAACCCTTCCACAGCCACTACCGATTGAAGTGAAGATCTTTGTTGATGCTTTCTGTGTTGTTCTCTATGTTTGGTACCTTGATACCGACTCTTGATTTGACAAACTCACTATTTTTGTAACAACTCTAATTAACGTCATTCTTGGTGTTATGTGATTGTAATATTGGTCCTTGAGACATTGTACCTGTTTAATTACCTCTACTGTAGTTTATGTAATTGTGTTGTTGTTTTGAGCTTATGTTGTACCTTTCTGAGTGCAACCCACCTGGGCGGTTGCCACCGGATTCCTCAAATGAGGGTCCCACAACCACTAACGAACTGGGAACCATTGTCGGTAATGAGAATGGTGGCGCGCGAAGAAACAGGGAACAACAATTCGAATTAGAATTTAAAAACTGGCTTCACAGGCTTGCTAGGAATCTGTTAAGGATCAAAATGTTCTACAGAAAGGATGGGTGAAAAGGATTGGAGAAAGTTTAATTTTGGGAACATGGAGTTTGACTTTTCACGGCGGCCAATTGGCTACTATGACACAGATAGATGGTTAAGAGAAGCTTACTGGTGAAGCCAAAATGGAGTTTAGCTGAGTGGTTGGCTCTAGCGACGGAGGCCTCAACGGCTACTCACCGGGGAAGAAGAAGGTGAGAGAAGAGTTGGGACTTAGCTAAAATCTGGAGTTGTGAAGATTGCTTTGGACGAGAGGGGGCTTAAATAGGCGAGGGGCGGAGTAGGCTAGGGAGAAACAGCACGGGACTTGCACCGAGGAAAAGACCGGCTGAGCGCAGAAGGAACAGCAGCGAACAACGACGTGATGGAGAGCAGGCGGCACACCAACTTTACCAGCGGCAGTCGGGACGTTGGAACTTGCTCTGGTCCGGCAGTGACACGTACTCGCATGCAAATTGAATCCTCACAGGCGCACGCTGGAGCTGCAACTGCCGGTCGAAACACTGCCACGGCGTTGATCCAAGCAAAGACATGAGCGCACTTGCAGGCACGGGCAACCACGAGCATAGGCGATAACTGGGCTTGGCCGGCGACGAAGAAACGTGGCGAGAAAACATGGCGTAGCTCTGGTCGAAAATGCTACAGGACTCTGGTCGAAAACGATGTTGGGACTCTGGTCGAAAACGGCAACCAGGGGCTGGTCGGAAAGGGCTAGAAAAAGTTTGGGCTCAAATGCAATATCAGAAACTTGATCCAGGGACTGATTTGTAAATCTGGAAAAAGGGCTTAGATAAAAAGAGATTTGATCTCACGATTTTGGCACACTAAACTTAGAAAATAGTTAGCAGTGAAAAACAGCAAAAATTAGGGTTTTGATTAAGTTTTAAGATGAAACGAAAACAGGGTATTTAGGGTAATTACGGTTTGAAAATTTGGCGAGGTTGAAAACTGAGGCTTCGGATGAGATTTTGGAAATCTCACAGAAGAGAAACTTGCTCAGAATAGCAAATGGGAGATATTCGTTGAATCAGATACAGATTTGGAATCAATTTGTGGTTTCTAGCCTTTTTGGGCTCTGAAAAAGGACCAATCTACGATACTTTTGGGCTGATTTGTGAAAAAGGGTCAAACTATGGAGTTTTGCTATCAACTTCTGGGGTTAGGGTATTGGCATATCTTGGATTAAATTCTGAGATAACAGACTTGGATTGGGTCAAGATTTAGTGAAAACAGGGATGTTACAAGTATTCCCAACTGAAGGTCGCTTGGAAAGTTTGAACTTCTCCCACATGTATGTCTACTTATAATATATTATTCCAAGCTGTATAACTATTTAGAATATTTTTTCCCAACTGTAGGTCACATGAAAATTTTGAACTTTTTCCAACCTGTGTGTCCAGTTGTAATACATTATTCCAAGCTGTACAATTATTTGAAATAAATTATTACGAGCTGATCTATCATTGAGAATTTAGACTTTCAAATTTAAATATGTGAATTATTTATAGTAAATTTACCGCTGGGAATTGTGTCAATAATTAATTTTAAATATATATTTTTTAGTAATTAGGCAACAATATTACAACTAAAACTATAATATGCACTATCCTAACAGAAATCACACCACATTTTGCAATAAAATTATCAAAAATGGATAAATGCCACAATTATATATTATATTGAATTCTTTGCTTTATATAGCCATTGACAAGATTCGTAATGGTCACAAATTATTCAATTGACAAAACCAACCAAAATAGATATAGAATCTCTGAAATAATTACGAGAAAAATATCACTTAAGAATTCTTTACACCAAATGTATGCCCATATATAATATTCTTAACTTTATTTATTTTGTTCCAACTATAACTATCAAAAGTAAAATATTCCACTTTCAAACTCTTCTTATGATGTAAAATATCTCCATCACTTCATATGCTTTTAACACCTTACTGTTAACCACCTGCATAAGAAAAGATATCGATTACAATAGCCTTGAGATAAATACATACAAATCAATAACTTTTGCTTTAAGTAACATATAGAACATATGACAATTATAATAAAATATGGTTGGTCGATTGTTGTATAACAAGTACAAGTTGTTGCTTATGCGAATGAGAAAATTGTGTTGATTGTGACATGACTTGCATACACTTGATAAAAGAAATTAATCATATGAAAATGAGCTACTAGTTCAAGGCACAATTAACATACACTTAATATTTAGAAAATGAATAACATGTGGATTGTGTTGATAATACCTCACCTGTATAAAAGTATTAAGTATTTCCACTTAGTTACAACTAATTCTCTTGTTCCTTTCAACTGTAAGCATTGTTCTAACTTTATGAGTATTTTGTAAACTTGAAGTTAGAGCTGTTAAAGCAACTCAAACTCTTTAGTATAAAAGTGGTTTCACATTCATGCAGAAGCACCAACACCACAATGGATCTAATTTGCGGATTCCGTAGGACAATATATATGCGCAAACACAATCACATAACTAGGAGTGTTTCCATATATTTCAAATCCATATACTAAAATTATACAAAATTTACTGATGTCTAGCTATAGAGATAGATAAAAAATTGTTAAATAATTATGACTCTATATTACAGAGGACTACTATTTTTGTGTTTAGTGGTTACATTGTATAACACCTATAATCAAATGGCATGCACGCCTTTCGGAGTACAATGATTGGCTTTGTCCAAAGCCTTACTGACATATAAAACTCTTTAAGAATGATCAGTGATGGAAACTACTCAAAATATAGACACAGATAGTTTGCACATTATCCATGCTCAAATGCCATGTTCTTTAGGACCATGTGCACCAACTAATATAGAATTCAATTTGGTGTTGATCACTTGAGTCCTTGCATTTTATTACTTTGTCAAAATAGTCCTAAACATTCATCCACCTATGCAACTTGGGAATAGAAGAGCCTATTAACAAGAATTTGATCAGTATAAGACTAGTAAGTATAGAAATTTGGTGTTACAATTTGAATTCGTAAATATCATATCTAAATAATACTACCTGATTGCACACAGACAAAAATCATACAGCAACAAACTCCAAGTTGGAAGTCCCCAAATATCATATCTAAATAATACAACAATACCTAAATATCATATCTATATAATACTACCTGATTGCATACAGACAAGAATCATATAGCTATAAAAATAATACTAATATTACCTAATTGCAAATGATCTTTCCAAAGATGAAACTTGACAGCAACAATCTCCAAGTTGGAAGTCCAATCTATGAAATTTGAAATTATGCAAATAGAAAATAGATTGAAGAAACAACTTTCAAAACAAAAAAATACAAATGCAATTTAAAAACAAAGAACGTAGGGTAGGGGAGCTGTGGTTAGAGGCATCGTGGTGGGTAATTGTAGTGTGGAGGCTAGAGATGGCTCGATTGGCTGATGTGGTGGTTTGGTTTCATTGAGGCCGAGGGCTGTGTGGTGGGATGGGAGGCTAGATGTGTAGTATCACCACTGTTGCTTAGGGTCTTTGAAAAGAAGCTCATCTAATATATAAGTGACTTTGACTAAATAGTGGCCTCCATGGTAGGATCGCAATCACGATAAGTAGTAATTTTGTTGAGTTGCACCACCAATCCCAAATATAAGATAATCATGAAGTGTATTGATTGACATGGATATAAATAGAGCATCTATTTAGTGTTTAAATAGAGCAAACGTTTTTGCATGCATAAGTACTTTGAAATCATATAATTGGCTGACTTTTTAGAAGAATTAAAAGGAAACACCCAGTGACATAAATAAAATTGTAAAAATTTATAGAAACCTGACATCAGTTATAAGCGATCTCTCCGCAGAAAATATTGCAAAACACCAATGTTTTACCACTTGAACACAATGCTTCAAACTATGACATGCCAAGATGTATTGCTAGACGTGACTCATTGTGTGCCACCATGAACCAGTGTTTAATGTTTCAGCATCACAACAAAATATAACTTTAGAATTTCTAGTTATGTATTAGTGATTACTGGCTTAGTGATTCAATCAATGGTACCATCAAACATGGGAACATAAATTAGTAATATGACAACCAAATTTGTAGACAACCATATTCAGCAACATTCACATTTCAACAAAGAAAAAGAATATATGTGCAAAATAAAGTACAATTGAACTGCTAGGTTAATAGATTAACAGTTTTCTGTCTGCATACCAGCTTTTGTTTCTGGTCATCAAGATAGGAAGACAGTTGCATCTGGTTCCTGAGCCGCAAAACTGACAAGGTTGTAAGATTTCCCTGCCAAATCAACTACTTACAAATATCAGAAAAATATTTACAAAATGCTACAATAATTTGTAACCATGATCAAGCAAAGTTATTTTTCAACTATGACAAGGAACAATAGAACCCAGCCAGCAGATTGCATGTCATCAATCTAGCTTCAAATCAAGGTGAACTTATAGACCATTAGATAACGAAGTTGAAAGGAATTCTCACTTCAACTATCAGACTTTCGGATTTCCACAAAGTGCCCCATCTAAATTTATGTTTCTACTTCATCAAGTCCTTAATACCTATTGGTCTGCTGCTTAAACAACAAACTAACAGCATTAAAACTTCAATAAAAGCTAAAACATCCTATCACCACTGGCTAAGCTTATGTAGTAAATTCACTTTAGCATGGAAGGAAATAAAGCAATAATTTTGGAGTTCCACTAAAACTCATGCTCTGTATTGTTGAGGGAAATCTCCGCGGGACTAAGTCCAGGTAAGTTGCATCACATTTGCCCGGGGACCTGGCCTCCGGGGCCTCCCCGGGCGTCGCCATTTGCCAGGGGACCTGGCGTCCGGCCCCTCCCCGGGCGCCCCCATTTGGCCCCCGGGACATGGCCTCCGGCGCGGACCCGGGCGCCGCCATCTGCCTGGGGACCTGGCCTCCGGGGCCTCCCCGGGCGCCGCCTTTTGGCCCCCGGGACATGGCCTCCGGCGCCGTCCCGGGCGCCGCCATTTGCCTGGGGACCTGGCCTCCAGCCCCTCCCCGGGCGCTGCCATTTGGCCCCCAGGACATGGCCTCCAGCGCCGTCCCGGGCGCAGCCATTTGCCCGGGGACCTGGCCTCCAGGGCCTCCCCGGGCGCCGCCTTTTGGCCCCCGGGACATGGCCTCCGGCGCCGTCACGGGCGCCGCCATTTGCCCGGGGACCGGGCCTCCCCTCCCCGGGAGCCGCCATTTGCCCAGGGACCTGGCCTCCGGGGCCTCCCCGGGCGCCGCCTTTTGGCCCCCGGGACATGGCCTCCATCACCGTCCCGGGCGCCGCCATTTGCCCGGGGACCGGGCCTCCGGCCCCTCCCGGGCGCTGCCATTTGCCCGGGGACCTGGCCTCCGGGCGCCGCCTTTTGGCCCCCGGGACATGGCCTCCGGTGCCGTCCCGGGCGCCGCCATTTGCCCAGGGACCGGGCCTCCGGCCCCTCCCTGAGCGCCGCCATTTGGCCCCCGGGACCTGGCCTCCGGCGCCTCTGCGGGCGCCGCCATTTGGCCCCCGGGACATGGCCTCCGATGCCGTCCCGGGCGCCGCCATTTGCCCGGGGACCTGGCCTGCGGCCCCTCCCCGGGCGCCGCTTTTGGCCCCCACGACTTGGCCTCTGGCGTCGTCCCGGGCGCCGCCATTCTCCCGGGGACCTGGCCTCCGGTGCCTCCCCGGGCGCCGCCATTTGGCCCCCGGGACTTGGCCTCCGGCGCCGTCCCGGGCGCCGCCATTTGCCCGGGGACCTGGCCTGCCGTGCCTCCCCGGGCGCCGCCATTTGGCTCCCGGGACTTGGCCTCCGGCGCCGTCCCGGGCGCCGCCATTTGCCCGGGGACCTGGCCTTCGGGGCGTCCCCGGGCACCACCTTTTTGGCCCCCGGGACTTGGCCTCCGGCGCACGTCCCGGGCCTCATCGTCCTCCTCCAGGTAAAGTCTCGAGTTGTTGGTCACGTGCAGGTCATGCGAGGAGCGCCTCGGGAATCAGCGACCACCTGTCAAGCATCCAAGACGTTTGACCGGGAGAAGGACGTTCCTACCCCTCGATCCGATGGTGGCTTCCGGGGTAGTTTAGGTTTTTTGCTTCTTTCTGGGGCTATAAATAGCCCTTGTACCCCTTAGTTGTAAGCAAGTGATTCATTGTTATTGGAATAGCTAAACTCACAGGTGTGCTCCGGAAGCCTCTCCCCCGGAGAGAGCCTCCCCAGCCGACTCCAGTCGGGAGCGCACCGACAGGACTAGGGCCCCCCCGGGACCCGAACCTGTATAAATCCTCGTGTCATTTCTTGTGCTTGTCCGGCGTGGGACGACCGATCACCCGGTCAACCAGCGCCGCGTAATCTTTCCTAGGATCGTTCACAAAACCTGCCGGGGTATTCGCAATACCACGACACGTATCAAATAGCAAAACTACATAGTTCCTATTGGACAGCAGAATAGCTGCTATTAACAGAAATAAAGTGATCTTGAAGCACTAATGGCCATCAAAGAGCCAACCTAAATTTAGTTTTTTTAATGGAACAAAAGCTGAACCTCACCACAGTAATGTAACATCAGTGCTTCAATTCATAGGATTAGCCTAACTGCCTTTAGGATTAAATTTTAGTTATTGATGTGGAGACCCTAATAGAAGGCATTTTACATGGGGATTTTGTTTTGAACTATTAGATATGCAGATCAACCAATCCAAGAATCAAAACCAAATCCTCACATGAGAACTATCCCTGCTAATTAAAGTTTCTTCGGCCATAACGAGCAAAATAGGATCCCAGCACCACATCACAATTCACAACTCGATCTGAACAAATTGCAGTTTGCAAAATTTTGTTAAGTAGAACAAAAGCATTGCCAACGGACTACACAAAGAAAGAATAGAAAATTGAAAGCTAGAAACAAACAAGTTGGGTCTACATAGCAAGGGTAAAAATAGTAGATAACACACCTCTTACAAAATAAAAGAAGGAAAGAAGGAACAGGGAGAACAAATAGTAAATTCTTTGTTGTATTGGATTAGTACTTGAGCCCCATGTCACTCCAGAAAAGAGGGGAGCCCAATTGGGTTAATGCTTTTTTATTGTATGTCAATCATGTACTTTACTACTTTGATATTTTCATGCTAGGGTCTCTTGTATCAGATGATTCAAAAAGAGGAAAACAGCAACCTATGACATCAGGTCTACTCAATGATGGGTACATGAGATCAAAAAATTTAGTAGTAGCAGTTGTGGTTGCCTTGCATATCACTCGTCCATTCAGTTGATTTGTTGGGAAGGATATGATGAATGATATTAGATACCCAGTAAAACAAAGAATTGTACCAGCATGGGCTGTTCCAGTATGTTTCCAAACCTTTGTACTTTCAGTAATCATAGCCTTGTGCAAGCCTAAACTCGCTCATTCATTGTTGATGCTTGATTTCGTACCTCTTGCTAGATAATTTCTATACTGTTCCCCGTGGTCATCTTTCTATCCTTGTATATTGCTAGGAGAAATGTTTATGATCTTCACGACGCAACACTAGGTGAATGTCTCCATTTTCTTCTCATGGTTCAGTTCTCCTGTGCACTAAGTTCTAGAATTATGTAAATTGACTCATTCAATTTAAGATTGAAATATCTAGGTGTTCTTTTTGCTGTCCTGATAACTAAGGTTATAACTAATGTGACAAAGAATGCGGTGGGAAGACCTAGGCCTGACTTCTTTTGGCGGTGTTTTCCTGATGGAAAGCAGGTTTATTTTTCAGACATGTTTGTTTATGAATAGCATGACAGATTTTATGGTTTTTGTACTATTACTGAACATTAATAAAGCGCCATTGTTGCATGTGACTCAGCTTTGTGATCAAGTAACAGGAAATGTGATTTGTCATAGTTAGAAAAGCTTCTTAATGGAAGGACACAGGAGTTTTCCCGGTGGACACACTTCGTGTACATTTTATACCCTTTAATGTGTGTCTTTCTCACTAAATATGGTGTTGGGACATTTGGTTCTATGCCACTGGTAGAATTTATTTTTACTTGTATCATTTCAACAACCATGGCTGAAGCTACTATTATCTTGTGCTGTGAAGTGCTCCCCTACTTGAAGCAACACATCAAGTAAAACATATAACCTTTTTAGTTCTTGTGCTATGAAGTGCAATTATTAATTTTTTTAAAGTAAACAATAGGGTGCTCCCCTACTAACATATCATAAACAAAATGAGAATTGTTGAGACTAATAGAAGGAATAAGAATGCTACATAAAGAGCAAGTTAAATTACAACAGCATAAACCATCATTCTTTGAACACTAAGTAAACATGACAGGATTGACCTCATGCAACAATTTAACTATATAATTCTGGTACCATAACCTATTGCGCCCATGAAATTTGACAACATTGCTAATACATCAATGCACAAACCACCAGAAAACATACTGAGATTCGTATCAATCAATAAGTATATCGGCAATTTGTATTAAGGCTGTTCTATTGTTGATCGAATTTGCTTAAGCAAACAAGCAGATATACTCAAGAATATCTAAAGCATCCAAGAGAGAATTTCTTGAAGAAATTTGATCAATCATAACACTCTTACTTGTATTCACACAAACTGGAGGCAACTCCGGATTCACGGGCACTACAACCACAAGAGCTCTGCCGCGTCGAGCACCGGCCCTCGCTTCCCTCTGCCTCTCTGCAGTATCAGGGCCTCGCAAACCCCTCTGTCGCGCCGGGCCGCTAGCCACGACCCCTCGCCAAGTCCCTTTGTTGCGCGCCAGCGACCAGCCTACTGATCTGCCATGCTGCGCCGGGCCTTCAGATCTTCCATGCCACGCCAACCTCGTTCCTAGCCGCTCCGCCTCCGCTCTCCGCCGCTGCCGCTCCACCTCCTGCCTTGCCCCCATGCCGCTGTCGCTAGGGTTTTGAGTTGGCGGTGCGGTGGGGGATTGGTGAGGGATCCGTGGGAGAGCAGAGGTGGGGGTGTTGGCCGCCGGTGGGGGAGAGGCGCAGTATGTGGGAGGGATGGGAGGAGGGTTTTGGGGTGGGGTAGGGGATTTTGGTTGGGGGTCGGTGGGATCGATAGGTGAGGAGTGGCGAGGGATCGGCGGGATTGTCGGCTGGCATCGAGGAAGAGGCGCAGTGAGGATTTTTGGTGGGGGAGGGGATTTTAGGGTTTTTGGGGAGGGACATATACAAGAGAAATATATTAATTGTTACGTTCCCTCTCAAAATTAGATTATAAATCTAATGTATTTTATTGCTGAAAATATTCTGTTTTAGGATAAAAAAATATTCTCAACTGTCCCATAGATCTTAAATATCTATTTTCAAACTGATCTACAGCTTGCTATCTATTATTTTTTCTTAGCGGTAGATCTATTAAAAATAGTAACTTTTCCTAGCTGATAAATGGGTGAAAAATCAAAATTGTATTTTCATCTATAGGACCGCTGGTAAAACAAAGTTTTTCCTAGCATATAAAATATTCTCAGTTGTTCCACAGATCTTATATATTTTTTTCCAAAGTGATATAAAGCTTGCTATATGTTGTTTATTCCTAGCAATAGATCTGCTAAAAATAATAACTTTTCCCAGCTGACACATCGGTGAAAAATCAAAATTATATTTTCATCTGCAGAACCCTAGGAAAAAGGTTTTTCTCAGCAGTTTCACAGTTTGCGTTGGCCTACCGTGTTGTAGTGGGGATCGCATTTTCTCGATGGCCCGAATTTTTCAGGGTTGACCTGTATGCCTCGAACAAACAAGGAAACCTAAAAGTTTACCCGAATGAACCCCAAAAGAGCACTTTTCAGGATCCAACTTTATTCCAAATTTATTCGAATTACAAAGAGTTTCAATAAGAACATCTATATGACTAGAGCTTTTAAGGCTCATTACAACCAGATCAACAACATAAGCTTCTAAATTACACCTTAATTGAGAAAGAAATGTCTTTTGTATCAAGCGCTGGTATGTGGAACCAGCATTCTTGAGCCCAAATGGCATCCTGATGTAACAGTAAGTACCAAATGGGGTGATGAAGGCAGTTTTCTCTTCATCTTCTTCTGCCATGCTAATTTGATGGTAGTCTGAGTAAGCATCCAGGAAGCTCATAAGTTCAAAACCCCTATTGAATCTATCAACTGGTCGATACGGGGAAGGGGAAGTCATCGGTTGGGTAGGCATTTTTCAAACTGGTGTAATCGCCACACATGCACCACTTACCGTTTGATTTCAGGACCATGAACGGATTCACGAGCCATTTGGGATGGTCTACCTCATGAATAAAACCATCCTTCTGGAGTTTATCTAACTCCGAACGGATATCTTCTTGTTGATCAGGAGCAAAACATCAAAGCTTCTGCTTGATTGGTCACTGTCCAGGCCGAATTGCTAGCCTGTGCTCGATCATTTCCCTTGGGACTCCAGGATGTCGGATGGTTTCCACGCTAACACATCTACATTAGTCTGGAGGAAAGCAATGAGCTCGAATTCCTATTTGTCATCCAGAGCTAACCCAATCCCAATGGTTTTATATGGGTCGTATGGGAACAACGGAACTTGTTTACGCTTTTCTTCTGGTTGCGGGGATACCTTGATTGCATTTGATTCTTAGGTCGCAACCTTCACATCCCGTAGGGGAAGTTGATCGACCAGCCCCAGGGAAATGCGATCACAAGTAAGAGACGTATGTTGACTACCTCTAACTGTAATCTCGATTTGCCCAATAGGTAACATAGAGGAACCAGGAATTATCTCAAAAAATGGGTGAGCTACTGGCTTGATTTTTGATTGAGGAATTTGCATCTCATCAACGGCCTGAGCAAAAAGAAGGTCAAGGGAACTGCCTCCATCAACCAACACTCATCCTACCTTAGCATTGCTAATGATAGGGGATATTACCAGAGGGAGGCGTCGAGGTTGCGTCAATCCCTTAGGGCAATCTTCCCAGCTAATGGTCATAGAAAGCTCTGACCAGTGAGGGAATTGAGGCTCCCCCAAAGGAGCTTCAACATTATTTATCTCACGGCAAGTAGTTTTAAATTGACGCTTAGAAAAATAAGATGAAGAACCACAAAAAATAACATTAATGTGATTATTAGGTACTTGATATGGCATGTCCTCATCTCCGCTAGCATCTTTATTTCTGCTGGCTTGTCCTTGACTTTGTATTGTGGGCATAGGGGTCTTACTTTGGTAAAAATCATCCGTCTTTCTTAACCAAGTGCGACTATTTTGGAGGTCATGTGATGAAACATTGTGTAGCGGACACCATTTCTTCACTCCCTGTTGTTTAGTTTGTTTTTCTGCCTGGTCTCTATGACAACAGAAGGTGTTTTAAAGTTTTTAAAAGGAACCTTCTTACCTTTCTCTTGGGGTTGCTTATCGACGACGACGATCTCTCGCAATTGGCTTGTTCTAGTCTTCTTAGACTTGTTTGACTTGCCGCTCGTGGATGATTTAGACTTCTTGTTCAAATCATCCCCCTTTTCGGTCTTGAGACCTGGTTGATGCAGTAAATTACCCTTGTCCATCAACCAATTCCATTCAACGGCCTCGGCCACATCGGAATATCGATCAGCCATTTCGAAAAGATCCAAAACTGATCGTGGTAGGTGGATACTCAGGTCCTCGGTAAATCTCCGATATCAAACGGCATGCTTGAACGCCTTGATAACGGAGTTGTCAAAGATGTTGGGGACTGTATTTCTCACCCCCACAAATCGTTTGACAAATTGCCAAAGAGTCTTTGTAGAAGTCTTGCACAGACGATGAAGATCATCTTCCTTGCTAGGCTTGTCGTAAAAATTTTCAAAATTGTTGAGGATTATATCACACAACATTTCCCAAATATAAATGGATCCTTCAGGTTGATTGAACAGCCAGGTCTGTGCTGGACCTTCCAAGACTATCGGCATATAATTTTCCATGACCCGATCGTCTCCTCCGGCCGCTTGGATGGCAGTGATATAGATCTGGAGAAATTCAGAAGGATTTTTTGGTCCCATCGAATCGCTCAATCATCCCGGGTTTAAACTTATCTGGCCAGACTACTGCTCGTAGCTAATCGCTCCTGAAGGGGTCGAGTGCAATTGTCAGTAGTAATTACCACAAGTGAACGGTTGAACGTTGAGCACTTGAGGGTCGAATTCCACGAGGAACAAGCCATTCATCTTTCTAGCTTAGTGGATCACTAATTAAGTCAAAATGATTTCGGGGTGGTTTTTTTTCTACAACTAAGTTTAACAATCTAGGATTTGCAAGCTAGAATGAAAATCTAGGGTTTTGGGATTTCCATACACTAATACAGAAATGCAGTGTACTAACCCCTATCTTCTATCGGTTATTAGTGATTTAGTAGAAAACCGTTAGAAAAGGTGCCTCGCGGTCATAAAAGGCATATGGGAGGTATTTTTCCTATCGGTTTGTAAGAAACTTACCATTAGAAGAAGCAGAATGATTTCCTCTAGCGGTGATGAACATATTTACCATTAGAAGAGATGCATAAGTACTGACGGGAGAATGTTGTGCGCCGATAGGACTGGTCGACTTCTACAAATAGTTTTATTCTATCGGTACAGTATTTATAAACCGTTAGAATATATAACAAATTCCTATCGGTAGCCTGTTGTCAGCCGATAGAATAGTTCGTCTGCTACAAATTGATTTATTCTATCGGTACTGTATGCTTATACCGATAGAATATATCACAAATTTCTTCTTCAAATAGTTTTATTCTATTGGTAATGTATGTTTATACAGTTAGAAGATAGCACAAATATCTTAGAACTGTTCGCCTTCTACAACTAGACTTATTCTATCGGTAATGTATGTCTATACCGACAGAATTATTACAAAAATTCCTATCGATAGGATGTAGTGTGCCGATAGAACTGTTCTCCTTCTACAAATAGTTTTATTCTATAGGTAATATATGTTTAGACCAACAGAATATCTCCAAAAATTCCTATCGGCAGGATGTAGTGTGCCGATAGAACCGTTCGCCTTCTACAAATATTTTTATTCTACTGGTTATTGATGTCTATACCGTTAGAAGAGATCGAAAATTTCTTAGAACTGTTCTTCAAATAGTTTTATTCTATCGGTAATGTATGTTTATACCGTTAGAAGATAGCACAAATATCTTAGAACTGTTCGCCTTCTACAACTAGTCTTATGCTATCGGTAATGTGTAACACCCCTGTTTTTCCCAACCCTGGCCTACCTTGACTATCTGCATATCAGGATGAGATCTTGGTGATACCAAAGTGTTACCCTAAAAAGTTGGCAGCCAAACTCCTTCATTCAAGTCATTTTCGCAGATCAATCCAAAAGATTCACAAATTAGTCCTTTTCAGATATCTGAAGAGCCCCAAAAAGGCTAAAAGCCACAGATCATTTCCAAATCGTGATTTGATTCAGTGAAAACCTTCCCTTCACTATCCTGAACATTTTTCCCTTCTGGAAGAATTTCCAAAACCCTTCCGAAACCCTAGTTTCAGCCTTGTCTAATTTCTAAAATCCAGATTACCCTAATTACCCTGTTTTCAGTTCATCTCAAAACTTGCCTAAATGTCCAAAATTTTGTCATCCCTAGCTGCTGATCAATATCTTAAACCTTGTGGATTAATTTAGCAAAATCAAAACCCTTTCTACCTAAGCCAAATGCCAGATTTACAGATTGGTCCCTGGAATCAAGAATTTGTAATTGCAAATCAGCCCTTCTAGTCTTTTGCTGCTGTTTTCGACCAGCGCCTGGTCGTGCCCTCGACCAGTGCTGCATCGCCGGAGCCACGCCGCGTTTTCTCGCCGCAGCTGCCCACCGCCGGCCATCACTTCTTGTCGCCTGCACTTGTGAGCAAATGAACCACCTCGCGCGCACGTGCCAGCCACCAGTACCGCGCCATGACCAGCGGATAAACGCCCGCGCTCCAGAGCATCGCATTCGCGCGCGCAACCGTTGCCGTGGCAATTGCATGCGTTACGTGTCGTTGCCGGAGCTTTGCTACCGCCTCCGCATCTGCGCCATCACTGGTGAAGTCCCAATGCAATCGACAAAGCCTGTAGAGCAGCTACACCGCCAGTGCGCAATCACATCGCCGGTCACCGCTGTCGCAGCTGCACCCGGCCGGTCTCGTCCCCGGCACAAGTTCTCTCGCCGTTTCCCCCTAGCAAGCTCCGCCTCTTCGCCTATTTAAAGCCCTTCAGCGCTGTGAAGAAGTACAACGCTAGGACTTAGCCATTTTCCCAGTTTGCTCACTGTTTCCCTTTCTTCCCCGACGAGCCGATTCTGAGGCCATCGACGCCAGAGCAAACCACAGCCCCTCACTTCAATCCAAGCTCACCAATGAGTCCAACACACCCATCTTCCCGTGTCCAAGCAACCGATTGCATCCTAGTGCTCATCATCACCGGTGATCGCCGGAAAACCAGAAGACCCCTGTTCCAGAAATTAAACCTGTTCCAGTCCTTTTCATCACTCACTCCAGTAGAATCAAATGATCCTTAGCCCTCTCTTAGCAAGCCTGCTCAGCCATTTTCAAATTGAAGCAGTACCGTGCGTTTTCCCAATTTTCGCGCGCCACCGTGGACGTCTCACGTCGCCGGCGTGCCTCGCTGCTGCTCTCTCCAAACTAAAGCCACCTACACCTTCCCTGTAACCCCTAGGTGGTGTAGCCCAAAGCTTATAGCCTACATTGCAGTGTAGAGCCAGTTCGTCGTCCACCGTCTTCTCCAACTCCGGTGGCAACGTCGACGAGCTCGTACACTTAACCACTGTCCAATTCCTCTCTCCAGAGTAATCCACACCACCCCAGAAGTGTTTCCCCTCGGTCAATTTCAAGTTTAGTTAACTCCAGTTCCCTGTCACCGTGGCTCGTCCTTGTCCCAGGCGGCCGAAGGTTTCAACCTCGCCGTTCGTCGCCGGCCAGCCGCCCCAGCCAAATTCCTCCCACCAGCAACCTTGTCTTGATCCCGCCTACCTCCCTGACATATTTGGCGAAGCAATGCATGTGTGATTCGTCCAGACGCATGTGCCCTAGTTCGCTGCTGTACAGTGGCATTCGATTTCCTGTGTCCTGAGCTTTGCTGTGAATTTCTGTTAATTCAAGGGCTTTTGTGAAAGTCCACTTTGTCATTTAGGTCCCTCACAGCATTTGGCACACAATGCCACCTCTTGCACCAGTTTTGATCATCCAGAAGCCCTAAATCATCCTAGTGTCCTTCTCGGACATTGTCTGTTCGTGAACCGAATGCCGACCCTTGGCTTTCGTCGCATTCGAGTCTTGTCCAGTGAACCTAACCCTAGAATCCTTTTCTCCGCTGTCCTGTTTCTGCCCAATCTCCCTCATTTGCATTCATGCGTATATTTTACTCATGTTTTGTATAAAGCCTATTTTCTGAATGCTTATGTATTGTATGTGTTGTGTGTGTTCTTGTGCGAATGCAGAGCAAGGAGCAGAAGATTTGGAAGGAACGTTCGAAGATCCAGCAGATTTCTTAGACCCAACTTGGCAAGGCAAGTCGTCACCCTTGATCATGTCTCACCCAGTATTTTGAAGTAAAGTAGATTCACTGTTTTAAAGATATATGCATGCTGAATATTTGATAGAACTATGTTTAGAAACATGTGAATAGATATGACCCAACTTTCATGTGGAAACCCCTTTTTGATATCGAATCATCATGCAACCTTGTCACCCTAGGATACCATGCTTAGACTTTAATCTTATTTAAGTAAACATGTTGGATGTGAAATGGCTAATATGTGAGAAATGGATTTGCAACCCCCTTTTGTGAAATGAAATGTCAAATTAGTATTGATAGTGAGGATTGGTTTGTATGGAGAGGGTGCGGTGCGCACCAGGGAATGTGGATGGCTCCTCACTATTAATTCATAAGGACTAGAACCTTGTGTTGTGCCTCTATGCGGCATGAAAAACGTACCAACCACTTGCCTGGTATGGGACAGGCACGACTTAGTAGCTTTTTGGTATTAGCAGTTCCCTGCATGGTTTGTCAGTCTGGTTTCTCGCGTGGAAACTGGTTGGGCGCAGTTCGTCCGTGAGTGATGTGAGTTCAGAAAAAGCATGAGAGGAAAAGGTGAAAGAAGGAAGACGCCCTATGCCTCCGATTAAGCCGTGAGCGGTTGTAATCGTGACGGTCAAATGTCTCGCGTGGACAGACCAAGGCTATGTGTCCTGCGGGAGCATAGGCCAAAGGCTAGGAAGTAAGGCAGTGGGGAGGGCCCACAACGGTACTTGAGACTTAATTGTCTATTTACCGGGCGGGGATACTGTTAACACTGAACTGCAAAGGCGTTGTGTGATCTCGGCCTTGTCACATGTGTATAAGTCACATGGAGCTGATCCGACTTGAAAGCTGAGTGAAGAAGTGGATTTAAAAAGAGGTACACCTTTGCAAAGCGTAAAAAAGTATCAGATACTCTGTACTCCCAGTTCATGGAGTATGTTCGCGGTGGATTTATCCATGTGGTTCAACACAAGTAACTATTTGGAATGTTTTCATAATATGGGTTGACAGAAGTGATGACTCATGGGAGACCATCATATAACAATTTCTTAAAGTCTATTATAAGGTTTTCTAAAACCCCGCTGTAGAAAACAAAATCCTTATTTGAAAGATCAAAGGATTGAAATCTATACTATTTATAATTATAAGACTTAGCCCCTTTTCTTGATCACTCCTCATCTATATAACTGCACTTGTAAATAAATGACTTGCTGAGCATTGTGTCAAAGCATGCTCACCCTTGCCTCTTTAAACAAATCAGAAGAGGGATTCGCCGATCCCGATTCAGTTGGTTATGATGATGAAGCAGAAGATGGGAACGCCCCAGATGATTCGGAGTTCTAGGAGGGTCTCGCGCCGAGTTGAGTCCGATGTGGAGGAAGGCCTACCAGAACCGTTGCTGCCAGAAGTGAAGATTTTTGTTGTTGCTGTTTGCCTTGTTTTGTGTGTCCGGTATCTGGATGCCGACTCTTGTATGGATAAACTTGTTATTTTCATAGCAACTCTAAGTAGTGTCATTCTGGGCGCTATGTTAATGTAATATTGGTCCTTGTGACCTCGTACCTGTTTAATTATGTTTTATGCAATAACTGTTTTCCGCTTGATGTGAGTTTTGTAATGGTCCAACCTGTGTGCAATCCACCTGGGCGGTTGCCACGGGATTCCTCAAACGGGGGTCCCACATAATGTATGTCTATACTGACAGAATATGTACAAAAATTCCTATCGGTAGGATGTAGTGTGCCGATAGAACTATTCTCCTTCTACAAATAGTTTTATTCTATGGGTAATGTATGTTTATACCGTTAGAATAGATCAAAAATTACTAACGGTAGGCTGTTGTGTACCGATAGAACTGATCTAGTACTATAAATACCCGGGTGTGTCTCTTTCATTTGTACAGTTCGTCAGGCGCTCGTAGCCCTAACCTGTAATCTCCATGGACGGCCGGCGCACCTCTACCAGCGACCGCTGCATCTCGGCACCTCCATTGACGCGCACTAGATTTCAGCATGGCAAGCAAGGTACGTAAAATTTCGGCAATATTGTTAGATTATTCTAATCCGATTATGACAATTATTCTGCAATTTTTGTATCCTTCATTTTGATGTGTCTTATTTTCAATATGATTATACGGTGTTTTGTTCCTGTTTTTTTATTAAAACAACTAAATAATATAACTGTGGGACAGATAATGTTCAATTGCTTGCTGATCCTATCAAATGAAGAAAATTATCAGGATATATTTGCAATACAAACGCTATCTAACATAGTGAAATGCCAATAAGAGTATAAATGTAATATCTTCATCTCTCAGTAGGTTGCTCAATGCCAACTTGGACTTAGTAATAATTGAAATTGAAAGATCATGAAATTGAAAATGAAATTGAAAGATCATGAAATTGAAATTGAAATTGAAAGATATTTGTAATTGAAATTGAAATTGAAAGATCATGAAATTGAAATTGAAATTGAAGTTGAAATTGAAAGATCATGAAATTGAAAGATCATAAAATTGAAAGATCATTAATGTCAAGATATTTACAAATATCATGAGAGAGACAAATATCTTGATCTTCTCTGTAGGTTGTTCAATGCCAATAACATAGTCAAATGCCAACTAGCTTGCTCAATGATCAAGTGCATGTAAAAAGTTCATTAAATAATTAATATATGTATATTGGCAAGGTAATTTTTTCTGATGAAATAGAGTAGAAATGTAATATCTTGATCTCCAGTTGCAAGTTGATGTTACTATGACGAAGCACAATCTAACCTTCAGTTGGTAGTCTTTCTCAGATAGGGAGTCATGTACGAAACAGTAAACAATCTTAATTTGCTCTAGAATGCCTATTTATGATCTGTGCAGGTCCTTGGATGATGCTCGTGAGGGACAACATATTTCACGGTTCTTCATCGCAGTACGCTGCCTACGTTGGCTTGTTGGCCAAAGAAACGGTGAAGATCACCATCGAGAGCTAGAAAGAAACGGTGAAGATCACCGTCGAGAGCTGGAAAGAAACGGTGAAGATCACCGTCGAGAGCTGGAAGGACGTGAAGGGCGAGATCTTGGTTGGCTTGGTCGAGAAGATCCTTAAGCCCGGCGTGTTTCTCAAATCAGGACCTATAGAAAGCATCTTACATTTGTATCGGTGTTTTAGCCATTTTTTTGCATGCACCAGCTTGTGGCCAGATGCTTACCTGCTTGGACAAGAAGAATTGTTGTTATTTGCACAGCCATTCTACACCATTATTACGCATAACAACATCTTGCAAGGTAGGTTCTTTTTGTTAATGGAGTTGAGTTGATTTGATCGAGTCTCAGTCCGAGGAAATCACCAATACAAATGTAACTTGACGGCAGTTCCAGCTCCTCGGGCGTCTTTGAACTAAACTCCTATGGTTAAGTCCAATATGGTTCAGACATTTGCTGTTTTGGATGAATGGAGTTGTGATGTATCAGGTCTAAATTGTAGTCGGTAGTTGCATTGTCGCAACTTGCAAAGGTTCTCTTTTATGTAAATGTATGGGCCACTTTGTCCTCGTGATGATATGTTGTTAATTTCAGACGTGACTTTTCTAATATACATCGAATGTGTGAATTGTTGTATTTGTATATTGTTGTATATTTGTGTATCATGTATTGCTATTTGGGACATGAACTTGAATGTGTACATGGGAGTATTTGTGTATTTAATTGTATTGGTCGATAGTTGTGTATTTGTACTGCTGTTTCAGACATGCACTTGAATTTGTGAATTGGCATGTGTATGTTTGTACCTAATTGCTGTGTCATACATGAATCAGCTTGCTTTTGTTTTCAGCCATTAAGTAGAATGAGTTTAAATAGTACTCATTTTTTATGTTTCCTCTTGCATTTTCTTAAAGGAATGGAGGCAAACCAAGCTCTCATGTAAGTAGAGATTTTTAATTTCTTTGGCAAGATAGAAATACCAAGTACCTAAGAAAAGTATTTTTGTGTCTCCTAGTTAATCTACAAATTAGCATCTCTTGAAATATTTCTTTATCTTCTAGTTAAGATCTGTTTGATGTTACATGTGTTTGCTGTGTCATGCATTACTCAGATTGTTGTGTCATGCATAGCCCAGTTTGGCTTTGTTTCAGCCATGTACTAGTACCTCTTCTAACGGTAAATACACATATTTACCGATAGAACAACACATGTATTTGCTGTGTCATGCATTACCTAGATTGCTGTGTCATGTATTACCTAGTTTGGTTTTGTTTGAGCCATGTACCAGTACCTCTTCTAACGGTAAATACACATATTTACTGATAGAACAACACATGTATTTGCTGTGTCATGCATTACCCAGTTTGATTTTATTTCAGCCATGTACCAGTACCTCTTCTAACGATAAGTACACATATTTACCGATAGAACAGCACATGTATTTGTTGTGTCATGCATTACCCAGTTTGGTTTTGTTTCAGCCATGTACCAGTACCTCTTCTAACGGTAAATACACATATTTACCGATAGAACAACACATGTATTTGCAGTGTCATGCATTACCCAGATTGTTGTGTCATGCATTACCCAGTTTGGTTTTGTTTCAGCCATGTACCAGTACCTCTTTTAACGGTAAATACACATATTTACCGATAGAACAACACATGTATTTTCTGTCTCATGCATTACCCAGATTGTTGTTCATGCATTACCCAGTTTGATTTTGTTTCAGCCTTGTACCAGTACCTCTTCTAACGGTAAATACACATATTTACCAATAGAACAACACATGTATTTGCTGTGTCATGCATTACCCAGATTGCTGTGTCATGCATTACCCAGGTAGGTTTTGTTTCAGCCATGTACCAGTACTTCTTCTAACAGTAAGTACACATATTTATGGATAGAACAACACATGTATTTGCTGTGTCATGCATTACCTAGTTTGGTTTTGTTTTAGCCATGTACCAGTACCTCTTCTAACGGTAAGTAAACATATTTACCGACAAAACAACACCTGTACCTTTTCAGCAATGCACCAGTACCTTTTCTAACGGTATATGTGTGTTTGTACTGATAGAAGATGTGAGTACAAAATTACCAGCAATTAGTCTAATGAGCATTTCATGTATTTACCGTTAGAAATAGGTCCAGTATAAGTAAAACCCCACTCGACCATTGCTGAGCTACTGTTTTGTTCTGTTGCACTCTGTGTCCCTCTGTTTGTGATGAAAGTTCCACGCTCGCAGCTACACTGCTAGGGTGATCAGGGAAAGCTGGAAGGAAGTTGATTGCACCCCTCTCTTTAAGGTAAGCTTAATTGTCATCACTTATCTCTCTCTCCCTCTAGATATCCCTCCCTCTCTACTTGCAAGCTAGTTGTATTGTGTAGTTCCAAGCTTGTAGCTCCAAGCTTGGGAGCTAGCTAGCTGGAAATGCCTCATGTTTTAGGAGCTCACTAGCTTGTATTGTGTAGTTAGCTAGGTTAATTAGTGTTAATTTCGTCAGGCTAGGGTTTAACACATCAGTTGTAAGAGGTTGTACATGTACATATATATAACTTAATCGAGCAGTTTTCATGCATGGCTGACTCGTTAAATTTTGTTAATTGTAGATGGACAGGAAATATTGGATGTATAGAATAAAACATACTACTCTTGAATATTTGGATGGTGTGAATGAGTTTATTAAATTTGCTGAGCAACAAAAGGAGAGGAAGGGAGAGAAAGATATGCTTTGTCCTTGTACAGATTGTATGAACTTGAAGAGGTTTAGCAACTCTGATCAAATTAAGAGTCATTTGATTCGTCGTGGTTTTAATGCGTGATACACCCGTTGGATATGGCATGGCGAAGATCTTGAGGAAACAAGCACCACTAGTACCAATCAGCAGGACTCGGATGTGAATTGCAATAATATTGATGATCATCCGAATTTTGATAATGTTCATTCCGATGTGCACATAGATGATGATGACAATCTAGATGAGATGTTACGTGATGTAGAGGAAGATTACAACGAAAATGACTTCTGTGAATTTGAGAAACTGATTGCTGACTCTGAGAAGCCTCTGTCCCTGGATGTGCAAAATTTACAAAACTGTCTTATGTGCCGAGATTATATAACTTGAAGGCAGGCAACGGTTGGAGCGATAAGAGTTTCACGACACTATTAGATCTTCTAGCGGACATGCTTCCAGAGGAAATGAGTTGCCAAGATCTACTTACCAAGACAAAAATTTTTTGTGTCCGTTGGGAATGGAAATCGAAAGAATACACGCATGCCCAAATGATTGTGTGTTGTACTGTAACGAGTACTCCAGTTTGCATGTTTGTCCAAGATGTGGCGCATCGAGGTATATGCGTAGGGACCGGATTGACAGTGAACATCACGAGGTAAAGAAAGGACCTCCGGCGAAAACTGTGTGGTACTTGCCTGTGATACCTAGATTGAAGCGGCTGTGTGCAAATCCGAAAGTCGCGAAGCACTTGCGTTGGCATGCTGAAGCCCGGAAACAAGACAGAAAACTAAGACACCCAGCTGATTCTATTCAATGGAGAAACATCAATAGAACATTTGCTGAGTTCGGCGGTGAAGTTAGGAATATAAGGTTCGGACTGAGTACAGATGGTATGAACCCACATGGTAATATGAGCAGTCGGCATAGCACTTGGCCGGTTCTTTTATGCATCTACAATCTTCCTCCTTGCTTATGCATGAAGCGCAAGTACATCATGATGGCATTACTAATCTCAGGACCCAGACAACCCGGAAATGATATTGATGTGTTTCTAGCGCCTTTAATCGAGGACTTACAGAAATTGTGGAGTGAGGGGGTGCAGGTGTGGGATGCATACAAGAAAGAGAATTTCAACTTGCGGGCCTTGATACTTTGCACCATAAATGATTTTTCGGCCTACGGCAATTTGTTGGGGTAGAGTACGAAAGGAGCCAAGGCTTGCCCTATTTGCCTAGATGAAATTGAGAGCATGTGGTTGTGAAACTGCCGGAAAATAGTGTACATGGGTCACCGCAGGTTTCTTCTAGTGCATCACACGTACCGTAAGAAGAGGAAATCATTTAATGGGAAGCCTGAGAAGGGATCCTCTCCAGATTTTTTGATCGGTAAGGAGATTTACTCGCGTGTGAAGGACATCAAAGCTGAGTTCGGTAAGTATTCTATGTTGTATCTAAGCCGTTATGCCTAACCCTAATTTTGATGATTAATGAAAACAAAGTGTTTCAGACTAACTGTGCTTCTGAGATTTTTGATACAGAGCTTGTTCGGGAAGAAATGCGAGATGATCAAGATGAACCCGATATGAAGTGAAATAGAAGCACAAGGTGCAGAAGAGCAAAGACAAGACGCAACATGAAGATGCAAAGGATCTAAGGTAATCTGTAATTTTATTTTTTCCGATCTCGGCGTTTGGAGTTAGATCGGTTAAGGACTTTGTTGCTTAGATTTTAATCATACTATAAAAAGGGGTTGCAAAGTCCTCTCTACACTTCCAACATGAACCTAGAAACTTAGGTCATTGCATTGCATCATTTTGGTTGGATTTGATTTGAATTTGGTTTGAAAGATTTGGATTTTCAGTTGAGTTCTTGATAGCAGAAGAGTTTTTCAAATTTCTAGAAAGATCTAGGCAGATCTGATTTTTTCTTCTGTTGATAAAAATGTAGCCCTTAAAATTATCTTTCAAACGAGCTATTAAACACTTCATTTGGTCTTCTGGATTTAAAGTTATAACTATTTTTGTTCATGTTGACTGTCAGTTTGCATAACTAACTGTCAGTTTGAATGTCAGTTTGTGTTAACTGACAAATGTTCAGAGAGTGTGTTTTTTGGGCTCAAAATTTTTGTACTAAACTAACTGTCAGTTGGGGTTTTGACCACAGTTGCTTTTATCTGGGTTTCTATTTGTTTTGGTCGAGTTTTTGGTCGAACTGACTGTTAGTTTGCATAGCTGACTGTCAGTTGGGGGTTTCAAGTTTCCTTAAACGACCACAAGGCTAGCTATTTTTTATCTATAAATTTTGTCGGTCGTTGTACACGTAACTGACTGTCAATTAGTGCTGCTGATTTTCAGCTCTAGCTCCAACGGTTCTTTTGATCCTTGAGGCTACAAATAGGGGCTTTGGGCATGTGGTTTAGACAAGAAGCAGCATCATTCTCTTATACACTCTTGAGCTTTAGTTTTCTACACAAAATCTTGATCTGTTGATCAAGTCGAGTGTTTTCTGATCCATCGAGCATTCCAGTTCATTGCATTTGCATATTTGTAGTTTTCTCGGTGCGTGTTTGGAGGTCTTGAGAAGACCTCGCTGCCTATTACTCTTGGTGAGCGCCCTCACCTAGATGGTTCGGAGGCGTGGCTGTTGACCTCTCCAGTTTGGCGATTGTTGGAGAGGCTCGGTAAAAGTGTACAAGGCATCGGTGCTCGCCTTTCCGGAGTGGACAAGGACCATCCACTAGTTGATAATATCCTTCGTGGGTATTGAGGCAAAACTCAAGTGACTTGAGTGCTTCAACGAGGATTAGTGGAGACTGGGTGAGTCTCCGATACCTCGGTAAAAATCGATTGTGTTTGTCTTCTCCTCTTTATTGTTCTTGTGTTTACTTGATTTTGTTTTTAATTTAAAGTTTTTAAAAACCACCTATTCACCCCCCTCTAGTCGGCATCCTTGATCCTACACGTGGTATCAGAGCTTGGTCTCTCGATTCATTAGGCTTTACCTCCTAGAGAGAGGATGTCGTCTAATGATGGTTTCTCTCTTGGTCATACCAGTCGTGCGCCTATCTCTGATGGGACAAATTAACCCTATTGGAAAGTGCGTATGTCGGTATTCCTAGAGGCCATGGGGCTTGACGTATGGGATATTGTTAAACTTGGTTTTACTCCTCCAGATGATCCAGCAAGTCACTCTGAGGACAACAGGAGAAAACTACATTTAAATGCTCGTGCAAAAAATGCACTCATTGCTGGTTTATCTTTAAATGAGTTCAACCGTGTAAGCAATCTCACGACTGCTCACAAGGTTTGGACCACCCTCGAAGAAATTTACGAGGGTACTACAAAAGTTAAAGAGGCAAAGTTGCTCATGGTAAGACAACGATATGAGACGTTCACAATGTCATCAACTGAGTCCGTGGACTCCATGTTCACTCGATTGAATAATATTGTGAACGAACTCAAGGGGCTCGGAGTTGTGTTTACTGACCTTGATATTGTGAGAAAGATGCTCAAGGCTTTACCAGAAAGCTTCGACACTTTGGTGACGGTTCTCACAAACTCTGACTTGTCGTCCACGACACCGACCAATCTCTATGGGAACCTCATCACCCATGAAATGCACGAAAAGGAGAAGAAGGAAGCAGCCGAACCCTCTGAGACAAAGAAGAAGGCTTTGGCTTTCAAAGACGATGCTAAGAACGATTCAAGTGATGGCTCCTCCGACGAAGATCTTGCACTCATGGTAAAAAATACTCAAAAACTCCTCCGCAGGTTGCACAAGAAGGGTGTCAACATTGACACACGACCAAAGGGACCAAAGCAGAACAACTTCAAGGACATCATCTGCTATGGATGTCATGAAAAGGGACACATAGCTTCAAGATGTCCAAACAAGAACAAGGGATGGAACAAAAAGAAGAAATTCTTCAAGAAGAAGAATGAAGAAACCAAAGAAGCATGCTTTGGAGAGTGGATGTCCGGCGCAGAGAGCTCGGACTCCGACTCTGACGATGAAGAAGGATGCTCAAAGAAGCCAGTCGGACTAGCTCTCGGCAACACACCGACTAGTTCATCCCTTTGTCTTATGGCTAAAGGCGATGAAAAGGTACACTCTAACGATACTTTATATGATAATTTAGTTGAAATGATAACCGAATTAAATAAAGTTTTTGGAAAAACTAAAAAGAAGTATAAGGCTCTTAAAGAAGAACATTCTTCCCTACATGCTCAATACTCTGAACTGAAAGAATCATATGAAAGCATGCTCATGAAAGATATTTCTAATGCTCCATCTAAGGTAGATGTTTCCACTTCATGTGATTTAAATGATACTCCTTCTAGTAATCATCATATACCATGTGCTTCAAATGATACCATCCTAAATGAAAACAATGAACTTAAGGCACAAGTTGAAAAACTTGGAAAAGGTCTAGAAAACTGCTATAAGGGAAAGTATCACTTGATCTCATACTTAGCAAACAAAAATGTTCATTTAGAAAAGAAGGATTAGGATACTTTCCGAAGAAAGGAAAGAAAACTAATGCTAAAACTGTTTTTGAAAAAGCATGGAACACATTCTGTTTTAAATGTCATGAAACTAGTCATTCGCATGAAGCATGTCCTTCAATGACTCCAAATTATTTTGATACTTGCTACATGCTTCAAAAGTCAAAGAAAGATTATGCTATAGCAAAGTATGTTGGTGCACCCATGTTAAATTAAAAGAAGAAATCAATTTGGGTGCCCAAAGCTTTGATTGCTAACATTGAAGGACCCAAAAAGGTTTGCGTACCTAAAAGGACTTGATTCTTTTTATGCAAGTGAACTACAAGACCGGTGGGAGGCATTGGGTGCTAGACAGTGGATGCTCCGAACACATGACCAGCAACAAGAAATTGTTCACCTCACTGGAAGACAACTCAAGCGAGAATCAAAAGATCACCTTTGGCGACAACCGTCAAGGAAATGTGGTAGGCTTGGGTAAAATTGCTATCTCAAATGATCTTTCAATTTCGAATGTTTTGTTGGTTGAATCTCTGAACTTTAATTTGCTTTCCGTTGCACAAATTTATGATTGTGGTTTTTGCTGCACATTTTATCCCAAAGAAGTTTTAGTTGAAAGTTTGAAAGACAATTCTTTGATTTTTAAAGGCTTTCGTTTTGTAAATCTTTATTTGGTTGATTTTCATTCAAAAGATGAATCTCTTTCAACATGTGTTGTCTCTCAAACCTCAAAAGGTTGCCTATGGCAGAAACGACTTGCACATGTTGGAATGCATCAATTGAAAAAGCTTTTAAAACGTGATTTGGTTGTTGGCTTAAAGGATGTGAATTTTGAAAAGGATAAACCTTGTAGCGCCTGTCAAGCTGGCAAGCAAGTAGCTACTTCACATCCGATTAAGCGCGTTCTTTCAACTTGCAAACCTTTGGAACTATTGCATATGGATTTATTTGGACCTTGTAAGTTCCAAAGTATCGGGGATAACAATTATGGTTTTGTTATTGTTGATGATTTTACTCGATACATTTGGGTTTTCTTTGTTTCTCAAAAATCTGAAACCCCCGATTTTCCAAAAGTTTTGCAAAACATGTTTCCACTGAATTCGAGCTATCCATCAAGAAAATCCGTAGTGATCATGGTGGAGAGTTCGTTAATTCAACTCTATTTGATTGTTGTGGCTCTCTTGGAATCAAACACGAATTTTCTACTTCTTACACTCCACAGCAAAATGGAGTCGTTGAAAGGAAAAATCGAACACTTATAGAAATGGCAAGGACTATGTTAAGTGAGTATGATACTCCTACTCGCTTTTGGGCTGAAGTTATGCATACCACTTGCTATTTTATAAATCGGCTTTATTTGCATCCTCTTCTTAATTTGACTCCTTAAGAATTTCTTATTGGGCGTAAGCCAAAAATTTCTTATTTCCGAGTTTTTGGATGCAAATGCTATATTCTTAAGAAAAGAAATTTTGGTGGTAAGTTTCAAAGAAGAGTAGATGAAGGCTTTCTACTCGGAGACTCCACCACTAGAAAAGCTTATCGTGTCTTTAACAAAAATACTAGTTGTATTGAAGAATCTTGTGATATCGAGTTTGATGAAACTAATGGCTCGCAAAAGGTGCAAGTCTCTTGTCAAGTTTCAGGTAAAGATCTTCAAGAAGCCATGAAGAACATCACAATTGGAGACATCAAGCCAAGAGAAGAAGATCAAGAAGATGATGTCAACATTGTGAATGTTGATCAAAATGATTCATCATCTCAAGTTGATCCTCTAGAACCAAGTCAAGAAGAAGCAGCACAAGAAGAAGCACCAAGGCAACATCAAACGATCACCAAGGATCACCCTCTAGATCAAATATTGGGTGACGTCAGTAAGGGTGTTCAAACTCGCTCTCATATTGCGGCATTCTGTGAACATCATTCTTTTGTATCTTCTTTAGAGCCTAAACATGTTAATGAAGCTTTAAATGATCCTGATTGGGTAAATGCCATGCATGAGGAACTTAATAACTTTTCTAGAAATGAAGTTTGGACTTTAGTAGAAAGACCCAAGGATCATAATTTAATTGGAACAAAATGGGTTTTTAGAAATAAGCAAGATGAAAATGGAGTTGTAATTAGAAACAAAGCTCGTCTTGTTGCTCAAGGTTTCACTCAAGTCGAAGGTTTAGACTTTGGTGAAACTTTTGCACCTGTAGCAAGACTTGAAGCTATTCGTATTCTTCTTGCTTATGCATCATGTTTCAATATTAAATTATTTCAAATGGATGTTAAGAGTGCTTTCTTGAATGGTGAAATCTCTGAACTTGTCTTTGTTGAACAACCTCCCTGTTTTGAAGATTCTAAATTTCCAAACCATGTATTTAAATTGTCTAAAGCTCTCTATGGTCTCAAACAAGCTCCTCGAGCTTGGTACGAGCGACTTAGAGACTTTCTTTTATCAAAAGGTTTTAAAATTGGGAAGGTTGATACAACTTTGTTTACAAAGAAAATTGAAAACGATTTGTTTATTTGTCAGATATATGTTGATGATATTATATTTGGATCTACTAATGAACATTTCTGTCATGAGTTTGGAGAGATGATGTCTAGGGAATTCGAGATGTCTATGATCGGTGAGCTGAGCTTCTTCCTTGAAATTCAAATCAAGCAACTCAAGAACGGTACGTTCGTGAGTCAAACGAAGTACGTGAAGGACCTGCTCAAAGGCTTTGGGATGGAAGACGCTAAGGCAATCAAAACTCCCATGGCGAAAAATGGACATCTGGACATGGACAAAAGCGGAAAATCGGTCGATTCTAAACTCTATAGGTCTATGATTGGTAGTTTATTGTATCTCACTGCATCTAGGCCTGATATCATGTTTAGTGTGTGCTTATGTGCTAGATTTCAGGCAGATCCTAAGGAATTCCATTTAATTTCTCTTAAAAAAATCCTTAGGTATTTAAAATGCTATCCCAGTTTAGGTCTTTGGTATCTGAAAAATGTAAATTTTGAGTTAATTGGATATTTGGATTCTGATTATGCTGGGTGCAAAATTGATCGTAAAAGCACTTTTGGTAGCTGTCAGCTGTTGGGGAGATCATTAGTATCATGGTCATCTAGGAAGCAAAATTCTGTAGCTCTCTCCATAGCTGAAGCTGAATATGTGTCTGCAGGCAGTTGTTGTACTCAATTATTATGCATGAAGCAGACATTTTTGGATTATAGAATAATTTTTGATAAAGTGCCACTCTTGTGTGATAATGAAAGTGCCATTAAAATTGCTAATAATCCTGTTCAACATTCTAGAACTAAGCATATTGAAATATGGCACCATTTTATTAGAGATCATGTGACAAAAGGAGATATTGATGTGAATTATGTCAGAATAGATATGCAACTAGCAGATATTTTCACTAAACCCTTTGATGAATCAAGATTTTACTTTTTAAGGGGTGAACTGAACATTATTGATATATAAAATGCTAGTTGATGTGCTAAATGTATTTAAATTATATTATAATATTATTTTATTCTCTCTCTGGTCAAAACTGCTTCTGGTCGAAATTGACCAAACTAACAGTCAGTTCATCAAACTGACAGTCAGTTCAGTGCTTAGGAGCCTGTTCTTACCCTCTGGTCGAAGTCGTTGACCATGCTGACAGTCAGTTTCACAAACTGACTGTCAGTTATGTACAATTGATTTTGGTCGTAGCTCCTGGTCGTTCTTGAGTCTCAAACTGACTGTCAATCTCATACACTGACTGTCAGTTTCAAAACTCAGTTCTGAGAATTGACTGTCAGTGTGGTACACTGATTGTCAGTTCCAAGTTTCTGGTTTTGGAATTGACTGTCACTATATCTAACTGACTATCAGTTTGGGTCCCGAGTTCTAAAAACCCTCGATCTGTTTTCTTTGCCTCTTCACCTTCTCATCTAGCTGCCGCTACCACCGTGCGCCTCCTCTCCGCCCCCTTGCACCACTTTCTCCTGGCCGGTGTTCTCCTCACCGTTGGCGCCACCTGCTCGTCGTGCGCCGCCGCCGTCCTCGCTCGGTTCGACCACATCGGCCGCCGTTCCTCTGTTCGCCGGATTTGCTCTTCGGCACCGCACCTCCTCGTCGTGTGCCATCTTTGTGGTCCTCCTCGTCGTGCTGTGCATCTTCCCTGTGGTCAATCTGGTCGTCTTCTCCGCATCAGCGTCGTCGAACTCTTCTGTTCAGTTTCGGCCTCCTGTTCAGGTCATTTCGTCTCTCTGTTTCTTTTTTTCCTGTTTCATTTCCACCATGTCTGACCAACCCGAGTCCTCTTCTCATCGCGTTGCTCGATGGAAGAACGCGGCAAACAGTCATCGTTCATCGGGTCAGCCGACGGAGACTCATTCCTCACTGCCCCTGAAAGGGACCTAGGATATCGACTAGAGGGGGGTGAATAGGCGATTTTAGCAAATTAACAATTAATCAAACAATTAATAGTAAATGAGGGCAAATAACTAACACAAGAAGAACAATGAATAATTTTAATACAAGGATATATCCCGTGGTCTCGGTGATTTGCTGATCACCCCTAATCCACGTTGAGGCAACTCAAATCTCTAACCGCTCCTCTATCTAGTCAACCTTCTCTCGAGAAGTGACCTAGATCATGAGCCGGATTAGTGTGATGAGTTATCCAAACCTCGATTTCACTAATGATGCACTTTACCGCTCCGGCAAGGCGTGCTCAACCCTTTCACAAGACGTTTTGAGGCTTCTTCACAATCTTCCTTGAAGAGCTCTCCAAAACCTTCTCTCGAGCCATCTAGGAGCCGGCAACCTCCAAGAGTAACAAGCCGGTGATGATCACTTAACCTTCTTCTAGTGCCACAAGATTGATTTAGAGATCTAAATGCAATGCACTAGAAGATCTCAAATGCACACTCTCACAAATTCGAGAATTAAAACCCTAGAGTGTATGAAACTTGCTTAAACTCTCAAGGATGATGACAATGTTCACAAATATGCCAAAAGTTATGAACAGGGCCGTGCATGGGAGTATATATACCTCCCACAAAAAATATAGCCGTTACAGGCCGTTGGGAGAAAAAGATCACTTGGCGATCAGACCGCAGGTATAAGCCCGGTCAGACCACCGCAATTGCAACGGCATTAAACAGGCGCAATAAATGCTCACCTGCCCTTGTCAGGCACACTCACGGTCAGACCGGAGACAATAGCGGTCAGACCGTGAAACTGTCCAGAGATGACATAGTTTCTGGACACGTTATACGGTCAGGCCAAAAATTACGGATAGACCGGCCAGACGGTCAGACCGTAGTTCAAAATCACGGTCAGACCGATTTCTCGGTCAGACCGGTCTAACAAACGGTCAGACCGTCATAACACAATAATTCAGAAAGATAGGTCATGAAGTACCAGGAGACTGACCTTGCTTTTTACCTACGGACAGACCGACCTTTAAAAGGAATAAACTACACTTTGACATAACGTCGGTCAGTCCGAAACCCTACTCGGTCAGGCCGTCTATTCGGTCAGACCGGTCTAACAAACGGTCAGACCGGCTGAGACAGAGTTTGACATAAATGAGTTGAAACAAGCATTTGTCAAAGTATATGACCTTCTAGTATGCAATGCAAGTTGATTTTATGATTTGTGGCACATAGATGAAGTATTGTGTGATACACCACATGCTCCTCTTAATAGTACGGCGATTATCCTAAAATCCGGTCAAAATCTTCTCTAATCACCTTAGACCGGTAAAATGGAAAAGATCCTATTCCGTACCTTTGCCTCTTTGCTCGATGTCCTTTCTTCATCATGTAGCTCTTTCTTTGTCTTTCATTATCCTGTCTTTTGAGTTTGATCTTGACACAACTTAACAGGTAACGTTAGTTCAACATTTGTAATTTTCATTAATTACTAAAACACTCTTTAGGAGCCTAGAAGCTACAATCTCCCCCTTTTTGGTAATTGATGACAACATAAAGAGTGGATGAATGAATTTTGCGCATAAAAGGATTTTTCAATAAGCATAGTAGAGAAAGACACACTCCCCCTAAATGTATGAATATGACAATTTGGCATTTTGGTGGAGTTCAAACATGTATATAAGATGATATCTCAATTCATTCTCTGAATTAGCATGGAGTATCACAAGAGGATTCAAAACATCACATAGATCATAAATAAGACATTCAATGCAATACATGATATCAACATCACAAAAGTCATATGAAAATAACATAAACACAACTCATATATCATGAAGTAACAAAAGTGTCATCCAACATCAATGTCATCCACATAGAAGTAAAAAACTTTACAGCAAAAGATCTTTCATCATCTAAAGTTCTCTCCTATTCTCTCTCTCTCTTCTCTCCCCTACACTCTTCTCTCTCCCCCTTTGGCATCAATTGCCAAAAAGCTAAGAATCGGCGGGAGCATCATCATCTGGAGGATGGTGAGGAGGAGTCTGAGGGAAATGGGTGAAGAAGTGAGTGGAGAAGGCATTGAAGTGCTGCTCGAACTGATCTTGGCGCGACGAGAAGGTCTGGAATTGATCATTCAAAGCCACCAAGTCCGAGCGAGCGAGCTCAAGCCCCTGGAGAAGAGTAGCGAACTGATCCATCATCGGCTGATGGAACTGCTGCTGAAACTGTGTAAACCAGGCGGGGGCTTGGCTAGACTGAGTTGCCTGCTGTGCCTGAGGTGGAGGAGGAGGAGGCATAGGCTGAGCCGGCTGCTGCTGCTGCTGCTGATGCTGTGCTCCATGGCCTCGAGCCAAGATGCGCGGGTTGACACTAAACGGCTTATAGCCGAGATGTCTGATATCACATGATCTGCGAGGGAACTTCGTCTTCTGGAGCAGCAAAGACATGATAAAAGGAGCATAGTATAGGTTTGGCAGAGTGGTTATCGAGACATCCTCAATTGTCTTCAAGATAAAAGAGACAATGTTGATTCGATGACTCTTGAGGATGTGGTCGATGAAGTTCCAATAGTAATCCCGGACCACTTCTCGATTTCCACTATTTGGATGGATCGTGGCTCGGATGATTTTGTTGACCACAGCAGGGAGGACTTTGAGACCTGTAATGGTGCCAGGTACAATCCGCTGACCACCTCCCGGCTGCTCATAAAACTGGAGCCAGTCATCCTCATGGAGGTAGTCCTCATCCTCCATATTGATCCCCTCCTTCATTTCCTCATAGTTTATCTTGTTTGCCGCAGCAAACTCCTCAAAGGTGGCCTCATACCTCCTAGAGCCTGTCATCCACATGATCTTCTGGTCCGCCCATCTGATCTCGATCATAGCATAAAACTGTCTGATGGCAGTGGCGTTCCATGGGCATTTGTGCTCCACAAAGTCATAGAGCCCAATATCCTTGAAGATCTGCACCAAAGGAGCCATGACAGGCTGATTTACCACATACGCCCATTCGATCCACTTGTGTTCGAAGATATTCTTGTGGATCAAATGTCCGTAGAAGGCATCCTGCTGTGTCATCGTGTGGAAGTGAGGAGTAGAGGCGTCATTCTCATGATTGTAGGCATAGGTCGTCCTAGCCTTTGTATAGTCACTTGATGTCCAGTTCTTTTTCGGGCCTAGATAAGCATGGACATTTATTTCATCGTCCTCGCTCTCGATGTCCATGGCCACATGAGAAGATCCGCCACGATGAGACGACTGTTCTGTTTCCGAGTCTCCGGGCGAGGGCACCCAATCATCATCGTGACTGTCGCTGCTACTCGAGGGTAGAGCCCTTTTTGGCCGCTTAGCCAATTTCTTCTTATTGGTCCGGATGGAGGCAGCGCCTTGAATACCTCGACCACTATAAGATTTGGAAGAAATGTAGAGGTAAGATACTAGGAAACAGGAAAGCATGACGGGAATAGAGAAGACAACAGAACTGCAAATCCTGGCTCTGCTGTTGCAGTCGGTCAGACCGAAACAGGGGCGGTCAGACCGGCGCAACCGTAGAGTTAGGGTTTGACATGAATCTTGAGATTTACTAGAATTTAGGGCACAATTTGGACACAAATACGTGTGAAAAATACTTATAGCATCAATGGGATGAATCAATTTCAAGAAATGACCAGATTTGGACCAGATTCATCACATTTGCCCTAAACCTCAAGATGAACAGAAAACGAAATTGATAATGAAGAAGAATCTGAGTAAAATACCTAGACTACATGGTTTGGAGGTGATCTTGAACCACGGTTTGTCCGAGCTTTGCGAGAGTTTGACCGGAGAGGAAGAATCCAAAAAAAAGAGGCGCTTGTGAAAGAGACAAGTGGGAAGAGGGTGAAAAGGACAGAGACCACGGGATAAAAAGGTCTCTGGTCATGAAAGTTCGGTCAGACCGTGGGCAAGATTCTGGTCAGACCGCTGGAAGCAAGGATTTTAAGATGCTCTCTGGAGATTCATTCGGTCAGACTGCAATTGGATCGGTCCGACCGCTGGAAGGACTAAAAATCTTGGAGGATTTTTTATTGATTTGATGCTCATAAGAGATTTGGATAGGGTGATATATATATATAAGATAATTATAAGAGAGATATAGACAATATGACCAAAGGGGAAGTATTTATCTTATAACTCAACATATTTTTGTTTCACTTTACTCAATTGTCGATAAAGGAGTCTAAAAAGCACTAAGAGAGGAAGTTCAAGCAATCAAATGAGACTTTAAGCACAAGCAATATGAGTTCAACATTTCAAGCCACATTTGATATATCAATGACGTTAAGCTCATTTCGGAGTTTGCAAAAATGACTTTCATCTAAGGGCTTAGTGAATATATCCGCTAACTGATCTTCGGTTCTCACATTATCCACCACCACATCAACTTTGCTAACATGATCTCTAAGGAAATGGTGTCGGATATCTTTATGCTTGGTCTGAGAGTGTTGAACTAATTTTGTGGCTATTTTCACCGCACTCTCATTATCACACAAAAGAGGCACTTTTTCAAATTTTATTCCATAATCCAACAAGGTTTGCCTCATCCAAAGCAATTGTGCACAACAACTACCCGCGGAAACATATTCCACTTCGGCGGTTGATAAAGCTACAGAGTTTTGTTTCTTGGAGGACAAAGATACTAAAGATCTTCCTAATAGTTGACAACTGCCAGAGGTGCTTTTTCTATCCACTTTACATCCATCATAATTAGAATCAGAATATCCAATTAATTCGAATTTAGCACCTTTAGGATACCACAACCCTATACTAGATGAATATTTTAGATACCTCAAAATGCGCTTAACGGCCATTAAATGACTTTCTTTAGGAGAGGCTTGAAATCTTGCACACATACAAACACTAAACATAATATCGGGCCTAGAAGCAGTAAGATACAATAAACTACCAATCATAGATCTATAAAGTTTTGAGTCTACTGGTTTACCTCCTTCGTCAGAGACAAGGTGATCGTTTGTGGCCATTGGTGTCTTGATTGGCTTTGCTTCTTCAAGTCCGAACTTCTTGAGTAGGTCCTTCACATATTTGCTTTGACTGATGAAAGTTCCTTCCTTGAGTTGTTTAACTTGAAGTCCGAGGAAGAAACTTAGTTCACCTATCAAAGACATCTCAAATTCTCTGGACATCATATTACCAAATTCCTTGCAAAAATCTTGGTTAGTAGATCCAAATATGATATCATCAACATAAATTTCACATACAAAGAAATCATTTCCAATTTTCTTAGTAAATAAAGTAGTATCAACTTTCCCAATTTTAAAGCCTTTTGAAATTAAGAAGTCTCTAAGTCTTTCATACCAAGCACGAGGCACTTGTTTAAGACCATAAAGAGCCTTGGAGAGTTTATACACATGATTCGGCTTTGTAGGATCTTCAAATACGGGAGGTTGTTTAACAAATACTAATTCATTAATTTTTCCATTTAAAAATGCACTTTTGACATCCATTTGATAAAGTCTAATATTATGAGATGAAGCACAAGCAAGCAAGATTCTAATAGCCTCAAGTCTAGCTATGGGAGCAAAGGTTTCACCGAAGTCCAAACCTTCAACTTGAGTGTATCCTTGAGCCACCAATCTTGCCTTGTTTCTTACTACCACTCCGTTTGCATCTTGTTTATTCTTGAAAATCCATTTGGTTCCAATGACATTGTGTTCATCCGGATTTGGTTCTTCTACTAATTCCCAAACATTGTTGCGGGTGAAGTTGTTTAATTCTTCATGCATAGCATTCACCCAATCCAGATCTTTCAATGCTTCATCTACAAGTGTGGGCTCAAAAGAGGAAACAAAAGAGTAATTTTCACAAAATGAAGCAAGACGAGAACGAGTTTGGGCACCCTTACGCAAGTCACCAACAATTTGATCGACGGGGTGATCTTTGGAAATTGAGTGATGAATTCTTAGATGATCAACCAGGATTTGTGAAGTAGAGGTAGAAGGTACTTCCGGTTGTTGTTGAGAGGAGTCTTCCACATTGACCACTTCAACTATTTGATCTTCATGTTGAGGAGTTGATGAAGAGGGGATAGCTCGAGTGGATGGATCTTCATCTTGATCACTATCTTCTTTTGGCTTGATATCCCCAATGGTCATGTTCTCCATCGCCACTCTCAACCCTTCATTACCTACATCATCCAAGTTGTCTTGCTCCTCTTGAGAGCCGTTAGTCTCATCAAATTCAACATCATGTGTCTCTTCAACCAAACGGGAGTTTTGGTTGTAGACACGATATGCTTTGCTATTTGATGAGTATCCTAATAAAAATCCTACATCACATTTACTTTGAAATTTAGATAAGCGTGTACCTTTTCGCAAGATATAGCACTTACATCCAAACACTCGGAAGTAGGAAATGTTTGGCTTCCTTCCGATGAGAAGCTCGTAGGGAGTTTTCTTTAGTAGTCGATGACAATAAAGATGATTTGATGCATGGCACGCGGTGTTGATTGCTTCGGCCTAAAAGGTGTCCGAAACATTGTACTCCGAAAGCATAGATCTTGCCATGTCTATCAATTCTGGTTCTTTCGTTCGACTACTCCATTTTGCTCCGGTGTATACTTGGCCGAAAAGTCATGTTTGATTCCTTTATCATCACACCAATTTTCAACATTCGTATTCTTGAATTCGGAGCCATTGTCACTTCTCACTTTTTTGATCTTGAAGCTAAATTCATTTTCGGCCCTTTGAGCAAAGCTTTTGAAAGTGTTAAACACAATTGACTTATCATGTAAAAGGAATATCCAAGTATATCTAGAAAAATCATCTACAACAACAAGACAATAACTATTGCCACCAATGCTCACAAAAGTAGTTAGCCCAAATAAATCCATATGCAATAATTCAAGTGAACTAGAAGTTGACATTGTGCTTTTAGTTGGATGTGAGTTTGCAACTTGTTTCCCGACTTGGCAAGCACTACATAATTTATCTTTTTCAAACTTTACATCTTTTAATCCAACAACTAAATCATGTTTAACTAGTCTATTTAGTTGTTTCATTCCAACATGTCCAAGTCTTCTATGCCATAGCCAACCTTTAGATGATTTAGTGAACAAGCATGTACCAAGATTAGCATCATTTGAATCGAAATCAACTAAATAGAGGTTGCCATGTCTAAATCCTTTGAAAATCAACCTATTATCATCAATACTAGTGATAATCACTTCTTTTGGATAAAATGCACATATAAATCCAAGATCACAAAGTTGAGCTACGGATAAGAGGTTGAAATTTAGAGATTCAACAAGCAATACATTAGATATGGAGAGGTCATTTGAGATGGCAATTTTACCTAAACCTTTTACCTTTCCTTTGCTATTGTCTCCAAACGTGATCTTGTCATATTCCGCACCTTCGTTATTTAGAGAGGAGAACATGTTGTGATTACCGGTCATATGTTGAGTGCATCCACTATCGAGCACCCAATATTGTCCTCCGGCCTTGTAATTTACCTACAAAACAAAGTTAGGTCCTTTTAGGTACCCAAATCTTTTTGGGTCCTTGGAGGTTAGTTACCAAGGATTTTGGGATCCAAATGACTTTCTTTTTGGCACCAATGATCGGGGTTCCAAAAAATTTGGCTTTAATATCCCCATTGTTCATTTTCTTTAATACATAGCAAGAGTTGAATATAAGAGATGAATTACTTTTGCTAGCATGGCAATTTTTCTCAATATGACCTAAACTCTTACAATTGTTGCAATATCCCTTTTCTTTTACAAATACGGTTTTAGATGGAACAAATGCATGTTTTCCCTTTTTAGGAATGTAGCCTAGTCCTTCTTTTCTTAAGGAGAACCTTTGACTATCTAAAAGATGTCTTAATTTTGATTCTCCTACATAGCATTTAGCTAGATCATTTGTTAATTTTTCAATTTTGTCCTTAAGCTCATTGTTTTCAAGACTAAGCACATGATCATCAATTTTAGGTCTAGATGGGAATTCAATTAAATCTTCACAAGAAGTTGATATGCTAGACGTAGACATCATGGGCAAGTCATTTAACATATTGCAAGTGATGCCTATGTCATTACCCATGTTGTTGGCTTTATGAGTAATTAGTGAGTCATGAGCTTCCTTAAGCATCTCATGAGTTTCTTTGAGACTCTCATGAGATGTGTTTAGCTCTTCATAGGAATTTTGAAGAGTTTTGTATCTCTTATTCAATTCCTTGAATTTTTCTTTTTCTTTAATCATATAGTCATCAAAATCGGTGATCATCTCAACTAGGTCATCATAAGTATATTCATCTTCGTCACATGATGCCTTCGATTCTCCTTTAGCCATGAGGCAATGAGGAGTGGAGAATAGAGATGGAGCTTCCTTGATAGCTACCCCGGCGAGTCCTTTGGTTGATGCTTCATCTTCATCTTCGGAATCAGAACTTGAAGCATCCGAATCCCATTCAATGAAGCATGCTTGTCCATCCTTCTTCTTCTTGTAATATTTCTTGAAAACCTTCTTCTTGCTCTCTCCTTCCTTTTCGTACTTCTTCTTCTTCACCGATTTTTCTTCTTCCTTGTTTTTGCATTGTGCGGAGATGTGACCCTTTTCACCGCAATCAAAGCATCTTCTCTCTTCAAATGGGTTCCTCTTGGATGATTGTCCTTTCTTGAAGGACTTTCCTTCATATCTCTTCTTCATGAACCGCTTGAACTTTCTCACAAATAGAGCCATTTCCTCATCGGTGTCTCTCTCATCACTTTCTTCTTCATTGTCTTCCCTTTTGGAAGCTTGAACTTTTAGTGCTATGTTCTTCTTCTTGGAGTCGGAAGCCTCATCTTTCACTTCTTTTTGAGATTTCTTGAATCTGTCATGATTGAGAATCTCACTCAAGACTTCCAACGGAGTCACACTCTTCAAGTTCGAACGCACAAGTAAGGTTACAATTGTATCATATTTTGAAGGTAAAGCTCTAAGAAACTTATGACAAAATTCCACATTTGTGACATCCATACTAAGCCCTTTTAACTCATTTACTATGTTATTTAATCGGTTAAACATCTCCGATACATCTTCATTGGACAACATAGCAAACTTTTCAAATTGGCCCTTATGGATAAATAATTTTGCATCCTTGACCATCGAGGTTCCTTCATGAATATCCATAAGATTTCTCCAAATATCATGAGCCGTTTCAAGTTTACAAATTCTATTAAATTCACCTAGATTTAGAGCACTATAAAGAACATTCATGGCTTGAGCATTGGCTAAGGCATTATCTCTATCTAGGTTAGTCATGTCATCATCATCAAGAATTGCAAAGCCCTCATCCACCACTTTCCAAATTTTTCCACCCATGGCTTTAAGATAAACCATCATTCTAGTTTTCCAATAAGTATAGTTAGATCCATCAAAGAGTGGTGGTTTGCAAATATTGATCCGACCCACACTAGCCATCTTTATCCTACTCTGGGATGGTTAAATCTTCTAAATATGGAGTCCTAGCTCTGATACCAATTGAAAGGGATCTAGGATATCGACTAGGGGGGGTGAATAGGCGATTTTAGCAAATTAACAATTAATCAAAAAATTAATAGTAAATGAGAGCAAATAACTAACACAAGAAGAACAATGAACAATTTTAACACAAGGATATATCCCGTGATCTCGGTGATTTGCCGATCACCCCTAATCCACGTTGAGGCAAACTCAAATCTATAACCGCTCCTCTATCTAGTCAACCTTCTCTCGAGAAGTGACCTAGATCTTGAGTCGGATTAGTGTGATGAGTTATCCAAACCTCGATTTCACTAATGATGCACTTTACCACTCCGGCAAGGCGTGCTCAACCCTTTCACAAGACGTTTTGAGGCTTCTTCACAATCTTCCTTGAAGAGCTCTCCAAAACCTTCTCTCGAGCCGTCTAGGAGCCGGCAACCTCCAAGAGTAACAAGCCGGTGATGATCACTTAACCTTCTTCTAGTGCCACAAGATTGATTTAGAGATCTAAATGCAATGCACTAGAAGATCTCAAATGCACACTCTCACAAATTCGAGAATTAAAACCCTAGAGTGTATGAAACTTGCTTAAACTCTCAAGGATGATGACAATGTTCACAAATATACCAAAAAGTAATGAACAGGGCCGTTCATGGGAGTATATATACCTCCCACAAAAAATATAGCCGTTACAGGCCGTTGGGAGAAAAAGATCACTTGGCGATCAGACCGCAGGTATAAGCCTGGTCAGACCGCTGCAATTGCAACGACATTAAACAGGCGCAATAAATGCTCACCTGCCCTTGTCAGGCACACTCACGGTCAGACCGGAGACAATAGCGGTCAGACCGTGAAACTGTCCAGAGACGACATAGTTTCTGGACACGTTATACGGTCAGGCCGAAAATTACGGACAGATCGGCCAGACGATCAGACAGTAGTTTAAAATCACGGTTAGACCGATTTCTCGGTCAGACCGGTTTCTCGGTCAGACCGTCATAACACAATTATTCAGAAAGATAGGTCATGAAGTACCAGGAGACTGACCTTGCTTTTTACCTACGGACAGACCGACCTTTAAAAGGAATAAACTACACTTTGACATAACGTCGGTCAGTCCGAAACCCTACTCGGTCAGTCCGTCTATTCGGTCAGACCGGCTGAGACAGAGTTTGACATAAATGAGTTGAAACAAGAATTTTTCAAAGTATATGACCTTGTAGTATGCAATGCAAGTTGATTTTATGATTTGTGGCACATAGATGAAGTATTGTGTGATACACCACATGCTCCTCTTAATAGTACGGCGATTATCCTAAAATCCGATCAAAATTCTTCTCTAATCACCTTAGACCGGTAAAATGGAAAAGATCCTATTTCGTACCTTTGCCTCTTTGCTCAATGTCCTTTCTTCATCATGTAGCTCTTTCTTTGTCTTTCATTATCCTGTCTTTTGAGTTTGATCTTGACACAACTTAACAGGTAACATTAGTTCAACATTTGTAATTTTCATTAATTACTAAAACACTCTTTAGGGGCCTAGAAGCTACAGCCCCCCAAGCCTGTCCCCGTGGATTTCTCC
The DNA here is from genome assembly GCA_019359835.1 of Pharus latifolius. NCBI lineage: Eukaryota > Viridiplantae > Streptophyta > Magnoliopsida > Poales > Poaceae > Pharus > Pharus latifolius. The sequence goes on along the minus strand of CM033323.1, from coordinate 39,281,411 downwards.
CGGTGGCACGCAAGCCGCCTTCGCACCCTGCGTTCCTCAAACCCCTATCTCTCACCGCGTCCCACTGGTCGCGACGCGTGCGACATCCTTACCTGTTACAGAAACCTCCACCTAGACCTGTTCACCAGTGTCTACAGCCGCGCACCCATCTTCGCTCACCGCTCTCTGTCGTGGGGTACGATCGCCTCTCGCACAGGCATCGTCACCCTCGCAGACCTTTTTGGCTCCGTAGGGATTCGCGACCTTGTCTCCAATTCTTCTCTTCACTGGGCCGAGGGGCCCATTCGCCAGTTTTATTCCACCGTCTTCATTTCTCCCCAGCGCAATTTCATGACCTTCATGACGGGCCTCCAGGTCTACACCGTCACCAAGGAGCATATTGAGTCTGCGCTTGGACTGGTTCGCCCTAATTCTGGGCGCCAGCTCCACACCCTTCCAAATCTCGAGCATTGGGAGGTGGCCATGCTCTATTCAGGCCCCTTCCAGCTCCGTCACATCGCCGGCCTGTGCCGCGATGTTGGCTTGGCTCTGCGGGTTCTTCGCATCACTCTAGTCCCTATGTCTGGCGATAGGGCTAGAGTCACTTATCTGGCCCTCCATGTGTTGATTTCCATCTTCCAGGAGGAGCCATTCGACGTTGCTGATCTCATCATCGGTGAGATTCAACACGTCCTTCTCTTTCCGTGTCGTCAGTTGATATACGCTCCGTATATCATGGCAGTGCTCCTGCATATCTGGGCCGTCGACTCTGAGCTCCCGAGGCCCCATCATCCTCTGCTCTTCTATCCTCTGGGCCAAAATGAACGCCGACTCGGTGCTCGTCGTGCCGCAGCTGCTGACCCTGATTCTCCCGCATCAGATGATGATGCTGCGGGGGAGTCAGAGGACGAGGCTCCACTCAGGAGACGGCTCCAGCACCGGCTGCAGGGACAGGCACCGGATCTGCATCCTCTTCCGCTTCTCAACACGATTAGGTGATCCAGGTGCAGCAGCAGATCCTCAGCACCCAGGCGGAGCATCATCAGATGTTGCTTCGCTTGCTTGCTCAGCAGGAGGAGATACTGCGTCGCCTGCCTGCTTCAGGTTCTCTGGTCCCTCGCAAGAGGGCCCGACCAGCTGCATCTTCACCGAGCATAGCTTAAGGACCAGCTGATCTAGCTCCTGCGGTACTGCTCCAGCCTCTGCAGCGCCAGCACCTGCTTTTCCTGCTACAGCTGCTACTCCTCCTGCATCCCCAGTCGTCGACCCGACTGCATCTCTAGCAGGCTCCAGAGATACAGCCGTTCTAGGAATTTCTTCTGATGATGAGCATTAGGCTCTATTTTTATGTATTGCCTCCCTTTTTTTGCTTGATGCCAAAGGGGGAGAAGTATTTTATATATGTGACTCTGGATGGATGTATGACTTTCTATGTTTTATGATTATGATGATTTTGATGGTTGGATGTCTATGTCTGGATTCTGACTTTGGTTTATTATATATATGTCTCTGTGATTCTGGATATGGATATGATGTTTTTTTTTTTGTTTCGTGTAGCTCTGATACTTGATGATGTATATGTGTTTCATCTGATACTTTGATATATGTGTTGGTTTTTGCTCTGATACATTTTGGTATGATGAGATGCATATACTCAGGGGGAGTTAGTTCATTTATTATTTTTATCAAACACTTGTTGTCATCAATCATCAAAAAGGGGGAGATTGTTGCATCTAGGCCATTATGCCTAACCCTAAATTTGATGATTAATGAAAATAAAGTGTTTCAGACTAACTGTGCTTCTGAGATTTTTGATACAAAGCTTGTTTGGGAAGAAATGCGAGATGATCAAGATGAACCCGACATGAAGTGAAACAGAAGAACAAGGTGTAGAAGAGCAAAGACAAGACACAAACATGAAGATGCAATGGATCTAAGGTAATCTGTAATTTTATTTTTTCCGATCTCGGCGTTTGGAGTTAGATCGGTTAAGGACTTTTTGGTTGGATTTGATTTGAATTTGGTTTGAAAGATTTGGATTTTAAGTTGAGTTTTTGATAGCAGAAGAGTTTTTCAAATTTCTAGAAAGATCTAGGCAGATCTGGTTTTTGCTTCTGTTGACAAAAATGTAGCCCTTAAAATTATCTTTCAAACGAGCTATTAAACACTTCATTTGGTCTTCCGAATTTAAAGTTATAACTGTTTTTGTTCATACTGATTGTTAGTTTGCATAACTGACTGTCAGTTTGAATGTCAGTTTGTGTTAACTGAAAAATGTCCAGAGAGTGTGTTTTTCGGGCTCAAAATTTTTGTACTAAACTGACTGTCAGTTTGTCCATACTGATTGTCGGTTGGGGTTTCTACCACAGTTGTTTTTATCTGAGTTTCTATTTATTTTGGTCGAGTTTTTGGTCGAACTGACTGTCAGTTTGCATAACTGACTGTCAGTTGGGGGTTTCAAGTTTCCTTAAACGACCACAAATGGCTAGCTATGTTTTATCCATAAATTTTGTCGGCCGTTGTACACGTAACTGACTGTCAGTTAGTGTTGCTGATTTTTAGCCTTAGCTCCAACGGTTATTTTGATCCTTGAGGCTATAAATAGGGGCTTTGGGCATGTGGTTTAGACAAGAAGCAGCATCATTCTCTTATACACTCTTGAGCCTTAGTTTTCTACACAAAATCTTGATCTGTTGATCAAGTCGAGTGTTTTCTGATCCACCGAGCATTCCAGTTCATTGCATTTGCATACTTGTAGTTTTCTCGGTGCGTGTTTGGAGGTCTTGAGAAGACCTCGCTGCCTATTACTCTTGGTGAGCGCCCTCACCTAGACGGTTCGAAGGCGTGGCCGTTGACCTCTCCAGTTTGGAGATTGTTGGAGAGGCTCGGCAAAAGTGTACAAGGCATCGGTGCTCGCCTTTCTGGAGTGGACAAGGAGCAACCACTAGTTGATAATATCCTTCGTGGGTATTGAGGAAAAACTCAAGTGACTTGAGTGCTTCAACGAGGATTAGTGGAGACTGGGCGAGTCTTCGATCCTCGGTAAAAATCGATTGTGTTTGTCTTCTCCTCTTTATTGTTCTTGTGTTTACTTGATTTTGTTTTTAATTTAAAGTTTTTAAAAGCCTCGTATTCACCCCTCTTCTAGTCGGCATCCTTGATCCTACATTCTAAACCTCGAGAAAAAAATGTTTGGAAGAAGAGATCCATTCTTTGGGATCTACCGTACTGGGAGCACTTACAAGTTCGACATTGCATTGACGTCATGCATGTAGAGAAAAATATCTGTGACAGTTTGATTGGTTTGTTGTTGAACGTTCCGGGAAAGTCAAAGGATGGTGTGAAAGCTCGTCGTGACATGGTAGAAATGGGGTAAGGACTGAGGTTGCACCTTTGGAGAAGGGAAAGTGTACATACCTCCCCCTGGCCTGCTATACGTTGTCCAAAAACGAAAAAACAAAACTCTGTTGGTGCCTGCACGGCGTTAAAGTTCCATGTGGGTATTCTGCGAACTTGAAAAAACTTGTGTCCATGAATGACCTAAAACTGGTTGGCACGAAGTCCCACGACTGTCATGTGCTGATGTCACAAATGCTTCCCATTGCTATCAGAGGCATTCTCCCAGTTAAAGTCAAAGAGACAATCACAAACCTATGTTATTTCTTCAATGCAATATCTTGCAAGATAAGTACGTGCACTCGTACTATAAGTTAATTAGCTCCATTTGTAGAGCTTAATTAGAAGATTTTTCTGATATGAATATTTGGCGCAACTGTGTCCTCGTAGGTAATTGATCCGGATGGACTGGACGCTTTGCAACGCGACGTGGTTACAACTCTTTGTCAGCTCCAGATGTATTTCCCTCCATCCTTTTTTGATGTTATGGTCCATCTGATGGTTCACCTTATCAAAGAAATTAAGTTTTGTGGACCCGTGTGCCTGCGCTACATGTATCCATTTGAGAGATTTATGGGTGTATTGAAGGGATACGTAAGGACTCATCGTCGACCCGAGGGGAGTATCATGGAAGGTTATGCCGCCGAGGAGGTGATTGAATTTTGCACAGATTATATGGCTGGGGTTGACCCAATTGGCGTTCCTAGGTCCCGACACGAGGGTAGGCTTCAGGGCATCCGAACGATTGGATTCAAAGCTATCGTCCCCGCCCGTGATGTGTATGCCAAATCACATTTTTGGGTCTTACAACACATGACGGAGGTCGAGCCATACATACACGAGCACAAGGTAATGTTACGGTTGCAGAATCCTTTGAAGTCAGAGATTTGGGTCACCAGAGAACATAACAAGAAATTTTCTAGGTGGATCCAAGGAAGAGTCACGCGAGCTGCCGAGGGCTCCATAAGTGAAACTGTTACATGGTTGGCTAGAGGCCCAAGATTCACTGTAGGGACTTGGCAGGGGTACGACATCAATGGGTATTCATTTTACACAAGAGCTCAAGATGCCAAGAGTAGCACGCAATGTAGCGGAGTCACACTGTTTGTTATTTTCGAGGATGCCAGGTCAGTAAGGGCGCTGAACTCATATTACGATGCTATTGATGAAATATGGGAGCTCGATTATGGATTATTTAAGATTCCCTTGTTTCGATGCCAATGGGTCGAAATCCCTCGAGGTGTTCAAGTTGACAGTTACGGGTTTACTCTCGTCGATCTTGATAGAGTCGGACACCAAGACGATCCATTCATACTTGCAAAGCAAGCCATACAGGTATGCTACATCGTTGACCCAGCCAATCCAAACTTGCACGTTGTCCTCCACAGCAAGAGACGTATTGTTGGGGTTGAAGACGTTGTCGACGAAGAGGAGTATAACCAATTCGACGAAATACCTCCGTTTTTAGAGGACATTCAATCTATCCCTATTGAAGATATCGATGAAACAACGTATCTGTGAGATGATCACGAAGAAGGATTATGGGTTGAGAACCATTGATGATTATTTTCTATTTCAGGGAAAAATACCAAGCAAACAGCCCACAAGTTGTGCATCAAGGTGAGGAATTTATCATTAATACATCAGGCAATACATTTTTCTTTAGAAGTTAATGATAAGCTTGTTCATAGCATTAATATATCTCAATTTTACTCCACAGCATGAGTTCTAACATGTATAGTACCTTTATCGTGTAAGAACTTAATTCTTCAAATTTTCTTGCCAAAATCTCATTGCTGCCTCTTGCTTCTTTAAAAATTAAGCTCTTCAAAAATCCCATTCCCTGAAGCATCATTTTCTCATTGCAGCCTCTTGCTTCTTCAAAAATTAAGCTCTTCAAAAATCCCATTCCCTGAAACATCATTTTCTAATGCCCTGCCCACTTCAAATATTAACTCTGCGAAAAATTTATTTGTTCTATCGGTATTTTGTTGTTTGTACCGATAGAAAAGGGCATCCACTACTTCAAATATTGCTGGGAATAATTTACTTGTTCTATCGGTATTATTTTGTTGTACCGTTAGAATAAATACATTGGTCTGATGGTATTTTGTTGTTTGTACCAATAGAAAAGGGCATCCACTACTTTATTACACATGGCCCTTGAGTTTCCCCCCAGTCGAACCATTCCATCTTATAGCACTCGTCTCTTCGACAGCGAAGAAAACCACAACCTTCGCAATGAGCACTTACTTCCTCACTCCCACACGACGATCGCCGGCTGGATACTGGTTCTCCACTGCCACCGGTTCGTATTTTCGTCCTTCGCCGGCCGCCGCTGCGTTCTACGCCGCCTCTCTATCACCACAACTGATCACCGTAAAATACCCTAATTCGTCGTTCTTTTTTCAGCATCTTCCTTATTTGATCTTAGTGTTTTGTGCGTACTAATTCTTCAAGTTTTGGAATTAAACTAGGGTTCCCTATTGTGTTGGATTATGTAAATTCCGCAGGCAATGTTGATTTAAATTAGGGTTGACATAATATGTTCCAGTGCTATAATGAACCTATTTGAGATTTTAACTTATCTATACTGCTGTATGTGTGATCAATTGTATCTAACTGCCATGTAATGCACTTTATATGTTGGAGGTGTTCTTACACATCTTCTATCAGTATCTCCTGTATTTGCCGATAGAAAGAATTGTTATATTCTATCGGCAGCTCATGTGTTTACCGATAGAAAAGATTTCTGAACAAGTATTAAAACTTTGGATCTGGAAGGACATGAGCCATGCAATGTACTAGTTTGATTGGTAATTTTTACTCACTTGGTATGAATATATGGCAATGTGGATGGGTCTTTGATGTATATGTTTCAAATGCTTATACATGACTTTTCCCAAGCTAATAGATGTGAAGTCCTGATGATTTGCATACAGGTAATGCTAAAGATAACCAAGAGAGGGTGCTATAAACCATGTTATTCCTTTTTTGGTTGTGACCTACTTGCTGTGCTACTTCAATATCTTTATATTCCATTAGCATTAGGTTTGTTAGATTATGCACAGTGGTACTTAGATACTTGTGTGCATATTTATGTGTGAAATAATAATGCTGGCCATGAATATTAGTATAGAAAATCATGGAGAATGTTGACTTAAACCAAGATTATGTGATGCCAGTGAATGACGGCTTATCAACAATATTCCATGTACACATAGAGAACATTGTTTTGTTCTATCGGTATCTCATGTGTTTACCGATAGAAAACATTGTTATGTTCTATCGGCAGCTCATGTGTTTACCGATAGAAAAGATTATTATGTGTGAAATAATAATACTGGCCCATGAATATTAGTATAGCAAATCATGGAGAATGTTGACTTAAACCAAGATTATGTGATGCCAGTGAATGGCGGCTTATCAACAATATTCCATAACACAGAGAACATTGTTATGTTCTATCGGTATCTCGTATCTTTGCCAATAGAAAACATTGTTATGGTCTATCGGTATCTCATGGGTTTACTGATAGAAAACATTACTGAACACTTCAGCAATTAATTTTTGCATGTCTTTTAGTATTTTTTTCTTCGGACATCCCTTTTGTAGCCCTAATTAGTCTCCAATCCTGAACTGAGTTATGGAACTCCAAGAAGAATTAATTGCCATATGTTGCCTACTTCCTATATGAAAATGTGTAGATGAAAATGCTCATAAATATAATCTTATCTTCTATTGGTAGTTTCTGTGTTTACCGATAGAAAAATATTTAAAATAGGTCCTTTTGCTTTGTAAAATGATTTGGTTTGTGTTTCCATTAAATTTTTGATGGTTTGTTGATGGTTTTGTAGGGAAAGACATGTCGTCGTCTTCATCGGATGGTACTAGTGGTTCGACTAGGGCCAACCCCAACGTAAATGAAGATGCAGCTGGTTCATCCCAGCGCAAGAGAGTGGGGCGAGGCGCAATGACGTTGGGCCGTTTGGCCAAACACACGGATCTTTCTTGTGAGTTCAACCAATTTGGGAGGCCGATCGGAAAGAATGCTGGGAAGTACGCGACCTACGTTGGGCTGTTGGAGAAAGAAAGGGTGAAGATCACTGTCCAGAGCTGGAAGGACGTGATGGCGGACGAGAGGGATAGGTTGTAGGCGGAAATGAAGGTTAAATTGACTGAAATCGCTGAACTCTTTCGTAATCACGTTCTCTTGGCTTATACTAAAGTTTAACTAACTCGTGATTAATTTTATGCATTGTTTAAAAGCAGGCTAAGTGGAACATGCCCGACGATAAACCTAGGACGGCCTGCTTGAAGGACATGAACGGAATATGGAAAAACCATTAAGAGCTGGCTCGTCAGTAACTTCCTCGCTGCGGGGAAATCTCCTTGCGAGAAGTACCCCTTCATATCGGAGGAGGTATGGGAGGAATTCACCAAGCAGAAGGGACCGAGGAGCTCAAGGCCCTTAGCGAGAAGAATAAGGCGATCCAGAAGAGGAACGACCACCCGCATCGGCTTGGATCCCGGGGCTATGCGGGGAAGGAGGAGCAGTGGAAGAAGGAAGATGAGAAAAATTCTGTCATCGACTCCCCTGAGTTGCCGCTCTCCGAGATCCAGGATGAGAGGTGCAAGCGATGGTGTAGGGGGAGAGGGTCCGTGTCATCCACGGGGTCTGTGCAGTTCGCAAAACCTGGGGACGCCGACATTGTGAGGCGAATGGTAAGTTGGCTAATCTCATAAACTGTGTGCGCACAAGTGTATATATGTGTTTGTCTCACAAGGTACCTTTAAATGTAACAGATCTCTTTTTAGAAGGACGCAATGGAGGGATTGTTTACCCCTCAGAGGGAGAATGACATCCTCACCCGGGCTATAGGAAATAAGGAGCATCCCGGGCGGACACGGACCGTGGGAGCCATTGTGTCGTGAAGGCCGGAGATCCGACTCCACCGAGGAAGAAGGCCCGCTCCTGGAAGGAAAAGGAAGCGGAGCTCTCCGATAAGATACGGGCTGAGGTACGGGCGGAGATACGAGCTGAGGTGCAGTCTGAGGTGTAGTCTGAGGTCGCACAAATGAGGGAAGAGTTTGCACAGCTGAGAGAAGCATTGCTGGCCAAGAGTGCAGATGCGGATCCCCAGGACGACGGTACCCCGCAGGGTCAGATAAGCAATTGCTCTTCGAAGGTCCTCGCGGATCCAGTGGATCTACTTGAGGTATTGCAAGCCTTCATCTGTGCACTTAAGTTGATGCCACTCCCATGCTATTAGAGTTGTTTCTCTAACCTGATTTAATTGTTACAAATTTGCAGAAGCCGAAGAGCTACATCCTACTGACTCACCTAGGCGACGGGCAGGAAGTGGCTGCACACAGCTTCGTATATTTGTCTGGGGTAGATGTCCGGAACCACTACGTACCTCTGCGGTTGGGGTTCGCAAAGGTACAGGTGGACATGGCCATACCGGGCTACAACGATTCTCCATTGCCAGTCACAACAGAGGAAATGCAGACACTTGCTAAGACAGTGGGCTCCTACGTACAGTGGCCCAAGAAGTGTGATCTAATACAAGAGGTAAATCCGACACATTTTAAACAACATCCTACTCAGTACACTCAACTTGAAAAATCTAACATACGTGCTCATTAATTGAAGTGGCCTGCCGGCATGCTACGAGGGTACTGCGCCCCCAGCTCGGGGCGTGAGGCTGGATCTCGTGCGAACCTGAACACAGCAAAGACGGCCTCGACCCCAGCCAGCACATCCATGCCTTCACCTGGGAAGAAAACCGCCATCACCTCGCCCTTGCCTTCGAAGGTACGTGCTCAGTCCCCGACAAAAGGCAAGGGCAAAGGGCGAAAGGGACAGCCAGAGAGGTTCAGGAACGGGTTCCGGCTCGTGTCGGAGGCAGCTTTGTACAAATTGGATCGATCAACCAGAGACCTCCACGAGTGGTACCTACACCGAGCTCGGCGCAATCTGAATTTCTTAGTTCCCTACAGGCCTGGGCAGTTCCACTGTGAGCCCAGGAGTATATCCGTGGCACACGAGGATCTGTTCGACCTCTACAACTGGCGGGAGCTCGATATGTCCATAATACGGACTGGAGTCCTGTGAGTTTGCTGATCCTATGTATTGCTGTCTTCTAACTCTGTTTGCTAACTCCGCATTGTTGTAGTTCATTTGAAATGTAGTAACTTTCTGTGCAATACTAATGTCGTCCTTTGCATACAGGTGCATGTACAGGCTAGCATCGGAGGTTGCGTGTGACAAAGTGGGTTTCCTCGACCCAGAGAAAATAAGCCTCACGATGCTAGAGCACGACGCCGCACACGCTGAGTAGTACATATCCAAGGTGCTAATGGCGCAGCAGGATAGGGAGTTCATTCTGGTGCCGTACCACCAAAGGTTAGTGCATTTCATACTAATTTAACTCAATTTTGTATGTTACACCTGAGATATACTTTGAGCTAGTGGTCCTCTTTTACGTACAATGTAGGGGCCACTGGATCCTCACCGTGATTTGTCCGTCGAGGAATGAGGTGTACTACCTCGATTCGATGTGTGACAGATTATCGAACGAATATGTGGCCAAGGGGAATATGGAGGCGTAAGTAACATATATGTTTGATTTAAATTTTGACCTCACTAGCTAATGATAATACATTAACCGGCAATGATAACTGAAATGCAGGGCTTTTCAGAAATATGTGTCCGCTGGAGGGAGGCATACCGCACCGCAGGGCTCCCTACTAGCTTGGAAAGAATATGAGGTACTCACGAGACTTTTTGTTTATGCTTAATTAGTTTATGGAAACAATAGCTAACATGTCTTCGCATATGCAATTATCTTAGTGCCATCAGCAGCCGCAATCGTGGGAATGCGGGTTATATGTGCTGCGCTACATGTACGACCTAGTGTAGACAGCTTTTCCCAATTCCCCCAGGTAAGCATCGATAGCTAACTCAAATTTGAAAATTGGGTGTCACGTCCAAAATTAGGAAGTTAGTTACTCAGTATTCACACATGCTTGCAGATCGCCATGTCCAAAGACCAATACGAAAATGCAAAGATTAGAGATCTCCGACAAATCTGGGCTCAATATGTTATGGAGGAAGTTGCGCCCAACCAACCGCCATGACAAGCTTTTCGCTCACTTGTCAATTTTCTCTTTTTCGTGTACTCTGTGCATAGACTGTTTATATATATGTGAATAAATGTCCGTATTGGATTGTAATTTATATTTGTCCATGTATATGTGAATTTACCCTTCTTTGCATTTGTACTGTATTGTGTATCCAATCTATACTGCATTACTGTATATGTGAATGTACTGTATTGTGAATATAAAGAATGTACTGTATATGTGAATGTATTGTATTGTGAATGTAAAGAATGCACTGTATATGTGAATGTACTGTATTGCATATATACTGTATTTCTATCGGTAAATTCATTCACAACCAAGAGAGTACTATCATTTTTTCTATTGGTAAACTCATCCACAACCGAGAGAATACTATCCTTTCTTCTATCGGTACACTCGTAATTAACCGTTAGAAGAGTGTGACTTTTCCTGTCGGTAAACTCATACACAACTGAGAGAGTACTATAGTTTTTTCTATCGGTAAACTCATTCACAACCGAGAGAGTACTAAGGTTTTTTCTATCGGTACACTCGTAATTAACCGTTAGAATAGTGTAACTTTTCCTGCCGAAAAACTTATAGACAACCAAGAGAGTACTAAAGTTTTTTCTATCAGTAAACTCATAATTAACCATTAGAAGAGTGTGACTTTCCCTACCGGTAAACTCATTCACAACCGAGAGAGTACTATCCTTTTTCTATCGGTAAACTCTTTCACAACCGTCAGACTAGAACTGTTTTTCTACCGGTTGTCGCCTAAAATGCCGTTAGAATAGTGCAGTTCTTCTATCAGTTATTTACCGATATAAAATGACCTGTCTTGTTTTATCGTGTCTATCTCTAACGGTACAAAAACCGATAGTAGAAGGGTGTTTTTTACCAATAGAAGAAAGCTTTTCTGTACTAGTCATAACCATCCCGCATAATTCTATCCAAGACAAATTAAGTTTCCAGTTCGGGGCGCTGTGTCAACAATCAGAGGATCTCTTCCATTGTCACGTTTGGCGAGAGCCTCTCTCCTATTCATGGTTCCGCGTCAAAGCGCTGAGAACTCAAGAACTCCCCTAAAAATCTTGTTAAGACTCAACTGTTACATCTATTGTCAAAACGAGAATTTAGGGTTTGGAGGAAGAAAACATCATGAAATTACTCCAAAACTTGAAATAAAGACTGAGGAAGAGTCACGCCATCAGGATTAGATCATCCCTAACCCTAGAGGGGATCTACTCGCTAAAAGCCATGATAATGCAGAAATAACAATAAGAAATAAATAAAAACTTACTTGAATGCTTGAAAACTGAAGTTGCCATGCTTGCTGGCTTATTAAAGCGAATAAAATAGAGAAGGGGGACTTTTCTAAACTAAAAAGTAGCTAAAGGCTACTACTAAACCTAAAGAAAAGCATAAGGAAGCATGTCTCATTGAGCCAAAAGCTTCCCTATTTACAGTATGTAGGAAAACGTGTCCAAAAATATCTCCTTAACATGCAGGCGACAAAGTTTGCATTCAAACGGTGCGAGAATGGACAAATTTGAGTCAAAACCGACCAAATTTGACCAATTCTGATCCAATACGACTCAAACCTACCAGTTCTGGCTAAAACCAACCAAGTTTGACCAGTTTGAGTCAAAAACAGATCAAAACAGCCTACAAACGACCAGTTTGGATCAAACCCACTTCAAAACGGCTCATCCATGGCCAATCCAGGTCAAAACCACCTCACAACGACCAGTTTGGATTGAAACCGGTCAAAACCCCGCTGAGGAATCCAATTCAAACACGACCGAGACACGTGGTGCAATCACATCCACACATGCGTCGTTGTCGAAACCGACTCGATCACTACTGAGACACATCGTGCTTTTACGGCCAGACATGTGGCGTAGCTGAAACCGACCAGGAATCTTCTTCGACCACATTGTATTTGACCAGATCTCTTCTTCGAGCAATAGCCTTTTTCGAGTAAAAATCCTTTTTGCACCCTTTTTGTATGGATTTGATATTTTACCCGCCAACTCGACTTCGACCAGGACTCTTTTGCTTCTTTAGTTGGTTTCCTTGGTCATTTGATGTCCAAATGTGGTCAAAATTGCTTCAAATTTTGAGGATTTGATCCTTGAAACATGTGAATACAACCATGAAAGCAATTTGTGAAAATAATTAAATTTTGCACATAAAATGTTGTATCAAAGATGTTTTAAGCATGATTTTGCATGTTTTCAATACTAAACCTAGGATAAAAGTGTTACCAATTCAGCACTTATCACTAGCTCTAGCGACAAAGCCTTACAACCTAAGTATGGAAAACCTGGTTGTTGACCATCATGACCTCATTCAAGGTCGCGGAAAGGATCAATTCGCGGCCCCAAGCGGTTCCACGATTACGGTTGTAGGAAGTAGCAACTCGTGGCCCCAAACGTGAATGTACTGGTGCATGATCGTAGTCGAGGGAAATACTGTCGCGCCCCGAGACTAGGACAACGACTACTCCTGTAGAGACCTAGCTCGCTGCAGCTAGTCCCATACTCACAAACCTTTGACTTCCCAGGATGAGCCAAACACAGGAGTAAATTACATTGCAACAGAGTACTCACAAAATATTAAGCAGTGTGGCCTGCTGGCCTTAATATTACATAAAGAGCTCCGTGTTTATCGTGCATCACTACACATCTCATGCAGGGGTTTCATGTGCGATCCACATAATTACTTGTTCAGGCCTGTCCCATACCAGGCTTGCGGTTAGCACGTTGTTCATGCCACTAGACGCACAACACAAGGTTCTAGTCCTTATATGCCAGTGACCAGACCATCCACAACCCTGCACTTTCAGTGCCTGCATTCCTTTGCAGTCTAGCACCTCCAGTGCTACAGCCATCCATACCATTTTTCTGGTCACGGCTAGGGGTTTTATTTCATGAATATAAGTATATAGATACATATAATAGTTCATGGCTCAAAACTTGTTTATTTCACATTTCACAGATAACCAGTCTAGTACTGCCAATTCATAAATCAACCATTCTTAATCTTTCTCATGCAATATTATCTATATTCAAGGTTATGTTTTAGCAACATTTAAAATATAGGTTCAAGATGACCAAGGATATGACTTGCCTTCCGCGTCGTAAAATACAGCAGTCGATGACGGGTCAACAGCAAAATCTTCAAAGTCAGTTTCTGAATCTGCTCGACGACAAACAAACACACAATAATTACTTATAATATTAAAATGTTTTAAGACTTATATGCAGAAATGCTCAACAAGAATGATTGAACTATACTGGAGATAATTTGAATTGCAAACTGAACTGAGTCGAGATTCTAGGGTTTCAAGGAATTTGGGCTAAGGATGGTGATTAGATAATCTTAGGGTTTCAGGTTTGCAATAGGGATAACAATTTTGTGGCTGGTTTAATAAAAACAGCGAATGTCAACAGATCGACATTCGGATCAAAGCTTGGACATAGCTTTAAGAAAAGCTAGGGTGCTTATCTCAAGTTGTGGTAGTAGAAGAAAATGTAGATCACAACTCTACAAATTCAGTGGACAAAGTGGTTTTCAAAATGCACAACCAGAAGTGGGTAAACAAGGTCAATGCCACTGGCTGACAAGCTCTGGCATAGAGCTGACAATGCCAAAAACTAGGGCTTAGCATAACTTTTGATCTGGAGCTCCAAATGATGCACCATTTTGTCTGGGAGGTAGGCTTGAGTAACAGGAACAATTAAGTCAACAGGATCTAGGGCAAGAAATGGCTGGAAAGCAAGAAATTTGATGATGAACAGAGATGAACTGGCTGCACTAGATCAGTTCTGGACATAAACTTGGCAAAGCTATAACTTCCAATCTAGGCCGATCTAGGTGTCGGGCTAGAAGACAAAAATGTTCAGGAAGCTAAGGCACATCTAAATGACAAGGTGATTTGGGCTGAAACGGCCGGGAACACTTTTCCGGTGAACTGTGCCGGAGAAGAACACTGCTATTTGGGGGTTTTCAATTTAGGCCGAATGAACTCAATTCCAAGCTTGGGAAGTGATATATGGGTAAGAGGAAGCTACCTGCACGATCACTTTGGCCGGAGGATGGCCGGAGAAGCCTGGCGACGATCGCCGGTTTCTGGAGGAGTTCAAAAATTGGGGAAAGCTTCGATTGGAGCTCAATCTGGAGATCTTGATGCACAGGCTTGCTGGGAACGACTCACTGATCAACTTCTTCTACAGAATCGAGAGCTAAATCGAAATAATTTGGCCTGCATTGCCGGAACAGGGCATTTAGCAATCCCGGCGATCACCGGCGATAAGGTGCAAGGTAATCCAATTAGATGGTACAGCACGATGAGGGAGACGAGGGGAACTCACAGATGCTGTTAATTTGGCAAGAGATGATGTGGAATGAGCTGTCACCGTGAGCTTCCTCGACGGCTCGCCGGAGAAGAAAACGAAAAGAGCAAATTCTGGAACTTGGCTGGTTTCTGGTGAAGTGTGGAGGGAGCTACTGAGCACAGGAGTGCTTAAATAGGCCAGGCGAAGCTTGCAAGGAGGAGACAACGAAGTAATTGGCAGCTGAGATGAGATGGATTGCGTGCTGAGCATCAGCGGCGAAGACACAGCGAAGAACGGTGATTGCGACGGCGACAGGACTGCAACAGTCCACATTGTTGTTCATCGGGACTTTGCAAAGATGGAGCAAGCGGTGGCGACAACAACTGGCGCGGCAAGGCTAGCGACGTGGCAAGAAGATGCTGACAACAGTCACTGCTGGTCGCGCGGGGAAGCAGGCGCTGGTCGTCGACGTTGCAGCGGCGCTGCCACGGTGACGGCTGAGGCGAGGACACGTGCGCAACAGCATGCACGATCAAGTTGCAGGCGAAGCTTCACCGGCGGCGAACGTGCACGGCGCAAGGAAACCACGGCGAGCCCTGGTCGTGTACAGCAAACAGCCTGGTCGAATGCTGCTGTTGTCCTGGTCGAAAATGGACTGAACTGCAGTATTTGATTTTCACATTTGGACCAATCTGTAATTCTGGAGATTTGGAAGGTTAGAGTTGAATTTGATTTCACTAATCTGGTAGATTATATTCAACAGGATATTTGGCAAAGGTAAATGGTAAGATTTTACACATTTGAATAGTTTTCGATACAAACTGAAAATAGGGTAATTTAGGGTAAAATAAGGTTTAAGTTTTGTCGATCTCGAGTTCTGGCATTTAGGGTTCCATTTTGATATCTGCACAGAAGAGAAACTTGTGGCAAATAGCATTTTGAGAAGATTTGGCGAAGAAATTCTGAATTTGGAGTTAATCTGGAGATTCTAGCCTTTTTGGGTTTTCGGATATCAGATAAGGACTAATTTGCGATAACTGTTGGACTGATCTGGCTATTACTACAGATACAAGCATGCATGCTATTGATGAAAATGGAAGTTTTCACCCCTAACTCAGGGTGTTACAGATCTACCCTCCTTAAAGAAATCTCGCCCCGAGATTTACCTAAGACAGGAAAAGATAAGGATAGGTTTGCTTAAGATCTTCTTCCTTCTCCCAAGTAGCCTCTTGCTCTGAATGATTTTTCCATTGAACTTTACACAATCTGATTTTCTTCCTTCTGAGCTGACGTTCATCAGTGGCTAGGATTCTGATTGGGTGCTCAAGATAAGTGAGATTCTTCTGTAATGGCACATCTTGTACATTTATCTGGTCAGTAGGTTCCTTCAAACATTTCCGGAGCTGAGAGACATGAAACACATCATGCACTCCTGCTAATCTCACAGGTAATTCCAATTTATATGATACTTCTCCCTTTCTCTTGATTATCTTAAATGGTCCAATGTATCTTGGAGATAACTTTCCTTTCACTTGGAATCTTTGTAATCCTTTGAATGGTGTGACCTTGAGATACACAAAATCTCCTGGTTCAAAGGATAATTCTCTCCATCGTTTATCTGCATAACTCTTTTGTCGTGATTGTGCTGTTTTCAACCTTTCTCTGATGAGTCTGACATGAGCTTCTGCTTCTTCTACTATCTCTGGTCCTATGACCTTTCGTTCTCCTGGCTCATTCCAATGCAATGGGGTTCTGCATTTACGTCCATATAAAGCTTCAAATGGTGCCATCTGTATGCTGGATTGATAACTGTTGTTATATGTAAACTCTGCAAATGGTAAACATTTATCCCATGATGTTCCATAATCTAGTATACAAGCTCTTAGAAGATCCTCTAGGATTTGATTGACTCTTTCTGTCTGTCCTCCCGTCTGTGGGTGATATGCAGTACTGAAGTCCAACTGGGTTCCTAGGGTTTCATGCAGTCTATTCCAAAATTTGGAGGTAAACTGTGTTCCACGATCTGAGACTATGTTCTTAGGAATACCATGCAATGCCACTATTCTTTGCATGTATAACTCTGCTAATTTACTGCCATCAAAAATCTTTTTGACTGGTATGAAATGAGCTACTTTAGTAAGTCTGTCCACAATAACCCATATAGAATCATATCCTCCTTGAGTTTTAGGTAATCCTGTAATGAAATCCATACCAATTTCTTCCCATTTCCATAATGGTATTGGTAGAGGTTGTAGCTTTCCTGCTATTTTCTGGTGTTCTGCTTTAACTCGTCGACATGTATCACAGTTTGCAATATACTCTGCAATATCTCTCTTCATATTATCCCACCAGAATCTGGTCTTCAAATCTTGATACATCTTTGTGTTACCAGGGTGTATTGAGTATGGAGTTTTATGTGCTTCATGGAGAATTATTTCCTTAAGATCTGCGTTTTGAGGTACACAGATTCTTTCTCGATACCATACAATCCCTTGGTTATCTTCAATAAAGCCTTGAGCCTTTCCTAAGTTGATTCGACTCTTGATCTTACAAATTTCTTCATCTTTCTTCTGGGCATTTCCTATCTGTTCTTCAAGTTGAGATTTTATTGTTAAAGTAGCTACCGTTCCCTGCGGTACTATTTCCACTTGATGATTCTGCAACTCTTGTTGTAGGTAAGGGTTCTTCAATATAACCATTCCTTGTAGGTTGTAAACTTTTCTGCTTAGGGCATCAGCCACTACATTAGCTTTCCCTGGATGGTACTGAATACTAAGATCATAATCTTTGATCAATTCCAGCCATCGGCGTTGACGCATGTTGAGCTCTGTCTGTGTGAACATATACTTGAGGCTTTTATGATCTGTAAAGATCTCACACTTATGTCCAATGAGATAATGCCGCCATATCTTTAAAGCATGTACTACTGCTGCTAACTCCAAATCATGGGTCGGATAATTTTCCTCATGTGGTCTCCATTGGCGTGAAGCATAAGCTACTACTCGACCTTGCTGCATTAACACACAGCCTATTCCTTGTTTTGAAGCATCACAGTAAACTACGAAATCTTCCTTGTTGTCCGGTAAGGTGAGGACTGGTGTTGTTGTCAATTTCTGCTTCAGCTTCTGAAAACTTTCTTCACACTTGATGGTCCATTCAAATGCAACATCCTTCTTTAGCAGGTTTGTAAGAGGTTTGGCAATTTGGGAAAATCCTTCGATGAATCTCCTATAATAACCTGCTAATCCCAAGAAACTTCTAATCTCTGAAACTGAGGTAGGTTGCTTCCACTCCTTGATTGCAGAGATTTTAGCTGAATCCACTGAAATTCCTTCTGCTGTCAACACATGTCCAAGAAATGAAATTCTTGACATCCAAAATTCACATTTTTCAAACTTGGCATAAAATTGCCTCTCTCGTAGCCTTTCCAAGACTAGGTGTAAATGTTGCTCATGTTCTTCCGCACTCTTGGAATATATCAGAATGTCATCTATGAATACTATGACAAACTTGTCAAGAAAATCCATAAATGTACTGTTCATGACATTCATGAATGCTGCCGGAGCATTGGTCAAGCCAAAAGGTACTACTGTAAACTCATATAAACCATATCTGGTAGTGAAAGCAGTCTTCGGTATATCTTCCTTCTTGATCTTCAGCTGATGATATCCCGATTTCAAGTCTATCTTGGAAAATACTTTGGCTCCTCGAAGCTGATCGAACAAGTCATCAATTCTTGGCAATGGATACTTGTTTTTAATAGTGACTTCATTCAAAGCTCGGTAGTCTACACACATTCGTAGAGTTCCGTCTTTCTTCCTTACAAACAAAACTGGGGCTCCCCATGGCGAAGCACTGGGTTTGATAAATCCTTTGTTTTCCAAGTCTTCAAGTTGATTCTTGAGTTCCTCCAAATCTGTAACTGGCATCCTATAGGGACGTTTTGCTATAGGTGCTGATCCTGGTTTCAGTTCAATACTGAATTCTATTTCTCTGTCAGGTGGCATTCCTGGAAGTTCTTCTGGAAATACATCAGAATATCGTTGCACTACAGGCACTTGTTCCAGGCATAACTTTTGTAATGCTTGAACAGATCTTAGCAGTTTCTTGACTGATGATCTTTCTACATAGAATAGAACTCTCTCCCCTTGGCTACTGACAAGACTAAGGGTTTTCTCTTCACAGTCTATTAGACCTTTATGTTGGGACAACCAATCCATTCCCAAAATAATGTCTAGTCCTTGCAGTTCTAGAACTAGTAGATTTGCCTCAAGTTCTACCCCTTCTATAATGAAAGTTACATTTGGGTAGATCGAGTAGACAGATAATCTAGCCCCTGGAGTTTGTATAACCATAGAGTACTCTAGTGGTACTTGGTCTATATGCATTTCAACTTCAGATGCAAATGCTTTTGACATGAATGAATTTGTAGCACCAGGATCAAACAATATTAAGGCAGATGCAGATTGAATCAGAAATCTACCTAGAAGAATGTCGGTGGCGTTGCCTGCTTCTTGAATTGAAGTATAGTTTAACCTTCCTCCTTGGGTTGTAGCTGGTGCTCTGCCTCTTCCACTTCCTCGGTTAGCCATGTTTCCTCCTCTTCCTGCTGAATTTCCTCTAAAATTCTGCGATGGTGATGCTCTGGTAACTACTGGCTGTGTTCCTGCCTGAGATTTGGCAATGGACATCGGAAGTTGTATCCAAGGACAGAATTCCTTACGGTGCCCACGCTGTCCACAATGATAACACTCAACACGAGGATGAGGGCAATCCTTCTGAGGATGATTTCCTCTGCAGTTGGGGCACAATGTCATTGCTGGTCCGGGATTCTGATAAGATGGTCGAAAATTGGGAGTAATAGGAACTCTTCCTCTGATTGGGTTTGGCTGTGGTCGTGTTTGCTGGAACATTCTCCTCTTTCGGCTTTCTTCCCCCATATTCTTCTTTTCTTCCACCTTTAAAGCTCTGTTCACTAGGGTTTGAAATTCCGTAAGTTCATGAGAAGCAATTTGATACTGTAAATAGTGTTGAAGTCCTTCTGTGAAGCGCTCTATCTTCTTCTCTTCAGTATCCACATGTCCAGGTGCGTATCGAGCCAAATGAGTAAATTGGTGTAGATACTCAGTAACTGACTTACTTCCTTGAGTTAAATTCCGAAATTCCCGACGCTTGGCTGCCATAACACCAGTAGGTATATGAAATTTCCGAAATTGATCCTTAAATTCCCTCCAAGAAATATTATCTTTATCAAGATGGGCTTCCTGGTAATTCATCCACCATGCAGCTGTAGCTCCTGATAACTGATGAGATCCAAACAAAACTTTCTCTCGTTCGCTGCATCGGACCGTGTCCAGTTTCCTCTCGATATCCCGTAACCAATCATCGGCAACCATGGGATCGGTCGCACTAGAAAATGTTGGTGGACGGGTCTTTTGAAAATCTGTTAATCTTGCTCCTACAGCAGAAGTAGTTCCTTCTGTTGTTCCAGTAGGCAGTTTCTGAACTATCTGAGCTAACAACTGGGTATGAGCTATCTGAGCTTCCTGTCGACTTTTCTCCATTGACAACAGAATTTCCTGAAGACTGGATTGTTCATTCTGAGGTGGATTGGAACTCTGAGATCCTTGCTGAAACAAAGGGTCTCTTGTCATAGTTTCTTCTTCCTGCGGAGTCTGACCTATATCTTCTCTTCCACTTCGAGATCTCCTTCTAGTGTCAACCATGGTGGCTCTGAAAAAGTTTAGACGGATCTAACTAACTAAGGCCAGCTAAGATAGCAATGCAGAAATTAATGCAACTACTTTAATGCATAAAATTACTTAGGCTATTAGCCATAATACACAAATTAACCATTGCAAAAGCAACAGAGAATCACAAAGCTATTAAGAGCATCCACTAGCTCTGTCTACACCAACCTCTAAGACACTCTGAAACAACAGAACGCACTCTCACAATCTTACCGATTTTTAGAAAATCCAAATAAAATTTTGAAATGAAGGTTTTTCAAGAGCTACAAAGCTCATTATTTTTACCAAAATAAAATTTCCAACAAATAGTTTCTAAATAAATTACGTCTTCCTGGCACGGCCAATTTCCTAAAGGTGTCGTCCTACAGTCAAGTTCTCATGTTGCTCTGATACCAACTTTTCTTGTCGCGCCCCGAGACTGGGACAACGACTACTCCTGTAGAGACCTAGCTCGCTGCAGCTAGTCCCATACTCACAAACCTTTGACTTCCCAGGATGAGCCAAACACAGGAGTATATTACATTGCAACAGAGTACTCACAAAATATTAAGCAGTGTGGCCTGCTGGCCTTAATATTACATAAAGAGGATTACGATGCCTACAAGGCATTCAGGGTTTAACAAAATATTTAACTACGCAGCAGAAGATAGGTGACCCTCCCACAAAAGAAGTTGACGGCAGAACAACACACTTCAGGGCTCTGGCAGAACTGATTCTCCTCCTTCTGGATCCACGAAGTACTCCGTGCCATCGTCTTGATCAAAGTAAGCTCCATCTATTGAGTTGAATGTTGCAAGGGTGAGCACTTACGTACTCAGCAAATCATAGGTACGAGTAGATACATATAGTAGTGATGATATGAACCTAGACTAGTCAAGAATCATGGATATTTGTAAAATAATCTTTTCCTTCTCATCTCATCTTATTTCAGCTCATGGCAGCACTTTTCATAATATACATCATCATTCATGTTCACTAGATTATAGCACTACCGCGACACGTCGACACACGACAGCCCACGGCAGCACTCCTTATCATGACAACACATGTCATTTGGGTAATCTTGATTAAACATATTTTATTTAGAAAATAGTACTTGTGTCACACCCCGTGGATTTAATCCACCGCAGCAGACTCCTATAAACCCGGGAGCTTGGAGTATTCGAATACGTTTTAACTCTGCAGAGAGGTACCAATTTACCCGCAAGATATTCCACTTTCAAATCTTTCCTATCATAACAAAATGATTGGACCCCTGACTCACTTCATACTGTGAGCGGCAAGGTGGAAATAACAAGAACTTTTGTTATGTATCACTTACAATTCACCCCCGATCCTGTGGCTCTCAGCGAGGCACAGTTGTGGCAGGTTGTATCCAAACCTCCACCCCTTTGCTTATTCCCATTACTGGGTCAGCGTGCTTGATCACCTTCAGTGATATGTGTGGGAGCCGCGCTCCGTGTTTATCGTGCATCACTACACATCTCATGCAGGGGTTTCATGTGCGATCCACATAATTACTTGTTCAGGCCTGTCCCATACCAGGCTTGCGGTTAGCACGTTGTTCATGCCACTAGACGCACAACACAAGGTTCTAGTCCTTATATGCCAGTGACCAGACCATCCACCACCCTGCACTTTCAGTGCCTGCATTCCTTTGCAGTCTAGCACCTCCAGTGCTACAGCCATCCATACCATTTTTCTGGTCACGGCTAGGGGTTTTATTTCATGAATATAAGTATATAGATACATATAATAGTTCATGGCTCAAAACTTGTTTATTTCACATTTCACAGATAACCAGTCTAGTACTGCCAATTCATAAATCAACCATTCTCAATCTTTCTCATGCAATATTATCTATATTCAAGGTTATGTTTTAGCAACATTTAAAATATAGGTTCAAGATGACCAAGGATATGACTTGCCTTCCGCGTCGTAAAATACAGCAGTCGATGACGGGTCAACAGCAAAATCTTCAAAGTCAGTTTCTGAATCTGCTCGACGACAAACAAACACACAATAATTACTTATAATATTAAAATGTTTTAAGACTTATATGCAGAAATGCTCAACAAGAATGATTGAACTATACTGGAGATAATTTGAATTGCAAACTGAACTGAGTCGAGATTCTAGGGTTTCAAGGAATTTGGGCTAAGGATGGTGATTAGATAATCTTAGGGTTTCAGGTTTGCAATAGGGATAACAATTTTGTGGCTGGTTTAATCAAAACAGCGAATGTCAACAGATCGACATTCGGATCAAAGCTTGGACATAGCTTTAAGAAAAGCTAGGGTGCTTATCTCAAGTTGTGGTAGTAGAAGAAAATGTAGATCACAACTCTACAAATTCAGTGGACAAAGTGGTTTTCAAAATGCACAACCAGAAGTCGGTAAACAAGGTCAATGCCACTGGCTGACAAGCTCTGGCATAGAGCTGACAATGCCAAAAACTAGGGCTTAGCATAACTTTTGATCTGGAGCTCCAAATGATGCACCACTTTGTCTGGGAGGTAGGCTTGAGTAACAGGAACAATTAAGTCAACAGTATCTAGGGCAAGAAATGGCTGGAAAGCAAGAAATTTGATGATGAACAGAGATGAACTGGCTGCACTAGATCAGTTCTGGACATAAACTTGGCAAAGCTATAACTTCCAATCTAGGCCGATCTAGGTGTCGGGCTAGAAGACAAAAATGTTCAGGAAGCTAAGGCACATCTAAATGACAAGGTGATTTGGGCTGAAACGGCCGGGAACACTTTTCCGGTGAACTGTGCCGGAGAAGAACACTGCTATTTGGGGGTTTTCAATTTAGGCCGAACGAACTCAATTCCAAGGTTGGGAAGTGATATATGGGTAAGAGGAAGCTACCTGCACGATCACTTTGGCCGGAGGATGGCCGGAGAAGCCTGGCGACGATCGCCGGTTTCTGGAGGAGTTCAAAAATTGGGGAAAGCTTCGATTGGAGCTCAATCTGGAGATCTTGATTCACAGGCTTGCTGGGAACGACTCACTGATCAACTTCTTCTACAGAATCGAGAGCTAAATCGAAATAATTTGGCCTGCATTGCCGGAACAGGGCATTTAGCAATCCCGGCGATCACCGGCGATAAGGTGCAAGGTAATCCAATTAGATGGTACAGCACGATGAGGGAGACGAGGGGAACTCACAGATGCTGTTAATTTGGCAAGAGATGATGTGGAATGAGCTGTCACCGTGAGCTTCCTCGACGGCTCGCCGGAGAAGAAAACGAAAAGAGCAAATTCTGGAACTTGGGTGGTTTCTGGTGAAGTGTGGAGGGAGCTACTGACCACAGGAGTGCTTAAATAGGCCAGGCGAAGCTTGCAAGGAGGAGACAACGAAGTAATTGGCAGCTGAGATGAGATGGATTGCGTGCTGAGCATCAGCGGCGAAGACACAGCGAAGAACGGTGATTGCGACGGCGACAGGACTGCAACTGTCCACATTGTCGTTCATCGGGACTTTGCAAAGATGGAGCAAGCGGTGGCGACAACAACTGGCGCGGCAAGGCTAGCGACGTGGCAAGAAGATGCTGACAACAGTCACTGCTGGTCGCGCGGGGAAGCAGGCGCTGGTCGTCGACGTTGCAGCGGCGCTGCCACGGTGACGGCTGAGGCGAGGACACGTGCGCAACAGCATGCACGATCAAGTTGCAGGCGAAGCTTCACCGGCGGCGAACGTGCACGGCGCAAGGAAACCACGGCGAGCCCTGGTCATGTACAGCAAACGGCCTGGTCGAATGCTGCTGTTGTCCTGGTCGAAAATGGACTGAACTGCAGTATTTGATTTTCACATTTGGACCAATCTGTAATTCTGGAGATTTGGAAGGTTAGAGTTGAATTTGATTTCACTAATCTGGTATATTATATTCAACAGGATATTTGGCAAAGATAAATGATAAGATTTTACACATTTGAATAGTTTTCGATACAAACTGAAAATAGGGTAATTTAGGGTAAAATAAGGTTTAAGTTTTGTCGATCTCGAGTTCTGGCATTTAGGGTTCCATTTTGATATCTGCACAGAAGAGAAACTTGTGGCAAATAGCATTTTGAGAAGATTTGCCGAAGAAATTCTGAATTTGGAGTTAATCTGGAGATTCTAGCCTTTTTGGGTTTTCAGATATCAGATAAGGACTAATTTGCGATAACTGTTGGACTGATTTGTGAAAAGAGTCTAGATGATGAAATCTGGCTGTCAACTTTTTAGATTAAGGTATTGACATACCCATGATCATATTCCAGAAATAATCTGGTCTGACCTTGGTCAAGATTTTGATTAAATCTGTATTTCTGAAACTTAGGGTATTTGGGTAATATAAGGTATTTCTGTTTTCGAAAACAGAATGGAGTTGATAATTCTGGGAGTTAGAGATAGAATTGGATCTAGGTTCTGAAGGCTTTTAGATTCAGGATAACTAATAGATCACATCTGAACAATCTGATCTTGATTTGAGGTCACAGGATAGATTTTGGAGATTTTAGGGCTTGAGATAGATACTGATCTGGCTATTACTACAGATACAAGCATGCATGCTATTGATGAAAAAGGAAGTTTTCACCCCTAACTCAGGGTGTTACAAATACCTATTCTCCTGGCTTTGTTATGTTGGTTGTATGTCCACAGTTACGTCATCACTGGCTTGAATGGTGACTATTTTACTCATGGGTGTGAGCCACTGAACGTGATGATTCCGTTGGGGTTACAACTATTGCTACCTCATCGAGGTTATCTGCCAAAACACACATGAATAGTGTCCTGTCATCATTCGCCACACCAGACAAAGGATTGCGAAGTGTTTCTGCAATCGTACGAATGCGTTCTTGTGTGGTCCTTCTGGGTGCCTTGGTAGTTGTTGCCATCTCAGTGGCCGGGGAATACTCCAGGACAAAGAGCGGAGTTTGGTTCCGCCTGCAACCATGATGATGTCGCTGGTGACAAGTTCCTAGATCAAGATTGTGAGGTATGGTATAATAACGAGATTGTGCAAGTTGCAGAGCTTGCTCTGTGACCTTACACACCTTGGCCTCTCGCTGCTCACGAGCTGCATCTTCTTCTCGTCTACGTTCTTCCTCTTTCCTAGCAACACGTTGCTCAGGGGTTTCCTCGAGAAAGGTAGCAACTTCCCGGGGAGCTGAATTTGCAGATGGAGAGCTCATCTCCTCCTCTTGATGAGACTCAAAATCAAAGAGGGAATTCAAGTTCTCTGGAGCAAATATTTTCAGACTGAACTCAATGTCCTCATCTTGGATGATGGGTTTTGGTACTTATCACCTCTCGATGTGGCAGGACTCATCGGAGGTGAACAAATTACCTGTTCTAGTTCTTGGCCATGGACCAGGTCCTGAGAATACTCTTCAGCACCAAGCTCAGAGGAAACTTCATTTTCTTCCATATAGAGAGTTTCATCTTCCATGTTGAGATCGGCATAATCTGCAAGATCAAAATCATTTTCGGAATCATAAACTCTTGAGATGGCTTACCGAGATTCTCGGTGGAGAACTGCCCCTTGAAATGGACCCCATGGTGGGCGCCAGCTATCGATGATTGAGACTTTGGTCTTTAGTCGAACTTATGCAAATATAATTATGAAATGTGAAGGCCAAGTATCTAGACGAAGCTCAAGTAAATCACGGTAACTATGTCTAAGTAAGAAAGGAAATTCTACAAGTTCGGGCCCTCGGATGGTGACTAATGCCCCTACTCCGGTTTGGATTTCACTAAGAATATTAAGGTTCACTAGGAGGAGCAGGAGGCGTTCCTAGATGAACTAAGAACAATCTCCTGTCTTCCATTCCATAGTGTATATCAATCTCTATTTTCATTTCTTGGTTTCTTGTGTCTTGGTCCCCCTTTCTGTAACACCCCTGTTTTTGCCAAACCCTAAAATAGCCAAAATACACATCTTGACCCCAAACCCTAATCTGCTTCAGCCATTCCCTTCTAAATGTTGTTCAGAACATTTTTCCCTTCGGGATCATCCCCAAAATCTCATCCTAAAGCTGAGTTTCAACCCTTGCCATTTTAAAACCCTAATTACCCTATTTTACCCTAAACTGTTTTCCCCAATTTTGTCGAAACCCTTCAGATCTTGCCTGATCTTACCAAACTTTGGCCAGATAAGTTCTAATAATTTTATGCAACTTATCTGCGAAATCAGATTTCAGATCAGCCCTCCAGATCTCCAGATTTGCAGATCAGTCCCTGGAAGCAAAGTTCTGAAAATTGCAAATCAGCCCCTCTAATCTTTTCGGCTATTTTCGACCAGCGCCTGGTCGTTGGCTACGACCAGCGCGTCTTCGCCGTTGCCGCGCCGTGGTTTTTCGCCGCGTTTGCTCGCCGCCGACCACCGCTTCTTGTCGCCTGTGTTGTGAACAACCGAGCCACCCCGCGCGCACGTGCCAGCACAGTTGCGTCGCCTTGCCCAGCGGTTAAACGACTGCGCTCCAGTAGCGTTTCGCGCGCGCGCTCCCGTTGCCGTGGCAATTGCATGCGTGTACGTGTCGTTGCCGGAGCTACGTTGTCGCCTCCGCATCTGCGCCGTCCCGGACGAAGTTCCAAGGCACCCTGGCGTCGCTGGCAAAGCTGCAGCACCGCCTGAAGCGTATCACATCGCCGTCGCCGTCGTTGCGCCTGCGCCCGACAAATTTCTCCCCGGCGCAAGCAACCGCTGTCATGTTTTCCCTCGCAAGCTCCGTCCCCGTGCCTATTTAAACCCTCCCTGTACCTTGAGAGCCTCAAACCGTTTTCGCTTTCTTCTCCGGTGAGCCAGTGAGTGAGCTCACGGTGCTAGCACATTCCACAGCCCCTTTCTCCAATCCAAGTTCACCAGTGAGTTCCCCTCGTTCCCCTCTCTGTTTAGTAGCAACCAATTGCACCAGATCGATCCCCATCGCCGGTGATCGCCGGAAAGGCCCAATTGCCCTGTTTCCCCAATGCTAACCATTTCATCCCGAATTAGCTCTCGTCCCAGTAGTAGAAATTGATCCTTAGCCATTTCTTAGCAAGCCTGTTGAATCAGGATCCCCAATTGCGCTCAAATCGAAGAAATCCCAAACTGGAACCTCAGCCAGTTCGCCGGACCTCGTCGCCGAGCCCCTCCGGCCGATCTCCAATGAAATTAACCCCTCCAGTAGCCTCCTCATACCCCTCAGATCGCCCTCAAGCTTGGAATTGAGCTCATTCGCCCTGTATCAAAAATCCCCGAGCTCCAGTGTCGTCTTCTCCAGCGCCGATCGCCGGAATTATTTCCCGGCCGATCTAGCCCCTGAAACCTTGTCCCTTAGCTTTGCCTCAACTCCCTGAGCAATTCTTTCCACTAGCTCGACACCTGGATCTGCCTAGATTGTGAGTTATGCCTTTGCCAAATCTTTGTCCAGAGCTGTGCCTGTGCCATGTCACCACCGCAGTTCATCGCTGGATTTGGCCACCCTCCGGCCACTTTCAGCTCTTGTGCCTGTTGAGTATTTTATTCCTGTTAGTAATGCCTACCTCCCAGACAAAGTGTTGCATCAATTGGAGACCTGGATTAAAAGTTAAGCCATGCCCTAGTTTCTGGCCATGTCCAGCACTATGTCAGTGCATGTCAGCCACTGGCATTAGCCTTGTTTGACCCCTTCTGGTTGAGCAATGGAAATGTCCCTTTGTCCCCTAGGTTCCTGGATTTGTGTTCTACATCTTTCTCTACTATCACTTCTCCAGAAAACCATCCTAAGATCAGTTTAAAGTTATGCCAAAGCCATGAACCGAATGTCGACCCTTCGACGTTCAATCCTTTTTAGCCGTTTCTTTGACCAGAGCCCTTGTGACCTTACCCTAACCTTTTCCCCTACATACATGACTTATTTACTTAATAATTTCTATGGAAACTATTTTTTGTATGCTTATGGTATGTGTTTGTGTGTTGGTTGATTGCCGCAGAGTCAGAAGCTGAAGGAGCGGAAGAAGTCTTTGAAGATCCGTCTGAGTATTTAGACCCAACACCGCAAGGCAAGCCTCATTCCTTTGATCATGTCTCGCCCAATATTTTCATATGAAGTATATTCACTGTTTCTTACTATGCACGCTTATTTGAGATACAAGTTATGTTTGAATGACATGAGTAGATATTCCCTAATGAATCATGAAACCCCTTTTTGTTATTGAACCTTCGTATATATGCTTTTGTCACCCTAGGACTCATATACTGAAGATTCACATTAAACATGAAATGGTCAAATACATGAGAAGTTATAATGAAAACCGTTGTGTCAAGAAAACTGATAAAAGGGATTAGTAGTGAGGATTGGATTGTATGGAGAGGGTGCGGTGCGCACCAGGGAATGTGAATGCTCCTCACTATTGGTTCATAAGGATAAGAACCTTGTGCTGTGTCTCTATACGAATTGTAAACGTACCAACCACTTGCCTGGTATGGGACAGGCACAACTCAGTAGCTTTTTGGTATTAGCAGTTCCCTGCATGGTTTGACGATCTGGTTTCTCGCGTGGAAACTGGAAGGCCAAGGTTCGGCCATGAGTGATGTGAGTTCAGAAAAATGATGAGAAGAAAAGGCGTAAAAGAAGGAAGGCGCCCTAGACCTGATTAAGCCGTGAGCGGTTGTAATCTTAAATGGTCGTATGTCTCGCGTGGACATAGACCAAGGCTATGTGTCCTGAGGGAACATAGACCAGAGAGGCTAGGAAGTAAGGCAGTGGGGAAGACCCACAACGGTACTTGAGACTTAACTGTCTATTTACCGGGCAGGGATACTGTTAATACTGAAATGTAAAAGCGTTGTGTGATCTCGGCCTTGTCACATGTGTATAAGTCACATGGAGCTGATCCGACTTGAAAGCCGAGTGAACCAGTGGATTTAAAAAGAGGTACACCTTTGCAAAGTGTAAAAGAAGTATCAGATACTCTGTACTCCCAGGTTCAGGAGTCTTTTCGTAGTGGATGTTATCCATGGGTTATAGCACAAGTAATGTTTTGGAATGTTTTCATAATGCGGTTAACAAAGTAGTAACTCATGGGAGACTACTACATCTAATGTTTTATTAAAAACCTGTTTAATGTTTAAAGTATTATTTTCATGACAAAGTACTGTTTTACTGAACAAATGACTTGGAAATCTATATATCTCTATTCATATGAAACTAGAACCCCGGAATCATATGTTTCACCCTCATGTAAGTACAATTGCATTAATCCCTGGAATGAGTGTTGCTGAGCACCAAGTGCTCACCCTTGCATTTTTATCCAACTGTAGAAGAGGGATTCGAGGATCCCGATTCTTTCAGTTATGAGTACTCACCTGAAGATGGAAGCACCCCGGGCGAGCCCACGTTCTAGAAGGATTGCGCACCAAGTCAAGTCAGATGTGGGAGAAGCCCCTCCAACCCCGCTGCGGATGGAAATCAAGCTATTTGTCGTTGCTTTGTGCTTTATGTTGTGTGTTCGGTACTTGGATACCAATTCTGGTTTTGATAAACTAGTTATTTTCTTAACAACTCTACTTAGCGCCATTTTCGGTGCTTTGGCTATGTAATATTGGCCATGTTGGCCTGATACTTGTTTAATGTTAATACTATGCTTGTGTGGTTTGGAGCTCATGTGACATCCTGCTGTGTGTAACCTACCTGGGCGGTTAACAAGGTGATCCTCAAATGGGGGTCTCACAGCGAATGGTATCAGAGCATGAAGCTTGACTGTAGGTCGTGACCCTTACTAGAATGGGCGTCCCTAAAGTAGAGAATCGCTAGATTATTTGGTAAAAATCTAATTGTGAAAAACTTAATTTGTTTAAAGAAAAGCATAATGAGTATTATTTGAAAATTTTCAAAACCTTTTCCTACTTTTAAGTGTTCCGTGTCTCATCATCGCAGATGGCCCCTGGTAAGAAGCTAATTCATGGAGACGAGTTGGGATCATGGGCGCTGATGCTTTGGATGATGTTGCAATTTCTGGGAGCAAGAGACAACCAGCGACCCGTATACTACGTCCGTCGAGAAGAAGTAGATGGTAGACCTTTTGGTTTCCGTGCCTCGGTGATTGTGTACGAGATTCCAGAGATCGGGAGAGGATCAACAAGAAAGGAAGCTCGTAGAGAAGAAGAAGAAGATGCTATCCAAGACGCTGCTCGTCGTGCTATAGGTACCATCCGCCAGCTGTACGATGACTTTCTTATAGGTTCTCCTTTCTGCTTCGTGCCCTACCAAGTTCCCGGATCGGATCGTCGAACTGTTCATCCCTCCACCAACCAGAGAGATGCCATCCTGACCAAGACCAGAGATGTAGTTCAAGCTTTGGAGTCGAGCTACACTCGGTTGTTGCGTGAGCATGAAAATGCTCGGGATGACCGTCACTATCTCGAAGGAGCGCTTGCAAAGGTCCGCTCAGAACTCCAAGAGAAAGAAAAACAGATTCAGGAGTTGGCTGAACCTAGCAGAGCACGAGAAGTCGAAGACGAAGGATCGGTGAACAAGAAGAACCGCTTGAAGATAAGACCACAGCCCGCAAGAGTGTGGGAAGACCTAGGGATTACCTGGGTTATTTCACGCCTGCTTCGCGTGGCATTGTGATCAACACCCCTGCACCAGAATACCCTACTCTCGCGAAAGGGAAGGAAGTTCCTGAAGGCAAAGGAAAAGAGATTGCTACATGCAACACCAACGATTCATCTGAGGAAGAAGAGGACAATGATATGGAATGGGACCCTATGGATGCCGACGAAGATCAAGAAGAGGAAGACCCTGAAGAAGTGGAACCTTGCAGCTCTTCCAGGACCGACAGGAGATCCTAGTTTTCTCTTCAGCTTGACCCTTCTGCTCTAACCCTTGTAATCGTTAGTTTTTAGCTCTTGTTGTAGTAGTTTCTTTATTTGTATTGTTTGTTGGTAACTCTAAGGCTGTAAAGGTGAAAACCTTGTATCTTTTGAAAACCTTTGAAAATAGCAATCGCATGTTCCAATCCAATCTCTTGGGTTGATCTTTCATTTCAGCTTGTGTTCAATCTGTGCTCTCTTGAATTAGTAGTCTTTTCTCAATTATTTTGTCAGAACAGAATGGTGAACACCAGAGGTAGAATCCAAGGCTCGGAAGAAGCCCCAAGGAACACATCAACGAGAAGGACTAGAGACGACTCAGATCAGCCAAATTCATCGGCCTCAGTACCGCAAGGGGGAAATCTGACGGAAATATTAATATGGATGGAGCAAAACCGACAGAGATCCGCAGAGGTACAGAGTCAAATTCTGGAACAGTTGATGCAAAACTCCACAACACGACGCGAGGAAGGTTCTAACATTGGAGCAAGACTGACAGACTTTCAAAAGACGCGTCCTCCAACTTTCTCCTGCACTGAAGACCCGATTGTGGCAGACGATTGGTTAAGAGAAATTGAGAGGAAATTGGACACTGTCAGGTGTAATGATGAAGAGAAGCTACTGTATGGACCCCATCAGCTCACAGGATCGGCTGCAGCATGGTGGGAAAATTACAAGACGGTACACCCTAATCAGAATTCCATTACCTGGAATGAATTCAAGGAACAGTTCCGTAAGTACCATGTCCCCAAAGGAGCTATTCAAGCCAAACGCAGAGAATTCTTGAGTCTAAGGCAAGGAGGAAGGACGGTGAAGCAGTATTTGCATGAATTCATCAAATTGGCCAGGTATGCACCGGAAGATATCATGACAGAAGAGCGGAAGATCGACAGATTTTGTGAAGGCCTACAAAACTCATATCAATACCACTTGTCAACGCACGAGTTCACGGACTTCCAAGTCCTTGTGAATCGAGTGCTCAAAATGGAGGAGAAAAGAGGCATAGTAGAAGAGGACCGCAAGAGGAAAAGTATAGCATACCCTTTTCAAGGAAATTCTAGTCGAGGGAGACCAGCGCCATATGCCAGAGCCGCTTTCAGAGCACCCGCACCTCCAAGACCCCAGAGGACTTCATCACCAACAACTCTAACATGTCCCGGATGCAAAGGGAGTCACCTCTATAAAGATTGTACACTGAAGAATGCAGAGTGCTTCCATTGCGGCAGAAGAGGACACCACAGAGAGACTTGTCCACTTCGGCATTTACCTCCCAGCGTTGCTAAGGCTCAGGCAGCCAAATCCCCTACACCTGCACGAACTATTGCCAGAGGAGCACCACAAGCCAGAGGAGGAAGATTCCAAACCAACAGAGGGAGAGGAACACCAACCGCCGGAGGAAGACTCAACTTCGTGACTGCTGCAGAAGCAGGAGAGGCAACTGACGTCGTGATCGGTAGACTCTTGATCTCCTCTCAGATTTCAGTTGTTTTATTTGATCCCGGTGCAACTCATTCATTCATGTCAAAAGATCGCTTGTTGAGTAATAACTTGCCTGTGGTTGCTTTAGAGCAAACTATCATCATTCAGTCACCTGGTGCTAGGATGATTGTTAATTCTATCTGTAGAAATGTTGCCTTCTGTATCGGCAATCTAGAATTCCTGGCAGACATGCTAGTTCTAAACCTTCAAGGATTGGATGTCATTCTTGGAATGGATTGGCTGGCCAAGCATAAGGGATTGATGGATTGTGAGAAGAAAACAATCACCCTGACAAATACTATTGGAAAGCAAGTTACATTCCATACAGACAGAACTCCAATCTGCGACCACCTGCAGAGATTGAACTGCATTGAAGAAGTGAAGCTTGAAGAGGTACCGATTGTCAATGAGTACCCAGAAGTCTTTCCAGAAGAACTTCCCGGATTACCACCAGATAGGGATATAGAGTTCACTATTGAACTGAAACCCGGATCTGCTCCGTATGCTAGGAAGTTGTTTCGGATGACAGGTCATGAGCAAGAGGAACTGAAGAAGCAGATAGCTGAATTGGAAGAAAAAGGATTCATCAGATCAAGCTCATCACCATGGGGAGCCCCAGTGCTCTTTGTTAAGAAGAAAGATGGTAGCATGCGACTTTGCATAGACTACCGCAAGCTAAACGACATGACCATTAAGAACAAATACCCCTTACCAAGGATAGATGATCTTTTTGACCAGCTCAGAGAAGCGAAAGTGTTCTCAAGAATAGACCTGAGATCGGGATACCACCAGTTAAGGATCGGAGAACAGGACATCCCCAAAACTGCTTTCGTGACCAGATACGGGTTGCATGAGTTTACAGTGATGCCCTTTGGATTAACCAATGCACCCGCGGTATTCATGAATCTAATGAATAAGATCCTTATGGAATTCCTGGATAAGTGCATCATTGTATTTGTAGATGATATCCTCGTCTATTCCAAAACAGAGGAGGAGCACGCACATCATCTGAGGATAGTGCTACAGAAACTAGCAGACCACCAACTATACGCCAAGTTCAGCAAATGTGCTTTTTGGCTAAAGAAAATCTCTTTCTTAGGACACATCATCTCAGGAGAAGGAATATTTATGGACCCGTTGAAGATACAAGCTGTTACTGATTGGAAACAACCAGAAACCGCAACAGAAGTTAGAAGTTTCTTGCGATTGGCGGGATATTATCGAAGATTCGTAGAAGGATTCTCGAAGATCACCAAACCGCTGACCCAGCTACTGAAGAAGAACGCCTCTTTTAATTGGACCGAGGAGTGCGAAAGAAGTTTTGAGGAATTGAAGAGAAGACTGACAACTGCACCAATCCTGATACTACCGGACATCAAAAAGGATTTTCAAGTCTATTGTGACGCCTCCAAACAAGGATTGGGATGCGTATTGATGCAAGAAAGGAAAGTGATAGCTTATGCATCAAGACAACTACGACCTCATGAGGAGAATTATCCAACACATGATTTGGAGCTAGCTGCGGTCGTACATGCACAGAAGATATGGAGACACTACTTACTAGGCAGTAAGTGCGAAATTTATACGGATCATAAGAGCCTGAAGTATATCTTCACGCAACAGGAGTTGAATATGAGGCAGAGAAGATGGCTAGAACTGATCAAAGATTATGATCTAGAGATCCACTATCACCCGGGAAAAGCCAATGTAGTAGCTGATGCTTTGAGCAGGAAGTCTCGTTGCAACCAGATAACCCAGCTAGAAGTGCCAACGCAACTAGTTAAGGACTTCGAAAGGTTGCAATTGGAATTAGTGGGCCAAGGAACCATCACTACCCTGAAGATGGAATGTGAGTTGAAGGATAAAATCCGACAAGCTCAAGCAATTGACCCAGATCTTCAAGAGATGAAGGAGGACATGAGGAACAAAGATACAACCAACCTTCGAGAAGATGAACAGGGAATTCTATGGTACGATGACCGTATCTGCATTCCAAATGACAACGAGATCAAAGGCCTGATCATGCAAGAAGCTCATCAAACCCCATATTCCATACACCCAGGCAGCACCAAAATGTACAAGGACTTGAAGAAAAATTTTTGGTGGAAAGGAATGAAGAGAGAAATTGCCAAGTTTGTCGCAGCTTGTGACACATGCCAAAGAGTGAAAGCAGAACATCAAAAGCCTGCGGGACCGCTACAACCTCTACAAATCCCAGAGTGGAAGTGGGATGAAATCAGAATGGATTTTATTGTGGGACTACCAAGGACGAGAAAAGGATTCGATTCTATATGGGTCATAGTAGATAGATTAACAAAGGTAGCACATTTTCTCCCAGTAAAGACCCTATATACAGCTAAGGACTTAGCAGAGCTGTATCTCAGCAGAATAGTCGTCCTGCACGGAGTGCCGAAGGCTATCGTTTCCGACAGAGGAGCCCAGTTCATTTCAAGATTTTGGCAAGAGTTGCAGAAAGTCCTGGGCACAAAGTTAAAGTTCAGTACCGCTTACCACCCTCAAACTGGAGGTCAGACTGAAAGGGTAAACCAAATTTTGGAAGATATGTTAAGGGCTTGTGTTTTGGATTATGGAGACTCTTGGGAGTCATTTCTACCTTATGCAGAATTCACATATAACAACAGTTTCCAAGCAAGCCTACAAATGGCACCATATGAAGCTCTATATGGAAGAAGATGCCGCACGCCTCTGTATTGGACAGAAATTGGTCAAAAGCAACATCTAGGACCCCAGTTAGTGGAAGAAGCCACAGCCCATGTTAGGATCATACAAGAAAAACTGAAAACAGCTCAATCTAGACAGAAAAGCTATGCAGATAATCGTAGAAGAGAGCTATCATTTGAAGAGGGCGATTATGTGTATCTCAAGGTTATGCCATACAAAGGAGTTCGAAGATTCCAGATGAAGGGAAAGTTAAAACCTAGATATGTAGGACCATATCGAATTCTGGAAAAGCGAGGCGAAATGGCATACAAGTTGGAATTGCCACTAGAACTGACCGGAATTCATGACATATTTCATGTGTCTCAGCTAAAGAAATGCTTGAGAAAACCAACGGAACAGATATCTCCTGCAGAGATTGAGATTCAACCAGACTTATCTTGTCAAGAATACCCTGTTAGAATTCTGGAAACCAGAGAGAAAGTGCTGAAGTCAAGAACCCTCCGATTCTGCAGAGTCCAGTGGAACAATCACTCAGAGGAGGAGTCCACTTGGGAAAAAGAAGAAGATCTCCGCCGAGAATTTCCCTTCCTATTCTCTGACCTGCCCTAATCTCGAGGACGAGATTGTTTCTAAGGTGGGTAGATTTGTAACACCCCTGTTTTTGCCAAACCCTAAAATAGCCAAAATCCACATCTTGACCCCAAACCCTAATCTTCTTCAGCCATTCCCTTCTAAATGTTGTTCAGAACATTTTTCCCTTCGGAATCATCCCCAAAATCTCATCCTAAAGCTGAGTTTCAACCCTTGCCATTTTAAAACCCCTAATTACCCTATTTTACCCTAAACTGTTTTCCCCAATTTTGTCGAAACCCTTCAGATCTTGCCTGATCTTACCAAACTTTGGCCAGATAAGTTCTAATAATTTTATGCAACTTATCTGTGAAATCAGATTTCAGATCAGCCCTTCAGATCTCCAGATTTGCAGATCAGTCCCTGGAAGCAAAGTTCTGAAAATTGCAAATCAGCCCCTCTAATCTTTTCGGCTATTTTCGACCAGCGCCTGGTCGTTGGCTACGACCAGCGCGTCTTCGCCGTTGCCGCGCCGTGGTTTTTCGCCGCGTTTGCTCGCCGCCGACCACCGCTTCTTGTCGCCTGTGTTGTGAACAACCGAGCCACCCTGCGCGCACGTGCCAGCACAGTTGCGTCGCCTTGCCCAGCGGTTAAACGACTGCGCTCTAGTAGCGTTTCGCGCGCGCGCTCCCGTTGCCGTGGCAATTGCATGCGTGTACGTGTCGTTGCCGGAGCTACGTTGTCGCCGCCGCATCTGCGCCGTCCCGGACGAAGTTCCAAGGCACCCTGGCGTTGCTGGCAAAGCTGCAGCACCGCCTGAAGCGTATCACATCGCCGTCGCCGTCGTTGCGCCTGCGCCCGACAAATTTCTCCCCGGCGCAAGCAACCGCTGTCGTGTTTTCCCTCGCAAGCTCCATCCCCGTGCCTATTTAAACCCTCCCTGTACCTTGAGAGCCTCAAACCTCCAAAAAATCGGCTAAGTCCCAAACTTCACCGTTTTTGCTTTCTTCTCCGGCGAGCCAGTGAGTGAGCTCACGGTGCTAGCCCATTCCACAGCCCCTTTCTCCAATCCAAGTTCACCAGTGAGTTCCCCTCGTTCCCCTCTCTGTTTAGTAGCAACCAATTGCACCAGATCGATCCCCATCGCCGGTGATCGCCGGAAAGGCCCAATTGCCCTGTTTCCCCAATGCTAACCATTTCATCCCGAATTAGCTCTCGTCCCAGTAGTAGAAATTGATCCTTAGCCATTTCTTAGCAAGCCTGTTGAATCAGGATCCCCAATTGCGCTCAAATCGAAGAAATCCCAAACTGGAACCTCAGCCAGTTCGCCGGACCTCGTCGCCGAGCCCCTCCGGCCGATCTCCAATGAAATTAACCCCTCCAGTAGCCTCCTCATACCCCTTAGATCGCCCTCAAGCTTGGAATTGAGCTCATTCGCCCTGTATCAAAAATCCCCGAGCTCCAGTGTCATCTTCTCCAGCGCCGGTCGCCGGAATTATTTCCCGGCCGATCTAGCCCCTGAAACCTTGTCCCTTAGCTTTGCCTCAACTCCCTGAGAAATTCTTTCCACTAGCTCGACACCTGGATCTGCCTAGATTGTGAGTTATGCCTTTGCCAAATCTTTGTCCAGAGCTGTGCCTGTGCCATGTCACCACTGCAGTTCATCGCCGGATTTGGCCACCCTCCGGCCACTTTCAGCTCTTGTGCCTGTTGAGTATTTTATTCCTGTTAGTAATGCCTACCTCCCAGACAAAGTGTTGCATCAATTGGAGCCCTGGATCAAAAGTTAAGCCATGCCCTAGTTTCTGGCCATGTCTAGCACTATGTCAGTGCATGTCAGCCACTGGCATTAGCCTTGTTTGACCCCTTCTGGTTGAGCAATGGAAATGTCACTTTGTCCCCTAGGTTCCTGGATTTGTGTTCTACATCTTTCTCTACTATCACTTCTCCAGAAAACCATCCTAAGATCAGTTTAAAGTTATGCCAAAGCCATGAACCGAATGTCGACCCTTCGACGTTCAATCCTTTTTAGCCGTTTCTTTGACCAGAGCCCTTGTGACCTTGCCCTAACCTTTTCCCCTGCATACATGACTTATTTACTTAATAATTTCTATGGAAACTATTTTCTGTATGCTTATGGTATGTGTTTGTGTGTTGGTTGATTGCCGCAGAGTCAGAAGCTGAAGGAGCGGAAGAAGTCTTTGAAGATCCGTCTGAGTATTTAGACCCAACACCGCAAGGCAAGCCTCATTCCTTTGATCATGTCTCGCCCAATATTTTCATATGAAGTATATTCACTGTTTCTTACTATGCACGCTTATTTGAGATACAAGTTATGTTTGAATGACATGAGTAGATATTCCCTAATGAATCATGAAACTCCTTTTTGTTATTGAACCTTCGTATATATGCTTTTGTCACCCTAGGACTCATATACTGAATATTCACATTAAACTTGAAATGGTCAAATACATGAAAAGTTATAATGAAAACCGTTGTGTCAAGAAAACTGATAAAAGGGATTAGTAGTGAGGATTGGATTGTATGGAGAGGGTGCGGTGCGCACTAGGGAATGTGAATGCTCCTCACTATTGGTTCATAAGGACAAGAACCTTGTGCTGTGTCTCTATACGAATTGTAAACGTACCAACCACTTGCCTAGTATGGGACAGGCACAACTCAGTAGCTTTTTGGTATTAGCAGTTCCCTGCATAGTTTGACGATCTGGTTTCTCGCGTGGAAACTGGAAGGCCAAGGTTCGGCCATGAGTGATGTGAGTTCAGAAAAATGATGAGAGGAAAAGGCGTAAAAGAAGGAAGGCGCCCTAGACCTGATTAAGCCGTGAGCGGTTGTAATCTTAAATGGTCGTATGTCTCGCGTGGACATAGACCAAGGCTATGTGTCCTGAGGGAACATAGACCAGAGAGGCTAGGAAGTAAGGCAGTGGGGAAGACCCACAACGGTACTTGAGACTTAACTGTCTATTTACCGGGCAGGGATACTGTTAATACTGAAATGTAAAAGCGTTGTGTGATCTCGGCCTTGTCACATGTGTATAAGTCACATGGAGCTGATCCGACTTGAAAGCCGAGTGAACCAGTGGATTTAAAAAGAGGTACACCTTTGCAAAGTGTAAAAGAAGTATCAGATACTCTGTACTCCCAGGTTCAGGAGTCTTTTCGTAGTGGATGTTATCCATGGGTTATAGCACAAGTAATGTTTTGGAATGTTTTCATAATGCGGTTAACAAAGTAGTAACTCATGGGAGACTACTACATCTAATGTTTTATTGGAAACCTGTTTAATGTTTAAAGTATTATTTTCATGACAAAGTACTGTTTTACTGAACAAATGACTTGGAAATCTATATATCTCTATTCATATGAAACTAGAACCCCGGAATCATATGTTTCACCCTCACGTAAGTACAATTGCATTAATCCCTGGAATGAGTGTTGCTGAGCACCAAGTGCTCACCCTTGCATTTTTATCCAACTGTAGAAGAGGGATTCGAGGATCCCGATTCTTTCAGTTATGAGTACTCACCTGAAGATGGAAGCACCCCGGGCGAGCCCACGTTCTAGAAGGATTGCGCACCAAGTCAAGTCAGATGTGGGAGAAGCCCCTCCAACCCCGCTGCGGATGGAAATCAAGCTATTTGTCGTTGCTTTGTGCTTTATGTTGTGTGTTCGGTACTTGGATACCGATTCTGGTTCTGATAAACTAGTTATTTTCTTAGCAACTCTACTTAGCGCCATTTTCGGTGCTTTGGCTATGTAATATTGGCCATGTTGGCCTGATACTTGTTTAATGTTAATACTATGCTTGTGTGGTTTGGAGCTCATGTGACATCCTGCTGTGTGTAACCTACCTGGGCGGTTACCGAGGTGATCCTCAAATGGGGGTCTCACACTTTCTCTCTTGGGATCCCTTTTTTATAGCTTATCACTGCCATCAGTTACGGGATTGAAAGGTCACTGGGAAGCAAACGTGCACCGGCCATAATGTGCAATGATATGTGTTATTGATTGTGCTTTTAGCTTCTTGATAGTTATCATAAGCTAAAACGTTGCTAGGGAATAAATGGCTGAATATATCCAAGGTGTCGAATGAGCCTAACCATATAATCGTTGGATATTTTGACTCTTCAGTAGCCATGCTCGCGTAATGCCTGACCATGTATTGTTATTTTTTCATTCTCCATGACATATGCAACCACGGGAAGATATCTCCATGACCAGGATATTTGTGGGTATGTGAGACCATGGACTTTGCGACCTTAGTATTGTGGATGTCTTGAAACTATAGATCCCGCGACAATACAATTTGATACCGTAGACTAGGTCATGTCCAGAATATCTTGGACTATCCTATTGTCTCCCTCTTAGGTCCCTAAGACACAGAGGAGTATGTAAACAACTTAAATCTCATTCTATAGCCCTTACGACTATAGAACGGCAAAGGCGATCAACTCGGGTTATAATCCACATCACTCCATATATGGATATTTACTCGGTTGTCAATGTTGAGCACCTCAAAATCTTCGAGCATTCGATGTTGGATGATGAGTCGATACCATAGTTCCATCTGTTGAAGACTTGGTCTATCAATGAGAGGCACCTCTATCTGATGATGTGATCTTGGAGAAAAAGGTGACGACCACCCGAGAAGATCAACGAGCACGTGCAGCAAAGTGGTACACCCGAGAAGATGGTCAATCTCAATTTCCACATCTCCAATTCTGATCAAGTGGTCGTCAATAGGAGTTGACTCCTTCTCGACAAGGTAGTCATGATCCGGGTGGATCTTCAGGTCAAATACGGCAGGTCAAATATGGAAAGGATTTAAACTTTGTCTGGTCATCTGAGTTGGTTAGCAGTCTGATATAAAGTATATAACTGAGTCCTATATGATTAGGTTTAGTCAGTTGTCGAGTCTAATACGTATTCATATGATTTGACTATAAATACCTTGTAATAGGATAGATAGATCATCTAACACATAGGCATAGACCTTATAGTTCATTGATCAATATAGATGAGTGCGTCCTAACGTTCGACGTGTACAAGATCCCTCTTTTCAATAAAGAGCTGTGCAATCTTTGAACTGAGTTTCGATCACTTGGGTTTTGATAATTCCGAGTAAGATCTCTTATTCCGCATATTTAGCATCTGGTCGAGTATAGTCGAAACCTGTCTATATCTCAATTGGATATGGACATGCCGGAGCTTCAAGAATAGTGGCAAAGGTATTGCAATCAGGTTTATTTTGGCCTTCTTTATTTGAAGATGCTTATGACTTTGTGCAAAAATGTGATCCTTGCCAATGTTCTGGAAATTTGAGTAAAAGACATGAAATGCCCTTAACAAACATTCTTGAAATTGAGCTTTTTCATGTTTGGGGAGTAGATTATATGGAACCTTTTCCATCTTCAATGGGCAACTCCTACATCTTAGTTGAGGTTGATTATATTTCAAAGTGGGTAGAGGTTGTGACTACACCAACAAATGAATCAAGACATGTGTTCAGGCTTTTCCAAAAAGTCATCTTTCCTCGATTTGGTATACCGCGAGCAGTAATTAGTGATGGCGGTGCGCATTTCACTAATTACCAATTTCAGAAATTGTTAATGAAATATGAGGTTATTCATAAAGTTGCTCTTGCATATCACCCTCAAACAAGTGGACAGTTGAAGTCTCGAACAGAGAAATCAAGATGATCTTGTAGAAGGTGGTGGCACCATCTCATACAAATTGGGTGCTCAAACTTCCCAATGTTCTTTGGGCATATCGCACTGGATTCAAAACTCCGCTAGGTATGATGCCTTACAAATAGTATTTGGTAAGAATTGCCATTTGCTTGTTGAATTGTCATAGAGGGCGTTATGGGCGTTAAAAGAACTTAATTGGGACTTTGACAAAGCAGGGTGAAGGCGAATCTTTGAATTGCATGAACAAGAAGAGCTTCGGAACAACTCCTACAAAAGTGCCTTGATTTATAAGGACAACACGAAGAAGTGGCACGACAAATGGATCCTCAACCGTGAGTTCAAACCAAGTTATTTGATTCTAGTATTCAATACACAGCTGAAACTATTCCTAGCAAAATTGAAATCTCGATGGACTGGGCCATACGCGATAGAAAAAGTCTTCCTGTATGGTGCTGTGGAGTTTCGAGCACAAGACATCACCACATTTAATGTAAACATGCATCGTATCAAGCTGTACCATGCGGGAGACCAGGTAAGTATGCTAAACATGGTCAATTCTTTCAATTCTATATATTTTTAAACAACTGAGAACGTTCCATCGAGTGGGACGTTAAACCAGCACTAGCCAGGAGGCAACTCAGTATACTAACATGTAGTTCTCTCTCTTATGAACACAACGGTGCGAAAATCACTCAATTATGATGCCGTTTAACGACCCAAAACCTGCTTTTCATAAACTAGGGCTGACTCTTTTAAAAAAACAAAAAATAAAAATTTTTCAAAACTGGCCGAATCGACTACAACCAGAGGCACGACCAGTGCTGGGGTCCATTTGGTAAATTTCACAAAAAACAAAATTTTAAAAACTACCCGAGCCGGGCATGACCAGTGGCACGACCAGTGCCAGGCTCAAGTTGCTTTTTTTCAATCAAAATAAATTTTTCAAAAACCACCCGAGTCGGGCACAACCAGTGCTGGGCATGGTTTGATTTTTCTCAAAAAAATAATTTTTTAACAAAACCACCCAAAACGACCATGACCAGTGGCACGTCTCGTGCCCTGGTCGAGCACGACCTGTGCTCATGGTCATACTTCTATCGGTGCGACCAACTGGTTGAATCCAAGTAAAACCCGAACCGAGCACAGCACGGAGCACACCCCATGCCCGTGGTCATGCTAGGCTCGGTTTCACCCTGTTTTTTGGCCGAAAGTGTTGTTTTTGTGTTTTTCTTCTATTTTTCTTCTCCCATACCTTTACAACTCTTACCTACCACCCTATTTATAGCCACCCATCTTCCCCAAATAGCCAAACCACCATTGTTAACCCCCAAACTCCTCAAAACCTCTACATAAATTGGCCCTAGATCTCTAAATCCAACCGTACAAACTTCAATCTGATCGTAGACTCCGGCTCCTCGTGCCTTGACAACCCTGGATCTGAAGTTTCCAAGGCAATGTCGACACCCTGACGCAACATCAAAATGCAAAAGAGGTATGTCGCCACAAACCTTTTCTGATCCCGATTTTCCAAGCATATATTTCACAAATCCTGATCATGTTGCTCATTTTATGCATTTAAAGAAGATACCCTTATGGCCTACTACATAGGTCA
Source organism: Pharus latifolius (assembly GCA_019359835.1). Lineage (NCBI taxonomy): Eukaryota > Viridiplantae > Streptophyta > Magnoliopsida > Poales > Poaceae > Pharus > Pharus latifolius. Next base: position 39,237,935 of record CM033323.1, on the reverse strand, counting down.
TTAGGAATAGAAGAGACCCTCATGGCATTAGGTCATTAGGAATGGAAGATGATGTTTTACGCCTATTACATAATGCGGGTGGGGACACACTTGTAGGGGTTCCGGTTCCGATTTTTCGCCAAATCATTTGGGAGATTCTATCTTCCTTTGAAAAGAATACCATATGTGTTCCTCCCAATCAAACTGAAGCTGTGAGATTTAGGTTTGCAAATGTAAGTTATGATTTTTAACAGATGAATTTGCAAATCTGTTAGGGTTAAAACCTGGGGGAATTTTTCATGCTTCTATTATTTGCTCCCCCGATAAAATTTGGAGTGACATAACTGAGGAAAGGTACCACCTTTTTTGACCCAGTATATCAAAGGCCACCAAAATTTGCAATCCCACCTTTCGCTATTTATAGCTGTCGACGATTGGGACTAGGATCCTTAGGCAATGTTATGCAAATTTATTATGTAGGAAGTGGAGACAATTCAAAACACCCACCAGAAAAGTAAAGATAGCTATGTACTGGGAACACGAAAGATTATACAGGTTCAACCCCTCAATGATTTGAGTAATACCACTACATCTTTTGGTGTTTTCACTATATATATGAATGATTACAGAGAGGGAGAGATTGTTAGCAAGATTAACAATCTCTCTAAATGCTTGTATTTGTAAAACTAATGCTGCGTCTCTCCCCTTCTCTCCTTTTCTTATCGTCTTTAATATTGATCGAAAGTGTGCCAATCGTGAGGTAGTTCTGGGAAGTCAGACGGTTGCTAAGATGTAGTTACCAAACTGCATCTTCATCTCCTTGCAAGTTACAGTGTGCGGTTTTAAATAACAACGTATCGACGGTTTGTCCTTTACAAGTGGAGAGGGAAGTTAATTTATCCTGGATCCGTGTTTGGAAGACTCAAAAACACCACTCAGGTTAAAGAAAATTTTCAAGATACTATGGTCACGCATATTCTGCGACCATAGGTTGATTTTAAACGTGTGACCTTCTGGTTCACAGGAAACTGCCTCTGCGACCATTACGTCTGCTAGTATATGGAGCCATATATTATATCTTAAATATATTAAACATGTTATATTAAATGAACAGATGACTAGCTCGGGTAATAATCATCGTCAATAGCATCTCATGGCCGGGATAATTTTGGGCCGTGATAGCAATCAAGGTAAAGTTTTAGAAACCGAGGTCAAATTTATGTGGGCTATGTTAGGCAAAATGAATCTTTCATCTGGTGCCTATTTTGCCCGTCGCCTTGAACATATTGGCAAGGATTTATGCAAAACTTCACCAATAGTCTTAGGTGGCTTAATCATTCACATAGCATCTTCTCTATGGTTTAATGCTACTGATTATCAAGAATCTGTGCCCTCAGCGACCCTAGACTTGCATTTCTTGTTTTCAATGGGGTTTTGTAGGAGGGAAGAGAATTCATCCCGTTGGATTATTAATGGAATTCCCTCCATCCTTTTGCCCGTTGTTTCTTGGACTTGCTTATCTAATGAGCGAAATTGGAGAATGCTCCCATCTTTCTCATCTGATCCTAGTTCCTCACACACAGCCAAGTCTAACCATTCTGTAGCAAACAGTGTTTCTGCTCTGCATGCTTCAATAGAGTCCTTGTGCACTAGTCTCTCCGACTTTAGGTCGGAATTTGCATATTACAGGATTATGATGGATTCCAAGATGGATGACCTCACTAGCCTTGTAGATCGCCTCTATGACCATCTTGTACACGCAGGCCACATCCTCCCGAATGGCACATACCGAGGCGCACATGCTCACCATCTTCACACCCATGGCATTCCTCCACAACCCTAACCTCCTCCACCATTTTTCTACCATTCTCCTCCACCAGCTTCTGGTGAGTAATCTCCAAAGTACGCAAGTATTTCTTTTTATTTTTTTCTTTTTTCTTTTTTGTTTCTTTTTGTTTTTCTTTTTAGGTTTTCTCTTGCGACACCTTGGATTGCACCATTGGAGCTACGTGGACCACAACATCTTCTTTCACCGTGACATCTTCCACAACATCTAGCTCCAAGAACCATGACCGCAAATGGTAATCATATCTCTATCCATACATTGAGGACAATGTCTGATTTAGCTTGGGGTGTTCACTTAACCGTTTGCTTAGTCTGCATCGAATGATCATTCCACCACATTCCATCATAAACTAACAAAAATAAAAAAAGATATATCACTTGGAATGTCTGGTTTTGAAGATGATCTTTAATCAATTAGATGGCTATTCTAGCACATATTTGCATATGATCCATTGAACTTAGCTCTCTTAAAAATTTCAATTGCTATGTTCAGTTCTTATCTTAAATTGACCATTAAAGCTCAAACTTGTCTTCTAGATTATCATTGACTTCTTCCAAATTGAAGGCTTCCAATAAACTATTATCTAAAATTAACTCTCTTATGTCACTTTTTGTGCTTAGATTGCTAATTCCCTCCTCTTTAAAAATTAAAAAATGTGTAAGAGTAAAGTATAATCGACCCATTGGGGGGAGGCGGTGGTGAATCGTCGACCAGCTGGGGAAGTGAAGATTTACCTAACTTATGCACACAAAAAAATATTTTTAATAAAACTGTTACTTAAGATGCAGCTTTGTCTAGTCTTGTGTAATATATATGCGAGGGGAGGTGGGGGTGAATCATTGACCAGCTAGTGAAGGGAAGGTATACGGAGCATTGAGATTGCTTCTAGGGGCTCGGGAAACCGACAAAGTTGCCTTTCTATAAGTGCACTTAAATAAGCGTCTTTAGTTGTGTCTCCTCTAGTCGCGACAGAATGATCCAGTTTAAAACATTCTGATCAAGATCACGAAAAAGTTGAAGGAAAAAATATGAACAAATAAAAAAGAAATAAAAGTGTTTTAATTTCTCTCTAAAATGGGCAATCTGGCAAACGTTGTATAAATTGTAGAATAATTAGTATTTTCTTTAACTGTGGTTTGTTCTAAATCCAATATGAAATAAGCTGTCAAGATGATTTAATTGATTAAGCTCTCTCTTTCCTAAGGTTGAAATTTGACAATCGAATATTCGCATTTGGAAGGTTTAAAGTGCTTGGATCAATTGTCTCATATGCATAGATGTGATGTGGATTGCTGGAAGCTGTTTATTCAAAATCTAATTAACCAAGGCATCCCAATTTTTGAAAAAATCATTCACATTCTTTGCTTGAGGACAAGCAAAATGCTAACTTGGGGGAATTTGATAAGTATTAAATTGGTAACATTTTAACCCTAAGTTTGCTACTGAAAACGTGCAAAATCATGCTTAAAATTCCTTTGATGCGACATTCTATGCTTAACTTTATATTATTTTTACAAATTTCTTTCACAGCTATATTTGCCATGTTTCAGGGACCAAACCTACCAAATGTAAGAAGATTTTGACTTCGGTTGGGCCAAATTCGACTAAGAAACCTAAACTGGATAGCAAAAGGGCCTTGGTCGAATATTCTTCAGACAAAACACCTGGTCGATTTTGAATGGCCGTAATGTGGATCTAAATAAATTCCGATGGATTCTGTGTTCCATAGAATCTCTCGATCACACCAGGTTTAAACTATGAAGCCAGACCACCACACGGAGCCCTAGTGAAAAAGCATTTACAACCTACATAAGAAGCTCGGAAATCACCGTGACCTTCCTTGTGGTCGCGAGGTGTATTACCTGGAGGAGACTTCCCTCGATGTCCCAGGAACTGGTAGGCGATTGCGATCACGGGAACTCCCAACTCGCCTGACCTTATCTTGCCAAAGTGATATCATCTACATTCGATTGTCTCTCCCATGACTTGAATAGGAATCATCCCACTCAAGGGAATGAATTATGTAGTGAGATGATGCCGTTGGAGTGGCTTCGGAGGCAACTTCATCAAGTGTGTCTGCGAGGACTCAGGCGAACGTTGTTCTATCCTCATTCTCCAAACCAGGAGGTGGGTTATGCAGTGTATCTGCGATAACACAAAGCCAGTCTTGCGTACTCCTTCTAGGAGCCATGGGTGTTACCGTCGCCTCAACTGCTGGGGAATACCCCGAGGCTAAAGATGGCGTTTGGTCACCTCTACGAACATATGGATGTCGTGAAGTTCCCGGATCAAGGTTACGACCAACGGCATCTTGACGAGATTGTGCAAGGCGTAAGGCCTCCTCAGTGGCCTTGCGAATCTCATTTTCTCACAGCTCACGGGCTTGATCCTCCTTCTGCCAAAGCTCTTTTTCCTCCCTGGCAACGCACTGTTCAGGAGTTTCCTCCAAAAGTGCAGCAAATTCTCGTGGAACCAAAGTCGCAGACAGGGAAAACATTTCTCCCTGTTCTGAGTCACACGCGAAATCAAAAAGAGATTTGAGATTGTTCAAAGTAAACTTTCTAGGACTAAACTCAAGATTTTCATCTTTCATGTCCTCTGGGACGATATAAACTGGTACGTATTCGGCCTCCGATGTGGCATAATTCACATGAGGAGAGCGCACCATCCTCTCAGACTCTTGGTCGACAGACATGACCAAAGTTGGAGAAGATTCACCCTTAGGATGTACCTCAAGGACATCTTCGCCGTCGACCTCTTCCATAGGAACGGGGTCATTAGACGAGGGCATATGGATATGGGCATAGTCATCGAGATCAAAATCATTCTCAGAATCGTATGCTCCAGACATAGCTTATCATAACTTCCAATGAAAGAAACGTTTTGAGAAAGGCCCCACGGTGGGCACCAACTGTCGACGATTGGGACTAGTGTCCTTAGTTGATGTTACGCAAATTTATTATGTAGGAAGTGGAGACAATTGAAAACGCTCACCAGATAAGTAAAGATAGCTATGTATTGGGAACACGAAAGATTATACAGGTTTAGGCCCTCAATGATTTGAGTAATAGCTCTACGTCCTGTGGTGTTTTCACTATATATATGAATGATTACAGGGAGGGAGAGATTGTTAGCAAGATTAACAATCTCTCTAAATGCTTGTATTTGTAAAACTAATGCGGCTTCTCTTCCCTTCTCTCCTTTCCTTATCGTCTTTTATATTGATCGAAAGGGTGCCAATTGTGAGGTTGTTCTGGGAAGTCCGATGGTTGCTAAGATGTAGTTACCACACTACATCTTCATCTTCGTCTTCATCTCCTTGCAGTTATAGTGTGCGGTTTTAAATAACCACGTATCTTAACTCATTAATTGTTTGTCCTTTACAAGTGGAGAGGGAAGTTATTTTATCCTGTAACCATGTTTGCAAGACTCAAACACCACTCAGTTAAATACAATTTTTAGGATACTGTGGTCGCGCATATTCTGTGACCATTGGTTGATTTTGAACGTGCGACCTTCTGGTTCACAGGAAACTGCCACTACGACCATTACGTCTACTAGTATATGGAGCCATATACTAATCTTAAATGTATTAAACATGATATATTTAATGAATAGATGACTAGCTCGGGTAATAATCGTCATCATCTAGCCCCCAAATTTGAAGTGATAAAAGTTTATTACTTCGAATTTTTAAGATTTTAGAATATAGTATCCGATGTTTCATTTTCTCTTATTGTAAAGAAGACGTTTGCTTTTCTCACCGTGTGTTGTTTCATTTCTAAAGAAAAACTTTGAGATCAATTTGACAGGTCATTTATAAACTCTTTTTGTAACAAATTTAGGCAAAACTTAAGTGCATTTTTAAGAAGTCGAGGCTCTTGTGAATACAAATTGTTGCCACTGGGATTTAAAAATACTTGACCTTTGCATTCTAGGATCTTCAAGTTTTCACTTGTTAAGTCTTTAGAACTTCTTTTCATCCTCTTTTTTGTTCTCCTCTTAATGGCAAACCAAGACTCTAAATGAATTGTTGAGAGTGACAAAGAGGATTTCGCAATAGAAGATGATATTGTACAGTCATTACAAAAGGTAAGCCTCTTTTGAATGATCTGTGTGAATCTGTTCCTAAGATTTTTCCAAAGTCACACATTTTGGAAATCTTTAGGTTTTTGAGAATTCAATACCTTCAAAGAAGCGATTTGGGGATGATGCAGGATCTTCAAGTGGAACTTATCAAGAAAATTGATGAAGACTGAAGTCTGGGCTGCCACTGAAGCCCAAGCTTCTATTTTGCATCCAACTTAGGTTTTACGCTCAGCTTTTGCCACCCAGGCTGCAACCTAGGTTATAATTCTCATTTTTTTAATCTTGTTGCATGCTTCTGGAACTAACTCATGTACATGCAAGAGAACAAAGCCTTCTGGGTCCTCAGCAAGCAGCTTGTGGAGATGCAGGTTCTTCTGAAGGAACGGACCGCACTATGCAACTCTCTGCTGGAAGAAAATGAGAATTTGCAAGAAAGATACAACAGGCGGAATCAAGACTTTGAGTCTCTTTTCAGGATTGTTGATCGTTTGCAGGGAAATTACAAAAGGGCGTGCGAGGCTACAAGAGAGGCTCGCATGGAGAGGGACCTTGCCCGAGAGCAGAAGGAACTCTCTGATGCTATTAGGGCCAACTGAAGTCTCACAATAAAAGATGACGTTGAAAGAATAAGGAACGTCGCAGATTCTCTTGGGGCAGCTGGTGTTAGTCCTACTAGTGATAACTTGTCCCTTGGAGAACTTTGTACTTTACTTTTGGATCAGGTTGACATTTTGGTCACTTGCATCCCTTTTTTGTGTAAAGATGGCAAGAAATAAAGTTTTTTTTCATAAAAAAACATTTTGATTAATGATTACGCATAATCTGTAATCATATCTCAAGATTACTTTGAGTGAATATCTTTCCGTGAAAAATGGTTACAGGTAAATGTCTCTGCGACCATAACATCCACATGTAATTAGTACTATATCCATGGTTACTGCGACAACAAATCAAGGTCATAGAAAACCAGGACAAAAATCTGTGTAAATATTATGACTATGGTCTTTGCATTCATAAAGTATTAAAGTCACAGGATTGCATTGAGACCATAGGCAACACTGAGGTCACAGGATTACTTTGAGACCACAGGTAACACTGAGACCATAGGATTCCATTATAATATGATTTTCTGCTCTGTAGCCCCTGAATTGAAATAAAATGACTCTTCGGTTTCCAAAAAGATTCATTTTGTTTCAAATTATATTAGGGTCAAAGATATGATTTTGGGTATAACCCATAAAAAACCATTATGACAAATAGTAAAATAATGGATGCTACAGGTAGTGGTCTAGGGCCTATAAAAGGAGTTACCTTCGTTGAGAAGCTTCAGAAGAACTCTCTTTTACATCTGCAACTCCGCCGCAAAAAACCCTCATTGCTCACTGTTGCTCTTATCGCCACCAAAAACCCTCATCTTTCCAAAAATTTCATCACAACCATGGCATGCTGGAGCCAATCAAATGATTATTATGACAATGAGAGCTTGGCAGCATTAGAGAAAGAAGAGATTCTTCCCTCTCAGTTGCTAAGCAACTGGTGGCCTGTGGGGAAACAAGAAGAAACCCCAATTGTTTAAGAGAACAAAGTGGCGATTTTTGAAGACTTTTTGTGATGCGGATTCCGCCTTCTAGAGAGCAAATTTCTCCAAGACGTTCTTGCACATTATGATTTGGAGTTGGTAAATCTTCACCCCAACTCTGTTTTGATTTTAGCTTTTTTCCAGTATCTATGCGAGGCATTCGTTTGGGTTTTGCCTTGCATAGACCTTTTCTGGTGGTTTTACTTTTCTGCATGGTCGAACAACGCCAGTGCGGCAAGGTGTGTATATTTCCATCTAAGGGAGAAAAAAGATTATCCCTTTTCCCTCAGCGTGATTCGGTGCATGGATGGAACCAAATATGGTTCTATTGCACCACGCCGGCTGAAAGTCGCCTCTGATTCGAGAATCGGCGACCAAAGAAAGCTAGTGGAATGGATTCCATTCCCACTTTAAGCCAGGACTTACAGAGGCAATTCCAGGTGATTCTTCACTTAGTCCATTAGGGATTGACCGCTCGAGACATAATTTGTGACTTTGTGAAGAATAGGATGAGCCCTTTGAAAAAGAGACAACATCCAGCCTGGGAGGTGTGTTCCACGGCGGATAACACCTTGGATTATAACAATTGTAAGTCAGCTTACTTATAAAATATGTGAAATTGTTGATAGTCTGATATCATATTAACTGATTGTTATGACAAACAGTATTGTCCTCATCTAATATTGACAAGAGGACAAACAGCCTTCTGAAGCTGCACAACGTAGTGATAGAAGGAGTACTAGGCTCACCCCGACCACAGAGATTGGCCAACAGCAGTGAAAGTATAAGACAAGAACATCAAAAGGTAAATTTTCTTTTGAGAAGATTGTTTGATGATGTCTGTTGATATTGATCATCAAAGAATAAATTGTTGAATGACACAGTTGCTTGAGGGACAAATTATCAGGACGAAGCATCCTATTGATGATATTGGGCCTTTTGGTAAGTCATCATCGAAGAGAGTAAAAATTCTCTCTTCCGAAGTCAAGACTGCAACCCCCTCATCAAAAGCCAAGAAGATGAAAACTTAGCCCCCGGCGCAACCAAAGCGAAGACCATAGGAGGGGTTGTATCAAGGGTGAAGAAAACCAAAGCGAATACTACTGCGGTAAAGTTTTCTCTTCCTCCTGTTATACCATGTACGAGTAGGAGTCACTTCTTAATCGTACAGGGTGAAGGGAGCGAGGATGAGGAAGATGAAGTTCCTCTAATGCTTTGAAGGAGAAGAACAGCAAATCCTCTGGAGATAGCCATTCCAGATGTACCATCATCCCCCAACGTACTAACCACAATGGCAGAGACAGCTATTGCGGTAGTGGATTCTGTGGTCGCAGAAGGGCTCGCGGCCACTAGGGAGGTTACTAGTGCTGAGGCCATAACACCAACAACTATGGTCGCGAAGGATCTTGCGGCCATAACTTCGATAAACCCAGGCCTGGTGACACCTCCTACAGACTTAGAAGGAGTTGTTGCGATAAGAATACCATACCTCTCAAAATCTATAACATTGCAAATATAAATTTTTTTTGAATATGCAGGAAGAGGAGAACACTGTCCTGTTTAAGAGGAGAAAAAGAGGAACGACTCCGATGATGTCGTGACAAGATCGTTGGCTTCACTTTTGTCTCCTAGAAGCACAACATTGAACCCCCAAAGCCTAATGGGGCTTCAGATCTGGTAAAGACATCTTTTCCTTCAATTTTGATTTCCACGAGATTTGGTTCATTACTTTTGCAAGTTGCAATTTTTTTAGGAACCCTATGCCTGTCGCTTTGTTGACTCCATCTACACTAAGCAAATCACCACGATGGAGGTCACAGAAGCTGCAGGCACGAACCTAATGGCTGAGGGGAATCCTCGGACCATTGTAGAAGGAATAATTGCATATATTCAATCTGAAAGGAATGTAGGTACATCTGCTCACTCGACCATGGGAGTACCCGTGCGCGGAGCAACATCTGCATTTCCCTCGGTCGAGGAAAGAACTTTCCCTGTGGTTCAGCCTACTGATGAATCTGAACCTTTAGAGAAAACACTCAACAAATTTTTTGAGGTAAATAAGAAATCTTCATCTTATCTTCGGTGTAAATTCTTAAGAACTTTCATGTTTAAGCAATAGACTTTACTTTGTTTTAGGGCTTAACTCAAATGACGACCTCATCCAAGGCTTTAGTAGATAAACTCAAGGTTGCACAAAAGGAGATCAGCCATCTCAAACAGTAAGTATTCAAACATTGTTTGTACTGACCTGAGTCTTCCACAAGGATCATATTTACATCTACGGTTGCAGCAATAACGCTTCATTAACAAAGACCATGGCTGATCAAAAGAGTCAGAAGGATGCTGCGTGTGGGACCCTCATTTGAGGAATCCGGTGGTAACCGCCCAGGTGGATTCCACTCAGAAAGGTACAACATAAGTTCAAAATAACAACACAATTACATTAAACTGCAGTAGAGGTAAATAAATAGGTACAAGATTAGAAGGACCAATATTACAATAACATAACACCAAGAATGACGCTAATTAGTGTTGCTAAAAAATAGTGAGTTTCTCAAAAGAAGAGTCGGTATCAAAGTACCGAACACAAAGGACAACACAAAAAGCAACAACAAGGATCTTCACTTCAGTTGACAGCGGCGTAGGAGGGGCTTTCACCACATCTGACTCAACTCGGCGCATGACCCTTCTAGAAGATTGAATCATCAGGAGCACTTCCTTCTTCTGCCTGGTACTCGAAACCAAGGTAATCGGGATCTACCAATCCCTCTTCTGAATTTGTATGCAAAGGCAAGGGTGAGCATGCTTTCACACAATGCTCAGCAAATCTCATTACGAAAATGCCGATATATAGATGAGTGGTTCTCAAGAAATGAGATCTTTGATTTATATGTAAGGATAGAATAGGTTTTCACTCTAGGGTTGTAAGAAAAGGACTTTTAGTTTTAAAAGCAATACTTTGAGATCTTAAATTATACTTTAGAAAACGTTATGTCTGATGGTCTCCCATGAGTCATCACTTTTATTAACCCATATTCTGAAAATATTCCAAAATTTACTTGTGCTAAACCACATGGATAAAAATCCACCACGATAAAACTCCAAAACCTGGGAATACAGAGTATCTGATACTTTTTAACACTTTGCAAAGGTGTACCTCTTTTTAAATCCACTTCTTCACTCGACTTTCAAGTCAGGCAATTTTCCATGCGACTTTTACGCATGTGACAAGGACGAAATCACACAACGATTTTGCAGTCTAGTATTAACATATCCCTGCCCTGTGAATAGACAATTAAGTCTAAAGTATCGTTGTGGGTCCTCCCCACTGCCTTTTTTCCTAGCCTTGGCCTATGTTCTCGCAAGACATATGACCTAAGGTTGCAGTCGTGCACGACTCAATCCAGGCTTAGGGCGACTTCCTTTTTTACTCCTTATCCTCTCATTATTTTTCTGATCTCGTACCACTCATGGCCATCTGCGGCCCACCAGTTTCCACGCGAGAAACTGGACCGACATACCATGCAGGGAACAGTTAATACCAAGAAAGCTACTAAGTTGTGCCTGTGCCATACCAGGCAAGTGCTTGGTATGTTTTCATGTCACATAGAAGCACAACACAAGGTTTTATTCCTTATGAATCAATAGTGATGAGACAATCACATTCCCGATGCGCACACAGCAGCCAACCAATCAAACCATCCTCACTACCAATTCTAATTCACATTTTCTTTCACAAAAAGGGTTTTAAGCATTTTTCTCATACAATCGACCATTTAACATTTAAAGTATACATTTAAGTAGAAGCATATCCTAAGCATGATGTCCTAGGGTGAAAAGGGTGCGAGTGATACACAAATACATAAAGGGGCTTTACAAGAGATTAGGTCATATCTATTCACATTCTTTCAACATAACATTTAACTTGAAGATAAAGCATGCATATATTCAAAACAGAATTTAATCTAGTTTACTTTAAAATATTAGGAGAGACATGGTCAAGGGAATGAGACTTGCCTTGCAACGAGGGGTCTAACTGCTCTGCTGGGTCTTCAAAGATTCCTTCCACACCTTCCGCTTCTGGCTCTACTGTCACAACAAAGAAAAAACATGACACATCGCACTACATAAGCATACAGAAAATACTTGCTATAGAAAATAGTGAGTAGAATGTAAACATGCATGCAAGCGAGGTCATCTGGTTGAAGGCAGAACAGCGGGAGAGAAGCTATTTGGGTTTGGTTCACAGGGTTTGGCTCGGACGCGACGAAAGTCTACAAACTGACATTCGGTCTGCGGCCAGACAATGTCTGAGAATGGCATAGAGTTAATCTGGAGTTTCCAAAGGATTAAAAAGAAAACAAAAGGGTGCATCAGGTGCCAAACACAGTAAAACATCTAATTGACAAAATGATTTTGACATAACAGTCCAAAAATTAAAGAAAATTGCAGCAAACTCCCTGGCACAGGAAAATCGAATGCCAGTGCACTGCAGTGAGCTAGGACACAAGCGTCTGGACAAATCACGCATGCGCTGCTTCGCTAAATTTGTCAAATGCATAGGTAGGATCAAGGTGAAGCTATTGGTGAAGTTAATTGAGAAGAGGTGGCTTGACGATGGTGAACGACAAGGTTCAAAACATTGGCCGCTAGAAATGAAGATGGGCTACGGTGGCAAAGAACTGGGGCTGATAAATCTTGATATTAATTGAGGGGTTTTACTAGTGGGGTGATACAGATCGTGCTGGAGTGAGGGATTGAGTTGCAAAGGAGTTTTGAGGATCGCCGGCATTGATGCCGGGCTCAGGGACGAAGGTGAAAATAGGCGTCGTCGATATACGGCAATGCAGGTTAATTGGCTTGGTTTACACGATCTGTGGGACACAAGGAAGGTGTAGGTTAACTCAAATTGGTGGGAGGAACAGTAAGGCATGCTGGCGACGTGAACCGTCCGCGGCGGCGCGGGAAGAAACGAAAAACTCACGACACATCTTCAATTTGAAAACTGGGTTCACAGGCCTGCTAGGAATCTGCTAAGGGTCGATTTGTTTCACTCTAAGGGGTTAAGAAAATGGCTAGAGAGAGTTTAATTGCAGAAACAGTACATTTGGGTTTTTATGGTGTTCGCCGGCGATGAGGATCACCGGAGTCCAATTGGCTACTATCTCACAGAGAGATAGGCATGAGGAGCTTACTGGTGAAATCAAAGTGGAGTGAAGAGCTCTGGCGACGATGGCCTCAACGGCGGCTCGTCGGGGAAGAAGAAGAAAGCGGAAAAAACTTGGAACTTAGCTGATTCTGGAGGTGTGAAGATTACACAGAGTGAGGGGGTTTAAATAGGAGAGGAACGGAGCTCACGAGGGAGAAACCAGCATGTGATTTGCGCCAGGCACGTGACCGGACGGGCGCAGAAGGAACAATGGCGAACGACGATGTGACGGCAAGTAGGCGGCACACCATCTTTACCAACGGCGGCACACCATCTTTACCAACGGGCGACCACGAGTACAGGCGACGTCACATCTTGGCCGGCGGCGAGGAGACATGGCGAAGAAATGCAGCAAACAGCACGGCACAGGTCTGGTAGAACGGCGCTGGAGCTCTGGTCGAAAACAGTAGCCGAGCTCTGGTCGAAAAGGGCTGGAAAATGAGATTTGGGCTGATTTGCAATTTCAGAAACTTGATTTTAGGACTGATTTGTAAATCTGGCAAAAGGCTTAGATAGAAAGAAAATTGGTTTCACCAAATGGGCACACTAAAATCAACAAATAGTTTAGCAGTGACAGATGACAAAATCTGGGGTTCTGATCAGGTTTTGAGCCGAAACGAAAACAGGGTACTTAGGGTAATTAGGGTTTGAAATTTGGAGAGGCTGAAAACAGGGACTTAGGATGATATTTTGAAATTCTCACAGAAGGGAAATTTACTCAGAATAATGAATGGGAAATATTCCCTAAATCAGATACAGATTTGGAGATAATCTATGGCCTAAGGTTGAAATTTAAAACATTCTGGTCAAGATCACGAAAAAGTTGAAGAAAAAAATGATGAACAAATAAAAGAAGTTGTCAAGATGGATGATTTAATTGATTAAGCTCTCTCTTTCCTAAGATTGAAATTTGATAATCTCAATATTCGCATTTGGAAGGTTTAAAGTGCTTAGATCAATTGTCTCATATGCATAGATGTGATGTGAATTGCTGGAAGCTGTTTATTCAAAATCTACTTAACCAAGGCATCCCAATTTTTGAAAAAATCATTCACATTATTTGCTTGAGGACAAGCAAAATTCTAACTTGGGGGAATTTGATAAGTATTAAATTGGTAACATTTTAACCCTAAGTTTGCTATTGAAAACGTGCAAAATCATGCCGAAAACTCCTTTGATGCAACATTGTATGCCTAATGTTATATTCTGTTTACAAATTGCTTTCACAGCTATGTTTGCCATGTTTTAGGGACCAAACCTACCATGTTTGAGAAGATTTCGACTTCGTTTGGGCCAAATTCGACTAAGAAACCTAAACTGGACAGCAAAAGGGCCTTGGGGCAAACCCTTCTCTATTTTTCCTTCTTTGTAACCTGGCAAGAATAGCAACTTCCGTTTTCAAGAAATCAAGTAAGTTTTTATTTAATTCTTATTATTATTTCTACATTATTATGGCTTTTTGCGAGTAGATCCTGTCGATGATTGGAACAAGGGTTCCTAGTCGAACGTACACGAATTTAGTTTGTTTAGTAGGGAGACAATCACCAGAGAAATCACCATAAATATGGAGCTAATGACACAAAGATTTATACAAGTTCGGGCCCTCAAAGTTTGAGTAACAAACCCTACTCTTGTTGATTTTTCACTATGAGTATAATGAATTACAAGGAGAATGTATTATCTAGTTTGGGCCCTCAAAGCTTTCTTTAATCTACGGTTATAGAAACTGTTCATACATCTTTATCTTCTTCGATGGTTATCTTGTCAGGGACTTATGGTTATTTCAGGAATAATCATAAGGATCAAGGAGCGGTTATTGTGAATGGTGACTTAGCTACACGATCTCCATATTGTAGTATAAGTGTTCAACACTATGGTCGCGTATTAACTGCGACCATGTATTGGTATCGAGTTTTGTCTCTGGAACATGGTATGATCATGGGCAAATGTCTCCACATCCATAATACTTGCAGGTATAATATAAGACTATAGACTCTGCGACAATAAGCGTCGAGACTATAGTGTTCCATAGTTATTAAAATTAAAATTATGGGAGTTAAGCATCCTTGATGGGTTATATCCAGAATATCCTTGGATTATTCTATTATCTCTTTCCTTGGTCTTCTGCGACCAAGAAAGGTATTAACAGGTTGTTTAAATCTCTTACTATGGTTTCCTATGACCATAGAAAGGTATGTGCGACCATGGAGCGGTATACGCGAGCATGGAACGATTATGCGCGTCCATAGAATGATGTGCGCGACCATAGAATGATGTGTCCACCTTGGAAAGACTTGGGCAATTTAACTAGGGTAAGAATCCTCGTCAGCTAGCCCCCGAATTTGAAATGAAATGGTTTCTTTTCCTTGGAAAGGCATCTCAAGTACTGAAAAGGCTTTTTTTTGTTTCGAATTCTTGCAGAACCCAAGAAATACTTTGGGTGCACATGTCAAGTTTGTTGTGATAGGCATTAAATGAAAAAACCTTTTATCAAAAGGAAATCATCTAGTGTGAATAAAATGGTTGGGAACCTGGGAAAAATGCCTTCAAACTTTACGTTTTGAGGTTTTTCTAGTACAAAACCATTCTCAAAATTTTCTAAGTTTTCTCAATGTTCTTTTGAGTTCTTAGCCTTCTTCTTCTCTCAAAACCTGAATCAATGGCTTGTTGGATGCGTTCTAGCCACCGAACAGAGGAGAATCTGTTGGCCTTGGAGACAGAAGGTTATCTCCCTTCCAGGTCACTGATTCCATGGTATCCTACTGGGGAAAATGAAGAGAGCACTATGGTGCAGGAGGGTGAATTGGTGATCTTTGAGGACTATTGGGGGAAATCTCCGCCCGATCGATCCCGGGGACAAGGGCCCCCGGTGACCCCGTCCCAAGCGAAGGCCGCCTAGACCCCCTATGCAGGGTCACGTGGGGGTCAGGTGAGGAGAGCCTTGGGAATCGACAAAGACACTTGTCAAGCATCCGGGTCCCCTGGTCAGCAGAAGGACGTTGATGCCCATTGATCCGATGGCCTCAGCCGGGGTAGTCTTGTAACTTGCATCTTTTGGGCCTATATATGCCCTTGTACCCCTCTCTTGTGAGGGGTGACAATTCATTTTTATCAATACACAAAAAAGAATAGGCGTACTTAGGAGCACTCTCCCCACGAGAGCGCTCCCCTAGCTGACCTTTGTTCGGAGCACGTTGACAGGACTAGGGTCTCCACTGAGGCCCGAACCTATATAAAGCCTTGTGTCACTCTCTGTGTTGGTGTAACAGGAGAGGACCGGTCACGCGGTCAGCTCGCGTCGCTTTTCATTTGCTAGGAACCTCTGTAGAACCTGCCGGGATATTCACAATACCACGACAGTTGGCGTTGTCAATGGAGACTCGTGACGAATCGCCATGGCTCCTCCAAGAACGAGGGGTCACACCCTACCCGATGACGCCAGTCCCAGTGACCTGGCACCACCTCCTCGAGACACTGCCGCCCCAGCGCTTTCAACCGAACGCGGCTACACCGAGGTATCACCTCCTACCCTCCCTGTTACTTCCGGTGAACAGGCTTCCGGGTCTGGCCCGGTGACCGCGGTCGCCATGGCGGGGACTAGCATCCCCCCGACCGTGCCCCCATTTCATAGTGATACGTTGCTCGAGACTCTTGTCGAGGGACAACTCCGGGCCCAATGCACCATGGAGGAACTGCTCCGTGTCTTGGCGCAGCACTCGGTAGGCCCCCCAATTCCCGGAGGCCCGGTCGTCACCGGGACCTATGACCACCCCAGGGGCTACGTCCTCCCGGGGGCCCGTCATCCCAAGTGTTTCCCGCGCTGGAAACCTTCCACGCGCCGGCAGCATTCCCAACACAGTGAGCCCCCCCGATTCCGGGGGCTTACCTCGTGCCCGGAGGTTTCTCGATGCTGGTGTTTTATCTCGCGTCGGGAACCTTCCTGGGACCGGTGGAACATGCCGCACTGGGAGTCGACCCCGCCCCGCCAGTCACGTCCAACACACTAGAGGTGGTCCCCGGGAGAATGGGACCCATTACGCCCGGGACGGCCTCCATGCCACCGGGGGGAGTCCCCCGTGAGGGCCCCCCTTCACCGGTTCCAGAAGTCACTCGAGGGCCTGCCCCGGTAGCACCCTCCGGGCCAGCGATCGTCACGCATGAGCTCCCTCCTCCCCCGGGGCCACCTCCGAGGGCTCCCCGGGTGGATCAGGTTCACTTTACCTGGGAGGAGGTCGAGTGAATGCATACCACGAAATCCGAGGAGACTCCCTTTCGCTACCGATCGGAGCTCCCCCCGGCTCCCGGCCGCGGAGAGCCACGCTCTCGTCCTGACCAGGGTAAGAGACCCACCGAAGAAGCGACGCTACCTCCGGGGGGTACCCGGACGTCCAGGAGGTTAATTCGACCAACCTAGAGGAAAAGAGGCGCTATGGTCGCACTGGCGGACCACTTGGACCCTCCCCGACTACGACAACGAATGCGCATCCCCCGCTAAAGGGGACAATGACTAGGACTCCCCCGGGAGGTGGAGAGGGCCAACCAACTGCTGTGCCGCCGACTCCGATGCATCCGCTGGCCTCGACCCAGCTGCCCACCACACATCAAGCACTACAACAGTGAAGTCGATCATTATGAGTTCGTGCAGGTGTACGCCACGGCCATTTCAGTGGCTGGGGGGGATGAGACAGCGCAGTGCAACGTCTTCCCCCTCCACCTCACTAGAATCGCCCACTCATGGTTTTACAACCTGAAGCCTAGTTCCATCAAGTCCTTTGCGCATCTCAAGCGTGAATTCTGCGCAAACTTCCAGGGGAACTACGTGCGTTCCCTGGACTCGTCCAAACTCTACACTGTCTAGCAGAGGACAGGGGAGACCATCCGTAGCTTCTTCAAGCGCTTCACTCAGGTCAAGAGCACAGTGGCCCACGTCCCTGACTCCACAGTCATCGAGGCGTGCAAGAGCGGGATCCTCCCCAGCGAGATCCATCGGAGACTCTCCCGGAGCTACCCCTCCTCGACCAACGAGCTCTTCATCGTGCTTGAAAAATATAGTTGAGCGGAGGAGGATGACCTTTGGAAGAAGAACCAGGGGGCCGCTGCCCCCGCCGACTGAGAGGCTAGGGACCCCCTCAAGCGTCCCAAGAGGGGCAACCGCAGCGAGCCACGGCCTCGGGACACCTTTGTCCTCGAGGGCGGAGGTGGCTCGCGCGATGCCCCCAAGGGCAACCGCCCCTTCCCCAAGCCGAAAGACCGTGGGGGTGGGGGGGGACAGCCGTCACGCGGCCGGGAAGGCCCCACGATGGGAGGCAAGGAGGGTGCAACTGGCTTGTGGTGTACCTTCCACAAGTATAATACCCACACTACCCAGGAATTCCATCAGCTTCTTCAGCACTTCACCACATTCCTCGACCAGCACGGGCAGCGGAGGGGGGGGGAGTCTCGCCTCCTTGCCCCCTCAGTCGGTTTTGTCGGCTCTTCCTACCCCTCCGAGGGAGCAGCAAGGACAGGCGCGAGAAGGGTCTCAACCGAAGAGCTCCCCTTCCAAACCTCCCAAAGGCATGTAAACGTCATTACGGGGGGATCTGCCTCAGGTCGACACTCCAAGCGCCAGCGCAAAAAGTTTGCGTGGGAGGTAAAAATTGTGGGGTGCTACACGCATCTCGGCCACCAAAGTGGACGAGACGTCCCCGTCACCTTTACGGCGGAGGACGCACGTGGGGTTCACTTCACCCATGACGACGAGCTCATCGTCTCCTCCACCGTCTACAATTGCCAGCTGGCAAGTATCCTCGTCGACGGCGGGAGTTCCGCCGACATTCTGTACCTGAAGGCATTCAGGGAAATGCAAGTTGATGAAAAGCTGCTGCAACCCGCAGCCGGGCCCTTGCTTATGGGAGCCGGGGGTGGGGAGAGGCTCCCTCACCAGTAGATTTAGCCCGAAGGACCCTCCCCGATGACGCGCACGATGCGCTCGTGCTCGTCGGTGTAGTACCTCCGGAGGAGGTTCTCCGCCTTCTCTCGGGAGGCCGGATATGGCCGGACTACACAGAACAAATGTTAGCTAAAATATTGAAGACTAAGGACAAGGGTCACCGGGTACTTACGTCGAGCCACCGGCCTCTGCGGGGGCTGGTACGCCCGGCACATCCCGATCCCCCTCTTCCCCTGTGAGAAGGGGGAGAGCTTGAGGAGCGCTAGCTCCTCGACATGGTCCCTCATGCACCTCCGGGCCCGGACTCCCACCATCTTGCTGAGGAGCTTCAACTCCTCGGCGGTCCAAGCTGGGGGCTTGGGGACGGATGATCGGCAGTTGGAGGGGGCCTCTGGGGAGTACGTCACCTCGGAGTCTCAGACCCGGAGATAGAACCATCTCCAGAGCCAGTCCCCCCAGTGGTCTCGAGAGGCCGCTACCAGGCACTCCTCAACCCGGGTCGGTAGGAGCTGCATCATGATGGTGCCGAAGGCGGACTTCGGCCCTCCCTTGACCATGTACGACCCCTCGCTGAGGGCTCATAGAAATACCAGAGCAGGCGGAGCGTCGGCTCCCGTCCGATGGCTGTCTCACACAGCCAAATGAAAAGGCCCATCCGGACGAGGGTTTTGGGCGTCAGGTGGTTGAGCGCCACCCCGTACGCCACCGGCCTCTATGAAGGCCTCGAAGACGACCGCCTCCCCGGCTCGGGGGTGAGGCGTGGTCTCCTTCTTCGGGGGGATCCGGACGTCCTCGTCCACGAGGACCCTCCGCTCCACAAGGGACTCCAAGTCCCCTGAGGTGAACTCTGAAGCCCAGAGGAAGTACGCGGTGTCTTCCTCCGAGGGCACATCGGTGGCCTTGGCACGACCTTTTGGGGCCATGTAGTTTGTCCGTGGCTAGGTTTTGGGGAGCGATGTTTCCAGCTTCTAGGTTTCTAGGAGCTAAGTTCCCAGGGGCTAGGTTGCCGGGAAGTTAAATTTACGGAGGTTAGGTCTTCGTGAGAGGCTCAGAGCACCGGTGGAAAGTTAGAGGCTAAGGTTTCGATGTGAACTCTCCGGGCCCCGCGAGGCCCCATTTATGGAGCCCCTGCACAGCCCTGATGGGCGACACGTGGCCCCTCGAGATCAATCTGAGCCGCTCGTTTCAAACGCCGCACGCAAATTGAAGGGGCGCACGGGAAATGGCGCGCTGAGGTTCGAACCGCGCGAGGCCATGATGGCCGGTGACACACGCTAATCGAGGTAGCGTTGTAATTATCGACAACGCGCTGTAAAGGAGGGCACGGAAATTGAAGTGTCGCTGAGATCCGGAGGCGACCTCCGGGGGAGATGTCCCCGCTGATGTAAGCCATCCCCTCTGGAAGTTAGGACATGGCTAGATATAGTTAGGTTCTGAGGACGGTGAATTTTTCAGTCATGCATATAAGCACTACCAGACGTTCAACAAACCTGAAGACTTAGATATAGTTAGGTTAACACTAACATTGAAGAGATCATCGCTTGTGATCGTCTCTTCTTCCCTCTTGTAAAACATCTTATTACACATAGTGAAATCACAACAGGACGTAGGGCTATTACTCCCACCATCAAGAGCCCGAATCTGTATAAAATCTTTTGTGCCTCTACAGACTTGATTCATCCTACCTTTCTAGAGAAGCACTCTAAAAGGTCCCGTAACTCACAAATTTGCATAAGATCGACAAAGGACCCTGAGTCCAAATCGTCGACAGGGGGAAATCTCCTCCCGATCGATCCCGATGATAAGGGCCCCCAGTGACCCGTCCCGGGCGGTGCCACCTGCCAGAGGACAAGGGCCTCCGATGACCCGCCTCGGGTGGCGCCACTTGCCCGGGGACAAGGGCCCCCGGTGACCCGTCCCGGGTGCCGCCACTTGCCTGATCGATCCCGATGATAAGGGCCCCCAGTGACCCGTCCCGGGCAGTGCCACCTGCCCGGGGACAAGGGCCCCCAATGACCCGTCCCGGGTGGCGCCACTTGCCCGAGGACAAGGGCCCCCGGTGACCCGTCCTGGGTTGTGCCAATTGCCCGGGGACAAGGGCCCCCGATGACCCATTCCGAATTCCACTGTTTGCCCTCGGACAAGGGCCCCCGGTGACCCTGCCCCGTGCACCGCCATTTGTCCCTGTGCAAGGGCCGCCGGTGACCCCGTCCCGGGAGAAGGCCGCCCGGGCCCCCTGCGCAGGGTCATGTGGGGGCCATGTGAGGAGCGCCTCGGGAATCATCAAGGACACTTGTCAAGCATCTGGGTCCCCCGGTCTATAGAAGGACGTTGATGCCCCTTGATCCGACAGCCGCAGCCGGGGTATTCTTGTAATTTGCATCTTTTGGGCCTATATATGCCCTTGTAACCGTCTCTTGTGAGGGGAGACAATTCATTATTATCAATACACAAAAACGAATAGGTGTGCTTAGGAGCACTCTCCCCACGAGAGAGCTCCCCTAGCCGACCCTTGTTGGGAGCACGTCGACAGGACTAGGGTCTCCACTGAGGCCCGAACCTATATAAACCCTTGTGTCACTCTCTATGTTGCCGGGACGGGAGAGGACCGATCACGCGGTCAGCTCGCATCACTTTTCATTCGCTAGGAACCTCCGTAGAACCTGCCGGGGTATTCGCAATACCATGACAAGGATTTTCTACATTGTGGATTTCGTCTACCCGAAAGTGATTTCTTCCAGGAGATCCTCGTCCACTACTACTTTGAATTGGTGAACTTGAATGCCAATTCGGTTTTGATCCTCACAGTTTTCCAACATCTCTTCGAGGCAAACATTGCGGTTTTTCCCAGTGTTGCTGTCTTCTGCCAGTACTACTTTCTAGCGAGCTTAAAGGGCACCGCTGCTCCAAGGTTCGTTTATTTTAGGTTGTGGGACAAGAAAGACTTCCTGCACTTGCCACTTCGTGATTCTGTTCACAAGTGGTACCAGTGATGGTTTTATTGCTCAACTCCTAAGGAGAGCCATCTTTGGTTCGCGGATCGGCAACCAGAGAAAAGCGGGGAAAAGGATGTTTCTCCTCCCCTTAATGACAAGCAGAAGAGGCAACCCCCGGTAATCAAATACCTGATGAACAACGGCTTGACCACTCGCAACATGATCCTAGATTTTGTAAAGCATCATATCAGCCTTCTAAGGAAGAGGGATCACCCTGCTTGGGAGGTTCGGGTGATGGAAGATGCTACTAGGGACTACCATCCTGGTAATTGTCCCAACCCTAGGATTGGTCAGATTGGTAAACATTTTTTCTCAATCTATTTTTCCTTTGGAGTTGAGTTTCTATTGTTTTGGTTGTTGTTATTTTCTACAGTCTTGTCCAATTCTGATGTTGAAATAAGGATGAATTTCCTTTTGACATCCTACAATCCAGTCAAGGAAGGAGACATCAATGTGCCGCGACCACAAAGCTTGGTCGGCAATACCGACGAGTTTGGGCAGGTGCGTCGAAAGGTATCACTTTTTTGAAAAGCCTATGTAAGCTTGATTTTGAAGAATAATTTACCAAAGGAAATCTTTTGGATGTGTAGTTTTTCATGCGACCAGTTGCCCAAAAGAATCCTACCTGCGGTGATGTTGAACCATCTGGTGGTTCTTCATCAAAGAAGCCAAAGAAAGCTCCCTCTGCAAGCAAGACTTTTGCCAAACCGAGAGCTTTACAAATAAATCCCATCTCTCCTCCCGTGACCTTAGCAGCGAAGACTGCGACCACCACCATGATGGGGGTTCCTGCGACGACATCTACAGCTGTGGCCACAGAAATTCCTACGACCAGGGAAACAACGGGCCCACAAGAGCAAGTCACAGTTGCTACTACAACTGAGCCTAATGTTGCGACCAGGAGGATTATCGTGGTAATATCTTTAGCTTCTCGACCTTTACCTTATACGACTATGAATCTGTCGCGCCCCGAAACTGGGACAACGACTACTCCTGTAGAGACCTAGCTCGCTACAGCTAGTCCCAAACCACAAACCTTTGACTTCCCAGGATGAGTCAAACACAAGAGTGTATTACATTGCAACAGAGTACTCACAAAATATTAAGCAGTGTGGCCTGCTGGCCTTAATATTACATAAAGAGGATTACAATGCCTACAAGGCATTCAGGGTTTAGCAAAATATTTAACTACGCAGCAGAAGTTAGGTGACCCTCCCACAAAAGAAGTTGACGGCAGAACAACACACTTCAGGGCTCTGGTGGAACTGATTCTCCTCCTTCTGGATCCACGAAGTACTCCGTGCCATCATCTTGATCAAGGTAGGCTCCATCTATTGAGTTGAATGTTGCAAGGGTGAGCACTTACGTACTCAGCAAGTCATAGGTAAGAGTAGATATATATAGTAGTGATGACATGAACCTAGACTAGTCAAGAATTATGGATATTTGTAAAATAATCTTTTCCTTTCTCATCTCAACTTATGGCAGCACTTTTCATAATATAACATCATCATTCATGTTCACTAGTTTATAGCACTACCGTGACACGTCGACACACGACAGCCCACGGCAGCACTCCTTATCATGACAACACATGTCATTTGGGTAATCTTGATTAAACATATTTTATTTAGAAAATAGTACTTGTGTCACCCCGTGGATTTAATCCACCGCAGCAGACTCCTATAAACCCGGGAGCTCGGAGTATTCGAATACGTTTTTAACTCTGCAGAGAGGTACCAATTTACCCGCAAGATATTCCACTTTCAAACCTTTCCTATCATAACAAAATGATTGGACCCCTGACTCACTTCATATTGTGAGCGGCAAGGTGGAAATAACAAGAACTTTTGTTATGTATCACTTACAATTCACCCCCGACCCTGTGGCTCTCAGCGAGACACAGTTGTGGCAGGTTGTATCCAAACCTCCACCCCTTTGCTTATTCCCATTACTGGGTCAGTGTGCTTGATCACCTTCAGTGATATGTGTGGGAGCCGCGCTCCGTGTTTATCGTGCATCACTATACATCTCATGCAGGGGTTTCATGTGCGATCCACATAATTACTTGTTCAGGCCTGTCCCATACCAGGCTTACGGTTAGCACTTTATTCATGCCACTAGACGCACAACACAAGGTTCTAGTCCTTATATGCCAGTGACCAGACCATCCACAACCCTGCACCTTCAGTGCCTGCATTCCTTTGCAGTCTAGCACCTCCAGTGCTACAGCCATCCATACCATTTTTCTGGTCACGGCTAGGGGTTTTATTTCATGAATATAAATATATAAATACATATAATAGTTCATGGCTCAAAACTTGTTTATTTCACATTTCACCGATAACCAGTCTAGTACTGCCAATTCATAAATCAACCATTCTCAATCTTTCACATGCAATATTGCCTATATTCAAGGTTATATTATAGCAACATTTAAAATATAGGTTCAAGATGACCAAGGATATGACTTGCCTTCCGCGTCGTAAAATACAGCAGTTGATGACGGGTCAACAGCAAAATCTTCAAAGTCAGCTTCTGAATCTGCTCGACGACAAACAATCACACAATAATTACTTATAATATTTAAAATGTTTTATGACTTATATGCAGAAATGCTCAACAAGAATGATTGAACTATACTGGAGATAATTTGAACTGCAAACTGAACTGAGTCGAGGTTCTAGGATTTCAAGGAATTTGGCTAAGGATGGTGATTAGATAATCTTAGGGTTTCAGGATTACAATAGGGATAATAATTTTGTGGCTGGTTTAATCAAAACAGCGAATGTCAACAGATCGACATTCGGATCAAGGCTTGGACATAGCTTTAAGAAAAGCTAGGATGCTTATCTCGAGTTGTGGTAGTAGAAGAAAATGTAGATCACAACTCTACAAATTCAGTGGACAAAGTGGATTTCAAATTACACAACCAGAAGTGGGTAAACAAGGTCAATGCCACTGACTGACAAGCTCTGTCATAGAGCTGACGATGCCAAAAACTAGGGCTTAGCATAACTTTTGATCTGGAGCTCCAAATGATGCACCACTTTGTCTAGGAGGTAGGCTTGAGTAACAGGAACAATTAAGTCAACAGGATCTAGGGCAAGAAATGGCTGGAAAGCAATAAATTTGATGATGAACAGAGATGAACTGGCTGCACTGGAGCAGTTCTGGACAAAAACTTGGCAAAGCTATAACTTCCAATCTAGGCCGATTTAGGTGTCGGGCTAGAAGACAAAAATGCTCAGGAGGCTAGGGCACATCTAAAAGACAAGGTGATTTGGGCTGAAACGGCCGGGAACACTTTTCCGGTGATTGGCGCCGGAGAAAAACACTGCTATTTGGGGGTTTTCAATTTAGGCCGAAAGAACTCGATTCCAAGCTTGGGAAGTGAGATATGAGTAAGAGGAAGCTACCTGCACGATCACTTTGGCCGGAGGATGGCCGGAGAAGCCTGGCGACGATCGCCGGTTTCTGGAGAAGTTCAAAATTGGGGAAAGCTTCGATTGAAGCTCAATCTGGAGATCTTGATGCACAGGCTTGTTCGAAACGGCTCACTGATCAACTTCTTCTACAGAATCGAGAGCTAATTCGAGGTAATTTGGCCTGCATTGCCGGAACAGGGCATTCTTCGAATTTCAGCCATTTCCGGCGATCATCGGCGATAAGGTGTAAGAGAGTTAAATTAGTTGGTACAACACGATGAGGGGGACGAGGGGAACTCATTGATGCTGTTAATTTGGCAGGAGGTGCTGTGGAATGAGCTGGCACCGTGAAGCCTCTTGCTGGACTCGCCGGAGAAGACGACTGCAGCGAGGGAATTTGGAAATTGGTTAAGTCCTGGTGATGAGAAGATAACACAGGGTACTGGTGGCTTAAATTGGCCGGAGGGCGAAGCTTGCACGGAAGTAATAGCAGTAAATTGGCGCCAGTGATTTGATTTGCCGGGCGCAGAAGCAACAACGGCGAGCGGTGAAGCGACGGTGCTCAGGCGAGGTGACTACTGCTCAGCTTGTCGGCTCTTTGGAACTCCACATTGTCGGGCGGTGCAAGCAGTGGCAACTGGAGCTGGCAATGCAAAGCAACGTGGCAAGAAAATACTGACAACGATCGCGCACGGGAGCAAGCGGTTCAACGGCGTTGCCACGGCGATGGCTGGGGCGAGGACACGTGCGCACTGGCATGCACGGTCACAAGTGCGGCGAAGCTTGGCCGGCGGCGAGCGTGCACGGCTCAAGGAAACCACGGCGAGCCCTGGTCGTGCGCACAGTAAACGGCCTGGTCGAATGCTTGCTGCTGGTCGAAAATGGACTGAACTGCAGTTTCAATTCTTTGAGTTTTGGACTGAAATGTAAATCTGGAATTCTGGGAGGTTTAAACTGAAATTGATTTCACTAATCTGGTAGATTATATTCAACAGGATATTTGGCAAAGGTAATTGATAAGGTTTAGCACATTTGAATAGTTTTCGAAACAAACTGAAAATAGGGTAATTTAGGGTAAATTAGGATTTGAGTTTTGTCGATTTCGAATTCTGGCATTTAGGGTTCGATTTTGATATCTGCACAGAAGAGAAACTTGTGACAACTAGCATTTTGAGAAGATTTGCTGAAGAAATTCTGAATTTGGAGTTAATCTGGAGATTTTGGCCTTTTTGGGTTTTCAGATATCAGATAAGGACTAATTTGCGATAACTCTTGGACTGATTTGTGAAAAGAGTCTAGATGATGAAATCTGGCTATCAACTTTTTAGATTAAGGTATTGACATACCCATGATTATATTCCAGTAATAATCTGGTCTGAACTTGGTCAAGATTCGGATTAAATCTGGATTTCTGAAACTTAGGGTATTTGGGTAATATAAGGTATTTCTGTTTTCGAAAACAGAAGAAGTTGATAAATCTGGAATTTAGAGATAGAATTGGATCTAGGTTCTGAAGGCTTTTAAGTTCAGAGTAACTGATAGATCACATCTGAACAATCTGATCTTGATTTGAGGTCACAGGATAGATTTTGGAGATTTTAGGGCTTGAGATAGATACTGATCTGGCTATTACTACAGATACATGCATGCATGCTATTGATGAAAAAGGAAGTTTTCACCCCTAACTCAGGGTGTTACAGAATCAAATCAAGATTGTGCAGGGAAAGAGAAGCGCGTGGAGGAGGAGGAAGATGCATATTTGTTTCTATTGAGAAGGAGGACAAGAACTTCCTCCGATGATTTTGAATCGGAGGATTTTTCTACACTCTTATCTCTCAAGGGTGTGGCCTCGAGTTCCCACAATTTTATGGGACTCAGCATCAGGTAAATATCCGCTCCTTCTCTAACTACGTTATAATGTTTAGTTAAGAATAATTTACTATACCTGTAAATATAGGGCTCCTTCATCTGCTGCATTGCCTACACCATTAGACGAAGCAATAATAGAGGCTATTGACGAAGCAGCGACATGGACAGTGGCTGCTGATGAAGTTGCTACTACAGCTGAAGTTGCAGCTTCACAAGCCACCAAAAAAGAGCCTGAAAACATCATTGATGAGGTGGTTAAAGATATCCAATCAACTGAACTTGTCAATGATGGAAGGACTAAGGTCATCCTTGAGGCTACGACCATGGTGGTGGATGAAAAGGTAGATATCTATGCTCCCCCTTTGGTTGAGGAAATTGTGCCTCCTCCTGTTTGGAAAAACAAGGAGAGGAGAGGACAGAGGAGATGGCAGTTCAAACTGCCCAGATCCAGTGCCCTGTTCAAGATCTTCACTAGGTGCTTCATTGCTTGGCTTCTTCTAGCCAAGAAACTGGATCTGTGGACTTCTCTAAGAAGTTTTTCAAAGAATTTCTTGAGGTAAGTAAAAATCTTTACCTTAGAGTTTTGTTTTATTTCATTAGGAATTTCGTTCCTAGTATTTCTTGTTTTATGTAGGACATGACTTGTGTAGCAACCTCATCTGGTGTGCTAGTGGAGAAATTGAAGGTCGCTCTAACTGAAAATAGCCAAATAAAGTAGTAAGTATCTTGGTTTTAACCTTAGTCTTTTTTGAAACTGTAATAACATTCATTGTCATAGGGAAAAAATTGCTCTGCAATATGAGATGGTTGAACCCCAGAAGATGAATGAAGAAAAGCTTCTCAAAATTCTGGTGCTTGAAGTCGAATTAAAAGAAGCCGAAGAAAAAGCAACTACCTTTCAGCAAGCATGAGAACTAAATCATTCTCTTCAAGAAAAATCTGAACGTCTTCTGATGCTTTACGAAAAGCAATAAGACAAGATTGACGGTGATTTGTGTATACCTTTTAGTTGTCAAACGTAATCATTAAGAGAGAAACAAATGAGCTTCCTTCCTAGGGTCATAAGATATTTTAGAAAGACATAATGAGGAAGTCTAAGATAATCTAGACTTCATTCAACCCTTACAAATGTTTGCCCTGTAAGTACGATCACTAATTCTTATGATTGTAACACTAACCTTCTAGTCGAAAGGACTCTGTTACCTATGACCACTCTGATCGTAGAGATGAGGTCGTAGCCAATACATGACAAAATGAGCACTATTTACCTTGTCAGTGAACCAAAAACTGGAGAAATCCTCTAAATAAAGGACTAGTCAAGAATACATCTACCGACCACAGATGGAAGGTCCAATAGTTAGATGGTTATGTACATTCGACCATACTGATCGGTTATGGCCATTCGACCATACCTAACGGTCATGCTCGTTCAACCACGACCTTTGGATACCGTGAGCCTTTATTTTCCCAAAAATGTCATAACTCCCACGAAAGGTAACCGTCAAGAGGATAATTGCATAGATAACATACACGCAGCCACACATAATGGCATATCAATGACCGGCTCTCATCCTCCGCACGGTGACCCTTCAATTTCGTAACCGACGACTTTCAATGAGCTATAAAAGGAGGAGGCTGAGGACAGAGAAAGGGGATCGAGTGATCGAGAGATCGATAAGAGAGAGCCAATACGACCTGACCAGAATAGGCTATTGGATGACAGAGCCTCATATTTCTTAGGGAATAGGAGATTAGTTATCAGCTGATTTGAGAACATCTCTTGATCTTCTTCGTAATCCTTTGCACTCATAGTGAAACCACAACAGGAGTAGGACTATTACTCAATCTTGGGGCCCGAACCTGTAAAATTCCCGTGTCTCTGGTGCTTCTATATCTGCAATTTTTCCTTTGGGTGTTTGTTAGCAGTGCTTCCTCGTGCGAACTTTTCATCTTGTGTAAGTTCGGCTTGGAACCTTGTTCCAATCGTCGACAAGGATGGCTAGTAAGATTACTTTTTGCCAAAGTTTGCATCACCTTTGTAAATTTATGAATTCAATTGAACTAATTTCTTCTTCTTTTCAGGACAAGAAGAGCAAATCAGAGAACTGGCTGAAGAAAAAGAACACTTTGAACAGAAGTTTATTCAAAGAGGAGTTGATCTTGATACACTCCAAAATGTCATTGAGCATCATAAGGCAGCCAGTGATAAGGCCAAAGATGCTGCGAAGCTTGCTCGCAATGAAAGGAATGCTTTAGAAGAAACTGTTAAGAGCTGTAGCAGTATCGAGCTAGACACTTTCAAGAAATTAAGAATGGCCGTGGACTAACTAAAGGCAGATATTATTGATCCTAAGAAGGATAACTTAAGCCTTAGTGAGTCCTGCAAATTGGTTGCCGCTCAAGCTGACTCACTGGTCGCAAACATTCCTGAAATTGCAAGGAGGCAAAAAGAAGCATTGAAGTCCAATGTTGGAGCTGTAGCTTCTGCTATCCTCTGCAAACTAAGGCATGACCACGGTTCAAATCTGAATCTGAATCCTGTGGGTGAAGACGCTACTTTTCACAGTGAAGATCAGCTTAGTGCCTTATGGATGAAGTATGGCGCTTGATTGAAAGTCTGCTCCAAGAACTTGATCTTTTCTAATGTAATATTTGTTATTGTATCTTACAAGAATGAAATTGTTAACGAAAACATTTACCTAGTTTGATGTTTTTTGTACATTACAAATATATACAATTAGGAGAAATGTCAATGTTTGAAAATATATTAAGTACTTAGTTTTCTGACATAATGCTATAGTTATATTTCCCTAGCCCCCTCCTGTGACCATACCTATTGAAGGCTTGGTATAATGGTCGCAGGATTGAAAAAAAACTATGGCTTGGATGATCAAAAACATATAAGTAAGTCTCTTATGCATAATAATACGGCTTAAAAAGAGGAAATTTAGCTATATGTGATCATATGGTCGCAAGGATAAAAATTTTTAATGTAAATGCATAAGTTTTTTGCTAACTAACAGCCAATCGAATGATCTGGAACATGCTAGTAAGTCCCTTATGCATTAAGAAATGGCTTAGAAAGAGATGTCTTAACTAGATGCGACCATGAGATCGGCCAGCGAATCCACTTAAACATCATAATAAAATGCTTATTGCGACCAGCCCCTGGGCGTGGCCCGAAAAAATAGTAAGGACAAAAAAATGGGAAAATAACCATAACATAGAGTAAAAAAAGTACTTTATTGAATGTAAAATTAACAATGGAAATGAAAAAAACTTACACATAAAAGTTTCGCAACTGGTCTATGTTCTAGGCATTAGATAAAATTCTTCCATTTTCCATAGCTAAATGAGCCGATCCAGGTCGCAGCATTGAGACCATAGTGTAGGGTCCTTCCCATTGAGGAGGGAATTTGTTGCGACCAGACTGGTTTTGAATTTTTCTCAAAACTAAGTCTCCATTATGTAGACTACATGGTCGCACCCTCTTATTATGATATTTATGTAAAGCTTGTAATTATGCTGCAGACCTAATCAAAGATTGATCATGTTTTTCAAGGAGAGTAATTTCATCTTCGCGTGTTTCATTCCTATTTATGATGTTTAAGTTTTCTACGTGAACGAAGCCAATATGGATTTCAATTGGCAGCATGACTTCTGCATCATAAACCAGTTGGAAAGGCGTTTCGCCTATAGCTCTACTGGATGTAGTGTGTAGTGCCCATAGAACAGAGTAGAGTTCTTCTACCCAAGACCCCGAGCGTAATTTAAGGCGGTCAAAAACACATTTTTTAACCCCTTGTATAATCTGCCCATTGGCACGTTCTACTGCACCATTGCTTTGTGGATGAGCAACGGATGCGAAACAACTTTTAGTTACAATATTGTAGCAATAGTCTAGAAAAAGACCACTGACAAATTGGGACCCATTATCAGTACTGAGACAATTTCAAACTCCAAACCATGTCACAATGTTCTTATGAAAGAACTTCTTCGCCGCAGCGGCGATAATATTGCGAACTGGTTTTGCCTCAATCCATTTAGTAAATGTATCGTTGGCTATGAATAAAAATATGTATCCATTGACTGCTTGAGGCATAGGACCTACAATATCTATTCCTCATACGGCATATGCTGGCTGATAAACTTGCCGAGCATGAAATTGACTATGCGGGCATGTTTTGACCAATTGCATGGAATCATTAAGTGCCGAAGGCCAGCAGTAACCATGTCGAAATGCTTTTCCGACCAATACCATATAGGATGCATGTGCACCACACATGCCTCCATGAATTTCTCTCAAAAGGGTTTGTCCTTCTTCTTGAAGTATGCAACACATAAGTACTCCTTGAGCACCTTATCTGTACAAGGTCCCTTCGACCAGTCTGTACATGCGTGCTTTACTAACTAATCGATCAGCTTCGGTTTCGTCCTCAGGCAAGGTCCCATGCGCGAGATAGATCCTCAATGGTTGGATCCAATCTGCTTCATGCTCGAGGGTGGCGACGTTAGTCATCGCCTCTGGTGTCTCTATGATTGAGGGATGTTTTAAGTGTTCAATAAACACTCCTGCCGGAGCAGATGCACGTGAGGACCCAATTGTTGATAATTGGTTTGCGAGAATATTGTCTCTTCGCAGAACGAATTGGACTTCGAAAGTTCTGAAGTATTTTTCCAATTTCCTCACTTCGTCCAAATATAGAGCCATTGTCTCGTCAGAACAGCTGTATTCCTTATTCACCTGGTTTACGACTAGTTGTGAATCTCCCTTCACCATTAATCGATGGACTCCAAGGGATTTGGCTGCTTGAAGCCCGGCTAGAAGACCTTCATACTCTACTGCATTATTGGTAGCAACAAAGTATAATTGTATGACATACTGGAGTTGGTCTCCTTGGGGTGTGATTAAAACCACTCCAGCCCCCGAGTTTGAAAAACCATCACAATACATCATCCAATGGTCGGTAGTTTTCAAATCTACTGCTTCTTGCTCAAGTGGTTCGGGATTATTAGTCCATTCGACCACAAAATCTGCAAGAATTAGAGATTTGATTACTACTCGAGCAGTGAAATGGAGATCAAATGCTCCGAGTTCTACAGCCACTTTGCAACACAACCAATTGCCTCCGGATGTCGAAGAATATCCCCTAAGGGAAAGGACGAAGGCACAAAATTCTTGTGCGCTTGAAAATATTGTCGCAGCTTTCGGGAAACCATTAATAGAGCAAAGAGTAATTTTTTGAATTCAGTGTAATGCTCCTTTGGTCCATTTAATACTTCACTTACCTAATATACTGGCTGTTGCACACCTTCTCTTTCTACAACCAGAACTATGGGGGGGTTGTAGCCAAGTAAATGAGTAATGGTTCTCCCATAATTAGGGAAACCAACACTGGAGCACTTGATAGATATGCTTTTACTTCCTAAAAAGCTTTTTAGGCTTCATCCAACCACTAGAAACTATTGTGTTTATGTAGAACCTTAAAGAATGGTAACCCACATTCGCCTAAGCGTGAGATGAAACAACTCAAAGCCGCCATTCAACCTGTCAAGCCTTGTATCTCCTTCGTTGTCGAAGGAGATCACATTTGTTCAATTTCCTGGATTATTTCAGGATTAACCTCAATGTCTCTCGAACAAACAAAGAAACCTAAAAGTTTACCAGAAGAAACTCCAAAAGAGCACTTTTCAGGATTTAACTTAGTTCCATGTTTATTCAAATTACAGAAAGTCCCACTGAGATCAATTAATCATTTACATGATTAGAGCTTTTTAAACTCTTTACAACCAGATCATCAACGTAAGCTTCTAAATTATGCCCTAATTGCGATAGAAAGGTCTTCTGCATCAAGCGCTAATACGTGGAACCATCATTCTTGAGCCCAAATGGTATTCCGACGTAGCAGTAGGTGCCAAATGATGTGATGAAGGCAGTTTTCTCTTCATCTACTTCTGCCATGCTAATTTGATGGTACCCTGAGCAAGCATCCAGGAAGCTCATCCGTTTGCAACCCGTTGTTGAATCAACTAACTGATGGATCGGGGAAGGAGAAATCATCCTTCAGGCAAATATTATTAAAACTGGTGTAATCGACACACATGCGCCACTTACCATTAGATTTTAGGACCATGACGGGGTTCACGAGCCATTCAGGATGGCCAACCTTGCGAATGAAACCGGCATCCTAGAGTTTATTTGACTCTGAACAAATGGCTTCTTGTCGATCAAGAGCAAAGCGTCTAAGCTTTGGCTTGATTGGTGGCTGTCCAGGCCGAATTGCTAGCCTGCGCTCGATCACTTCCCTTGGGACTCCGGGCATATCGTTTTGTTTCCACGCAAACACATCTGTGTTAGCTCGTCTGGTCACGGGGTTACCTTGACCGCATCAGGTTCCTTGGTCACCACCTTACTGTCCCGTAGAGGAAGTTGGTCGACCAACTCTAAGGATATGTGATCACAAGTAAGAGCCGTATTTTGACTGGCTCTAACTAAGATCACACCTTTTGGGCCTGGCACCTTGACGCATTGATAAGCATAATGCATTGCCACAATGAACTTGGCAAGTGAAGGCCCACCAAATATCGCATTATAAGCTGAATCAAAATCAATTACATTGAAAGTAATTAACTTTGTTCAAAAGTTTTCTGGTCCTCCAAGTGTCATTGGAAAATAATTTGTCCAATGGGCATCATAGAAGGACTAGGAATTATCCCAAAAAATGGGTGAACCACTAGTTTAATTTTTGAACGAGGTATTTGCATGTCATCAAGTGCTTTGGCAAATAATAGGTCGAGAGAACTTCCTCCATTGACCAATACTCGTCCCGTTTTAGCATTGCTAATAATGGGAGAAATTACCAAAGGAAGTCGCTGTGGCCGCGACAATCCTTTAGGACAATCTTCTCGGCTAAAGGTCAGGGAAGTCTCTGACCATCGGGGAAATTGAGGCTCTCCAGGAGAAGCTTCAATATTATTTACCTCCAGGTAAACAGATTTAAATTGACGCTTAGAAAAATAAGACAAAGATCTACCAAAAATTATATTAACATGATCATTTGGTACTTGGTATGGCATATCCTCGTCTCCACCAGTGTCCTTAATCCCGCAGGATTGCCTTTACTCTGGTATACTTGGCATAGGTGCATTACCTTGATAAAAGTCTTCCATGCACTTCAACCAAGTGCGACAATTTTTTAGGTCGTATCCAGAAACATTATGCAACGGACACCATCTCTTACTTCCCTGGGAGTTAGTCTATTTTTCTGTATGGTCACCATCGTGACCACCAAAGGGAGGTTTGTTACTCTTGAATGGAACTTTTTTACCTTTTTCCTGTGGTTGCTTATCCATGACTGCGACCTCACAAAATTGGGCCTTCTCCATTCTTCTTGGGCTTTTGGGAATTTCCACCCACAGATGATTCAGATTTCTTGTTTGAATCATCCTTGTTGTCAGTTTTGAGACCAGGCTGAGGAGGTAAGTTTCCCTTATCCACCATCCTATTCTATTCTATAGCCTCAGCTGCATCGGAATATCGATCAGCCATGTCGAAAATCTCTAACACTGATCGCGGCGGATGGATACTTTAATCCTCTATGAACCTTCGGTATCGAACACCATATTTAAAGACCCAAATAACTGAAGTATTAGAGATATTAGGAATGGTATTTCGCACTCCTACAAATCAATTAACGAACTATTGAAGAGTTTTAGTCAAAGATTGGCGTAGATGAAAAAGATCATCTTCTTTGCCAGGCTTCTCATAACAGTTTTGAAAATTGTTGAGGATCGCATCACACTACATTTCCCAATTGTAAATTGATCCTTCTGGTTGATTAAAAAACCATGTCCGTGCAGGAACGTCAAGGACCATTGACAAATAATTTGTCATAACCAGTTCATTTCCTCCTACCGTTTGAATGGCAGTGACATAAATTTGGAGAAATTCAGTTGGATTTTGATTACCATCGAATCTCTTGATTATGCTAGGCTTGAACTTATCAGGCCAGACCATGTTTCGCAGCCTTGGCGAGAAAGCCTTACAACCCACATTTGAAACACGCGGTTGTTGATCGCCGCGACTATAATCATGGTCACGGAAAGAGTTAGCCTAAGGAAACTCGCGACGTGGCCCCAAGCACGAGTGCACTGGCTCACAATTATGGTCGCGAGAAGTACCAGTTTGTCGGGCTTTGTCATATAGAGCTAATGTAGTGTGTATACGATCACGTCATCTTTGGCTTTGATGAGAACTATCCTGCTCTCGGGAGTAGGTTGTCAAATGTGATGATGCTGTTGGAGTAACATTTGACGCAACTCCATCGAGGTTTTCCGGAAGCACCCTTGTGAATGTTACCCCATCATTATTCGAAAATCCAGCAAGAGGATTGCGAAGTGCCTCTGCAATCACACAGATACGATCTTGTGTACTCCTTCTGGGTGCTAGAGAAGTTTCGCCATTGTCGCTTCAGCAGTCGGGGAATACTCCAGAGCTGAGAGCGGTGTGTGTTCACGTCTGCGACCATCAAGATGTCACTGGCGAGAAGTTCCTGGACCAAGGTCGCGAGTAGCGGTATCATGGTGAGATTGTGCAATACACAAAGCTTCATCCGTAACTTTGCGAACCTCAACTTCTCGATGCTCACGTGCTTCATCCTCCTTTCTCTTGCGTTCTTCTTCTTCCCTGGCAATGAGTTGCTCAGAGGTTTCCTCAGAAAGTGCAACGATTTTTCGGGGAACAGAAGTTGCAGATGGTGAAAGCATCTCTTCTTTATCTGAGTTAAACTCAAAATCAAAGAGAGATTTTAAATTGTCCAGAGTGAAATTCTCCAGACTGAATTCAAGATCTTCATCACCCAAATTGTCTGGGACAATGGGTTGCAGCACATACTCACCCTTGGATGTGGAAAAACTCACAGAGGGTAAGCGAATTGCTTTTTCTGGTTTCTGGTCAACAGTCGTGACTGGAACCAGAGATGATTCTTCCTCAGGATATTCCTCCAGGGTAGCAGGGTCATCATTGATGGGAACGTTGTCTTCATCCTTGACATCAACATAATTCTCGAGCAAAATCATTCTCAGAATCATGTAAACAAGGGAAAGGATCCATTATTACAATGAACCTTAGTGAATCAAAAAATATCTTGAAAGTTCCCCACGAATGGCACCAGCTATCGACGATTGGAACCAAGGTTCCTAGTTGAACTTACACGAGTTTAGTTTGTTTAGTAGGAGGACAATCCAGATAATCACCAAAGAAATCACTGTAAATATGGATCTAATGACAAAAAAATTTATACAGGTTCGGGCCCTCAAAGTTTGAGTAACAGCCCTACTCCTGTTGATTTTTCACTATGAGCATAATGAATTATAGGGAGAATGTATTATCTAGTTTTCTATTGCCTTGTTTTCTTGTCCTTGATCCTTCCACTCAAAGTCTTTTTATCCTTGTCAAAGAGATGTTAGTTTCTTCATTGAAGGGACGTTTGGTGATTGTCTTCAACTGCTGCATATTGGTTGCTATAGGTTATGGTTGGTTGTTGTTTGTCAATTTCTTTAATTTGCGGTTATAGAAACTATTCATCCATATTTATCTTCTTCGATGACTATCTTTTCAGGGACTTATGGTTATTTCGGGAATAATCATAAGGATCAAGGAGCGGTTATTGTGAATGGTGACTTAGCTACACGATCTCCATATTGTAGTATAAGTCTTCAACACTATGGTCGTGTATTGACTGCAACCATATATTGGTATCGGGTTTTGTCTCTGCAACATGGTATGATTGTGGGAAAATGTCTTTAACGTGCATAATACTTGCAGGTGTAATATAAGACCATAGACTCTGCGACAATAAGCGTCGAGACTATAGAGTTCCATAGTTATTAAAATTACAATTATGGGAGTTAAACATCCCTCATGGATTATATCCAGAATATCCTTGGATTATTCTATTACTCTTTCTTTGGTCTTCTGTGACCACGAAAAGGTATTAATAGGTAGTTAAAATCTCTTACTATGGTTTCCTGCGACCATAGAAAGGTATGTGCGACCATGGAGCAGTATACGCATGCATGGAACGATTATGCACGACCATAGAATGATATGCACGACCTTGGAAAGACTTGGGCAATTTAACTCGGGTAAGAATCCTCGTCAGATCCCTTCTAGGGTTAGGGATGACCTAATCCAGAAGGCGTGATTCTTCCTCGGTCTTGATCTCAAGTTTTGGAGCTATTTCCTGATGTTTTCTTCCTCTAAACCCTAAATTCTTGTTTCCGCAATAGACGTAATAGTTGAGCCTTAGCAAGAATTTAGGGGAGATCTTGAGTCCTTAGTGTTTTGATGCGGGATCCTGAATAGGAGAGTGGCTCTCACCAAATGTAACAGTGGAAGCGATCCTCTGACCATTGTGCCAGCGACCATACTGGCAACTTAATATGTCTTGGAAAATGATTGAAGTTAACTTACAATCCTCAGAACTTGGATAGAATTATGCCAGATGGTCATGGAACTCCCGGAAGCCTAGATTTTCATTCCTACTTTACAAGCCCTAGATTTCATACTTGCTCTTTACTGCTTTTGAAACTCTAGATTGATAGCTTTAGTAGTATAATTAGTTGTAGGAATACAAACCTCCAACTCATTTAGACTTAATCAATGATCCATTAAGCTACAAAGACGAATACCCTTGTTCCTTGTGGAATTCGACCCTCAAGTGCTCAATTTTCAACCATTCACTTTAGGTTATTACACAATCACACCACTTTGTGTGTGATCACCCCTCCCTGCTGTCTAGTTCTCTATGGAACCAAGTGTTGTACTCGAGCCGTGCTCCAGCACCACTACCGCAAC
The DNA here is from genome assembly GCA_019359835.1 of Pharus latifolius. Lineage (NCBI taxonomy): Eukaryota > Viridiplantae > Streptophyta > Magnoliopsida > Poales > Poaceae > Pharus > Pharus latifolius. The sequence goes on along the minus strand of CM033323.1, from coordinate 39,200,150 downwards.
TGTCGGGTCAAATCCCAACCAGTTTCACCACTACCATCATGTAATTCTTGTTCCCCGTGCCCAGGCATCCACAACGCTGACGAGGATTGACACCCGAGTCAGTTCAAATGAATGCACTACTGGTTTAGGATAGGTTCGAGCCAGACACATGCCTAGCAGTACGAACTCAAGTCACTCTGAGGAGTACGAGCCCGAGGTCACAGGCTTTACGCGATCAGACCGTAGCTAGTGCACGGTGAGGAGTTCGTATGCTATACGCGAACAGAAGGCTGTAGATGTTGCGCGGTCAGCCAACGTCGCGCGGTTAGGACACTTTCGACCAGGGAACGCGGGATTAATCTGCCCTGGTAATAGGATATCCCGAGTACCCCAAAGATTCTTCCACGTAGGAGAACAACCATCAGGAGGTTAATACATGCGGTTATCCATGAATCACACGTGTTAAATCTGCGTTGGAGTTAAGAGCGGTTTACGAAACCGCATCCAAGCAACTGTTTGATGCCGTTATGACTTGGCGCCCTTTCGACCAATATAAAGGGGTAGCCTGACGCATCAAATGTAGAGAGATATATCACGTCTCACCCAGAGATCGAAGGATCGAGAGACAAAACACTAAGCCATCCAGTGATCGATTGATCGAACCTGACCAGACAAAAACAACCCGAAGATAGTAGTCTAAGTTAGATAGTTCTCACAAAGCCCTTCAGGCTTTGACTTGTACACACATATAGGGCAAATCTTCGCATGTGAAGATCTTTTTCGTAACTTTGTAAATCCTTTTACCATACATAGTGAAATCCCAACAGGACGTAGGGTTATTACTCCCACCATCGAGGGCCCGAACCTGTATAAATCATTATGTGCTCCAGTTCTCCATAATTCAACATACCTTCCCAGAGGGACACCCTGAAAGGTCTCACAACCTACAAATCTTGCATAAGTTCGGCTAAGGACCCCGAGTCCGAATCGTCGATATTTGGCGCCCACCGTGGGGCCTTTCTCAAGGCATCCTACTTTCATTCGGTGGTTCGCTGAATCATGGCTAGGGCATATGATTCTGAGAACGATTTTGATCTCGAGGATTATGCTCACATTTCGATGCCTTCTCCGAGCGATCCTGTTCTAATGGAGGAAATTGGAGGTGAAAATCTCCCAGAGGTCGAATCGACTCTCCAGGTCATGTCCATCGACCAAGGGGCCACTAGCGCAAGGTCAGAACCGACCGAGGTTCTTAATGCGTTAGGGGATGAGTCCGGTCCATCGTATGACCTCGCTGAGGGGAAAGATGATGTCGACCAGGAAATCAGCCCGGGGAGATTCGACCCTCATAACCTCCATCGTCTTTTTGATTTCGAGTCTGACTCGGAACAAACTGAGATGTTTTCTCCCTCGGCGACCTCACTCCCTAGACAGCTTGCTGCTTTATCGGAGGAAACTCCCGATCAGCGGGCTGCTAGGGAAGAACAGGAACACAAACAGAAGGAGGATCAAGAACTCGAGCAACAAGACAACGAACTACGCAGAACTGCCCTAGAGGCTCTTCAAGATGTGTAGGCTCGTTACGATGCTGCTCCGAGTTCTTCCCGACGATCACATGGTCGCAGATGCGACCAGACCCCTTCTTTGCCTCCGGAGCATTTCCCGGTGGACGAAGAAACGGTGACACCTGGTGCCCCTAGGAGAAGTACACATGGCAGACTCCGATCTATCACGGTGGTCATGCGTAATTTTCCTCCTACGGTCACGGATGCGCAGAAACCGGCCTTCACCAAGATCCTGGCAGAGAGGTTGGATGAGGTCGCATCTGAAGCGACCCCCACGGCCTCTTCCCGGTCAGTAACACGTTCCCACAACCGAGAGCGTTCTCACTCTGGTTCTGGTCGACGAAGTTACTCGCCGCCTGTACCGTCCCGGTAGGACAAATCCAGGCGGGCACAGGATTCTCGTGATAGGGATCGAATCCCTGTCCACTCTCGCTTAGGACCACGAGTGACTTCTCCATTTCGTGAGGTCGCTCGCGATCAGGTCGAAAGTCACAGGACAGTTCACGGTCCCTACGTTGGTTGTAAAGCTTTCTCGCCCGGCCTTCGTGCGGTCGTTTGGCCGGACAAGTTTCGACTAGGGGCCATAGAAAGATTCGATGGAACTCAGAACCCATCCGAGTTCCTTCAAATCTACATTACTGCCATCCAAGCGGCAGGAGGCGATGACCGGGTCATGGCCAACTACCTGCCAACAGTACTTGAAGGACCGGCTAGAACCTGGTTGTTTATTCAGCCCGAAGGTTCTATCTATAACTGGGAAATGCTGTGCGATGCTATCCTCAGCAATTTCCAAAATTGTTATCAAAAGTCGGGTAAAGAGGACGACCTCCATCGACTACGGCAAACTTCGACCGAAACCCTTCGCCAGTTTGTCAAGAGATTTGTCGGGGTGAGGAATACCATCCTGAACATATCTGATAGCTCCGTTATTAGGGCATTTAAACATGCCGTTCGATATCGGAGATTCACCGAAGACTTGCTCATCCATCCTCCTCGATCAATAGCCGATCTCTTTGATATGGCTGATCGATACTCCGACGCGGCCGAAGCGGTCGAATGGAACCAGATGGTCGATAAAGGTAACCTACCGCCTCAACCTGGTCTCAAGGACGCTAGGAAAGAAGATTCAAGCAAGAAGCTGGAATCTTCGTCAGGCGGGAAGTCGAAAAGGAATCGCTCTGGACAGTACAGCGAGGTCGCAGTTGTAGAGAAGCCTCCTTCGACCAAAGGTAACAAGCCTTCGTTTAAGAATAAAACTGCTTCTGGTGGTCGTAGTGCCGACCAGCCAGAGAAGTCGACTAACCCGCAGGAAGGCAAGAAATGGTGTCCACTCCACAACTTCGCAAGCCACGACCTCAAAAACTGCAGGAGTTGGTTGAAGCAGTTAGATGACTTCTACCAGGGGGTTGGACCGATGCCGACCTTACCAGCTAAGGAACAAGCGTGCGGACTTAGAGACGCCGACGGGGAAGAAGAGATGTCTTACCAGGTAACTCATAATCACGTTAATGTTATTTTTGGAGGTTTCTCCTCTTTTGTTTCCAAAAGGCAGTTTAAGGCCTTTTATCGAGAGGTTAACCAAACGGAGACATCCCTTGGTGAGCTTCAGTACCCCCGTTGGTCGGATACACCTTTGACGTTTGATCGCACTGATTGTCCTGCGGGGCTTACTCGACCACTTAGGCTCCCTCTGGTCATTACCCCGATCATCAGTAATGCGAGAGTCGAAAGGGTCCTGATCGACGGAGGAAGCTCCTTGGACATTTTGTTGGTCAAGGCGCTCGACGAGATGCAAATTCCTCGTTCCAAAATTAAGCCCATAATCCATCCGCTTTATGGGATAATCCCTGGTCCCTCCATGATGCCGTTGGGACAGGTGGTCCTCCCGGTCACACTGGGAGAACCAGATAACTTCCGAACAGAATTGGTTACTTTTGATGTAATTGATTGTGATTGGGCTTACAATGCAATCTTTGGCAGGCCAACTCTTGCTAAGTTCAGGATGGCAACTCACTATGCTTATCAGTGCGGCAAATTGCCTAGCCCCAAGGGTGTCATCTCGATCCGAGGCAGTCGCAACGTGGCACTAACGTGTGACCGGCTATCTCTGGAGATGGTCGACCAACTTCCCCTCTGGGACGCTCAGGTCGCCACAGTCGCCGCTGACGCGATCAAAGCTGCTCCTCGACCAGATGAGAAACTTAAACTAGTTCCTTTGTACCCAGATAATCCATCCAAGAAAATTCGGGTCGTATCAGGCCTGGATGACAAATAGGAACTCGAGCTCATTACTTTCCTCCGGGCTAACGCAGATGTGTTTGCGTGGAAACCATCCGACATGCCCGGTGTCCCAAGGGAAGCAATTCGACCTGGACAGCGACCAATAAAGCAAAAGCTTAGGCATTTTGCTGTCGACCGACAAGAAGCCATTCGAGAGGAGTTGGACAAACTCCTAAAAGCCAGGTTTATTCTCGAGGTCGATCACCCGGAATGGCTCGCAAATCCGGTCATGGTCCGCAAGTCAAATGGCAAGTGGCGCATGTGCATCGACTACACTAGCCTCAATAGTGCCTGTTAGAAGGATGACTTTCCCCTTCCCCGCATCGACCAGCTGGTCGACTCAACCGCGGGTTGCGAACTAATGAGCTTCCTTGACGCCTACTCAGGGTACCATCAAATTAGCATGGCAGAAGAAGATGAAGAGAAGACTGCCTTCATCACCCCATTCGACACCTAATGCTACGTCAGAATGCCGTTCGGTCTCAAGAACGTAGGTTCCACGTACCAGCGCTTGATGTAAAAGACCTTTCTTTCCCAAGTAGGGTGTAATCTCGAAGCATATGTAGACGACTTGGTTGTAAAAAGTACTAAGAGATTGTCTCATTTGGATGATCTCGCTGAAACCTTCTGTAATTTAAATCGCTTTGGAATAAAATTGAACCCAGAGAAATGTTCCTTCGGGGTTTCTTCAGGAAAACTCCTTGGTTTCCTTGTTTGTTCCAGAGGCATTGAAGTCAATCCTGAAAAAATCAGGGCCATCGAACAAATGAGGTCTCCCTCGACCATGAAAGATGTTCAACGCCTGGCTGGTCGCATGGCGGCCTTAAGTCGGTTCATATCGCGACTAGGCGAAAGGGGACTACCTTTCTTCAAGGCCCTGCGGAAACATCACAATTTCACATGGTCCGATGAGGCCAAAAAAGTATTTCAGGAGGTAAAGACATATTTGTCTAGTCCACCAGTCTTGGTGTCTCCCGACAAAGGAGAACCATTGCTTCTCTATTTGGCGGCCACCCCGCAGGCGGTAAGCGCTGTTCGGATCGCAGATAGGGAAGGAATACACAGACCCGTCTACTATGTAAGCGAGGTACTCCATGGGCCTAAGGAGCGATATCTTGAGGTCCAGAAGATACTTTACGCACTACTGATGGCTTCCCGTAAGCTACGACATTACTTCCAAGCTCACAAGATCACAGTACCCTCCACTCTTCCTTTTGGGGATATTTTCCGAAATCCGGAGAAATCTGGTCGAATCGCCAAGTGGGTGGTCGAACTCGGTGCTTTCGATATCCATTTCACACCCCGCACAGCGGTTAAGTCTCTGGTCTTGGCTGACTTTGTGGTCGAATGGACCAACCTTGAGCCACCCGTGCAGGTGCCTGAGGAATTGGAATGTCCCGATCACTGGACAATGTACTTCGACGGCTCCCGTAGTTTTCAATACTCGGGGGGCTGGAGTGGTCTTAGTTACGCCTCAGGGCGAACAGCTTAAGTATGAAGGTCTTCTTGCAGGGCTCCGGGCAGCAAAATTCCTCGGAGTCCGTCGATTAGTGGTGAGGGGAGACTCACAGCTGGTCGTAAACCATGTAAACAAGGAGTACAGCACCTCCGATGAGACAATGGCTCATTACCTGGGGGAAGTGAGGAGATTGGAAAAACACTTCAGTCATTTCGAAGTCCAATACATCCCGCGAAAGGACAACATTCTCGCAGACCAATTATCCAAAATTGGGTCCTCACGCACATCCGTTCCGGCAGGAGTGTTCGTTGAACACTTGGATCATCCTTCGATCATGACTTCAGTAGAGGATGATCCGGTAACAGTCTGCGTTACCAACCTCAGTCAGGAACAGGATTGGACTCATCCATTGAGAGTCTATCTTGAACATGGGACCCTACCCGAGGATGAAACCGAAAGCGGTCGGTTAATTAGAAAAGCGCGTCTATACAAGCTCATAGAAGGAGTTTTGTATAGAAAGGGTACTCAAGGAGTATTCATGCGCTGCGTATCTCAGGGGGAAGGAAAATCCCTCCTGAAAGAAATACTTGATGGTGTATGCGGTGCGCACGCGTCATATCGGACACTGGTCGGAAAAGCTTTTCGACAAGGATTCTACTGGCCTTCGGCGCTCGATGATGCCAAACATATGGTCAAGATGTGTCATCAGTGTCAGTTTAACGCGAGACAGGTTCATCAACCTGCCTATGCGTTACAAACCATTCCCCTTGCATCGCCTTTTGAGGTTTGGGGAATGGATATTGTCGGTCCTATGCCACAAGCAGTCAATGGATACAAGTTTCTGTTCGTAGCTATTGACACATTTACGAAGTGGATTGAGGCCAAACCGGTACGAAATATTACCGCATCAGCAGCATAGAAGTTCTTCCATAAGAACATTGTCGCTCGATTTGGTGTTCCAAACCGTCTCATCACGGACAATGGTTCTCAGTTCGCTAGTGGCCTTTTTCTGGATTACTGCGATCAGATTGGGACCAAGGTGTGCTTTGCTTCTGTGGCACATCCACAGAGCAATGGTGCCGTGGAACGGGCCAACGGGCAGATACTGCAAGGCATCAAGAAACGTGTCTTCGATCGCCTTAAAACTCGCTCGGGGGCTTGGGCAGATGAGCTTTATACCGTTCTTTGGGCACTACGAACTACTTCTAGTTGAGTCACCGGTGAGACACCCTTCCATCTTGTCTACGGGGCTGAAGTCGTATTGCCTATGGAAGTTAGTATTGGATCTGTTCGGATGGAACAATTCGAACAAGTTGATCAGGCCGACCAGCGGTCACAGGACCTCATCCTCTTAGAAAAAAGGCGTGATCGCGCTTTGGTCAAATCCGCGGTATATTTGCAAGCTTTACGCAAGTACCACAACAAAAGGGTGCAACCATGTAGTCTTCACGTGGGCGATCTGGTTTTACAAAAAAGTCAAGACCAATCCAATCGCAACAAATTCTCCCCGAAGTGGGAAGGACCTTACACTGTTGTTTTGGTACCACCACCAGGGTCAGCTCGATTAGCCATGGAGGATGGTCGAATTTTGTCCAATACTTGGTTCATCGATCAACTACGCAAATTTTCCTTTTCAATTAGCATGGTTTAATAAAACAAGAAGTCTTTTGGTTTCATATGATGAGCATCTCCTTTCATGCCCGTGCGTTACGAACTTGGCTCGGGGGCTAGTCGCCGGCAGTTATATCACTACAACGTCCTAATCGGATTCGCTGGCCGATCTCATGACCACATCTAGACAAGTCACTCCTAAGTAAGCCGTTTCTCAACTCATACGGGGCTTGCTGGTATGTCCTTGGTCACCTGAGTGGCTGCCGGTTTGCAACAAGGTTAGGCGTTGCATTGATCATAATTGCTGGCCTGATCGCACACCCCTGGTCGTTGCACTCATTTTTCTCCTGTGTTTATAATACTAAGCCTTCAGTATCTATAATCACAGGCGGGGGCTAGGGGGATATGCTTATAATATGAAACAACAAAAAAGTGCTTTCTTTCAAAAATCAAAAAATACATGCATTGCATTCTATCAGTTATGTCTGTACAGGGGTTACATAATCCCGAGCTTGGTCAGGAGTTTATCTACAAGTGGATTGACTTCCTCCAGGATGGCCTCGAGTTGCTCTTCACTCTCGACCTCTACCGTTCCCACCAGTGGATTCAAGTCCATATCTGGGCCATGGTGGAGACGAAACTGACAGAGAATGGTGGAGGCTGCTGATCGAACTCTTGTTCTGATCGCCTCCTGTCGTCACCGTGTATCTTCAGGAAGATACTCGAGCAGTGATTCCGCTTGGGCTACGACCAGTGTAGACCAATCGCTCGAACTGACGTCGTCTTTTGTTGTCTCGACCACATCAGCCCTCAGGAGACGGGCCACCATCTTCAGCTTTTCGAAGACGGATTGGCTCAGGTCTCTGTTCGCCCTCCCGGTAGAGTCGATGGTCATCTGGACGAATGTCTTGTCCTGATCAAGCAGTTTTATTTGTTTTGCTTGCGCTGCGACAAAAGGATTGTTACACACAGTTTAAGCGATAAGGCCTAATTGTTCTGGTTGGGAATTGACTTATCAGAGAGTTGTGACCGTAGTTCATTGAGCTCGGCCTCTTGGTTAGAAATCATGCTGGCCGCCCTGAGCTTGTCGTCGGCCAAGTTCTTCTTCAGAGAAGCAACCTCCCTGTGACAAAAAAGATAATTGTCATAACAAATTTGTATCCATACAAATTAAAGGGCATTTATCCTTACTCTCGCAAGCACTCTCTCTCCTTTTGTATGGCCTCGATGCTTTCCACCATAGCAATCGATTTCGCCGTTATGCAGGATAGTTCCTGTAACACGGAGGGAAATCAGTTGTATTCTATGCAAAATTCAGGTATCATGAGTAGTGTATAACATACCTTTTAAACTCCCTGAATGAATTATCCTTCGGGAGGGCGGGAGGCCTAGTCGAGGGACTCGCCTCATCCTCGATAGGAGCAACAGGTGGATGCGCCTGCTGGGCCTCAGTCACAGGTTTCGATGCCTGCAACTGAGTCTCCACGCTCGACTCGTCCCTAACGGCCCGGACGACTTCCTGGACCGAAGGGACAGAGCACTCTTCACTGGAGGCTTTGGCACCGACAGAGACTTCAACCCTCCCCGGGGCGGTTGGGGGGCTCGGTGCTACGTCTTTATGCCTACGAAGGAAAAAGAAGTCGTCGATCACGTTGATGGTCGCCACGATCTGATTCAGAGCAAACCAAACTAGGATTCTTACCTCAACTGAAATCCCATTAGCTTCTGGGATTTCGAAGGTGGCTCCCCGAGAGAAAAAGGACAGTCGCTGTCCATCCTGGTCTTTCTCTTAGTGAACAGGGCCTTTTCTCCCTATGTATGTTTCCCCGTAAGCATATGCATAAGGAATGACGAAAACAAAAGTGGTAAGAATTCGTACTGGGGTGACCTGTTCGATTGACAGGGATACGCCCAAAGGCCTGAGTGGCTCCTGGATTGCTAGAGCTGGCGCCTCATCCGCGACCTTGAGGTTGGTCGCGGAGTCTTGTTCTGTCGCTTCCGCTCCTGTCCCCAGGAGTGGAGGATTCTCCTCCCTGGGACTCACGGGAGTCACAGGGGGAAGTTCTTCTCCCTGTATGAGTGTAGATCTGATAAGCACCTGTACAGATGCAATTGAGAAATCAAGATCATGAGGAAGTCTTATCGTGGTCGTCCCTTCAACCAGGGAGGGAGAAGTGACTGACCCTGAAGCCTCTGGGGCTTCGGGAGCAGGGATCTCGCCCACGACCACGGGATTCCCAGTGGCCGCGGGGTTCGCTGCGGTTGCCTCTGTTTCGGCAGGACGAGGTAGTGCCTCGCCGGATTGAGAGTCTGCTACTTTCCTCTTCTGGCGGACTAGGGGAATGTCATCCTCCTCTTCCTCCTCACTCCTCTCACCCTGTACGACGAAGAAGTGATTCCAGTTTGTACCTGGAGGAACAGGAGGTATGTGATATCTTACCGCAGTTTTCCTTGCGGTAAGGGGAGTCCTACGCAAAGCTCCTTCCCCAAGGATCTTCTTGGATTTTTCGGGGGCAGGATTTCTCGACCTGGGCTTCGAGGAGATCTTCTTCACATTCTTCACCGTCGGCTTTCCCAAGAGACCGACATTTTCACTCGGGAACATCACCTCGGCGAATCTCCCCAAGAGCTATGCCATTCTAGTGTATTTGTCAGTACTAGATGTACATAAGACCTACGAATAAGAACTGAATGAAAGGTGACATACATTTCGGCATTCCTGTTTGAGGTCGTCGCCGGCATGAATTAAGCTCTGTGGGCGAGGCGATCCCTTGGGGCCCTCCACTTCAGCATTATAGGCCCTGAGGATGTAATTTGTCAGCCTCTCGATCTCGGATGAAGGCAGGACTATTCCCAGAAGACCAGCTAGAAAGTACAGACCAGAGGTATAAGGTTTCGGTGTCGAAATCACGTACCATTGTTATAGTCCAGGGTGTTGTCCGCCATGGACTTTATCTCCCAAGCCGGATGAGCCCTTTCACGCAGAGGGCTCACCCGATTCTTCACGAAGTCGCGTATAATGTCGCGAGCCGTCAATCCTTGTTGGACCAAGTGAAGAATCTCTTCGGCATGCTTCATGTATTCGGCATTCATGGCTGGGAGAGAATCCAACTCGCTCGGCTTCTCTGGCCGCAAGTTCTCGAACCACAACCCACTCTCGGATGGAGGGGTGCAGTAGAACCACTTCTGGTGCCACCCTTGCACAGAGTCTCGCAGGGGTGGGAAGGGATACTCCTTCTTCTCCCTTATCCGAAAGTATATACATCCGGCGGCGTTGGAGCTCTTCGACCATGCCAAGTAGTAAGAACGCCGGAAGAGATCCACGCTGGGATACACTCCGACGTGGGCTTCGTACAGATGCTGGAACATCGCCAAGATCAAGATCGCATTTGGGTGGAGATTTATCAATTCCAACTTGTAATGCTCAAGGATTCCCTTCAGGAATTGACTCTCGGGGAATCGGTGGCGACTCTTCAAAGACCACCAGTTCTCCCTCTCGGACGACTGGGGTTTCTTGGTCCTTCTCCGCGGGTTGCCAGTTGATTAGCAGCCGTGGAGGGAGGATCTCTTCCTTCTCCAATGCCAAAAGGCTCTCCTCGATGTGGTGGACCGATCGGCTCCAGGACGCCATTTCTTGCAAAAGATTGCGAGGAAAGCTCGCGACTTTGAGGAAGATGGAGGCTGTGGAGAATGAGGGTTTTGTGCGGCGGAAGTTCTAAGGCAGGGTTTCTGGTTGCGTGGCTACCACAAGAAGTTTCCTGCTCCTTTTATAGACCCGAGGGGGCGCACTACTATGAGTAACGTTCCATTTATTATTCTATTCATTCCCCATAATGGATACTCTCTCTGGTGGACCCGTTAGGCGTTCCCTGTATCGGATCTGAAACGAAAAGACTTCTTTGTTTTGGATTTGAGGGTGCAAAAAATGTGAAAAATTCTACAAGGATTTTTGGAGGACTTTTTCTTCATGTTTCTTGTAAATTTTCGCGAATTGATCAAGAAAATATCTTATGACCTAGTTTTCGGACGTATGAATATTTCTTGATCAGGTTACTGTGTAATCAGAACTATGTCCTTGACTAAGCTTCGACTCTAGTCGAAGTGATGGTCTAGTTGAATTTCAGTTTTGATCGCAGTAATCTCTCGAGTTGAATTTCTGTTCTAACCGTGGCTTTAAGTCTGATCGCAGTGTCAGTACTGGTCGCAGTGCAAGGTTAAAATGCGATTTTGGTCACAGAATTGAAATTTGCCTGTGTATTAGTGGTCGTAAAGACATTGCTTATGGCCATATATTCACACAGAAGTTGTAAAGAATATTCATATGATATGAAGAAAAAGAAAGCTTTATTTCTGACATTCTTTACATAAAAAAGGGATACCGGCGACCAGAGCGTCGACCTGATCCGAGAGTAGTTTGCAAAGTTCTCCCAGGGACATGTTGTCATCCGTAGGGTCTACATTGGCGACCCCCAGGGAACTAGCAACTAATCTAAGCCTATCTACATCATCCCTAACAAGAGACGCACTATTATCCCTAATCAAGTCGGAGAGTTCTCGCTGTTGCTGAGCGTGGTCCCTCTCCCGACGGAACTGGCGCGCCTCTTCATGGGATCGTTAAAAACATTCTGCCAGCTGCAGAATCTCCGAAGATATCTCTTCGGTCTTCTTCTCCAGAGCCTCTTTTTCCCCTTGGAGAGTTTGTCCGAAAGGGGGAGGCGGGATCTCAGCAGGCTGGTCGCTGGGGCCTCCAATCTCCTACATTTGTAAAAGTTAGTCACACCAACTATAACGACAAGCAAAAGGAGATAGGGATTATTACCTGTCCTTGTACGTGACAGGTTGGTATAGGCATCCCAGAAAGTAGATCACCTGATAAACTTCGAGGATCATCATATGGTGGAAGTATGGCCTTCCCACCATAAGATTGCTTCCCCATCCCAAGTTGAGGACCATCTGGTCGTGAGAGAGCAGCTTGCCTACCAGAAAATTGATCACCCGAACAAACATGGGGAGTATTGGGATGAAATGGAGAAAACTGAGAAGAACGTCCCTCCAAAGGTGGAGATGAAAGTTCGACCTGCCGAGGTGCATGGATAGGAAGAACTATAGGAACAGAAGGAAGAAAGAACGATGACGCGTCTTTCACCTTTGTTCTGCTGGAGGATCCCTCGTCAACCTTGGGTTTCTTCCTTGAAGGAGAACGATCTTCGGGTATCTGTGATTCTTGCTCGAGAACTTCATCCTCATCACTCTCAATCTCGATGATGTTATGGTCTGCCATCGGGAGGTGTATGAGAAGAAGAATGACGGTGGCTTCGAAGGAAACTTAGCCGAGAAAAGAAGTTGTGAAGCTTCGAGATCCGAAGGCTTCGGTATTTATAGCCGCCAGGGTGACGGTTCGCCTTCCGAACGCCTCGAGTTTTTAAAGCATTTACGATTTCACCTCGGGTTAAAAAACGTTTCAACAGTGCCATCATTACCCATCACATATTACCCAGAGCCTGTCTCGGGGAACCAACCGCCACACTTAGTGCTCCACTAAGTGGGAGATTTGAAGCGTCGGGTTAAAAATCCGATGTATGTCTTAACATTCGAAGTAAACACGTCCCTTCGTTCTCTTCGAATTTGGGGGCTAGCTGACGAGGATTGACACCCGAGTCAGTTTAAATGAATGCACGACTGGTTCAAGATAGGTTCGAGCCAGACACATGCCTAGCAGTATGAACTCAAGTCACTTTGAGGAGTACGAGCCCGAGGTCGCAGGCTTTACGCGATCAGACCGTAGCTAGTGTGCGGTCAGGAGTTCGTATGCTATACGCGAACAGAATGCTGTAGATGTTGCGCGGTCAGCCAACGTCGCGCGGTCAGGACACTTTCTACCAGGGAACGCGGGATTAATCTGCCCTCGTAATAGGATATCCCGAGTACCCCGAAGATTCTTCCACGTAGGAGAACAACCGTCAGGAGGTTAATACATGCGGTTATCCACGAATAACACGTGTTAAATCTGCGTAGGAGTTAAGAGCGGTTTACGAAACCGCATGCAAGCAACTGTTTGATGCCGTTACCACTTGGCGGCCTTTCGACCAGTATAAAGGGGTAGCCTGACGCATCAAACGGAGAGAGATATATCACGTCTCACCCAGACATCGAAGAATCGAGAGATCGAAACACTAAGCCATTCAGTGATCGATTGATCGAACCTGACTAGACAAAAACAACCCGAAGACAATAGTCTAAGTTAGATAGTTCTGACAAAGCCCTTCAGGCTTTGACTTGTACACACATATAGGGAAAATCTTCGCCTGTGAAGATCTTTTTCGTAACTTTGTAAATCATTTTACCATACATAGTGAAATCACAATAGGACGTAGGGCTATTACTCCCACCATCGAGGGCCCAAACCTGTATAAATCTCTTTGTGCTCCAGTTCTCCATAATTCAACGTACCTTCCCGGCGGGACACCCTGAAAGGTCTCACAACCTACAAATCTTGCATAAGTTCAGCTAAGGACCTCAAGTCCGAATCGTCAACAAACGTAACCCACGCGCCCTCAACCACTCATAAGAGCGCGCAATCACTGCACTATGCCATGCTAGCACGTGTGCCGGATGCACTTTTGCTGCGTCACGCATGCCAAGTCGTGTTCCAGCCAGTACGTCTACACACATATATAGCAAATTTTGGCACTCGTAGGTCCATTTGTGCACATCTGCGAGTCATTTGGTGCATGTCCAAGTGTCGGTCGGCCTGCCACATGTCTTTTGGCCACGCCTATACATCATTGGACCTTGCTCTGGAGACACACCGACCACGTCCGAATGTTAGTCAACATGCATAAGCATGTCAACCGTTGTTTCAGCATATCAACCGCAACAATATTCTTGAATAGAGTTAGATCGCGCGTGTTCATGTTCATCGTCATACTATCTATTTTGCTAAATCTGAACATCAGCCAAGTTGTTCGCTATGTTATCTGCTGTCCATGTATGATGGCCATAGTCTCATACACATTTGCGGATTGATGGACGCATTGGTTTCATCACTTTTTTCATTCTCCAATCATTCACCAAAGCTTCCCAAACCATTTGACACAGTTAGTTGTGCCCTAGCCATTCACTAGGTCACTTGACCGTCATCACATGCTAGTTAATAAGCTAACATATGTTATAATAGCTCCTTTTGCCACACTTGTAAAATGATTAAGGCCTATTTGCATGCATCGTCTTGCCACCTATCCATCGACCATGTTTGTGCACTATTTGGTTGCACTCTAGTGACCAATCAACTCACATATGATATCAACCAACATGCTAACACAACCAGCCGCCCTGTCTACACACGTTTGCAAGGTATTTATAGTACAACCACTTGAAAGCATGTCAGACTCAAAAACGTATCAGACTCGACTACATCTTGATAGCCAATTCTTAGTCTATATCGTAACAGACTCAATTACATAGTTGTATCATACTCATACACAAACAACCCGAGATCATCCCAGATCAATGAGTCATTAAACTTGATGCTACATTTTTTATGTGAAATGTTGTTGTCATTCAAATTTCTAGATTTGAGTTCACTGGTATGGATGGCTCAAAATTACTGAATTTAAGTTCGTTGGTAAGGTTGGATGGTAAGGGTAGCTTTATGCTCTTGCGAGAAAGTGATTGGTTTCTTACGATGAGCATTAAGGACTAAAACCTTGTGCAATATTTCTATGCGGCATGAATAACACACTAGCCACAAGCTTGATATGGGATGGGTATGACCAATTAACCTTGTTGAGTCATAACCTTGCTCTACCTGGCAAACATATGTAATCCATCCAATAGCTCATACTGGGTACGGGTATAACACATCCATGAGCCTAGTGGATGTATGTGATCCTTCCAAGAACCCATGCTGGGTCTGGGTATAACCCGACCAAGAACCTAGCACTTGGTAGGGATTACTTATGGACAACATATCTGGGTGTAACCCGACCAAGAACTTAGTATTGGGTAGGGGTTGGCGTACATATTAACTACACGATGGTACTAGGAGTGCCCAAGTCTGGGGCTTCTCTTATCAAGTAAACCAGTGGTTACTATGAGATAGTGAGAAAAGCGTGTCATCACCAACTCAGTCGCATGCTAAACTGTAGCATGTATATGCGCTAACAGTAATAAGTTGGGGAGTCCTATGTGTAAAGTAGTGATGCTCTGTAGAGTTAAAAATGTATTCGAATACTCCGCATCTCCAGGTTCATGGCTGTTGTGGTGGTTTATACCATGTTGTATAGCACAAGTAGCTGTGTCATGAGATCATGTATTTGTTGAATTCAATACTTGTTGAACTTGTTTCTTTTGAATACTTTTCCATGCTTCTTCATCTACTATGCTATTTAATTGTAGATGACAAAATTGAGTCCAATTATATTTCAATGAACCTTCTATCATGTTAATTGCATTCTAAATTTGTTAATCTGTGACTTGCTAAGTTCCCTGTGCTCACCCTTGCTTAAGAACAATTCAATTGAAGAAAAGTTTGGACTTTTGGAGACAAAAGCTGGTGACCTGGAGTCTAGAAGGGTTATGTACTGCACATGAGCCCCGACTGTGGAGGGTCCAAGGTTCCGTAGTAGTGCCTTCTTGTCAAAAATATCTATTATAAACTTTTTAATATTTGGCTGTGCGAGCCCTATGTTGTATTCATAAGCACTTGTTGTTTTGTGAAATTCATTGCAGGTGTTTAGTATCCGGTTCTATGTGTGTGCGGCCGTATCTTGGGTAGCTGGGGTAAGCACACATAGGGCTCGCTCCAGCCAGATGGATAGTTAGGTGGGTCCCTCACATGTCTCTCCTTATCTTAGATTATGCAAGACGGTGGTGGTGGTAGGTGAGGGGAATAGGGAGAGGAGGGTAGGTGGTGCTCCAGCTAGTCTACTTTGTTGCTATTGTGCAATATTTTGTTGTGCTACATGGAATGTTGCTTCGGAAGATGTTGTATAAAAATTTGTTGTTTATTTGGTGAAACAAAAATTTAATCTATTTAGTTTAAATGTTTGAAAATGCTCAAATATATGGGATCCAATGACAAGATAGACCACCACAAGATGGCAATGATGGTGTATTAAACCCATAAGAGTTTACCAACACCCAACCTTAGTTTAGGGTGGAAGGGTCACCAGTGGTGGATTGGTGATGTTGAAGGAATATGATAGAGACAATGGGTGGCAACAAGGGTGAGGAATGAGGAGGATGACGTGGTGGAGGAGGGCTGCAGGGGCAACAAGGTGCTTCCATGTCATCTTTAATGTGGGTGGTGGTGATATCTAGTTTGACAGGTGGTGCAGCAACCATGATGAAAAGGGAGGGTTATCTTGTTTGAATGGGATACCGTAGTACCTCTAGTTGTTTGCTCAAATGTTTGTATTATGTTTTTCTTTTCCTTCTAATCTCAGTAATTCAACATGTTGGGGGAAATCTCCGTGGAATCAAGTCCAGGTGAGAGGCAAGACTCCCGGCGACCTCTCCCGGGCGCCGTCATTTTCCCGAAGACAAGGACCCCCGGTGCCAGGTCATGTGAGGATCATGTGAAGCACCTCGGGAATGGGCGGGGACACTGGTCAAGCATCTGAGCCCTTTGGCTGGGAGAAGGACGCTGGTGCCCCTCGATCCAACTGTTGTGAATGGGGCAGTTTAGTCTTTTTGCATCTTTTGGGCCTATATAAGCCCTTGTAACCCCTCATGTAAAGGAGGACAACTCATTTTTACTCTAATACACAACAAAACGGTTGGAGCCATCTCTCCCCAAGAGAGCTCCCCTAGCCAACTCCAGTTGGGAGCACGTCGACGGGACTAGGGTCTCCACTGAGGCTCGAACCTGTATAAACCTTCGTGTCATTTGCTGTGTTTGCCTGACTGGAGAGGACCAGTCATGCGGTCAGCTCGCGTCGTCTTTTCTTCGCTAGGGAGTTCAACAAAACCTGCCGGGGTATTTGCAATACCACAACAGTTGGCGCCATCCGTGGGGACTTCGTGACAAATAGCCATGGCTCCCCCAAGAACGAGGGCTCGCACCTTCCCGATGACGCCGGTCCCAGTGACACGGCGCCACCCCTCCAAAACGGGGCCGTCCCGGCGCTGCCGCCCGGACACGGCCAAACCCAAGTACCACCTATAACTCTTCCGGTAATTTCCGGTGGACACGGCTCTGGGTCCAACCCGGCAACCTCGGACGCTCCCGGGGGGACTGGCTTTGCCCCGGTGGCTCCGCCGACATCCCGGGACGAGATGCTCGAACCTCTTGTGGAGGGCCAGCTGCGCTCCCAACGCTCGATGGACGAACTCCTCGGCGTTCTGGCGCAACTGCCGGCCCCCAGCTACCCACAGTTCCCATTCATGGGGGCAATGCCCCCGTTTATGGGACATCCGTTGGCCCCTCCGCCCCTCGGAGGTCAGGTCGCTCCTGGGGCATGTGGTTCCAACGAAGGCTACACCCCAGCGGGCCCGTCATCCGGAGCCTTCCCGACCTCGGAGGCGTTCCTGGTGCCGGGGACTTATCCCGTCCCCGGGGTCTTCGCCATGCCTATGATTCACTCCGCGCCAGGGGCCTTCCCGAGACCGGATGCCAGCCACTCTGCGCCGGCTATGCCTGACATTCCGGAGGTGGCCCACCAGACGACTCCCGCCCCGTCGCCGGACCTTCCCCGTCAGGATCCCCACTCTCCGATCCCGGACGGTACTCCCGAGGACCGCCCGGTAATGGATTCCACCCACATCCCGATTGTGCCTCCCGCACCCGCGGTCGACGCGCATGAGCTCCCTCCTCCCCCGGGGCCGCCCCCGAGGGCTCGTGGATCAATCCCGCTTCACCCGGGAGGAGGTCGAGCAAATGCGTACCACCAAGTCTGGGGAGGAGCCTCCCCCGGGTCGTGGACGCAGGGAGCCCTGCTCTCGCTCTGGCCGAGGCAAGAGACCCTCCGATGAACCAACCACCCCAGGGGGTGCCCGAACATCCTGGAGGTTAACTCAACGAACCTGGAGGAGAAACGGTGCTACCGCCATGACGGCGGACCTCTTGGGCCCCTCCCCGACTCCGACAACGAACGTGCGTCCCCCGTCAAAGGGGCCAGCGACCGGGACTCCCCCCGAGAGGTGGAAGGGGCTAACCAGCCGCTGTGCTGCAAACTCCGGTGCATTCGATGGCCGCGGCCTTACCGTCCACCACACAAGCACTACAACGGTGAGGCCAACCCCTATGAATTTGTGCAGGTGTATTCCACAGCCATTTTGGCAGTTGGGGGGGCCGAGACAGTTCAGTGCAATGTCTTCCCGTCTACCTGACTGGGATCGCCTGCTCGTGGTTCTACAACCTGAAGGCCGGCTCCATCAAGTCCTTCACGCAGCTAAAACGCGAGTTCTGCGCAAACTTCCAGGGGAACTACATGCGCACCCTGGATTCCTCGGAGCTGTACACTGTCCGACAGAGTACGGGGGAGACCATCCGCAGCATTTTCAAGCACTTTACTCAGATCAAGAGCAAAGTAGCTCACGTCCCAGGCGTGTAATTGCGGGATCCTCCCCGGGGAGCTCCACCGAAGGCTCTCCTGAAGCTGCCCCTCCTCCGCCGACGAGCTCTTCACCATACTCGAGAAGTACGCTCGGGCGGAGGAGGATGACCACTGGAAGAAAAACTAGGGGGTCCCCGCCCCTGCCGACCGGGAAGCTAGGGACCCCCCCAAACGCCCCAAGAGGGTCAACTGTAGCGAGCCACGGCCTCGGGACGCCTTTGTCCTCGAGGGCGGAGGCGGCTCGCGCGATGCCTCCAAGGGCAACCGCCCCTTCCCCAAGCCGAAAGGTCGTGGGGGAGGGCAGTCGTCCGGTGGTCGCGAATGCCCCACGGTAGGAGGCAGGGATGGTCTGTGGTGTACCTTCCACAAGTCCAATACCCATGCCACCCGGGAATGCCACCAACCTGCTCCAACACTACGCCGCATTCCTCGACCAACATGGGCTGGGGGGGGGGGACTCCTGCCTCCTTGCCCCCTCAGTCGGCCTTACTGGCCCTTCCTGCCCCCGCGGGGGGACAGCAAGGACAAGCGCGGGAAGGGGACCCATCAGAAACACTCCCCTTCCAAACCTCCCAAAGGCGTGTCAATGTCATCATGGGAGGGTCCGCCTCCGGGCGGAACTCTAAGCGTCAGCATAAGGAATACGCGCACGAAGTAAAGGTAGTGGGGGTGCTGCATACGTCTCGGCCACCCAAGTGGTCGGACGTCCCCCTCACTTTTACGGCAAAAGACGCGAGTGGAGTTTGCTTCCCCCATGATGACGCGCTCATCGTCTCTGCTACCGTCTACAACTGCCACCTGGCACGCATCCTCGTGGATGGCGGAAGCTCCACCGACGTCCTGTACCTAAAGGCGTTTAGGGAGATGCAAGTCGACGAGAAGCTATTGCAGCCCGCAACAAGGCCCTTGCAGGGATTCGTCCCGAGGAAGACAATCCACCCCGTGGGGAAGGTGGATCTTCCCATGACCTTTGGCACCCAAGACAACTAACGGACAGAGATGGTCCGGTTTGACGTGGTGGACCTCCCCTCTTCGTACAACGCAATCATCAGGAGGACCACGATCAATCTCTAGGGGGCCGCAATCCATCAGAGCTACCTCTGTGTGAAGATCCCCGGGCCTCACGGCGTGATCACCGCCCGGGGAGACCAAGATGTGGCCCGCACTCTATACGAGCGCGCCGCCGTAATGATAGGGAGCATCATATGATCAAGACCCTGGGGGGGAGACCCCTTCCCTGGAGCCAGACGCCGTTGCAGTACCTTCCAAGAGATATCTCCCCAAGCCGCGTCCGGAAGGGGACCTCCGAAAGGTCCCGCTGTCCCCAGATGATGAATACAAGACCGTCAAGATTGGGGCGGATCTCCACGAGCAACACGCGGAGCAACTCGCGGCTTTCCTACGCAAGAACTCGGACGTTTTTGCCTGGAAGCCTTCCAACATGCGAGGAGTCGCCCAGGACGTCATCAAGCATAAGCTCGCAGTGACCCCCGGTCACCCCCCGGTCAAGCAGAAGTTGAGAAAATTCTCCCTTGAACGCCAAGAGGCGATCAAGGTTGAGATCACCAAACTTCGAGAGGCGGGGTTCATTCGGGAGATCTTGCACCCCGAGTGGCTTGCGAACCCTGTCCTCGAGAAGAATTCGAACGGTAAGTGGTGAATGTGCGTGGACTTCACCAACCTCAACCACACTTGCCCCAAAGACAACTTCCCACTCCCGTGGATGACCAGCTGGTTGACTCCACCGTGGGGTGCGAGTTGATGAGCTTCCTAGATGCATATTCAGGCTATCACCAAGTGCGGATGGCAGAAGGGGACGAGGAAAAGACGAGTGTCATAACTCCCCTCGGGACCTTCTGCTACGTCCACATGCCCTTCGGACAAAAGAATGCTGGAGCGACCTTCCAACGACTCATGACACTGGTCCTCAAGGACCAGATCGGTCACAACGGCGAGGTCTACGTTGACGACGCGGTCATCAAAAGTCCTCGTGTGACTGCTCACATCGACGATTTAGTGGAGACCTTCCGCAACCTCCGCACATACGGGTTGAAGCTCAACCCGGAGAAATGTGCCTTCGGTGTACGCGGGGGGAAGCTCCTGAGCTTCCTCGTGTCCCAGTGGGGCATAGAGGCCAACCCCAAAAAAATCCGGGCACTCCTGGACATGCCCCCGCCACGCTTGGTCAAAGACGTTCAATGACTCACCGGCCGCTTGGCTGCGTTGAGTCGATTCGTCTCACGGTTGAGGGAACGCGGCCTCCAACTCTTCAAAATCCTCTGGGGCCTCGAAGGGTTCCGATGGACCCCCGAGCCCCACAATGCTCATGAGCCCGTCTCTGGAAGAGCCCTTGCTCCTTTACCTTGTCACGACCCCGGTCGCCGTAAGCGCGGTGTTGGTAAAGGAACAAGATTGGCAACAACGTGCCGTGTACTACGTGAGTGAGGCCCTCCAAGGGGCCAAATCTCGGTACACGGAGATGGAGAAGATCTGCTACACCCTTCTAATGGTGTCCCGGAAGCTTCGTCACTACTTCCTAGGACACCTGATTACTGTCCCGTCATCCCTCCCTTTGGGGGAGGTGCTGCGGAATAAGGAAGCCACCGGCCGGATAGGAAAGTGGGGGGCCGAGCTTGCTCCCTTTTCCCTTTCCCTCACGGGGCGCTCCGCCATCAAGTCACAAGTCCTCGCCGACTTTGTGGCGAAGTGGACTCCTGCCTCCGGGCCCGGGGACGAAAACCTCCCTGCACCGCCCCGACGCAGCGACCATTGGATGCTCATGTTTGATGGCTCCCTGTGTCTCGCCGGTGCCGGCGCGGGAGTAGTCCTCCGGAGCCCCGAGGAGAGGGAACTGGAGTACGCGGCACGGCTCGAGTTCCCCGCCACGAACAACGTCGCCGAATACGAGGACTTGCTCCTTGGGTTGCACCTTGCGCGCTCCCTGGGGATTCAACGCCTCCTAGTAAAAGGAGACTCCCAGCTCGTAGTTTGCCAAATGGACAAGTCCTACTTGTGCCATGACGCAAACTTGAGCCTCTACTTGCAGGAAGTGCGCAAGATGGAGAAGCATTTCGACGGCCTAGAGGCCCGGCACATCCCGCGGAGGGACAACGACCGGGCCGATGCCCTGGCACGGGCAGCCAACGCCTGGGAACCGCTCTATAAAGGGGCCTTCTTGGAGATCATCGCGAAGCCCTCCGTGGCCTCCCCGGACGCGGACGATGGGCCCTGTATCCCGGAAGTCGTCGAGATCACCCGACCTTCATCTTGGATGGATCCCCTCATCTCCTTCATCAAGGGGGAGGGAGACCCACCCAACGAGATTGAGGCCAAGTGCATCCGAGCCAAGGCTCGAGCATACCTCCTGTTGGAGGGGAAGCTTTACAAGCAGGGGGCTTCCACCTTGCTCCGCTGCCTTCCACTATGGGAAAGGCTCCGGCTTCTCGAGGACATTCACTCAGGAAGTTTCGGGTCTCATCTGGCCCCGCGCGCCATCGCGGCCAAGGCCGTTCACAGGGTTTTTATTGGCCCACGGTGATTCGCAACTCACGAGACCTTGTCTCCTCGTGTGAGGCCTGCCAGAAGATGGCCAAGGGTTCTAACCTCCCCTCTAGCACTGCAGACTATCCCCATCACTTGGCCCTTCGTACGCTGGGGGATGGACCTCCTAGGTCCCTTCCCCCCAGCGCCCGGGGGCTACAAGTATGCGGTGGTCACCGTCGACTACTTTACAAAGTGGGTAGAGGCCGAACCTCTGGCCAGTATCACGTCCCAAGCAGTACAGCGGTTTTTCTGGAAGAATATCGTGTGTCGTTTCGGGGTCCCCCGGGAGATCACTATCAATAACAGGACCCAATTCGACTCGGTATATTTTCAGGAATTCTGCAAAGGCTTGGGTCTCACCATCCACTTTGCCTCGGTAGCTCACCCCCAGAGCAACGGGGCCGTCGAGAGGGTGAACGGCATAATCCTACAGGGGTTACACCGACGGCTCGAACAAGCTGCCTCCAAACGGAGTGCGTGGGCGGAGGAGCTCCCTAGCACCCTCTGTTCCATGCATACGACCCCGAGGCGGGCGATGGGACGCACCCCCTTCCCCCTTGTATACAGGGCCGAGGTGGTTCTTCCCCCGGAGATTGGCTTCCAGTCATTGCAGGTCGAGCTCCTAGACAGAGCTACGACCGCAACATACCAAGCCAATGAGGCAAATCAGCGACTGGAGGTCAACCTCGTGGAAGAGAAACGCGACCGAGCACTCCTCCGCCACGCCATCTACGAGTGCGAAATGACGCGCACATACAACCAACGCGTCCGCGAGAAAGCTTTCCACCTCGGAGACCTAGTCCTCAAGCGCGTAACCGACCCCCAAGCCCAGGGCAAGCTATCCCCCAAGTGGGAGGGCCCTACAAGATCTCACCAGTCCTGGGCTCAGGGGCTTACAAGCTCTCCAACTTTCAAGAGCTGGAGCTGAAGCACACGTGGAACGTACGCTTGCTTCGTAAGTTCTACGTCTAGCCTACAGGCTCGTCCCCTCCCCCAGAGCGGTTACGCCGAAGGGGAGGGAGACATTGTACTCACCATGCCCTCCCCCATCGCGATCTTGCGAGGGAGGCATTGTATTTCAATTCCTTATCAATACAACTGGTTTTTCCTCAGTCTTAAATCACTGCAGGTCCCCACATTATCGTCTCACAGCGATGCCGTCCCCTTGAGGATACTCTCTTAATGAGGATGCCCTCCCCATGAGGAAGTGGGCTATCACGACCCAAGAAGTCCCTACAACGGGAGTCCCACTCCCATAGGGCGTCTTACGATCACCCCTCATGGACTGAGGGTGTAAGTCGCAACCCGGTTGTCAAGAACAGTGGTAACGAGTCAATTTGAGAGACAAGTCCCCTCCTCAAACACTCAAACCCATCATCGGGCACATCCTCCTCCAGGAGTCGATTTTCTCCCTAGCGAGATGGAATTCTAGGATATTCTTTCTCAGAGATCTCATTCCCGGCTCCCCGTTTTCACGGTGACCAGAGGGTTTTCTCTTGGAAAAATTATCCCCCGGAATTTTAGATTTTCTCCCGGAAATCTCAGAGATTGTCCCGAAAATTTCAGTCCCGGCTCCCCGTTCTCATGGTGACCGGAGGATTTCTTACCGGGATTTTCAAAAAATCGTACCCAGAAGTTTTACCCGGCCCCCCGTCCTCACGGCAACCGGGAAATTTCTCATCGCAACCTTTGGAATATTTTTTGGGGAACTCTTACCCCGGGCTTTGTCACCTCCACAGCACGCGGAGCCACCCTCCGGCCGGCTGTGGAGGGGGGTTAACTTGTGCCCGGGGATCGCCCTGTTTCGGACCATCATTTGAGAATTCACAAAAGTACACAAGCAAACTTAGCTTTATTAGAATATTTAACCGGAGGACATCTTCCCCCTCCGGTGGGTATTGATACATTAAATGCAAGATACAACCCAGAAAGCTCCTACACCTAATAATCCCGGCGGCCCTCTGATAGCTCCCAGGCCAGGTCTCGATACAGGCTTCATTTACGTCGCTGGGCCTCCCAGAGCAAGTCTTTGGGCCAAAATTCATAGCCCGCCGATGGAAGTATTCGAAGCGGAGGAACCTTCCAGGACCCCGGTCACGGAGGGGATAATTCAACGCGGTGGTTGTCGAAGTTGTTTAGGTGCCACTCCGAAAGCCACCGCAACCGGCTTGGCTCACAGGAAACACCCCTACAATGTCCCCCGGAGAAGAGACTTAACAAGATGAAGGTGGCCTGGGCATCCCCCGAGTGACACCCGCCGGAGCCCGGGGGCTCCACCTCCGGAGAGGCTCCCCGCAACATTGGGGTGCCCCTGAGGTTGCGCTCAAACCTCGGGGGTCTTTGCCTAGGAGTAACCTCCCGGGGGACCTAGTAAATCCAATTCAAAAGACTTAGCAAAAATTCATTCTATTGCATCAAAATATTTTTGTACAAATGTCCGGGGCTTCTTCTATGAAGCTACCGGGAGCAAAAACCCTAAAACAAAAAAGGGGACCTATCTAAAGGCCCGGGGGAGGCTCAAACTTGTTCAATGGCATCCTCCCACCGGGAGACCTCCGTCGGAGCCGTTGCGTCGGCCCTCGGAGGCGCCGACGCCAGGAATCGCACCCAAACAATCCGGTTGTAGAAGCCACCGGCGAGCTGCTCCACTTCTCGCCGAGACGGCTCAAAAAACTAGGGAAAGCTCCTGGGGATCTGGCCCCCGATCGCCCGAGCGCCGACCCCCCAGTGCTCCACAAGCCCCGCCGCGGTAGCCACCACCGGGATCACCCGGCCCTGTGCCCGGGCATCGCCGGCCTCCTGGATCACGAAGACTTGTGCGTTAAGAAAATGCACAGCGTCCGCGAGCGTCGTCGGCGCCACCTCGGAGCTGCCCCCCGGGCCAAGGCTCACCCCGAGCCCTTCGAGGGCCAAACGGACGGAGCGGCCCGTGTCCGTCACCGCCCGAACGCTAGAGCCCTCGAGCTCTCGGAGGGCATCCTCCTTGGCCTTCGCCTCCCTCCGGAGCCGGTCATTAGCGTTCTCGAAGGCGTGGAGTTGGGCCCGGACTTGGGCCAACTCTCGGAGCGCACCGTCTCGCTCCTCCAAAAAGGCGGCGGCCTTCCCCACCGCCTCGTTCAGCGCGTTGTCAAAGCGCGCCTCAATACCCCAAGCGATGGCCACCCCCTACAAACGCGAGAGTTAGTGAAAACACGAGGCGGAATCCTGGAAAAAACCAACCACCTGTTCGAGAACAAACCTGGATGTGGAGCGACTGCAGCTCCCCGTAGCGTTCGTGGAGCATCCCTTGTGAGACGTAATAGTGGACCTTCTGGGTCTGGAGCCCCTCCGCCAACCGGAAGACCTCCCCAGTGGACAACAAGGGGGTCTCCCTCCCAGCAACTCCGGACCCATCAGCACCGGTGGGCCCCCTCACGAAGGTCGCAAGGGTGATGTGGACCGGAGTGTCGGTGGCCAGAGTCCCTGCTACCGACGAGGTGTCTGAGGAAGAGGCCGACGAGCTCTCCCAGGGGTCCCCAACGGGGGGGGATGAGGAGCCCTTTCCCCTTTCCGAGCTGCGGGGCCCCCGGGACATCCGTCGCCATGGGGACCTCGTGGACCGAGGGGCTCCCTCCCTCGTCTACCGGCCATTCGACACGCGGAGGGGAAGCCTCCGTGAATCGAACCTCCGGTCTCTCCGGCTCTGGAAGCACCGAGGCCGCTGGGAGAGCGATCGCCAAAGGCAGCGAGGGGGTGTAATTCGCCGAGTCGGGTGCCCCCCCATCATTGGCTGGCTCTTTTCCCTGGGCCTCTCCAGAGGCCTTGGGAAGGCGCACATGCTCTTGTGCCTCCACCGCCCCCCCCCCCCGGAGTTCTCTGAGAGGGGCGGCGTCACCTCACGCCGAGAAGGCGCCCGCGCACGCCCTGACCCAGGGGCGGCGTCCCGGGCCTTCACGGGCGTAGAACCTGGCGTTGTTGCTCGATCGGGGGCCTTCTGAGCCTTGGCCCGCTTCGGCTCAGAACCCCCGCCGACCTGCTTCCCCCACTTGTGAGAGCCGAGGGTGGGGAGAGGCGTCCTCTCCGGTAGCCTCAGCACGAAGGCCTCAGCCACCAAGTTCCGGGGAGGACCCTCCCTGATAATGCGCACGCTGCGCTCGTGCTCATCAGTGTAGTACCTCCCGAGGAGGTTCTCCGCCTTCTCCCAGGCGGCCCGATACGGCCGGAATGCAAAAGCAAAGAGTTAGGAAAATCAACAAAAAAGTGAACGGAGTAGCCAAAAACTTACATCGAGTCACCGGCTTTTGCGGGGGCCGCTGTGCTGGGCACATCCCAATCCCCCTCCTCTCGTGCGAGAAGGGGGAGATCTTCAATAGTGTCAGCTCCTCGGCGGTGTCCCTCATGGAATGGACACCCCGGGAGCCAACTACTTTGCTGAGGACCTTCAGCTCCTCCTCGGTCCACACCGGGGGCTTGGGGACGGACGACCGGCTGTAGGAGCGAGGGCTCCAGCGAGTAGGTCCCCACAGCGTCCTTGACCCGGAGGTAGAACCACCTTCGGACCCAGTCCCTCCAGTGGTCCTGGGAAGCTGCCACTGGGTACTCCGCCACCCGCGATGGCAGGAGGTGTATCATGACGGAGCCGAACGGGGACTTCGGCCCTCCCTTCACCAGGTGAGAGCTCCTCACCGCCGGCTCGTAGAAGTACTGCAACAGCTGGAGTGTCGGCTCACATCCGGTGGCTGTCTCGAACAGCCAAATAAAGATGCCCATCCGAACGAGGGCTTTCGGCGTCAGGTGGTTGAGCACCACCCAGTACTCCCGGAGCAATGGATGCACCGGGAGCTGGAGCCTGGCCTCAAGAAAAGCCTCGAAGACCACCACTTCCCCAGGCCTACGGCGGGGGGCACCATCCTTCTTGGAGGGGATCTAGACATCCCAGTCCGCACCAACCCCCCGGTCCACGAGGGACTCTAAGTCCCCCAACGTGAGCTCGGAGGCCCAGAGGAAGTCCACGGTGACTTCCTCGGGAGGCACCTCGGCTGCCTTGGCGCGACCCTTGGGACCCTTTGACTTCTCCGGTGGCTTGGGCTCTAAGGGGAAGGGCTTGAGTTTCTGGGGACTGGGCTTCCGGGAGAGAGCTACGGGGAGAGCTAACGGCGCCGATGGTGTTTGAGGACTGAGGGTTCGAGTGACTCCACCGGGTCCCTCCCGGGGACAAGGCGCCGTCATTTTCCCGAAGACAAGGACCCCCGATGCCAAGTCATGTGAGGATCACCTGAAGCACCTCGGGAACGGGCGGGGACACCTGTCAAGCATTTGAGCCCTTTGGCCGGGAGAAGGACGCTGGTGCCCCTCGATCCAACGGTTGCGAATGGGGCAGTTTAGTCTTTTTGCATCTTTTGGGCCTATATAAGCCCTTGTAACCCCTCATGTAAAGGAGGACAACTCATTTTTACTCTAATACACAACAAAACGGGCGTGCTTTGGAGCCATCTCTCCCCGAGAGAGCTCCCCTAGCCAACTCCAGTTGGGAGCACGTTGACAGGACTAGGGTCTCCATTGAGGCCCGAACCTGCATAAACCTTCGTGTCATTTGCTGCGTTTGCCTGATGGGAGAGGACCGGTCACACGGTCAGCTCGTGTCGTCTTTTCTTTGCTTGGGACTTCAACAAAACTTGTCGGCGTATTCGCAATACCACGACACAACGCAACCTAAAAAGTGCTCTCTCTGGTCCAAAAAAATGTTTTTTTACCGTACATAGTCGAATGTTCTAAGTTTGATCATGAATATATTTATAAATATCTTGATTGACCATATGAAAATTATATAAGCATATTTGTCGTAAAAAACAATTTCATAATATTATAATTTTATAAATTTTTTGTGAGGGAGCGGGCCCGTCCATTCGACGAGCCCTGACACGCAACTGCATAGGATACAGTTGCTCTCACATTTGTGGATCTTAGTTTCTATTTACAGTATAATAGTAGTAGCAGCACAAGAAATTGCAACTATTGTTACTTATGGATATAATACCATAATTACATCAGAGGGGCTGACAAGGCCAAAATAAGAGATTGATTTACTTCTTTTTGAGAGATACAAGTATGGTCCAGGGTCCTTCACAGGCCATGCTTGACTTAGCACATGATCCAAGGTATCTTGGTCTTCTAAAATTTTCACCAATTCTCTTTCGCTGATGAGACGATCAGCAATAGTGAGTACAGAGTACTCAGCAAGTCACAGTATAACAATTTCATATTTATATACATATAGTAATGACAAGTGGAGTGGATATGTAAGTTATAACAATGACCAAGAAATGTCAAATGTGCATATAAGAATTGACAAAACTATTTAGTACATTTTCAAAATGAATCTTTGTATAGAGGTAGTTTAATAATGAAATAATTCAAATTTTTATGGTTGAATAATGATTCAACACATCATAATCATTCAAAATTCACAACACTATTTGTGACACACAACATGATTTGAACTCATTGACTGTGGCATGCCCCAAGAACCCAGGGGCATGGAGTACTCGAATACTTCTTTAAAACTCCATAGAGGTGTACCGCTTTACCCATAAGATTCCTCAACTTATTACTGTCTGATCATTTACATGCAACAGTTCTGCATGTGACTGAGCTGAGGATAACATGCTGTTTACCTAGCATTATAGTAACCTTGGCTCTACCTAGTATAAGATTTACCACTGAATTAGTAGCCTTAGTACCATGGTGACAGGTTAAACCCTCCACCCTGACCCCTTCCCAGTGCCGGTCCGCGGTAGGGATCTTCTTTTTATCTAGTAGTGGTATAGTTGAAGGGTCAATACACGGAAGCGATCTTCCTTAATCGACAATCACACAATCAAATGATTATTCATCAATATGTCCCACTCCTCCATGTAAATCCAAGTTAATTTCTCAGCAAGGTTACTAGGTCATACTTGTCCCATACTAGGCTTGTGATGGTACGTTTTCATGCCACTAGATGTATAGCACAACTGATTAGTCCTTATTTGTCAGCATGAACTATCCAACCACTATCCCACTTAAGCAATTTTCACTCACCAATCCTACCATCCTCACCACTAACATTCATTGATTTTTCAAATAGACATCAACAGTTTAAATATACTTAGTCAAAAATTCTCTTGTATGAGTACATACTAAATTTAATTGAAAGTAGTAGTTGAAATAAGACCCTTGTTGATATACTTTAGGGTTTTGCTTGTTCAGTATGGATTTTCACTTTGTTGGCTTAGATCCATACTGTTGTGATAGGTTTGGGTTACTTGATAAACATCTACTATCAGCTATATGTGATTGTTCATTTGCATGCATATACTCATACTTATCAAAAACAATATACGGGTTTTTGTAACATATGGGTTCAATATGGTCAAGAAGTAGTGACTTGCCTTGCTTGATATGATGTTCAGTTGAAGTTGTTGAAACGGTAAGCTCTTGGGGTTTGATTTGCTTAAGACCTAACCGAGCGACAAACAACATGAACATAGGTCCACTAGACAAAAATTAGTTATATAAAATTATATGCGTATGCATGGAGGTTAGTCGACAGCTGAGATTGAGTGAATAAGATGTATTATGAGATTGATTTGTATAGGATGAACTGAATCAAGTTAGGCAATGGAATTGAATACACGAGATGAGATAGATCCAATTGAATGATGAAACTAGATGAAGAAAATAGACCTAGTATCAGAAATAGAATTTAGAAAGGTAAAGGGTACAAATTAGAGTTTGAATTTATGAGGAGATTAGTTAAGTGGATATGCGAGTTGAAAATTTGAGATTATAAAAGTCTATGCAGAATGACTTTCATTAGCTGTATGAAGTATATTGAGGATAAGTTGACTAACAAAGTATTTAAGAGGTATGTCTTTAAACTAACTTTACTAGTTTAATTGTTTAGTTTCATAATAAATTACTTCATTTTAGAAATGTATATGAAGATTAGCAGTTGGTGCTGATGGTTAGGTTTAGTACAGATTGGATTTGAGTAGATGCTATTAGGTTTAGTTCGAAGTTGGCTAGGACGGCTTTCGAGCAGGATTGAGTTCATCTATAAGGATGAACTGATGCTTTGGTGCGTCTAGGATCCTAGGATAACTTATAGAACTTTGGTTGGAGATTATATGAGGCTATAAGGCACAATGGAAAAAGAGAGGTTAGGATCAGTACGATCGACGGGCAATCAACTTGAAAATGGATTCAGAAAATAAGGAGATTTTGATCCAAAATTCGGATGCAAAATCAGATTATATATCTGAAAGGTTGAAGGCAAGGTGGACACGGTGACATGGACCGATTTTCGATCTGAGATTCCTAAGGCTATGAACGACATAAGTATGTCGATGGGAATAACATTGGACGCAGACTAACGACACCTGGTTTGGCTTTTAGGGTTTCTTTGAGGCTATGGTTAATAAACAACTAGAACATGGCTAGGGTTTCGGTTATACAGCTAAGATACTTAGGTGAGGTCAACTTTCAAATTGGATGTGAACCTGACGACGTTCAGACGTTGTGGATGACATTCGTCTTGGGTGACATAGCTGAAAATGGGTCTATATGAGGTTTTCTCATGATGCGATAGTTGAAGAAAATGTATAATATAAGATTATGAACTTGGTAGAAAAATTGGATTTTGATTTTCATGCACAAAAATGGTTAAATAGGGCTAATGCCACTAACTTACATAGAATTGACATGTACTGACAATGCCTGGCAGTAGAATGTCATTGTGTTATGGTCAACGGACGGTCGTAGTCTAGGGCGTGGTCGTGTGCACGCATTAGGCCATGGAGATTGTGCCCAAGGTTGTCTAGGAGTTAGGTGAGGGCAAGGCGGACTCAACCAAGGTGGTTTGGAATGGTGAGATTATTGGATGGTAGTGAATGGCGTAGGAGAAGACGGTGGCGACACAGCGAAGTGGAGCTTCTAGATAGATTTTTGACATAGCGCTAGATCACATTTTTATGCACTATCAGGAGGCATGGTAGTGAGGTAATATGCTCAGTGGGCTAAGGCAAGCGTGCTGGACAAGGTGGCATTGTCGGGAACGGTTGTGGTGACTGAGCGGCATGGAGGTGGCACACCGAAGAAGAGAGTAAAAATTACTATAATTGATCTTTGGGCCTTGACTGAGGCAATTGGGTTGTCTAGAAGCTAATTAGGGTTATATGCTACATCTTGGTGTAGAGGGCTAGGTCGGAGGCAATGCGACGGCGAGCGGTGGCGAGTTGCGCCGAAATAGAAGAACAAAGTTTGATGCTTAATGGTGCTCATACAATATGGTGTTCTAATTCTAAAATTGATGGCATAGGTGTAATCCTAGGGTTGCTAATACGGTGGGAACAAGAGCAATTTGGAAATGATGGTGCCGGCGAGGATTTCGATGATGCGGCCGAAGAAGACGATGTTCAAATTTGGGCTTTCTTCGAATAGGACTCTGGAGTTTGATTTTGGATGGGAGCAATAGGGTGGCTAGGGGAGTCTAACGGGTTGGTTAATTTGGCAGGAGGAACGGTGGTTTGGGCCGGCAACGTGAGCACAGCGGTGATGGCATGGGGAGAACACAAAATCGTCAGCTCAAGGTGGATTTTAAAATCTAGCTAAATAGAAATGCATTATTCAAGGTGAGGAATATTTCTCTCTACAGAATTGACCACTGATTTGGCTCGGAAATAGGTCCGATGAGGCGAATAAGTAAATTCATTACACCTCAATTCGTCGGAGCTCACGGGAATGGTTAGGATGGCAGAGGGAAGTAAGTGGGAGTGATTTGTCACATTGGAGACTTGATTGGAGGTGCAGTGGCTTGTGGTGGCTTCATCTTCCTCGGGTGGCCGAAGGAAGAACGACAGTGCTCGAAGCTGCTGATGTTTATTGTGTTTGTGTCTGTAAATGTATTTGGCTGTTGAGGATAAAAACAAAGAACTACGTGTATTCACCGCTATACACATATGTATGTGTGTCTCTTTTGATGTCCACATACGTATGCATGTTTATATACACTGGTCCACAAATGGGAACTGAGAAAAATAAAAGAAGACAAGAACTTGACTAAAGGACGCAATTGCGATTTTGGAATTTTAATTGGACTAAATTGCTATTATCTGAAACCTAGAAATAAGTTTGGATTTAGTCCAATAAGAATAGTTTACTTGATAAACAGGTTTGAAAGGGTTCAGAGTAGAATGAAAATGAAATAGTACTAGAGTAAACGTGAATAGTTACTTTACCCAAAATGGTTGAAAATGTGAATAGGTAAGTCTCAGGGCTGAATCTGAACTTGATGTAGAAGAGAAAATTGTATAAAATATCAGAAAGAACATATTCAATCAATTGGATTGGAATTTGGAGGTGATTTCAAAATTTTTGCCATTTCTGGCCTTTGACAGCTAAAAAAGGACTAATTCGCGTTGAAATTTGGACTGAATCGCGAAAGGTGATCAAATGAATTTATTTAGGATTGGTATGCAAGCGTATTAAGGTTTAGGATTCTAGAGAAATCAAGAAGAAAACTATTCTAGAACTGATTGAACTGAAATCCTAAAAGGTTAATTAGGGTAATTAGGA
The DNA here is from genome assembly GCA_019359835.1 of Pharus latifolius. Classification (NCBI taxonomy): domain Eukaryota; kingdom Viridiplantae; phylum Streptophyta; class Magnoliopsida; order Poales; family Poaceae; genus Pharus; species Pharus latifolius. Next base: position 39,167,562 of record CM033323.1, on the reverse strand, counting down.
ATTTTGGTTTTTGAAAACAGAACTGGAGTTAGTTTCTAGGCTTTAGGAGATGGATTTGATCTTGAAGCCGAAGGCAAATCTGTATAAGATAGGTAGATCCTATTTGTTCAGTTTGATTGGAATTCTAAGCTGTCTGAGAGAATTTGACTGATTCTGGGTCTTAAAGGACTGAACTGTAATTAAGAAAATTAGGAGGTAAGACTAGTTTGTAGATGTTTTAAAATAAAATTAGTAATCTAGCCTTTTGGATAAGATGTATTTAAGATAAAGGAGTGTTGGAGACTATTTTATCAAATTAGGGTTTAGTTTTGTTATAACTAATTAGGGGTTCTGAATCATCTTAAAGTTATTGCTTACAAGAAATAGTTTTACATTTAGAAATCATAGATTATTCTCATTAGATGATAAATGGCCGTGCACATATCCAAAAGTACATTTAAGGAAAATGCCTTTAAACAAGTTGGAAATTAATTTAGGTTTTGTTGGGGGAAATTCCGTGTCTCCAGGCGGTCTTCGGAGTGGGATCCCGAGCGCCCTGGGTCCTTCATGCAGAGAAGGTTCCCGACAGGTCCCAGGGCCTCCGAGCCAAGAGTCCCGTTGGATCCCCGGAGCGCCTGATCCGTTGTGTGGAGAAGGTTCCCGATGGGTCCCTGGGGCTCCAAGCCCTGGGTCCTGTGGGATCTCCGGAGCACCTGTGTCCTTCGTGCTGAGAAGGTTCCCAGTGGGTCCCTGGGCCTCCGGGCCCCAGGTACCATGGGATCCCCAGAGCGCCTGGGTTCGTCGTGCGGTGATGGCTCCCTACGGGTCCCTGGGTCTCCAGGCTATGGGTCCCGTGGGATCCCCCAAGCGCCTACTAGGGAAAGTCCCAGAGGTCTATCGGGCAAAGTTCCAAAGGACTACCGTGAAAATCTCGGAGGCCTCCCGGGAAAAGCCATGGAGCGCGTGGATACTTCGTGCGGAGACGGCCCCAGGTGGATTCCCGGGCCTCTAGGCCCCGGGTCCCGTGGGATCCTCGGAGCGCCTGGGTCCTTTGTGAGGAGAAGGTTCCCAGTGGGTCCCTGGGCCTCCGGGACCTGAGTCCCATGGGATCCCCGGAGCACCTGGGTCTGTCTTTCCGAGACGGTTCCCTGCCGGTCCCTGGGCCTCCGGGTCCCGAGGGATCCCCCTAGCGCCTACCGGGGAAAGTCCCGGAGAGCTACCGGGGAAAATCCCGGAGGGCTACCGGGGAAAATCCTGGACCACGGGATCCCTGGAGTGCCTGGATCCTTCCTGCTGAGAAGGTTCCCAGCGAGTGCCCGGGCCTCCGAGCCCCAGGTGCCGTGGGGATCCCTGGAGTGCCTGGATCCCTCGTGTGGGTAAGGTTCCCGGTGTGTCCCCGAGCCTCCAAGCCCCACCTACCGTGGGATCCGCTTCGTGCGGACACAGTCCGCGGCAGATCCCCGGGCCTCTGAGCCCCGGGTCCTTCGTGCGGAGAAGGTTCCCAGTGGGTCCCTGGGACTCCAGGCCCTTGGTCCCGTGGGATCCCCGGAGCCCCTGGGTCCTTCGTGCGGAGAAGTTTTCCAACGGATCCCTGGGCCACTGGGTCCTGGGTCCCATGGGATCCCCAGAGTACCTGGGTTCGTCTTGCCGAGAAGGTTCCCTGGGGATCCCCGGGCCTCCGGTCTCAGGGTCCCATGGGATCCCGCGAGCGCTTACAGGGGAAAGTCCTGGAGGGCTACCAGGGAAAGTCCCACAGGTCTACCAAGGTAAATCCCGGAGGCCTCCCGGGAAAAGCCACGGCGCGCCTGGGTACTTTGTGCGGAGAAGGTTCCCGACGGGTCCCGGGCCTCCTAGCCCTGGGATCCATGGGATCCCCACAGTGCCTAGATCGTTCGTGTAGAGAAGGTTCCCGGTGGGTCCCTGGGACTCTGAGCCCCAGGTCCCGCTGGATCCACGGAGCACCTGGGTCACAAAGGTTCCCAGCGGGTCCTTTGGATTCCGGGCCCCAAGTCCCGTGAGAGCCCCTTTGTGCGGAGACGGTCCCTGGTGGGTCCCCGGGCCTCGGAGCCTCGGGTGCCGTGGGATCCCCGAGCGCTTGCGCCCTTCGTGCGGAGAAGGTTCCCGAAGGGTCACAGGGCCCCGGGTCCCCTGGGATCCCCGGAGCGCCTGGGTCCTTCGTGCAGAGAAGGTTGCCGGTGGGTCACTGGGCCTCCGGTCCCTGGGTCTCATGGGATCCCCGGAGAGCCTGGGTCCGTCTTGCTGAGACTGTTCCCTATGGGTCCCCCGGACTCCGGGCTCCGGATCCCGTGGGATACCCCAAGCGCTTACCGGCGAAAGTCCCGTAGTGCTACCAGGGAAGTCCCGGAGGTCTATCAGGGAAAATTCAGGAGGGCTACCAAGGAAAATCCCAGAGGCCTCCCGGGAAAAGCCACAGAGCGCCTGGGTACTTCGTGCGGAGACGGTCCCCGGCAGGTCCCTGGTCCTCTGGGCCCCGGTTCCCGCTGGATCACAGGAGCGCCTGCGTCCTTCGTGCGCAGAAGGTTCCCAGCGTGTCCCTGGGCCTCTGGGCCCCGGGTCCCATGGGTCCCTGGAGCCCCTGGGTCCTTCGTGCGGAGAAGGTTCCCGATGGGTCCCTGGGACTCCAGGCCCGAGGTCCCTCGGGATCCCTAGAGCGCATGGGTCCTTCATGCGGAGAAGGCTCCCAGTGGGTCCCTGGGCCTCCGGGCCAGAGTCCCGTGGGATACCCAGAGCGCCTGGGTCGGTCATGCGGAGATGGTTCCCCGCGGGTCCCCAGTCCTTCGGGCTTCGGATCCCGTGGGATCCCCCGAGCGCCTATCGGAGATAGTCCCGGAGGGCTACCGGGGAAAATCACGGAGGTCTCTCATGCAGGGTCACGTGCGAGTGAGGGAAAGAGCAACTCGGGAAATAGCGAGGACACTTGTCAAGCATCCAAGTCCTTTGGCCGGTGAAATGACACCAACACCCTTCGATGCAACGGCCGTAGCTAGGGCTTTTTGGTCTTTTGCATGTTTTAGGGCCTATAAATACCCCTCTTGTATCTCATTTGTAACCAACTCAATTCAATGCAAATTAGTTGTTCCCCTATGAATCTTTTTTTGCAGGGTGTATTGTTCTCCCTCCCCGCAAGGATGCCCTCACCGTGAGGATGCCCTCCCCAGAGGATGCCCTTGAATGAGGGTCACGGGCTCCTGCTTACCCCAAGTCCCAACGGCGGCAGCCTTGCTCCCCTAGGACGGCTTACAATCCCCCTTGTGGACTGAAGGCGTAAGCGGCAACCCAGTTCCCAGAAACCACGGTAACGAGTCACTTTGAGGGGTGAGTCCCCCCTCAAACACTCCAACAGTCCCGACAACGAGAGCCTCGTTCCCCGGGCGGCTTACGATAACCCATTGCGGAATAAGGGGGTAAGCGGCAACCCACACTACTACAGAAATGCATTCCACTAACCCATATCTTCTAACGGTTATAAGCAATCTGGGAAAAATCCGAAAGAATAGGACGACAGCGGCGGAGAAGAGGCTTTTTACTATCGGTTATACACTGGTACACCGTTAGTGAAATGCAAACATTTTTTACTATCGGTCATTACTGTACAAACCGATATAATATATGAAATAGTACTATCGGTTTTCCATTCGTAACTGATAGTAAAATTACGCATTTTATACTATCGGCTCGTACTGTACCAACCGATATAATATATGAAATAGTACTATCGGTTTTTCATTCGTAACTGATAGTAAAATTACGCATTTTATACTATCGGTTCGTACTGTACCAACCGATATAATATATGAAATAGTACTATCGGTTTTTCATTCGTAACTGATAATAAATTATGCACTTTATACTATCGGTTCGTACTGTACCAACCGATATAATATATTAAATAGTATTATCTGTTTTTCTTGCGTAACTGTTAGTGAAATTACTGACTTTTTACTATCGGTTCTTACTGTACTAACCGATATAATATAGTAAAGTTTACTATCGGTTATATAAAACAAACCGATAGTAAAATGACGTTATATAAACTAATTGTTATGACAGTGGGGACCTTATTTTACTATCGGTTTGTTTATTCAACCGATAGTAAAAGAAACAATGGGGACCTTTAGAAGAGAGGAAAGTTCACTAACGGTTGTGTTTTTGAACCGATAGTAAATTTACGTTATTTTTACTATCGGTTATTAGTGTATGAACCGATAGAAAAGATAAACTTTTACTATCGGTTTGTTTATTCAACCGATAGTAAAAGAAACAATGGGGACCTTTAGAAGAGAGGAAAGTTCACTAACGGTTGTGTTTTTGAACCGATAGTAAAATTACGTCATTTTTACTATCGGTTATTAGTGTACGAACTGATAGTAAAGATGAACATTTACTATCGGTTTGTTTATTCAACCGATAGTAAAAGGACGTCATATATAATAATGATTATGACAGTGGGGACCTTTAGAAGAGAGGAAAGTTCACTAACGGTTGTGTTTTTGAACCGATAGTAAAATAGTACGAGACCCCTATAATGGGTTAAACGCGCGGGAGTTTTCCCTCCAATCCAACCAAACACATTTCCAAATAAGTCTCTACTCGCGCGCGGAAAACCATAGCCTCCCCGACGTCCCCTTTTTCACTCCTGCACCACCATTGCCGATCGCATTTGGGTTCTCCACCGCCGCCGGTCACTGCATCGCGCCATCGTAGGCCACTCCACGAACTGTAAGTGTTCTTGACCAACCCGATTAAAATTGTTCTTGCTGCTCGTGTCAGTTTCTTAAATTGATACTGAACGCGATTAGAACCAGGTAATCTTTAGGAAAGAGTAATTGAAATGAAATTAGTTTCCTAACTTCATACAAGCATGCAGAGCGCCATGTTGAAAGACCAATACGAGTTGCCTCAATTGGAGCAAATGCAACAAATTTGGGCTCAATATATGATGGATGAAGTGGCTATCAACGATCGACCGTAAATGACTTGTGTAATATACATTGAATGTGTTAATTGGTGTATGTGTGTACTTGTATTGGTGTATTTGTGAATAAACTTAATATGTGAATAATTAGATTCAATCTGTCCAATGCATGTGTATATCTTTGTATTAGTGTATTTGTTAATAAATTCAATCTATGAATAATTAGATTCAATCTATCCAATGTGTGTCTCTCTGTATTGTTGTATCTATTAATAATCCTTTGTAATACTATTGGTTCATATCCTACAATCGATAGAAGAAAGTTTCCAGTACTAACCGTGTCGAGTAACTAACAGATAGGAAAACTATACAGTACTATCGGTTTCCAGTGTAGAACTGTTACAAGAAATCTAACATCACTATCGGTTGAGTTCACTGAGCCGATAGAAGAAATTATCATTCACGATTAGTGAACGTTGGAATAGGTATTTTACTATCGGTTTGCAACTGATAGAGTTGTGCTACGTTTTTTCTATCGTGCCGTTCACTAGCGATAAGAGAACCAATAGTAGAGACGATTTTAAACCGATAGTGAAAAGCAATTCTGTAGTAGTGCCAGTTCCTAACTGTGGTAACGAGTCACTTTCAGGGAATAGTCCCCCCTCAAATACTCCAGAGCCCATCATGGCGCTCGCCCTCCTCCGGGAGTGAATCTCCAGGCTCAAAATTTCTTGACCGGCTCCCTGTTCTCACAGTAACCGGGGGTATTTTCGACCGAGTCTCAAAATTTTTTGACTTTGTCCCGAGAGGATATTTTTCTCGACCGCACCGCCCAGACGCGGTAATGTTCTCTCCCAGGGGGATTTTGTCCCAGGAGAAGGTTTTTCCTATCCGGGGGTTCCACGACGCTTGGACGCGGTAACATCCTCTCCCGGTGAACTTTGTCCTGGGAGGAGGTTTTTCTCGACCGCGTCGCCCAGACGAGGTAACGTTGTCTCCCAGGTGGTCTTTGTCCTGAGAGAAGGTTCTTTCCAGTCCGGGGGCTCCGCGCCACCCAGACGCAGCTATGTTCTCTCCCAGGGGGACTTTGTCCTGGGGGAAGGTTTTCTCTCCAGGTGGACTTTGTCCCGGGGGAAGGTTTTCTCTCCTGGAGGACTTTCTCTCAAGAGAAGGTTTTCTCCCATCTGAGGGCACCGCACCATCCAGACGTGGCTATGTTCTCTCCCAGGGGGACTTTGTCCCGAGAGAAGGTTTTTCCCGTCCGGGGACTCCACGCCGCTCGAAAGCAGTAACATCCTCTCCCCAGTGAACTTTGTCCTAGCATGAGGTTTTTCTCAACAGCGCCACCCAGTCACGGTAACGTTCTCTCCAGGGTGGACTTTGTCCCGGGAGAAGGTTCTCTCCCGTCTGTGGGCTCCGTGCTGTAACATCCCAAATTTTGCCATCTCTTTAGCTTGCCAGTCAGCGTATCTTCATTGGATTCTCGGATGTCTCAACCCCATTTTTGATCTTTATCCCAGAATTATGATCTTAGGTATGCCACTACCTTAATTTAAAAAGTTGGCCGATAAACTCCACCTTTCAGACCATTTTCGCTTTTTAGTCCAAAAGTATCGCAAATCAGTTCTTTTAAGATTTGTCAGAAGCCCAAAAAGACCAAAAGTCTCAGACCATCTCCAAACTTTGATCTGATTCAGTGAACATCTCCCATTCACTATTCTAGACATTTTTCTCTTCAGGAAGAATTTCAAAAACTGAACCGAAACCCTAGTTTCAGCCTCGCCAAAGTTTCAAACCCTAATTACCCTGTTTACCCTAATTACCCTGTTTTCGATTTTTGTCAAAACCATCAGATCTTGTTGGATTTTACCGTTTTTCCTACTGGATGAGTCTAAGACATTTAGTAATACTCATCTGCAGGACGAGATCTCAGATCAGCCCTTTAGATCTCCAGATTTGCAAATAGGCCCAAGATCCCGAAAGAAAACCTTGCAAATTAGTCCAAGTTCTTTGCAGAACAGTCCCTGGTGCAAATTTTGGAAATTGCAGATCAACCCTAGCATTCTTGTTCTGCCATTTTCGACCAAGCCCCTGGTCGTTGCTCTCGACCAGAGCTCCAGCACCGTTGCGACCAGAGCCTCGCCACCTCGCCTCGCCGCAGGAACTCGCCGCCGACGAAGTCTCCCGCGCAGCCACCACCGCAGCCACGTAGCACCACCTGTGCGCAACCGTGGAGCCACCGTAGCCGCGCCTGTGCCGTGCTTTCCTCGCGCGCGCTCGTGCTCCAGCAGCAGGAAAGCAACGCCACGTTGCAGCCATGCCGAAGCCGGTGATCTCGTCGCCCTGCTCCTGCCGGATTTGGCGTGTTTCCCCTCGCCTGGCTCAGTCTTTGCCGCGTCCCGACGCCGTCTCGAACCCGCCTCCGGTGTCAGCCGCGAATCCCGTGTGATAAACTTCAACTCCCGAGAGCTCAGCGCATCGCCTATATAAGCACCCCCCCTTGCCTAGCATTACTTCGCACCACCCCGCAGCTGCATTGCTTCAGCCCTAGCACCAGAGAGCAGCAACTTCCCCAGCACCGCCGTGAACAGCTTCTTCCCCGGCGAGCCACCTCAGGAGCTCACGATGCCAGCCTCAACCGCAGCTCCCTTCTTCAATCCAAGACCACCAGTAAGCTTCTCCCATCCCCCTCTCCGTACCATAGCATCCAATTGGCCCCCGGCGAACCCTAACGCCGGCGATCGTCGGAAAAGCTCAAATGCCCTGTTTCCTCAATGTTGCCCGATTCGATCCAAATCAACCCTCGTGCCAGTGGTAAAAGTTGTTCAGTAGACGTAATTGAGCAAGCCTACGAGTTTGGAATTCGAAATTAAGCTAATATTGTAGCCTCCCGTAGTTTGCGCGCCACCAGTGAACTGGTCCTCGTCGCCAAGCCACTCCGGCCATCCCTCGGCCGAATTGACCCCACCAGTAGTCTTCAAACGTCACCCTCTCACTCCCTGAGCAAAGAATCGAGCTCAAAGTCTCTGAATTGAAAACCCCCAATCTCCAGTGTCGTCTTTGTTGAATGTTGAGCCCCGATTAGGATTTTGGTGATTAATGACACCCGTTAGATTTGCGACTAATCTCTGTATGTAAGACACAGGTAAATCAAAGGAGAAAGCATCAAGAAAAGACAAAGCAAGGTTATCAAGACTCCGTGAAGCGAAAACGACGAAAATCTCGACAAAAGTACAAATACCTAAACCTAGCGTCTTCTTGTTTTGAAATTTTCTAGGTTAGATGGTCGTACTATTAAGAGGGGTCTTAGCACAAGTATCTTGATCAACCTTGAAGTTCTTAGAAGCATATTTGCATTTGCTTTTGTCCCAAATCAAAAGCTGAGTAAAAAAATTCAGAAGTCAGGTTTCGGTTTGTACTGGCCGGACAGTGTCTGAAGTGACCGGACAATGTCCGGCCAATACAAACAATCTCAGTACTTTCAAACACGCGCAACAGAGACAAATCCATTTGTCCGGGACATCTGTCCGGTGAAGGCCGGACATTGTCCGAAGTGACCGGACAATGTCCGACCAGTACAAATGTTCGCAGTTTAGTGATTTGAGACAAATACATTTGTCCGGAGGATTTGTCCGAAGTGACCGGACATTGTCCGAAATGACCGGACAATGTCCGGCCAATACAAAATCCTGGCTAGTGTTAGGGCCATGTTAACAGAGACAAATCTATTTGTCCGGACATTCTGTCCGGACAAATCCTATATGTCCGGCCTATACAAAAATCTGGAGCATATCATGTTGAGTGTTAACAGAGACAAATACATCTGTCCGGACATTTTGTCCGGACAAATGTATCTGTCCGGCGTGTACACTTCTTTTTTAACAAGGGTGTTAACAGAGACAAATGCATCTGTCCGGACATTTTGTCCGGACAAATACATCTGTCCGGCCTTCACATTTTGATTCAAACGGCTACTGACACTCGCAATTCACGTGAATAACGGTCAAAATTTTTGTACTGACCGGACATTGTCCGAAGTGGCCGGACAATGTCCGGCCAGTACAATTTTCGCCCAATCTTCTTGATTTCGACCGTTTTTGTTGAGAGTATAAATAGATCACTGTTGTAGATGTCAAGTACACATGAAATACACTTCATAAACCCTGAGCAACAGTGTGCAAGCTCTCACACATCCCTTCTCTAGCAATTAGAGTCAAAACTTGAGAATTCTTGAGTGCTAGTTGAGTGAATTTGGTTCTAAGCCTTGTTGCATTTGCATTGAGTTCATCAAGCTTTGAGGTTGATCAAGTAAGGTGCTAAGGCTTATTACTCTTGGTGATTGCCGTCACCTAGACGACCCGGGAGGTCCGGCGATCTCTCCATCGACGGTGTGTCGGAGAGGCCCGGCGAGTGGTTGTAAAGGCTTGGAGCTCGCCTATCCGGAGTGGAGAAGGGCTACTTCTAGTGGAATCGAAGCTTAAGCTCAAGTGAAGAGCGCTTCAACGAGGATTAGTGGAAATCGGCAAATTTCCGAGACCTCGGGAAAAACTTGATTTCTTCGGTTATCTCTACTACTTGCTTAATTTCCATTGTGATTGAATTGTTGCTAGTAGTATCATAGAAATCGCTAAATCTGAATTGAATTAGTTTTCCATACCCTTAGAATATTTGCTATTGCAAACTTAGGTTGTTAAACCCTAATTTAGAAGAAAATTTTAAAACCGCCTATTCACCCCCCCCCCCTCTAGTCGGCATCCTTCGATCAACACGTGGTATCAGAGCACTAGGTCTCTCTTTTTAGGCTTAACCGTCTAGGGAGAGGATGTCGTCGATCAAAGAAAACTATAATGGAAAGGTTCCCTTCTTCAAGGGTGACAATTATTGTTATTGGAAAATTAGGATGGCGGTCTATCTAGAATCCATTAGTCTTGATGTTTGGAGGGTCACTAGAGATGGTTTTAGGACTCCAATTGACTTAGAAAATCTCACACCTCTAGAATCGAAAAACCTTCAAGCAAATGCTCAAGCAAAAAATGCCATATTCAATGGTCTTGACTTAAGTGAATTCAATCGCATTAGCAATCTTGATACATCCTATGAAATGTGGAAAACCTTAGAGGTAATTCATGAAGGAACATCAAAAGTCAAAGAAGCTAAGCTAATTAAATTAACTAGAGAATACAACTCCTTTTTCATGCTTGAATCTGAAAATGTTAGTGACATGTATACTAGACTAAATCTAGTAATCAATGATCTCAAAGGTTTAGGTACAAAATTTGAAGATATTGACATTGTGCGTAAAATGCTTATGATTTTACCATCGAGTTTTGATACAATTGTGACAGTGCTCATCAATGGCGATCTCTCTTCCACAACTCCTACCGAACTCTTGGGTACTCTTATCACCCATGAAATGCAAAAAGAAGAAAAGAAAGGGATTGTGGAAGCATCCGGATCAAAGAAGAAAAACTTGGCATTTAAGGCAAAAGTCGAGGAAACCAAGGAGGATAGTTCGGATGAAAGCTCCGATGGTGATCTAGCTCTTCTTGTGAGAAAGACCCGCAAACTCTTAAACAAGATCAACAAAAGAGGATTTGAGTTTGACAAGAGGCGAGGACCTCACAAGAAGACCGGATTCAAGAACATTATATGTTATGAATGCAATGAGAAGGGACACTTTGCCTCAAGATGTCCAAATAAAAGGGGTGATAATCAAAGATTTCATGAGAGGAAAGATGACGGTGAAGGGACAAAAGGCAAAAAGAAGCTCTTCAAGAAGTTCTACAACAATAAAAGCAAGGGCCAAGCCTATGTTGGTGAATGGTATTCCGGATCGGAGGAATCCGAATCGGAAGATGAAGCACCATCATCATCTAAGAAAATGGCGGGAATTGCTATCGGAGAAGCCACTTCGGTTGAAGACAAGTCATCATTATGTCTTATGGCAAGTGATGATGCTAAGGTATCGGATCTTGAACCTTCCTATGAGGACCTTGTTGATATGGTTATGGAACTAAATGAGGCATTAGGTAGAGTAACTAAGGAGAACAAACTGCTTAAGAAAGAATATTCAACACTTACTGAATTATATGCAGAACTAAATGACTCGCATGAGGCACTTCTAATAAATGAAATTATTGATTCTAAACAAACAAATGAAATAGGCATTACGTGTGATATTCTAGATGAATCAACTCATGATGTTTCTTTTTCAAAATCATTCAATTGTAATGCTTTAGAAATTAATCATGAAAATGTTTGTGATGAAATTGTTGATAACAACTCAAACTTGATTTTAGAAAATTTAGAACTCAAAGCACAAGTAGAAAAACTAAATCTAGGACTAGCAAAATGCTTTAAAGGAAAAGATATTTTGGACAAACTTCTTAGTGAACAACGATGTTCATTTAGAAAGGAAGGCTTAGGATATGAACCGAACAAGAAAAAGAAATTGAGTACTAAAATGACTTTTGTAAAGGCCACAAATATGTTTTGTCACAAATGTCATAATGTAGATCATTTGCCGGAAAATTGTCCCTCAACTTCTAGAGCTAAAGAAAATAAGTATCACTCCCATTACATGCTAAAGAAAACAAAGCACGGAAGAGTAGTTGCAAAATTCATTGGTTTACCTCATCAAAATAAACATGAGAAGAAAATTTGGGTACCAAAGACTCTTGTTGCTAACTTTCAAGGACCCAAACAAGTTTGGGTACCTAAAAGCATCTAACCCTTCTTTTAGGTAAACTACAAAACCGGTGGGAGGCATTGGGTGCTTGATAGTGGATGCACCCAACACATGACCGGTGATGGAAGTCGGTTCTTTTCATTTGAGAATGGTTGCAATGACGTTGATAAAATCACGTTTGGTGATAATAGCAAAGGAAAGGTAATTGGATTAGGTAAAGTCGCAATCACAAACAACCTTTCCATCTCAAATGTATTACTTGTTGAATCTTTGAACTTCAATTTGCTTTCGGTTGCAAAAATTTGTGATTTGGGTCTTAGATGCATTTTTGAACCAAATTGTATTATCATTGAAAGTCTAGAAGACAAGTCTTTAATTTTCAAAGGTTTTCGATATGGAGATTTGTATTTGGTTGATTTCGGTTCAAAAGACTCTTGCATTTCCACATGTTTGGTTGCTAAAAATTCTTTGGGATGGCTTTGGCATCGTCGTTTGGCTCATGTTGGGATGCATCAATTAAACAAACTTTTAAAAAGAGATTTAATCCTAGGTATGAAAAATGTAAAGTTCGAAAAGAATAAACTTTGTAGTGCATGTCAAGCGGGAAAACAAGTAGCTAGCACTCATCCCGCTAAAAATATTTTGTCAACATCTAGACCACTTGAGCTTCTGCATATGGACTTGTTTGGTCCATCGGAAACTCAAAGTATTGGTGGTAGTAACTATTGCTTTGTCATTGTTGATGATTTCTCTCGATTTACTTGGATTTTCTTTCTAAACCATAAATCCGATGCTCCAAGTGTGTTTAAAAGATTTGTAAAACGAGTTAAAAATGAATTTGAATTCTCCATCAAGAAACTTCGAAGTGATCACGGTGGAGAGTTTCAAAATTCTGATTTTGTTGAACTTTGTGATGAATCTGGAATCAAACACGAATTTTCCGTACCATATACTCCTCAACAAAACGGTGTTGTGGAAAGGAAAAATCGAACATTAATTGAAATGGCTCGAACTTTATTGGATGAATATAAAACCCCCACTAGGTTTTGGGCCGAGGCCGTAAATACGGCTTGTTATGCCATAAATCGGCTTTATACTCATCCTTTATTAAACAAAACTCCTTATGAGCTAATTATTGGAAGAAAACCAAACATCTCATATTTTCGAGTTTTTGGTTGCAAATGTTACATCCTTAAAAAACGCATGCATCTTGGAAAATTTCAAAGACGTGTTGACGAGGGCTTTCTTGTTGGATACTCGTCAATTAGTAAGGCTTATCATGTTTTTAACATCATAACCGAATGCATTGAAGAAACATGCAATGTTGAGTTCGATGAATCTAATGGCTCTCAAGAAGACTATGAAGATATTGAGAATGTAGGAAATGAAGAATTACGAGAAGCTATGAAGAACATGACGATTGGAGATATCAAGCCCAAAGATGAAGATTCAAAGTCCCCCGATCAAGAAAATGAAGTAGCTTCTATGATTCCGGAAGCTCCCACTCAAGTTGATCTTGATTCGGAAATAAAGGAAAATGAAGATCAAACATTGCAGAATCCAAGACTTCATCAAACCATCACTAAAGATCATCCCGCAAATCAAATAATAGGTGATGTCGGTAAAGGTGTCCAAACTCGCTCTAGAATTGCATCCTTTTGCGAACATGCATCCTTCATTTCTAGTATTGAGCCTAAATGCATTGATGAAGCTTTAGCGGACCCGGATTGGGTAAATGCTATGCATGATGAGTTAAACAACTTTACTAGAAATAACGTTTGGGAACTTGTAGAACAACCTCTTGATCATAATATAATTGGTACAAAATGGGTCTTTAGAAATAAACAAGATGAAAATGGCATAGTTGTGAGAAATAAAGCTAGATTGGTAGCACAAGGTTATTCTCAAATTGAGGGATTAGATTTTGATGAAACTTTTGCTCCCGTAGCTAGACTAGAGGCCATTCGCATCTTACTTGCATTTGCATCATGTTTTGAAATTAAACTATTTCAAATGGATGTTAAAAGTGCTTTCTTAAATGGTGAAATTTCAGAACTTGTATTTGTAAAGCAACCACCGGGTTTTGAAGATCCAAAATATCCAAATCACGTCTATAAACTCTCAAAAGCTCTTTATGGTCTAAAGCAAGCCCCTAGGGCTTGGTATGAAAGGTTGCGAAATTTCTTAATTTCACAAGGTTTTAAAGTTGGAAAAATTGATACAACTCTCTTTACCAAAATCATAGACGATGACTTCTTTGTTTGCCAAATCTATGTCGATGATATAATTTTTGGTTCCACTAACGAGTCTCTTTGCCAAGCTTTTGGTGAAACCATGTCCAAGGAATTTGAGATGTCTATGATAGGAGAATTGAGCTTTTTCCTCGGACTTCAAATTAAGCAAATCAAAGAAGGCATATTTGTGAGTCAAAGCAAATACGTGAAGGATTTGCTCAAAAGATTCGGTATGGATGATTCAAAACCAATCAAGACTCCCATGGCTACAAATGGGCATTTGGACCTGGATGAAGGAGGTAAACCGGTAGAACTCAAATTGTATCGTTCTATGATTGGTAGCTTATTATATCTTACTGCCTCTAGACCGGATATTATGTTTTGTGTATGCATGTGTGCTAGGTTTCAAGCTGCTCCTAAAGAGTGTCACCTAACTGCAGTAAAAAGAATTTTCAGATATCTAAAACATACACCAAACATAGGACTTTGGTATCCTAAGAATGCTAGTTTTGATCTCCTAGGGTATTCGGATTCTGATTATGCCGGTTGTAAAATTGATAGAAAAAGTACTTCCGGTGGTTGTCAACTTCTAGGAAGATCATTAGTCTCTTGGACTTCAAAGAAACAAAATTCAGTTGCACTCTCAACCGCCGAGGCGGAATATGTTTCGGCCGGTAGTTGTTGTGCACAACTTCTTTGGATGAAGCAAACCTTGTTAGATTATGGCATAAAAGTCAATTGTGTTCCACTTTTGTGTGATAATGAGAGTGCCGTTAAAATTGCCAACAATCCTGTTCAACACTCTCGAACAAAGCACATTGACATTAGACATCACTTTCTAAGGGATCATGTATCAAAAAGGGACATAGTGATTAGTCATGTTTCAACCGAAAATCAATTAGCAGACCTATTCACTAAACCCTTGGATGAGTCAAGATTTAGTAAGTTAAGAAATGAATTGAATGTTATTGATATTTCAAATGTCATTTAATCTCTTGCTTATCTTGAATTGATTGTTAGTTTGATTGTATCTAGCATATACTCTCTTGGCTATATATTTATATATCAATGTAGGCATCTATGCCCATCACTTCCTATTTTGAAGAAAAAGTCCAAAATTCACCACTTTGTCGTTTTTCAACAAAATTTGGAGAACACATTAAGGGGGAGCAATTTCAAGATCATTGAATGCTTGTATACCCCAAAATTGTGTACAAAAAGGAAAAATATGCATGTTGTTTATAAAAAGGGTAAATTTTAAAATCAAAAGGGCTAAAAATGCTAAAATGTTCAAATCATGTTAAAATAAAACAAACTCTTCAAAAATATCTTTCAAGAGTGTTTTCAAAGATTTTGAAAGTGAAAACAAAGGGTTTCAAGCTAAAATGTTGAATTTTGACAAAATTGAACATCTAAGGATCTTGTTTTGGCCTAAAATGACTTATTTCTATAAATCAAAATCGGTTGAGTTTTGACAAAAAGTTTCTACATGAAACACTTAGAGATCAGTCATTCGAAGATATTTCATGTTAAACTTTTTCTCAAAATACCTATGGTTTGAAAGTTATCACATTTTGCAAATCGCCCGAAAACGAGCTTTGACACGAAAATACCCAAAATGTGCATTTTGTGAATTTCGCTATTTGAGCCAAGATCTCTTCCATGTTTTGGCTTGAAATAGTATTTAGAATTCATACAAGGCCAAACATCTCAGAAAAATTCAAGTTTCATGAAAATTTGACAAATTGGTGAAAATCCGTTCTGTTTTACCCTTTTACCCTAAAATGCGATTCGGAGGCTCATTCTAAAGTCGATTTCTCTCAAATTTCTCCTCAAAGCTAGCTGAATATATTCCAAACATGATACTTGAGCTTATCCAAAATTCAAATCTCCTTTTGAGTCAAATCTGACAAATTTGCAAAAATTTCAGAAGTTTCAGAGGAAAATCTGAACTGACCGGACAGTGTCCGGCCAGATCGGACTTTATCCGGCCATATCGGACATTGTCCGGTAAGATCGGACATTGTCCGGCCTGTGCACGTTGGTTCAGTTATTTAATCCTCCCGAAGTCTGTTTCTTCCCCAAATCGATTTCTGGCTTTTGTTTCCTCCTCAGTTCATCCTCTCTCCACTGTTCATCCCATCTCCTCCGGACAAGAGGATTCGTCCGGCCATCTCCCGTCCGGCCTCAAAGTTGACCTCTTGGGCATCTCTTCTTTCCTGGATTAGGTCAGTTTTGTGTCTCCTCCTCCTCTGGTTCATGCATTCATCTCATGCCATACTAGGGTTTGATTCAAATGTGTTTGCATGTTAGATCTAGATATGGATTCATGAAATTAACATCTAGGAGTAGTCATATTTGAGATGATTTGTACAAAATAGCAGTTTATCATTGACATGCATGATATAAGAGGATCAAACTGCCATTTAGAGTTAGATTTTGGAGCAATATCAAATATGTTTGTATGGAAAGATGATGGTATGATAAAATCAAAATATCTAGAGTTAAATGACGTATTTCTATCGGATTTGTTTAGATTATTTTCCATGCACAAGATGAGTGGCTAAGATGAACAATATCGTAGATTATTTCTTTGGAGTGCCCTAGATCCTTGATTTTGATCAAAGTAAATTGAGTAGAATAAAATTGAATCAAAGAGCAGAAAAGGATGATATGGAGTAAAAATTAACATCTATTAGCAAATGCATGAGTAAGAATTGATTCATTGAAGAACTAGGTCATGCATCCACATCCTTCGGAAAATTAGTTCATTATCAACTCTTTCGAGTCATATCACGATCAAATTATCTATCTTTTCTCTCCAGAGTCACTATGACTGGAAGAATGAAGCAAACTAGCCGTCATCATGGGCCTGGATCTTCTCAACAGGCTCAACCTATAGACTGGGACTCCTTGGCTATTGATCAGGATGATGCAGCTCCAGCATCTCCCGTTGGATCTCCCATTGATGATTCTGACTCGGTCGACAGTAGCAGTAGTAGTGGTGATGAGCAACCCAGAGGCCATCCAACCTACACCGCTAGTGCTATTCGACGTCTTCGTCGAAAGAACCCTTATGAGCATCCGAGGACATGTACTGAGAGGAATTTCTGGAATGCCTTCCAGATGTCTCAGTATCAAACCAGATTTTCCTCTGCTAAAGTGTTCGGGCATCCGGCCATTGACTGGAACTTGATCGAGAGCAAAGTTCACTATCCTCTCCGGGGCAAGTTCATGGCTGTCAGATTGCACTCCTTCACCGAGATGAGGGAAGACTGGAAGTGGAACGTGGATATTATCCGCTCATTCTTCGCGACTCTTCATGTTGCCTCGGATCGATCCCATGTCGTCTTCATGACCAACAACTCCAGAAGAACTCTCACCAAGGCGCAGTTTGAAGAGGCTCTACAAATCGAGCATGTTGACAACAGTCCTTTCGCCTTTGATGAAGTTCGAGTTGAAGACGTGGCTCATCTCTTCGACAATCCCGATCCAAATATTGGTAAAGTCTCTCAACTGATCCCTCCGGTCGCAATCTTAGAGAAGTTGAATCGCATGACTATCTTGCCAAAAACCGGAGATCGCGGGGCTGTCACCTCCACCATGCTACGACTTCTAAGAGCCCAAGTTGACGAGGCACCTTTCGACTTTGTGGAGTTCATGTTTCATGAGATACAGGAAGTTCAGATGGACCCGAAGAGGCTTTTGCCCTTCGCACCTTTCATCGCTCACACCCTGACCTACTTTGGACTGCATCGAGCTTCCCGTCCTTCCTCTATGGAGTACTATCGGTTGAAGAGCCTGGGGATCCTTGTTCGTTATGAAAATCAAGTTGGATCACCAGTTCATGGAGACGCGCCTATGTCTCCAGTCGCGGGAGCTCCCTCTCCACTTCAGTCCTACTCCATCTCCCAGAGTCCTGATGTCTCAGCTCCATACATGATGATCATGGAGCGGCTGGATCAGATGTCCATGCGATTCGAGACTCGCTTCGATGAGGTCGACACCAGATTGAGCTCCATCGACCATCGCCTCAACGTCATCGAGCCTCGCATCGATTCTATGAGTCAGGATATCTCTGAGCTGCGGGGACGTTTCGACGCAGGCCAGTATCAGCGTCGTCGTCGCGGCGATTCTTCTTCCGATCATCCTCCGCAGTCCTAGATTATCCGTCTCCTGTCTCTATGATCGTTTGTATCTATATCTTCTCTCCTTTTATGGATGTTTGATGTCAAAGGGGGAGAGTTATGTGTGGATGATGTGTTATGTCATATGGATGTGTGTTGATATGTGTTGGATATGTGTTATGCCTTATGTTTATGTCAGTGGATGATATATATGTGGATGATATATATGTGATATTGTTATGTTTATGTGTTGATACGTATGGTCATCTTGTTATACCTTGTCATGAATGTGTTTATGAACTTGAATGTAAGATTAAGGGGGAGCATCTCTTGCTTATACTCATATTTGTTATATCCATATGTTTTATGCATAACGGTTGTCATCAATCACCAAAAAGGGGGAGATTGTTGAATCTTGAGCCCCGATTAGGATTTTGGTGATTAATGACACCCGTTAGATTTGCGACTAATCTCTGTATGTAAGACACAGGTAAATCAAAGGAGAAAGCATCAAGAAAAGACAAAGCAAGGTTATCAAGACTCCGTGAAGCGAAAACGACGAAAATCTCGACAAAAGTACAAATACCTAAACCTAGCATCTTCTTGTTTTGAAATTTTCTAGGTTAGATGGTCGTACTATTAAGAGGGGTCTTAGCACAAGTATCTTGATCAACCTTGAAGTTCTTAGAAGCATATTTGCATTTGCTTTTATCCCAAATCAAAAGCTGAGTAAAAAAATTCAGAAGTCAGGTTTTGGTTTGTACTGGCCGGACAGTGTCTGAAGTGACCGGACAATGTCCGGCCAATACAAACAATCTCAGTACTTTGCAAACACGCGCAACAGAGACAAATCCATTTGTCCGGGACATCTGTCCGGTGAAGGCCGGACATTGTCCGAAGTGACCGGACAATGTCCGGCCAGTACAAATGTTCGCAGTTTAGTGATTTGAGACAAATACATTTGTCCGGAGGATTTGTCCGAAGTGACCGGACATTGTCCGAAATGACCGGACAATGTCCGGCCAATACAAAATCCTGGCTAGTGTTAGGGCCATGTTAACAGAGACAAATCTATTTGTCCGGACATTCTGTCCGAACAAATCCTATATGTCCGGCCTATACAAAAATCTGGAGTATATCATGTTGAGTGTTAACAGAGACAAATACATCTGTCCGGACATTTTGTCCGGACAAATGTATCTGTCCGGCGTGTACACTTCTTTTTTAACAAGGGTGTTAACAGAGACAAATGCATCTGTCCGGACATTTTGTCCGGACAAATACATCTGTCCGGCCTTCACATTTTGATTCAAACGGCTACTGACACTCGCAATTCACGTGAATAATGGTCAAAATTTTTGTACTGACCGGACATTGTCCGAAGTGGCCGGACAATGTCCGGCCAGTACAATTTTCGCCCAATCTTCTTGATTTCGCCCGTTTTTGTTGAGAGTATAAATAGATCACTGTTGTAGATGTCAAGTACACATGAAATACACTTCATAAACCCTGAGCAACAGTGTGCAAGCTCTCACACATCCATTCTCTAGCAATTAGAGTCAAAACTTGAGAATTCTTGAGTGCTAGTTGAGTGAATTTGGTTCCAAGCCTTGTTGCATTTGCATTGTGTTCATCAAGCTTCGAGGTTGATCAAGCAAGGTGCTAAGGCTTATTACTCTTGGTGATTGCCGTCACCTAGACGACCCGGGAGGTCCGGCGATCTCTCCATCGACGGTGTGTCGGAGAGGCCCGGCGAGTGGTTGTAAAGGCTTGGAGCTCGCCTATCCGGAGTGGAGAAGGGCTACCTCTAGTGGAATCGAAGCTTAAGCTCAAGTGAAGAGCGCTTCAACGAGGATTAGTGGAAATCGGCAAATTTCCGAGACCTCGGGAAAAACTTGATTTCTTCGGTTATCTCTACTACTTGCTTAATTTCCATTGTGATTGAATTGTTGCTAGTAGTATCATAGAAATCGCTAAATCTGAATTGAATTAGTTTTCCATACCCTTAGAATATTTGCTATTGCAAACTTAGGTTGTTAAACCCTAATTTAGAAGAAAATTTTAAAACCGCCTATTCACCCCCCCCTCTAGTCGGCATCCTTTGATCAACAGTCTTCTCCAGCGCCGGTCGCCGGAATTTCTCCCCGACTGATCAAGCCTCTGAAACTTTGTCCCTTAGATAGACTCCAGTACCCTGAGGAACATTGTCTACTAGCTCGACTTCTGAATCAACCTGAATCAAAAGATATTCCAATGCCAAGATTACTGTCCAGTAGTTCAGGCCACTGTGTTTACTCGCCTGATTTGGCCACCCTCCGGCCACTTTCTGCCCTTAAGCCTATTGAGTGTTTTGTTTCTGTTATCAAGGCCTAACCCCCAGACAAAGTTGTGTATCAATTGGAGCCCTGAGTCAAAAGATATGCCATGCTCTAGTTCCTAGCCATGTCCAGCACTATGTCAGTGCATGTCCACCAGTGGCATTGAGTGATTTATACCTGTTACACTTGAGCAATTGAAATGCCACCTTGTCCATTAGATTCCTGGAGTTGTTCTCTACAACTTTCCCTACTGTCACTTCCCCAGAAAACCTACCTAAGACCAATTTAGGGCTATGTCAAGCCATGAGCCGAATGTCAGCCCTTCGACATTCAAGTCCTTTTGCGCCCATCTCTTCGATCAATATCAAGTGACTTTGTCCAAATCTCTCCCCTGCATGCATGATATATTTTACGTATCATTTCCCATAAAGACTATCTTTTGTATGCTTATGTAGTGTATGTGTGTATTACTTGTATCCGCCGTGGAACCAGAGATCGAAGGAGCGGAAGAAATCTTCGAAGAATCGTCCAAGTAACTAGACCCAACATTGCAAGGCAAGTCTCAAACCCTTGATCATGTCTAGCCTAATATTTTGAAATGAAATACGTTAATTGTTTTCAAGTATATGCATGCCTTAAATTCAAATAAGAACTATGTTTCAATAAAGTGATTAGATATGACCTAAAAGATTGTAAAGCCCCTTTTGACATTGAATATCCCTGCACCCTTGTCACCCTAGAATATCATGCTTAGGCTATGCTATGCTTAAAGATTATATGTTAAATGTTGAATGGTCACATATGAGAAAAGCATGTTCAAAACCCCTTTTGTGAAAGAAAATATGATTGGAATCGATAGTGAGGATGGTTTGATTGGATGGTGCTGTGTGCACACTGGGAATGTGAAAGACTCCTCACTAAAGATTCATAAGGACTAGAACCTTGTGTTGTGCTTCTATGCGGCATGAAAAACGTACCAACCACTTGCCTGTTTATGGGACGGGCGCAACTTAGTAGCTTTCTTTAGTATTAGCTCTTCCCTGCAATGGTTGTCGATCCAGTGTCTTGCGAGAACTGGTGGGCCGCAGAAGGCCATGAGTGATGTGAGTTCAGAAAAATCATGAGAGGAAAAGGTGGAAAGAAGGAAGACGCCCTATGCCAGATTAAGTCGGGCGCGACTGTAATCAAGAGACGCTATGTGTCTTGCGAGAACATAGACCCAGGCTAGGAAGTAAGGCAGTGGGGAGGACCCACAACGGTACTTGAGACTTGACTGTCTATTTACCGGGCAGGGAATAGTTAATGCTAGGACTGTAAACTGTTGTGTCACTTCGGCCTTGTCACATGCGTAAAAGTCGCGTGGAGTTGGCTTGACTTGAAAGTTGAGTGATTGGTGGATTAAGGTGATACACCTTTGCAAAGTTTAAAAAGTATCGGATACTCTGAGCTCCCAAGTTATGGAGTCTGCGCGCTGTGGATTCTATCCATGTCGATGCAGCACAAGTAGCTTTTGGAAAGTTTTTCACAAAATCTGAGTAAAGTGGTGACTCATGAAAGACCGCCACACATAACATTTCTGAAAACCTAGCTTAGGACTTTAAAAGCCTCGCTTTTGAAAATAAAGATCTTTTCTTCAAAACCAAGTGCGAAAATCTATTCTACTCCTATATATATATAAAACCAAGGCCCCTTTTTTTTGAAAACCCCTCATCTATATATCTGCATTCTCATAACGGGACATGCTGAGCATGGTGGAAAAATATGCTCACCCTTGCCTTTACAAACAAATTCAGAAGAAAAGATTCAAGGATCCCGATCCCTTTAGCCTTGAGCACCGAAAAGAGGAAGGAACCTGTCCAGATGATTTGAGCTTCTAGGAGGGTCATGCGTCAAGTTGAGTTCGATGTGGTAAAGGTTCGAGCCGAACCGCTGCAGAAGGAAATGAAGACCTTTGTTATTGCTTTCGTGTTATTGTTTTTATGAAAAACTCTCTACTTTGTATCAACTTTAATTAATGCCATTCTTGGCTTTATGGTAATGTAATAGTGGTCCTCATGACCTTGTACTTGTTTTTATCTATTTGCCTTATTGTTTAAAGTAAATCCTGTTGTTGTGAGCTTGTGATGTGCCTTTCTGTGTGCAATCCACCTGGGCGATTGCCATCGGAATCCTCAAATGAGGGTCCCACACGTGCCACCTGGACGTGGCGGCTATGTTCTCTCCCGGGGGGACTTTGTCCTTGGGAAGGTTTTCTCTCCCGGTGGAGTTTCTCCCAGGACAAGGTTCTCTCCCGTTCGGGGGCTCCGCGCCACCCAGATGCGGCTATGTTCTCTCCCGGGGGCACTTTGTTCCAAGGGAAGGTTTTCTCTCCGTGTGGACATTGTCCCGGGGGAGGGTTTTCTCTCTCGGGTGGCCTTGGTCCCGGGAGAAGGTTTTTCCCGTCCGGGGCTCCGCGCCGCCCGGACGCGGTAACATTCTCTCCCCGGTGGACTTTGTCCCAGTAGAGGATTTTTTCCTTTCTGGGGCTCGAAGCCCCCCATGCGCGATTTTCTCTTCCTCACAGCGACTTTACATCCCAAGTCCAGATCCTTCCGCCGGAGATCCCCGATCCCTCGGACGCGAAAGGGTTCTACCCCAGCACTGTGCGGGATACATACCCCAAAGACCTCAGTGTCATCCTGGGAAGGGTTTGACACATACCCTTCGGGGCCACGGCGTGTCCCCGAGGGCCTGGAGGGCTCCTGTTGGGGGAAATCCAGTGTCTCCAGGCGCCCTAGGTTCTTCATGTGGAGAAGGTTCCCTGTGAGTCCCCGGGCCTCCAAGACTTGGGTCCCATGGGATCCCTGGAGCGCTTGGGTCCGCTTGCCGAGATTGTTCCCAGTGGGTCCCTGATCCTTTTGGTCCCATGGGATCCCCTGAGCGCCTACCAGGGAAAATCCCGGAGGGCTACCGGGGAAATACCGACGACGGGATCCCCGGAGCGCCTGGGTCCTTCGTGCGGAGTAGGTTCCCGGTGAGTCTTTGGGCCTCCGAGCCCCGGGTCCCACAGGGATCCCCGGAGTGCCTGGGTCCTTCTTGCGGAGAAGGTTCACGGTGGGTCCCTGTGCCTCTAGGCCCCAACTCCCACGGGATCCGCTTCGTGCGGAGATGGTCCCTGGCCGGTCCTTGGGCCTTCGAACCCCGGGTCATGCGGGATCCCTAGAGCCCGTGGGTCCTTCGTGCGGAGAAGTTTCACGGCGGGTCCACGGGTCACGTGGGATCCCCGGATCACCTGGGTCCTCTGTGCGGAGAAGGTTCGCGATGGGTCCCTGGGCATCCGGGTCCCGGGTCCCGTGGGATCCCTGGAGCGCCTGGGTCTGTCTTGACGAGAAGGTTCCCTGTGGGTTCCCGTGCCTCGGGTCTCTGGTTCCCACGGGATCCCTGGAGCGCCTGGACCATTCGTGCAGAGAAGGTTCCGGGTGGGTCCCTGGAACTCTGAGCCCCGAGTCCCGTGGGATCCCCAGATTGCCTAGGTCCTTCGTGCAGAGAAGGTTCCCGATGGGTCCCTGTGCCTCTGGGCCCTGGGTCCCACGGGATCCCTTCGTGCGGAGACGGTCCATGGCGGGTCTCTGGGCCTCTGAGCGCCGGGTCCCGCGGGATTCCTGAAGTGCCTGGGTCCTTCGTGCGGGGAAGGTTCCTGGTGGGTCGCTGGGCCTCTAGTCCTTGGGTCCCATAGGATCCTCGGAGCGCCTGGGTCCCTCTTGCTGTGACGGTTCCCTGCGGGTCCGTGGGCCTTCAAGCTCTGGGTCCCGTGGGATCTCCCGAGCGCCTACCAAGGAAAGTCCCGAAGGTCCACCGGGGAAAATCCCAGAGGCCTCCCGGGATAAGCCACGGAGCACCTGGGTACTTCGTGTAGAGACGGTCCCGGGCAGGTCCTTGGGCCTTTGGGCCCCGGGTCCCGCAGGATCTCAGGAGTGCCTGAGTCCTTCGTGCAGAGAAGGTTCCCGGTGAGTCTCCGGGTCTCCAGGCCCTGGGTCCCGTGGGATCCCTGGAGCGCGTGGGTCCTTCGTAGAAGAAGGTTCTAGGTGAGTCCCTGGCCTCCGGGCCCCGGTTCCGTGGGATCCCCGGAGCACCTGGGTCCGTCGTGTAGAGACGGTTCTGATGAGGACATCACTACATGGGTCCTACAATTTCTATTGCTCCTCACCAATCAATAGGACCAATCACTAGAGCACGCGCACGTCAACTTAATTGTCAGGTAAATTCGTTCATTTGAATACATTCATGTACTTTGAACTCGATGCTGCCTGATGCGTGTGATCTTATTCTTATCCAGAACCTTGGTGTTGCTTTGGAGGACCGAACGGATCGATGGAGTTGCTGTTCGACCAATTGATTGGGATAACAGTGTTGCCACCTGACCGTCGATCATACCATAATTATCTAGGTTTATTTTAGTTATGTTATGGTGCTGTGTCACCTTTTGGTTGGGTCAAGGCCCATATATCGAGTTAGAGTTCGAGTAGGGAAAGAGTCCATGTCGGTTTTAGGTTTCCTTATCTGGCCACCGACCTCTTTTACCTCCTCTTTATAATCTAGCCGAACCATTAGGGTTCCATGGGTTTTGTTTAGTCGTAGTCGTTCCTTCGTGAAGCTATTGAGATATTCTTCTTGGTCAGCTAGATCAACATCAATATATGTATTCGGAACCCCAACTCTTTATCGTGATTCAATCTATATTTGCAATTTCAGATTGCTTGTTTATCTTGATCTTGCTTGTTCTTCGATCGCTTGCAGGGATAGATCTTCGTGATTAGGTCGATCGTGCTTCTAGTTCGGTCGATAACAATCCGAGGTTGGTTCAGCGATTGCCAGGGCGTATCAGTCGTGTATGGTTGGTAGTCGGATCGTGAGAGTCGTCTTCACAAATCGATAGTTGTCGTTCTCATCGAAAGATCGGACCACCCCACGTCCCATCAGGTTCCCCGCAGGTCCCCGGGCCTCTGGCTCCGGATCCCGTGGGATCCCCCGAGCGCCTACCAGGGAAAGTCCCGGAGGGCTACCAGGAAAAGTCTTGGATGCCTCCCGGGGAATGTCTCGGAGGGCTACTGGGGAAAATCACGGAGGTCTCTCATGCGGGGTCACGTGCGAGTGAAGTAAAGAGTGCCTAGGGAACTAGCGAGGACACTTGTCAAGAATCCAAGCCCTTCAGCCCGTGAAATGATGTCAACGCCCCTCAATCCAACGGCCGTAGTTAGGGATTTTTTGGTCTTTTGCATGTTTTCAAGGCCTATAAATACTGTCGCGCCCCGACCTGGGGACTATGACTACACCCGTGGAGACCCAGCTCGCTGTAGCTGGTCCCATATATGCATACCATTGACTTCCCAGGATAAGTCAAGCACAAGAGTATATTCACATTGCAACAGAAAAACTTACAAAATATTTAAGCAGTGTGTCCTGCTGGCCTTAATACAACATAAGAAGATTACAAAGCCTTCGCGGCATACATGTTCTAGCATAATAACAACTACACATCAGAAGATAGGTGACCCTCCCACAATGAGAAGTTGACAGCAGAACAACACACATCAGGGCTCTGGCGGAACTGTCTCTCCTTCATCTGGGTCCAAGAAGTTCTCCATGCCTTCTTCTTGGTCATGGAACGCTCCATCTACTGGGTTGTAAGTTGCAAGGGTGAGTACTTACGTACTCAGCAAGTCATAGGTAAGAGTAGATACATATAGTAGTGATGATATGAACCTAGACTAGTCAAGAAATATGGATGTTTGTAAAATAACCTT
Organism: Pharus latifolius; assembly: GCA_019359835.1. NCBI lineage: Eukaryota > Viridiplantae > Streptophyta > Magnoliopsida > Poales > Poaceae > Pharus > Pharus latifolius. Next base: position 39,141,497 of record CM033323.1, on the reverse strand, counting down.
TTAATTTCATATCTCCTCTTATCTTATCTCATGGAAGCACTTTTCATAATATAGCATCACTATTCATGTTCACTAGATTATAGCACTACCACGACACGTCGACACACGACAGCCCACGGCAGCACCCCTCATCATGACAACACATGTCATTTGGGTAATCTTGACTTAACAAGTTTTATTTAGAAAACATACTTTGTCACACCCTGTGGATTTAATCCACCGCAGCAGACTCCTATAAACCCAGGAACTCAGAGTATTCGAATACGTTTTTAACTCTGCAGAGAGGTACCAATTTACCCGCAAGATATTCCACTTTCATGCCTTTCCTATCAAAATGATTGGACCCCTGACTCACTTCATACTGTGAGTGGCAAGGTGGAGATAACAAGAACTTTTGTTATGTTTCACTCACAATTCACCCCTGACCCTGTGGATCTCCCGTGAACCACAGTTGTGGCGGGTTGTACCCAAACCCCCACCCCTATGCATATTCCCATTACTGGGTCAGCGTGCATGATCACCTTCAGTGATATGTGTGGGAGCCGCACTCCGTGAAAATCGTGCATCACTCACATCTCATGCAGGGGTTTCATGTGCGATCCGAATAAGTACTTGTTCAGGCCTGTCCCATACCAGGCTTGCGGTTAGCACATGTTTCATGCCACTAGACGCACAACACAAGATTCTAGTCCTTATATGCCAGTGACCAGATCATACCACAAACCTTGGACCTTCAGTGCCTGCTCATCCTTTGCAGTTAAGCACCTCCAGTGCTACCACGATTCCATACTAAAATTCTGGTCACGGCTAGGGGTTTTATTTCATGAATATAAATAAATACATATATATTAATTCATGGCTCACTATTTGATCATTTCACATTTCACAGGCATCCAGCCTAGTACTGCCAATTCATAATTCAACCATTCTTTCACATGCAATATTATCTATATTAAAGGTCATATCATAGCAACTCATAAAATATAGGTTCAAGATGATCAAGACTATGACTTGCCTTCCAAGTCGTAAGAAACAACAGTTGATGTTGAGTCAACAGTGAAGTCCTCGAACTCAGCTTCTGGATCTGCTCGGCGACAAACAAGCATACAATAATTACTAACTATGTTAAAAATGATTTATGATCTATATGCAGATATGCTTAAAAGAATAACTGAACGATACTGAAGATAATTGGGATTGCAAGCTGAACTGAGTCGAGCTTCTAGGGTTTCAAGGAGTTTGGCTAATGATGTGTGTTAGGTGCTCTTGGGGTCTCAAGGCTGCAATAAGGACATCAAGTCCGCGGCTGGTTTGTTCAAAAACAGCAAATGTCAGCCGATTGACATTCGGATCAAGGTTCTGACATAGCTTCAAGGAAAGCTAGAGAGCTTATCTCATGTTGTGACAAAAGAAGAAAATGTAGATCACAACTCAACAAATTCAGTGGACAAAGTGGTTCTCAAATTACACAACCAGAAGTGGGTAAACAAGGCCAATGCCACTGGCTTAGCGGCAAATGCAATTCAAGGCTTCATCTGCTGCGCCAATTATGTCTAGGAGACAGGCTCAAGTAACAGGAACACAATGCAAGTGGTTTCAAGACCTAAGATGGTCGGACGGTGACGAACTCCGGCGAAAAAAAGACGGTGGCGACACAGCAAGACAATAGCACTGGACAGAATCTTTGGGATAGCTATATCTTGCGATCTGGATGGTTTCAGAGGTCGGGCTAGAAGAGAAAAGTGCTCAGGAGATCAAGGCGAAGATGCTAGACAAGGTGGATTCAACGGTAGCGGCCAGAAACAGATTCCGGTGAATGGCACCGGAGAAGACGACACTGAATTTGGGGGTTTTTGCTACACAGGTTTATAGGCCGATTCCTTGATGTGAGAGTGGAAGGGAGGTGTGAGAAAGCTACTGGCATGGTTAATTTTGCTGGAGGATCGGCGGTGTGGCCTGGCGACGTGAGCTAGTTTCTGCTGAAGTTCAAATTTGGGGAAAGTCTTGATTCGAGCTCAATTGGTGATTCTAGATTCACAGACATACTCAAAACAACTCTCTGATGATTTTAATCTACAGGTTTGAAGGCTAATTTGGGCTGAATCGGGCTGCATTGCCGGAACAGGGCAAATCGAAGATTCTGGCAATCACCGGCGTTAGGGTCCACCAGAGCTCGATTAGATGCTATAGAACGATGAGGAGGATGAGAGATACTCACTGGTGGTGTCAATTTGGCAAATGGTGCAGTGCTTGAAGCTGGCACTGTGAGCCTCCATGTTGAGCTCGCCAGAGAAGAAGACGAAGGTGGAGGAGATAACGATTTAGTAAATTTCTGGTGAAGTGGAGATGATACAGGGTATTGGGCTACTTAAATAGACCAGGGCGGAGCTTGCAAAGAGGGAACAACAAAGGAAATTGCGCTAGGGACGAGACTGGCCGGGCGCAGGCGCGACAACGGTGCGATGCGACGGCGACAACGGTTCTGCAGCTGATTAAATTGTCGCTTCATCGAAACTTAGCGCTAGCTGGTGCAAGCGGTGGCGACAAAAATGGCATGGCGAGGCAACGTGGCGTGGAGTTGCTGACAAAAGGCTGCTGTTACTACTGCTGGTCGCGCACGGGAGCGGTTGCTGGTCGTTGGTACTACCACGGCGATGGCTGAGGCGCGGACGCGTGCGCATAAGCATGCACGGGCACAAGTGCAGGCGAAACTTCACCGGCGATGAAGAACGCAGTGGCGCGGCACAGCTGGACGCAGTCAAAAACGGTGAGGTCGAACGGAGTTGCTCTTGGTCGAAACAGCAGGCTGGACTGAAATGCAATTTGCTGATTCTTGGCTTTGGGCTAAATTGTAAATCTGGAGATTTGGATGGTTAGGGTTGAATTTGATTTTACTGATTTGGCAAACTTAATTCAACAGATAATTTGGCACAGATAGAAGATGAAATTTGAAACAATTGAATGGGTTTTGAGTGAAATTGATAATAGGCTAAATTAGTGTATCTGAAATCTGGATTTTGTCAAATGCTGAAATTCTGGGATTTAGGATTTGATTTTGAGATACTCATATAAGAATATTTTGTGTCGAATGGCATTTGGGAGGTGTTCCCTGAATCAGATTTGGATTTGGAGATGATTTGTAACATTTTTCCTTTTCAGGCTTCTGGAAAATCTGTAAAAGGAGTGATCTGCGATACCTCTTGGACTTATTGGCGAAAAGGGTTTAGATGATGAAATCTGGCTGCCAACTTTTTGGATTAAGGTATTGGCATACCCTTAATCATAATCCAAGAGTAATCTGGTCTGAACTTGGTCAAGATTTTGATTAAATCTGAATTTATCAAACTTAGGGTATTTGGGGTAATATAATATATTTATGTTTTCGAAAACAGAAAGGAGTTGATAAATCTGGAAATTAGAGATGGAATTGAATCTGGATTCTGAAGTCTTTTATACTCAGGATAGATAGTAGATCAAATCTGAAAAGTCAGATCTTGATTTGGGTCTACAGGATAGATTTTAAGATTTTGGGCTTAACATAGAATAAAGCTGGGGCTGATTTGACTGATCTAGAAGAAACATATGCATGCATGACTTTTTATGCAAAAGAAATTTTTCACCCCAAACCCAGGCTGTTACAAATAGCCCCTTGTATCTCATTTGTAACCAACTCAATTCATTTTCATACACTCAAAACAACAGGCTCCCTTGGAGACCTCTCTCCCCCGAGAGAGCACCTCCTAGCGAACTCATGTCCGGAGGGTGCTGACAGGACTAGTGTCGCGCCCCGAGACTGGGACTACGACTACTCCTGTAGAGACCTAGCTCGCTGCAGCTAGTCCCATTCTCACAAACCTTTGACTTCCCAGGATGAGTCAAACACAGGAGTATATTACATTGCAACAGAGTACTAACAAAATAATAAGCAGTGTGGCCTGCTGGCCTTAATATTACATAAAAAGAATTACAATGCCTACAAGGCATTCAGGGTTTAGTAAAATATTTAACTACACAGCAGAAGATAGGTGACCCTCCCACAAAAGAAGTTGACGGCAGAACAACACACTTCAGGGTTCTGGCGGAACTGATTCTCCTCCTTCTGGATCCACGAAGTACTCCATGCCATCATCTTGATCAAGGTAGGCTCCATCTATTGAGTTGAATGTTGCAAGGGTGAGCACTTACGTACTCAGCAAGTCATAGGTAAGAGTAGATACATATAGTAATGATGATATGAACCTAGACTAGTCAAGAATTATGGATATTTGTAAAATAATATTTTTCTTTCTTATCTCATCGCAGTACTTTTTCATAAAGTAACATCATCATTCACGTTCACTAGATTATAGCACTACCGCGACACGTCGACACACGACAGCCCACGGCAGCACTCCTTATCATGACAACACATGTCATTTGGGTAATCTTGATTAACCATATTTTATTTAGAAAATAGTACTTGTGTCACACCCCGTGGATTTAATCCACCGCAGCAGACTCCTATAAACCCGGGAGCTCGGAGTATTTGAATACGTTTTTAACTCTGCAGAGAGATACCAATTTACCTGCAAGATATTCCACTTTCAAGCCCATCCTATCAAAATGATTAGACCCCTCCTCACAACCATGTGTAAGTGGCAAGGTGGAGATAACAAGAACTTTTGTTATGCATCACTTACAATTCACCCCCGACCCTGTGGCTCTCAGCGAGACACAGTTGTGGCAGGTTGTATCCAAACCTCCACCCCTTTGCTTATTCCCATTACTGGGTCAGCGTGCTTGATCACCTTCAGTGATATGTGTGGGAGCCGCGCTCCGTGTTTATCGTGCATCACTACACATCTCATGTAGGGGTTTCATGTGCGATCCACATAATTACTTGTTCAGGCCTGTCCCATACCAGGCTTGCAGTTAGCACGTTGTTCATGCCACTAGACGCACAACACAAGGTTCTAGTCCTTATATGCCAGTGACCAGACCATCCACAACCCTGCACCTTCAGTGCCTGCATATCCTTTGCAGTCTAGCACCTCCAGTGCTACAGCCATCCATACCATTTTTCTGGTCACGGCTAGGGGTTTTATTTCATGAATATAAGTATATAGATACATATAATAGTTCATGGCTCAAAACTTGTTTATTTCACATTTCACAGATAACCAGTCTAGTACTGCCAATTCATAAATCAACCATTCTCAATCTTTCACATGCAATATTGCCTATATTCAAGGTTATATTATAGCAACATTTAAAATATAGGTTCAAGATGACCAAGGATATGACTTGCCTTCCGCGTCGTAAGATACAACAGTTGATGACGGGTCAACAGCAAAATCTTCAAAGTCAGCTTCTGAATCTGCTCGACGACAAACAAACACACAATGATTAGTTATAATATTAAAATGTTTTATGACTTATATGCAAAAATGCTCAACAAGAATGATTGAACTATACTGGAGATAATTTGAACTGCAAACTGAATTGAGTCGAGATTCTAGGGTTTCAAGGAATTTGGGCTAATGATGGTAATCAGATAATCTTAGGGTTTCAGGGTTACAATAGGGATAACAATTTTGTGGCTGGTTTAATCAAAACAGCGAATGTCAACAGATCGACATTCGGATCAAGGCTTTGATATAGCTTTAAGAAAAGCTAGAGTACTTATCTCAAGTTGTGGCAGTAGAAGAAAATGTAGATCACAACTCTACAAATTCAGTGGACAAAGTGGTTTTCAAATTACACAACCAGAAGTGGGTAAACAAGGCCAATGCCACTGGCTGACAAGCTCTGGCATAGAGCTGACAATGCCAAAAACTAGGGCTTGTTATAACTTTTGATCTGGAGCTCCAAATGATGCACCACTTTGTCTGGGAGGTAGGCTTGAGTAACAAGAACAATTAAGTCAACAAGATCTAGGGCAAGAAATGGCTGGAAAGCAAGAAATCTGGTGATGAACTGAGATGAACTGGCTGCACTAGATCATTTCTGGACAAAATCTTGGCAAAGCTATAACTTCCAATCTAGGCCGATCTAGGTGTCGGGCTAGAAGACAAAAATGCTCAGGAGGCTAAGGCGCATCTAAAAGACAAGGTGATTTGGGCTGAAACGGCTCGGAACACTTTTCCGGTGATCGGCACCGGAGAAGAACACTGCCATTTGGGGGTTTCTGCTACAGGCCAAAAGAACTTAATTCCTAGCTTGGAGAGTATCTAGGAGGTATAAGGAAGCTTCTGGTAACATCAAATTGACCGGAGGATCACCGGAGAAGCCTGGCGACATGAGCCAGTGACTGTCAAATTGCGAAATCAGGAATAGCTTCAAATTGGGATCAATTGATTGTTCTAAGTTCACAGGCATGCTTAAAAAGGTTCACTGATCCATTTTGATTACAGAAACGAGAGCTAATTTGTACTGGATTGAGCCACATTACAGAAACAGGGCAATCGACAATTCCGGTGATCACCGGCGTTAGGGGTCACCGGTGAGCAATTACATAGTACTACACAGAGAGAATGAGTAGGGGAACTCACTGATGGCTTTAATTTGGCAGGAGATTAAGTGTAGAGCGCTGGCACTGTGAGCCTCCTCGACGGCTCGCCGGAGAAGATGACTGAAACAGCGAGATTTGGAATTTGGTTGGTTTCTGGTGAAGTGTGGAGAAGCTGCTGCACACAGGAGCGCTTAAATAGACCAGGCGAAGCTTGCAAGGAGGAGACAATGAAGTGATTGGCTGCTGTGATGAGATTGCTTGCGTGCTGGACATCAGCGGCGAAGACACAGCAAGGAGCGGTGATGCGACGGCGACAAGCTTGCAGCTGATCACAGTGTCGCCTCATCGGGACCTGGCAAAGCTGTAGCAAGTGGTGGCGACAACTACTGGCGCGGCAAAGCGACGTGGCGAGGAATTGCTGACAACAGCCGTTGATCGCGCGCGGGAGCAGGCGCTGGTCGTCGACGTAGCAGCGACCTTGCCACGGCACTAGCTGGAGCGAGGACACGTGTGCACCGGCATGCACGGTCACAAGCGCGGCGAAGCCTCACCGGCAGCGAGCAACCACGGCGCACAGGCACGGCGGTTTCTGGTCGTATGCTTGCTGCTGTCCTGGTCGAAATGGGCTGAGTTGCAATTTCAAATCTTTGAGTTTTGGACTGAATTGCAAATCTGGAATTCCAGAAGGTTTAGACTGAAATTGATTTCACTAATCTGGTAGATTATATTCAACAGGATATTTGGCAAAGGTAATTGATAAGGTTTGGCACATCTGAATAGTTTTTGATATGAACTGAAAATAGGGTAAATTAGGGTAAAGTAAGATTTAAGTTTTGTCGATTTCGAATTCTGGCATTTAGGGTTCGATTTTGATATCTGAACAGAAGAGAGACTTGTGGCAAATAGCATTTTGAGAAGATTTGCTGAAGAAATTCTGAATTTGGAGTTAATCTGGAGATTTTAGCCTTTTTGGGTTTTCAGATATCAGATAAGGACTAATTTGCGATAACTCTTGGACTGATTTGTGAAAAGAGTCTAGATGATGAAATCTGGCTGTCAACTTTCTGGTTTAAGGTATTGGCATACCCATGATCATGTTCCAGGAATAATCTGGTCTGAACTTGGTCAAGATTTGGATTAAATCTGGATTTCTGAAACTTAGGGTATTTAGGTAATATAGGATATTCTGTTCTCGGAAACAGAATGGAGTTGATAATTCTGGAAGTTAGAGATAGAATTGGATCTGGGTTCTGAAGGCTTTTAGATTCAGGATAACTAATAGATCACATCTGAACAATTTGATCTTGATTTAAGGTCACAGGATAGATTTTGGAGATTTTAGGGCTTAGGATAGATACTGATCTGGCTATTACTACAGATACATGCATGCATGCTATTGATAAAAAGGAAATTTTCACCCCTAACTCAGGGTGTTACAACTAGGGCCCCCACTATGACCCGAATCTGTATAAAAATCACCATGTCAATCTTTGCGTTGCCCGGCGGGAGGTGACCGGTCGCTCGATCAGTTCATGCCGCTGTACACGTGTTACGCACGTCCGAAGAAACCTACCGAGGTATTTGTAATGCCATGACAGGTTTTGGTTGAAACTTCTTAAAGAATACTCTTGAAGGTAGTTTTAGAGTTAAGACAAAATAAACTTTTTAAGGTTGGGTTGTTTGTACAATTAAAATTTTAAACTCTATTTTTGAGATGTTACATTTTTACCATCATATTTTAGTAAAAAATAATAATCAAAATTGTATCTTGAATACTATATATAAAAAAATAATATTTTTTAGACAAGACAGAATAAATAGTTAGTAAGCTAGGTGAGGGGTGGGGGTTGGTTGGTTGTCATGCTATTAGTATCTGGATCGCCTGGTGTCTGATCTGCCCATCCTTTATGATGCCTGCAATATTAGGGCTAGTCATTTCACGATTTTTGTAAGTGTATGAACAATTATCAGGGCTCCTATCTAAATACCAAGGAGATCACGGGATAAATCCTAGAAAGTCTAGAAATAAATTCAATCTAATACATAGTCGTTCAAACTTGAACTCTCGTATTTAGTCAGATAATTCAAATATCACATTGATTGATTGAACTAGCCAACAGTTGGTAGTCACTTCACAATTTAATCAAAAGTGGATGGACTAACATATTGTTGTCGTGTGCTTTAACTTCCAAGTTTACTTTTCTCTCCTATCATCCCTTCTTTTCATGATATTAAGATATAAAATCAAAGAAACAGAATGTAGTATTATACTATCTCTATTAAATTAAAAAAATTAGTTTCGCATGTCAAATAATGAAAGAGAGTAGATAGTGTACAATTTTTTTAAAATAGTGATTGGTTTTGTAAATGTAAATACAAAAGATGTATGTTGTAAAAAAGAGGGAATATAGCAAAGAGGCTCCCCTTGTGAATTTGTTATTCTTCTCAAAATTCTCAAGACATGATTTGGTGCTTTTGAGTATTTTTTTTCTTAGAATTAGATCTAAATCATCATTACATTAAGATTATGGCAATCAGGCATCTTCTAGAAAATTTGGAGAATTAGCCCCTTGTGTATGTAAAAGGCCATCTTTTTGCAAAGAAATTCCATACAAGACAAAAAGAACATTGCCGAAAGGGTGTGTTGGTGCATGCATAATAGCCCAAATGAAACGTCAGATGTGAGTATGTACCAACCAATTCTAGTGATAATTTCTTTATGCTTTCACACCATGTAAAAAAGAGGTTTAATTTTGATCTCCAGATCCCGAGAAATAAAATCGTTTGTCCACGTAAAAGAGGATCAGGATTTCATTCCAACCTCTTTTTAGTGGCGGAGGGAGGGGGACTAGTGGAAGATCTAATCCCTTATATTATAAGTATTCTTATTTATACATCAAACTTTATCAAAGAAGTTAGAAATAAAATTATATTTGCTTCCTTCTATTAGCCACCACTTACTATATGACCCTTATATAAAATTTCTTTTGGTTCCATCCCTGTCACTTCTCTTTTTATATATGTTTTTGGTTGGAGTCTTGCCTCAATTTTTTGTTTTAAAAAATTATCATCTTTGTATCATTGATGTGTGAGTCTCAAATCTACTGAAGTTTATTTTAGGAAAGTGGAGATCCCGTGAGTTTAAAGTTAGAGGATCAAAATAGAGTTTTTTTTTTTCAATTAAAGATTATATTCACAACCTGCACTTTTTCAGGGAAATATGTAGTAGTTGTATGTTCCTCTTCTATTAATCAGCTACAACACATACAACATTTAGCACTAAAAAAGCGCTCATTTTTGCCCTTTTATTGATTGTCCGAATGGGAAATTGCATGTCATTTTGAAGCACCGGCTCATTTTTCCTAACTATTTTCTTTTTGAGTTTTGTTAAGGAATACATGTATTTTTTATCTTGTATATATTTTTTTCATATTTAAATCAAATCTCTAACCCTTCCTAGATTTATACCTTCAAAATTCACTTAGTTTTTACTTAATTTCTCTGATAACATTTGATATGAATCTCATTAACTCATCGAAGAATCAGAGGTCATGAGATTCATATCAACCGTAATCAAAAGGTCCTTTCTACTTTCTCCAGCAGCTCCTTAATGTTTATTCTTTTGCTAATGTGAATTAGTGGCGACTTGAAGTAAACTTCAATGAAGTCCTGACATCTAGAAAGGGCCTCGAAAATCCAATGAAATCATTGTGGTTACTCATATGCAGGGGTCGAACCAAAAAAATAGACATATGAGCACCGGCCCAATTGATGTTGGCATAGAAGGTGTTGGATCAATTGATTCAGAATTTTTTTTACAAAAATACCTTACTATACATAAGAACTAATAAAAATATTCAACAAACCAAAGAACTTCTAAAAGAATTGATTCTACTGAAATATGCAATTCTACTTTTTACCCTACAAGTAAAAAATTATGGATCAACTATTGCCACCTGGGGCAAAGTAAACAACGATTATAAAAGAAAATATAACAATACTTTTGAATCCAATAAATTATAGTTAACAAAAAATGTAAAGTCATTGCCTATTAATCTGTTAATTATTATTGTGCTAATTGTCGTGCTTATGAAAGGCAACCATGATACTAGAAGTATATATATATAAATATTATTCTACACTCATTTTTAAAATAGTTATTCTATATTCAGTATAACAACCGTCCGATCAAACTTTGTAGAAACAAATTACAACCATTCAATAGAGATAGTGGTTAACGTCTATTTTTACAATTTAACTACCATTTTAACGCCGTTAGGCAGTAATATTTTCAAATATTTTTTATGTTACAACTGCACAAGATCGATATTCGTCTCTTCATTTTCTCCATTTCGCTTTTTTTACACTCCTACATCTTGTCCTACACTACCGCTTATGATCGCTTCCAGTCCGCCGTCCAACGCGCCCGTGTTGCCGCCTTGCGCTCCCGTGCCATCACCTCTCGTCAGCGCTCTTGCGCCACCACCCCGTGCACCCGCACCATCGCGTCTCACCCACAACCGCTCCGTCATATTCGACGCATTTGGCCATCGGATCTGGATTGCTATCTTGAAATAGGTAAGAATATTTGATATGAACTTTAAAATTTTGATAAGAACTTTATAATTTTCATGCAGAAAAGTGTAAATTAATGTAATTAGGTTGAAAAATTAACTTTCATCACAATGGCATTTTAGTGCAACAGAAGTAGTTTTGTCAGTACATTTATACTGGTGTGACAGCTGTAGGATCGAGGATGCCTATTAGTGGGGTAAATAGGAGGCTTAAAAACTTTTCAATTTAAAACAACTTTTGCAAAGAGAAGAATCAAAAGCAATTGAACAAAATATTGCAAGATTAAATAGAATAGAAAGAGAACAAATACAGAGAATTTTTCTCGAAGTCTTGGAGACTCACCCGGTCTCCCCTACTCCTCATTTAAGCACTCAAATGAATGAGTCTCGCTTCAATATCCACAAAGGATATTTCTCACTAGTGGTTGCTCCTTGTCCACTCCGAAAAGGCCAGTACCGATGCCTTTTACATACACGCCGAGCCTCTTCGACAATCTCTGAACGGAAGAGGTCAACGGCCACGCCACCAAACCGTCTAGGTGAGGGCGTTTACCAAGAGTAATGAGCAGCAAGGTATCTTCTAGACCTCCAACATGCACCGAGAAACTCTAAGTATGCAAGAATGATGTGAACAGAAAACTCGGTGGATCTCAGAACTCACGACTTGATCAACAGATCAAGATTTTTAAACTCTAAAAGAATGCTCAAGTGTATAAGACAGTATGAGGCTGCTTGGTGTATTAAACATTTGCTCAAAGCCTCTATTTATAGCCACAAGAATCAAAAAAGCCATTGGAGCTTGAGCTGAAAAACAACAATGCAAACTGACAGTCGGTTTGTGAAACTAACAGTCAGTTTAGATCACGACCAAAAAGAAGTAAAATCCGGAGAAAACTCGACTAGTCGTTTGAGGTCGTATATGGAAATAAAATAGCACAAACTGACAGTCAGTTTTTGAAACTAACAGTCATTTCAAACTCAACGGCTAACAAAAATAACGGATAAAATTTTGCTGGTCGTATATAGAAACTGATATCACATACTGACAGTCAGTATCACAAACTGACAGGCAGTTTCGACTACAAATTTGACCAGTAAAACAAAACTCACAAAATACACAGCTTGAGGTCGAACTGCAAACTGACAGTCAGTATAGGTCAAAAGATTTTTGGCACAAAAAACACACTTTCTGGATAACTGTCAGTTAACACAAACTAACATTCGAACTGACAGTCAGTGTAGCAAACTCACAGTCAACATGAATAAAAACATCCATAACTTTTAATCCAGAAATCTGATTTTTAAGAGATTAATAGCTCATTTGAAAGATAATTTTAAGAGCTATCTTTTGGTCAACTGAAGCAAAAGCCAGATCTTCATAGATCTTTCTAGAAAATGCAAAAACTCTTCTATTGTCAAAAACGCAACTAAAAAACCAAATCTTTCAAAACCAAATCTAACTAAGATGAATGCAATGCAGTGACCTAGTAGTTTCTCGGTTTATGATGGAAATATAGAGAGGACTTGCAACCCCTCTTTATAGTACGGTTAAAACTAAGAAATAATTTCCTAAACCGATCAATCTCCAAACGCCGAGATCGGTAAAAATAAAAACAAATCTTACCTCAGGTCCTTTGCATCTTAAACATGTGATTTGCGTTTCATCTTTGTACTTCGCAACTTGTGCTTTTCTTTCTCATGTTGGTTCACCTTGATCATCCTGTACGGCTTTCCAACTTGGCTCTTAAGTCTTTTGTAGCTTCTTTCTTGGTGACCTTGCGCTTGCGACCATAGCTCGTGACCTTGGACATGCAACCTCGGATGACATTGCGACCTTGTGCTTTCGACCTCGGCTCGCGACCTTATGCTTGCAACTTGCAGATCCTCCAGATAGCTTAGGTCTCTACGGCTTTCTACTTGCCAACCTTGTGCTTGCGACTTTGGCAATACTGCGACCTTAGACGAAATAGCTCTTAGGTCTCTACATACCTATAACTAAAAGACATGATTAGATCAAAAACGCTTAATGTCATCAATAATCAAAATCCACAGTAATAGGGGCCTAGATGCAACAATCTTCCCATTTTTGATGATTGATGACAACAAGTGTTTAAATGAATAAAATCAAATGACTCCCCCTAAGTACATGCATAATTAACAGATATTCAGGAACTCCCCCTAAATGCATGCATATATAAATACCCATATGAGTCATTTGAGATTTGAGAGTGAATCTATAATGATGAAATCTATAATGATAGATCATGAGATATCTCAAGAATCTTTCTCCCCAATATCTCCCCAAAGCATAAACAATATCTTTAGTAAAGCAAGAAACTCAAGAATCTCTCCCCCTTTGTCATCAAACACAAAAAGGTGGGAGGATAGGAAAAAAACAGACATTTATCTTAGATCAAGTACCATTTGATATATCAATAATATTTAATTCACCTCTGAGAAAGCAAAATCTAGTCTCATCTAAGGGTTTGGTGAAAATATCTGCTAGTTGCAAATCAGTTCTGATGTAACTCACATCTATATCTCCTTTTGCCACATGATCTCTTATGAAATGGTGCCGTATTTCAATATGCTTAGTTCTAGAGTGTTCAACAGGATTATTAGCAATTTTAATGGTACTTTCATTATCACACAAGAGTGGCACTTTTTAAAATTTAATTCCATAATCCAAAAATGTCTGCTTCATCCACAAAATTTGAGCACAACAACTTCCTGCAGACACATATTCCGCTTCAGTAGTGGAGAGAGCTACAGAATTTTGCTTTTTAGATGACCACGACACTAATGATCTCCCCAATAAATGACAACTATCAGATGTGCTTTTTCTATCAATCTTACAACCAGCATAATCTGAATCCGAATAACCAATTAACTCAAAGTTTGCATTTTTCGGATACCAAAGTCCTAGGTTGGGATAGCTTTTCAAGTACCTAAGGATTCTTTTAATAGTAATCAAATGACATTCCTTAGGGGCTGATTGAAATCTAGCATATAAGCACATGCTAAACATGATATCAGGCCTAGATGCAGTGAGATAAAGCAAACTACCAATCATAGACCTATAGAGTTTAGAATCGACTGATTTTCCATTGTTGTCCATATCCAGATGTCCATTTGTGGCCATGGGAGTTTTGATTGCTTTAACATCTTCCATCCCAAAGTTCTTGAGCAAGTCCTTCACGTATTTCATTTGACTCATGAACGTACCGTTCTTGAGTTGCTTAATTTGTAGTCCAAGGAAGAAGTTTAGCTCACCGATCATTGACATCTCAAATTCCCTAGACATCATTTCTCCGAACTCATGATAGAAATATTCATTAGTAGATCCAAAAATGATGTCATCAACATATATCTGACATATGAATAAGTCTGTTTCAATCATTTTTGTAAAGAGAGTTGTGTCAACCTTCACAATTTTAAAACCTTTTGACAAAACAAAGTCTTTAAGTCGTTCATACCAAGCTTGAGGAGCTTGCTTGAGACTATAGAGAGCTTTAGATAATTTAAACACATGGTTTGGAAAATTTGAGTCTTCGAAGCCGGGAGGTTGTTTCACCAAAATAAGTTCAGATATTTCTCCATTTAAAAATGCACTTTTTACATCCATTTGAAATAACTTGATATTGAAACATGATGCATAAGTAAGAAGCATACGAATAGCTTCAAGTCTTTCCACAAGTGCAAATGTTTCACCAAAGTCTAAACCTTCGACTTGAGAGAAACCATGTACAACAAGAAGAGCTTTGTTTCTAATAACAATACTATTTTCATCTTGCTTATTTTTAAAGACCCATTTTGTTTCAATTACATTATGATCCTTGGGTCTCTCTACTAAAGTCCAAACTTTATTCCTAGAGAAATTATTTAGTTCATCATACATAGCATTTACTCAATCAGGATCACTAAGAGCTTCATCAACGAGTTTAGGTTCTAGAGAAGATACAAAAGAATGATGTTCACAAAGGGAGGCAATACGAGAGCGAGTTTGAACACCCTTACTGACATCACCTAGTATTTGATCGAGAGGGTGATACTTGGTGATGGTTTGATGTTGCCTTGGTGCTTCTTCTTGAGCTGCTTCTTCTTGACTTTGTTCTGGTGGATTAACAATAAGAGGTGATGATGTATGATCATCATTCTCAATGTTCTCATCATCTTCCTTTGGTTTGATGTCTCCAATTGTCATGTTCTTCACCGCTTCTTGGAGATCTTCACCTGAAACTTCATAAGAGACTTGCTCCTTTTGTGAGCCATTAGTTTCATCGAATTTTATATCACAAGATTCTTCAATGCAACTAATATATTTAATGAAGACTCTATAAGCCTTGCTAGTTGTAGAGTATCCAACTAAAAAGCCTTCATCTACTCTTCTTTGAAATTTACCACCAAAATTTCTTTTTCTAAGGATATAGCATTTGCAACCAAAAACTCAAAAATAAGAAATATTTGGCTTACGCCCAATAAGAAACTCATAGGCAATTAAGTTCAGAAGAGAATGCAAATAAAGTCGATTGATGGAATAGCAAGCAGTATGCACGGCTTCAGCCCAAAAGTGAGTAGGAGTGTCATACTCACTTAGCATTGTTCTTGCCATTTCTAATAATGTTCGATTTTTCCTTTCTACAACTCCATTTTGCTGTGGAGTGTAAGAAATGGAAAATTCGTGTTTAATGCCTAGAGAATCACAAAAATCAGCTAGGGTTGAGTTAACGAATTCTCCACCATGATCACTACGGATTTTCTTGACGGAAAGTTCGAATTCAGTTGAAACACGTTTTGAAAAACTTTTGAAAATATTGGGGGTTTCAGATTTTTGAGAAATAATGAAAACTCAAGTATAGCGAGTAAAATCATCAACAATAACATAACCATAGTTGTTGCCCCTGATACTCTGGAACTCAGAAGACCAAATAAATCCATATGCAGCAGTTCCAAAGGTTTGCAAGTTGAAAGAACGCACTTAATTGGATGTGAAGTAGCTACTTGCTTGTCAGCTTGACAAGCGCTACAAGGTTTATCCTTTTCAAAATTCACATCTTTTAAGCCAACAACCAAATCACGTTTTAAAAGCTTTTTCAGTTGATGCATTCCAACATATCCAAGACTTCTATTCCATAGCCAACCTTTTGAGGTTTGAGAGACAAGATATGTTGAAAGAGATGCATCTTTCGAATTAAAATCAACTAGATAAAGATTTTCAAAACGAAAGCATTTAAAAATCAAAGAATTATCTTTTAGACTTTCAACTAAAACTTCTTTAGGATAAAATGTGCAATGAAATCCAAAATTGCAAATCTTTTGGCACCCAAATGGCTCTATCTTTAGGTTTTTGAAAATGGAAATCAACAAGTTTTGCACTTAAACCCCTTCTAGAACAAGAAATCAAATAAGAGTCAAAAGAACCAATTCTGAAAGGGTTAGATACACACTCATGCGAATGTTGCCCTATTAAGTGACATGCGGAACATGAAATTCGAGAGGGCTTTTCAAATGAAATGGTATGAGTGCAGTGAAATATGCGATACGTCTTACTACATGAGTGAGCATGATTTAATTTCCCCTTTTTAAATGAATATCTATGATCTAAAGGGGGTTTAACAAGCATAGCACTATTCATATTATATCTAGTAGGGTCATGACTCAATCTATTTATTTTATTCTTAAGTTCATCATTTTCAATTTTATGTACATGAGATGATACCGTGTTAACACATGAAGCATGATGCGAATGAGAACATGACGGCATATCATCACAAGTAGATGAACTAGAAGGCATAACAATAGAATCACTAGATGAGCTAGACATATCAAATGAGGAGCAACTAGTACTAACACCATGGCATAAAGATGAGTCACTAGATAAATCATGGTATGAATTACTAGTAACAACCGTACAAGCATGTGAATCAATAAATGAATCAATAGACAATTATCACATGAAGTACTAGTGTCCACAAAGCTAGCATTTGAGTCTAAACATGAATTAACACTTAAGTCATTACAAGAGGTGCTAGCATGTGAAGTGGAAGTATGTGACTCTAAGGATGGATCAATAAGCAAGTCACAAGCAAATCTATCATCTAAGGTAATTGTGGAGCTAATAGCTTCCTTGGCAAGCAAAGAATCATAAGAACGTTTCAACTCTTGAAATTGCACTTTCAAGGATGAGAATTTATTATTTAAAGTGTAAAAACTTTTATTCATATTGCCAAGCAAGTCATTTAACTCTACAATCATATCCATAAGCTCATCATTAGAGAAGTTAGTATTTGATACCGTCGAGTCACATGCCATAAGGAATATAGATTTGTCGTGAGATGAATACTTTGATATTGATGCTTTCTTTCTAGCTTTCTTTGAGCTCTTCTTGTAAGAGTTCACCTTTGTCTTTCTTAGGCGAACCAAGTCGATAACATCTTTGACCTTTCTAGAAAGTTCCCGATCCTCCGCAATGAAATCATCATTCTTAATATGTTCGGAGGTTGAATGTATGTCCTTCTCCTTGGACATAGCCTTATTTGACATAAGCATTTCAATGAGCTCGCTCGGTGAAGTGTCGGAAAGGTCACTATTTGCAAGAGTGGTAATGAAGTCTGCATAGCGATTCTCCTGTTACACCTGAAGAAATTTCCTACAAATGTCTAGATTGGAAATATTAGCGCCATGGGCTGTGAGCTCATTTGTGATGTTGATCAAGCGATCATATATGGTGGAGAGTGTATCATGCTCCAACATCACAAATGCCTCATAGTAGTGTTGAATCAAGAAGCGCACCTTAGCATGCTCAAAGCTAGATGTGCCCTCAAAGATAGACTCAAGAGTGGTCCAAACATCGTGAGCGGTCGAACAATCACTCACTAGTTCGAGCACATCATGGCTAAGGGATCTAAGAAGTACATCTTTAGCATTTGTATTTAAGAGGAGAATATCCTTATCCGAAATCAACGGATAAGTCACACCCTTCTCCACTAAGCTCCATAAATCCAAACTCAATGCCTCAAAATAAGTGCTCATAATAATCTTCCAATGAAAGTAATGTGAGCCATCAAAGTGAGGAGAAATCAAATCAAAATCCTCTGTCGAGTCCATCCTTTCTCTCTAGGCGGTAAAGCCCATAAATGAGAGATCTTGCTCTGATACCATGTGTAGGATCGAGGATGTCGACTAGAAGGGGGTGAATAAGAGGCTTAAAAACTTTTCAATTTAAAACAACTTTTGCAAAGAGAAGAACCAAAAGCAATTGAACAAAATATTGCAAGATTAAATAGAATAGAAAGAGAACAAATACAGAGAATTTTCCCAAGGTCTCGGAGACTCGCCCAGTCTCCCCTACTCCTCGTTGAAGTACTCAAATGAATGAGTCTCGCTTCAATATCCACAAAGGATATTTCTCACTAGTGGTTGCTCCTTGTCCACTCCGGAAAGGTGAGCACCGATGCCTTTTACAAACACGCCGAGCCTCTTCGACAATCTTTGAACGGAAGAGGTCAATGGCCACGCCACCAAACCGTCTAGTTGAGGGCGTTCACCAAGAGTAATGAGCAGCAAGGTCTCTTCTAGACCTCCAACATGCACCGAGAAACTCTAAGTATGCAAGAATGATGTGAACAAAAAACTCGGTGGATCTCAGAACTCACGACTTGATCAACAGATCAAGATTTTTAAACTCTAAAAGAATGCTCAAGTGTATAAGAGAATATGAGGCTGCTTGGTGTATTAAACATTTGCTCAAAGCCTCTATTTATAGCCTTAAGAATAAAAAGAGCCGTTGGAGCTCGATCTGAAAAACAACAGTGCAAACTAACAGTCGGTTTAGGTCACGACCAGAAAGAAGTAAAATTCGGAGAAAACTCTGCTAGCTGTTTGAGGTCGTATATAGAAATAAAATAGCACAAACTGACAGTCAGTTTGTGAAACTGACAGTCAGTTTCAAACTCAACGGCTGACAAAAATCACGGATAAAACTTTACTGGTCGTATATAGAAACTGATATCACATACTGACAGTCAGTATCACAAACTGACAGTCAGTTTTGACTACAAATTTGACCAGTAAAACAAAACTTACAAAATACACAGCTCGAGGTCGAAATGCAAACTGATAGTCAGTATAGGTCAAAAGATTTTTGGCACAAAAAACACTCTTTGGACAACTGTCAATTAACACAAACTGACATTCAAACTGACAGTCAGTATGAATAAAAACATCCATAACTTTTAATCTAAAAATCCGATTTAAGAGTTTAATATCTCGTTTGAAAGATAATTTTAAGAGCTATCTTTTTGTCAGCATAAGAAAAGCCAGATTTGCCTAAATCTTTCTAGAAAATTCAAAAACTCTTCTGCTATCAAAAAGGCAACTGAAAAACAAAATCTAACCGAGATGAATGCAATGCAGTGACCTAGTAGTTTCTCGGTTTATGATGGAAATATAGAGAGGACTTGCAACCCCTCTTTATAGTACGGTTAAAACTAAGAAATAATTTGCTAAACCGATCAATCTCCAAACGCCGAGATCGGTAAAAATAAAAACAAATCTTACCTCTGGTCCTTTGCATCTTTAAATGTGATTTGCGTTTCGTCTTTGTACTTCGCAACTTGTGCTTTTCTTTCTCACGTTGGTTCACCTTGATCATGTTGTACGTCATTCCAACTAGGCTCTTAAGTCTTTTGTAGCTTCATTCTTGGCGACCTTGAGCTTGCGACCATAGCTCATGACCTTGGACTTGCAACCTTGGACGACACTGCGACCTTGTGCTTTCGACCTCGGCTCACGACCTTGTGCTTGCGACTTGCAGATCCTCCAGATAGCTTAGGTCTCTGCGGCTTTCTACTTGTTGACCTTGTGCTTGCGACTTTGGTAATACTGCGACCTTAGACGAAATAGCTCTTAGGTCTTTGCATACATATAACTCAAAGACATGATTAGATCAAAAACACTTAATGTCATCAATAATCAAAATCCACAATAATAAGGGCCTAGATGCAACAACAGAAAATCATTGTTGATCAGATAGTAATTTTTATTTTCCTTATCATGATATCGGCAGTAAATTGATGTTGACAGGACAGTAAATTGCTAATGTTTTGACAATAAGAGCCCATATTTACAACTTAAGGACTGCTTCGTTGCAATGTTATGTCCTGTTAATTATTTTGAAAATTTAACGTTCCTTGCAATGGCATTTTACTGCAATAGAATTAGTTTTTGTCAGTACATTTATACTTATGCGTCAGTAAATTGTCGCTGGTCGAATAGTAATTTTTATTTACATTATCAGTATATCGGCAGTAAATTGATGTTTTTCGGATAGCCGTTCTAGTACAAGAATATATGGTATGTTTGTGTAACACCCCGAACTAGAGGTCTAGAAGATTTGAACATCTCCTAAACACATTCAAGCCATGCTCGTATGCATTCTGATACAGAGTGGAAACACAGATGCATTAACACAGTGAATAAAGAAACTCTTTATTCAAAACTTAAAATCGTCTTACAAAAATTATTGAAATAAGATTTAAAGAAATAAAATTCTAAAGCTAAGCGTCGATATTTTTCATGATAAGCATCCTCTGAGAATAGATACCCTCCTTCGTGGTCTTGAAAATTGTTGTCATCTGGTCCCACCACTTGGTGTGGTTCTGAAGCGTTTGTATACACCACCGTGCAACTATAGCTGTGAGTCTTTGAGACTTAGCAAGACAAGATATATTTACTTATTTATAATTATACACATAGAACAACTCATGAACAGTCATGCAACAAAGAATAAAGTTTCCATCACTGAAGATGCACATGAATTTTGTAAAACTGCAAACTAATATAAAAAATAACTTTTAATAGTTTAAATTTCTATTTGTGAGACTATTGTACTTGTTGGACGTAGTTTACTCTGCAAATATGTTCCATACCACAACATCCCTTAGGCACAACAGTCAACACAATACATGTCCTTTTGCGTTTATTTTAACAAATGACTGGCACTAAGGAAACAAAGTCTTTAGCTGTATAGGGATGTGCGCACACACTGACTACGCTCAAACCATTGTAGTGTGCTGTAGCCCCACTGCTTCAACTTATACCACAACTACCAGAGAACCATGTCGGTTATATTTCTTATAGGGTTACTGAACTCAGTCCACCCAATCCCAGAACTATGGTGGCTACGGAACAAACATTGGACACTCACCAAGTTGTTCTAAACTTAAACAACTTTGTAACTGACGAGGATTATTATTTGAGCTAGTTATTTATTTAATGTATCATATTCAAGATATTTCGGGTATGATATATAAATCTGTGCATTAATAGCCACTATGGTCGCAGAAGCAACTTCCTATGTACTAGAAGGTCGCAGTCACAATACCAGTCTATGGTTGCAGAACTTGCGCGACCATAAGGTCGCAGGCCATGCGCGACCAAGGTAATCTAAGGATTACATTTAACCTGAGTAGTGTTTGAGCTTTACCAGACACGTTCCCAGGATAAAGAAAACATCTTCTCCCACGTGTGAAGACAACCGTCAAGGAGTGAAGATATGCAGTTATCTATAACTGCACATGTTAACCGCCGAAGAGATAAGTGCAGTTATGCAACTGCATACAGCAACCATCCAAACTGCTTTGTCGACGATTTGGACTCGAGGTCCTTAGTTGATCTTATGCAAATTTGTGAGTTGCGGGACCTTTCAGGGCACTCCCCCGGGAAGGTATGATGAGTAATATCTGTATGGGCACAAGAGAATTTATACAAGTTCGGGCCCTCGATGGTGGGAGTAATAGCCCTACGTCCTGTTGTGATTTCACTATATGAGAAAAGATGTTTACAAGAGGGAAGAAGAGATGATCACAGGCGAAGATCTCTTCTTTGTTAGTGTCTATCTAATTATGTCTAAGTCTTCAGGTTTGTTGGATTCCTGGTAATTCTTGTATGCTTAACTGCCCTTAGAATGTGCATTAACCACCCTTTTATATCGACCAAAAGGACGCCAACGCGAAACGACCTCGAACGGTTACTAAGATGCAGTTTTGTTAATCTCACTTAACTTCCATGCAGGCTTAACACATGCAATCAAGGGATAACTGCACATGCTAACCTCTTGGCAGTTGTCTTCATACGTGGAAAGATCCTCGTGATTCTCAGGATATGCCTGTTCAAAGAGTTAGGCCTTACCGTGTAACTCCGGTCGCCAATAGCCAATGACCCTCTGACCGCGCACTGTCTATAGTCTTCTGACCGCGCACTATCTGCGGCCTCATGATCGCGCAAGGGCTGCGATCATAAATTGTCTTTGTATTCGCGCCCTTCTGGTCGTTTGAGACCATAGCGATGAACTTATAGACACACGTCTGATTCTGTCTTTAAACCAGACGTGTATTATTTTGAACTAGCTCAGGTGATAATCGTCGTCATGCTTCACATTGGCATCCTTTCGTTCAGTATAAAAGGAGAAAAGGAACCACAGGATGAGAGATATATTCAGAAGGATATAGATTTTTAGAAGATATCTCAAGAGGAAGAGATATATGAGATATATATCAAGCAATAGTCAGTAGACAGAAGCATAAAGAGAGATTATTAACCTCTGTAACAATCTCCTTTTCCCTGTAAACACTCTTATACATAGTAGAAACACGACAGGATGTAGGGTTATTATTCAATCTATTGTGGGCCCGAACCTGTATAATTCTGTGTGTCGCCAACTCGTACTTACCTTAACTTACCTAATAAACGCCCTAAAAGGTCTCACTCCCTACTTACAAATCTGCGTAAGATCGACTAAGGACCCCGAGTCCCAATCGTCGATAGCTGGCGCCCACCGTGGGGCCTTCCTTAAGGCGTTTTCTTCATCAGGAGCTCTGGTAAGTCATGTCTGGGGCATACGATTCTGAGAACGATTTCGATCTCGACGATTATGCTCAGATTTAGATGTCTTCACCCAACGATCTTGTTCCTATGGAAGAGGTTGACGGTGAGGACATCCATGAATCACATCCAGAGGCTACATCTTCTCCAACTCTGGTCATGTTTGTCGACCAAGAGACGGAGAAGATAGATGCTTCCCCTCATGGGGAACCCGCCGCATCAGAGGTTGAGTACGTGCCACAACACGTTTCTCCAGAAGATGTGGAGGATGACAACCTTGAGTTTAGTCCTAGAAAGTTTGATCTGGACAATCGCAAATCCCTTTTTGATTTCGAATCTGATTCAGAACAAGGAGGAATGTTTTCCCCGTCTGCAACTTCGGTTCCTCAAGAGTTTGCTGCGCTATCGGAGGAAACTTCTGAGCAGCGAATTGCCAGAGAGGAACAGGAGCGCAGACAGAAGGAGGATCAGGATCATGAACAATGAGAAAATGAGGTTCGTAAGGTCACTGAGGAAGCCTTACGCCTTGCACAATCTAGTGACGATACCGTTATTCGAGATCTCGCTCCTAGCACTTCCCATCATCCACATGGTCACAGGTGTTACCAAACACCTTCTTTGGCCCCAGACTACCCTCCGGCCGTTGAAGAGACGATGACTCCTATGGCACCCAGGACGAGCACACAAGATCGAATTCGTGTTATCATAGATACGCTGTGTAATCCTCCTCCTAGTATGGAAGATGCGGATAGAACAACCTTTGCCAGAGTCCTGGCGGACATGCTCGACAAAGTTGCATCTGACGCAACTCCAACGACGTCGTCCCATTCCACGATTCGTTCCCATGAGTGGGATTATTCTCATTCCAGTGATGGGAGGCGCAATCAGTGGCTAGCAGGGCTGGTTCGGCATGACAAGGCCAGGCGAGTTGGAAGCTGCAGTGATCGAGATCGCGTACTAGTCCATTCTCGCCTAGGGCCGCGAGGTGTATCTCCTCAAGGTAATGTCACCCGCGACCATATGGAAGGTTGCGGTGATAGACATTTCCACAGTTCCTATGTAGGTTGTAAGGATTTCTCACCAGGCCTCCGCGCTATGGTCTGGCCAGGTAAGTTTAAACTGGGAACGATCAAAAGGTTTGATG
Organism: Pharus latifolius; assembly: GCA_019359835.1. Taxonomy (NCBI): domain Eukaryota; kingdom Viridiplantae; phylum Streptophyta; class Magnoliopsida; order Poales; family Poaceae; genus Pharus; species Pharus latifolius. The sequence continues at coordinate 39,117,406 of CM033323.1, read as the reverse complement.
CAACTCAAAACCCATCGGAGTTTCTTCAGAAGCCTGGCAAGGAGGATGTTGTGTGTTGCAATACTCAACAATTTTCAAAATTGTTATCAGAAGCCTGGCAAGGAGGATGATCTTCATTGCTTGCGCCAAGTTTCCATAGAAACTCTTCGGTAGTTTGTCAAGAGATTTGTTGGAGTGAGAAATACCATTCCTAACATCTCTGACAGTTTTGTTATCAGGGCATTTAAACATGTCGTTCGATATCGGAGATTCACCGAAAATTTACTTATCCATCCGCCTTGATCAGTAGCCGATCTTTTCAACATGGCTGATTGTTATTCCGATGCGGCCGAGGCTGTGGAATGGAATAGGATGGTGGATAAAGGGAATTTGCCACCTCAACCAGGTCTCAAGAATGACAAGAAGGATGCTTCTAGCAAGAAGCCGGAGTCATCATCGGGCAGGAAATAAAAAAAGCCCAAGAAGAATTGGGCTAGACAATACTAAGATGTCTCCGTTGCCACAAACCACCGCCAGGGAAAGGTAATAAGTTTTTGTTCAAAAGTAAAACTTCTTCTGGTGGCCGCCACAGCGACCAATCAGGAAAACCGGCTAACCCGCAAGGAAATAAGAAGTGGTGTCCACTGCACAATTCTTATGGACATGGCCTCAAAAATTGTGGCAACTGGTTGAAAAGCTTGGAAGACTTCTACCAGGGAACTGGGCCCATGCCGACCATACCATAGCAAGATTAGGCCTGTGAGGTTAGAGGCGCTGATGGAGATGAAGAAATGTCTTACTAGGTACCCCAAAACCAAGTCAATATTATTTTTGGTGATTCCTCTTCTTATGCTTCTAAGCGTCAATTTAAAACTTTTTACCGTTAGTTAAATAAAGTTGAAGCTCTCCTTGGGTAGCCTCAATATCCTCGTTGGTCAGAAACTCCCGTAACCTTCAACCGAGAAGATTGTCCCAAGGGGCTTACTCGACCATTACGACTTCCTTTGGTCATTACCCCTATAATGAGCAATGCTAGGGTCGAAAGGGTTCTGATCGACGGGGGCAGTTCTTTAGACCTATTATTGGTCAAGACCCTTGACGAGATGCAAATCCCTTGTTCAAAGATTAAACCCATAATTCATCTGTTTTATGATATAATTCCTTGTCCATCAGTGATGCCGATTGGACAAATTATGTTATAGGTAACATTGGGAGAACCAGACAATTTCCGAACAGAATTAATTACATTTGATGTAATTGATTGCGATTCAGCATATAACGCATTACGCTTACCAATGCGTCAAGCTACCTGGCCCAAAAGGCATGATTTCGGTTCGAGGCAGTAGGAATACAGCTCTTACTTGTGACGGTTATCTCTGGAGTTGGTGGATCAACTTCCCCTTCGGGATTCCCAAGTTGCGACCACAACCATAGATGCGATCAAAGTTGCCCCGCGACGAGATGAAAAATTGAAATTAGTTCCATTGTACCCAGACGATCCATCCAAAACCATTTGGATTGGATCAGGCTTGGATGACAAATAGGAACTTGAGCTCATTACTTTCCTCTGGGCTAACGTAGATGTGTTTGTGTGGAAACCATCTGACATGCCTGGAGTCCCAAGGGAAGTGATTGAGCACAGGCTAGCTATTCAGCCTGGACAGCGACCAATAAAGCAAAAGCTCAGATGCTTTGCTATCGACCGACAAGAAGCCATATGTGTGGAGTTAGAAAAACTCCAGAAAGCAGGATTTATTCGAGAAGTCAATCATCCTGAATGGCTCGCGAAATCGGTCATGGTCATAAAGTCAAATGGTAAGTGGTGCATGTGTATCGATTACACCAGTCGAAACAGTGCCTACCCGAAGGATAATTTCCCCTTTCTCGCATCGATCTGTTGGTCAATTCTACAGCGGATTGCGACTGATGAGCTTCTTGGATGCTTACTCAGGGTGCCATCAAATTAGCATGGCAGAAGAAGATGAAGAGAAAATTGTCTTCATCACACCTTTTGGCACTTACAGCTACATTAGAATGTCATTTGGTTTGAAGAACGCTAGTTCCACGTACTAGCGCTTGATGCAAAAGACCTTTCTTTCCCAGTTAGTGCGTAATTTGGAAGCTTATGTCGATGATTTAGTTGTAAAGAGCTTGAAAAGCTCTAGTCACATAGATGATCTTGCTGAAACCTTTTGTAATTTGAATAAGCATGGAATAAAGTTGAACCTAAAAAGCGCTCCTTCGGAGTTTCTTCTGGTAAACTTTTGGGTTTCCTTATTTTTTTGAGAGGAATTGATGTTAATCTTGAAAAAATTAGGGCCATTGAGCAAATGAGATCTCCTTTGACCATGAAGGATGTCTAGAGCCTAACAGGTCGCAAGGCGGCTTTAAGTTGTTTCATATCACGACTAGGCGAATGCGGATTGCCTTTCTTTAAGGTTCTCCGTAAGCACAATGGTTTTATCTGGTCGGATGAAGCCGAGAAAGCCTTTCAACAGGTCAAAGCATATTTATCTAGTCCGCCAGTACTGGTCTCTCCAATTTTGAGGGAGCCATTACTCCTTTACTTGGCGGCCACCCCTCACGCGGTCAACGCAATTCTGGTTGCAGAGAGAGAAGGTGTATAACAACCAATCTATTATGTAAGTGAAGTACTTCATGGTCCAAAGGAGCGTTACCCTGAAGTCTAGAAGTTACTTTATGCTCTTCTGATGGCTTCCCGCAAGCTACGACATTACTTTCAAGCACATAAGATTACTGTGCCTTCATCCTTTCTGTTAGAAGATATTATCCGAATCCAGAAAAATCTGGTCACATTGTGAAATGGGCAGTGGAAGTTGGAGCGTTTGACATCCATTTCACCACTCGTGTCGCAGTTAAATCTCAAGTTCTTGTAGACTTTGTAGTTGAGTGGACCAATCCCGACCCTCCTACACAAGAATTTGTAGATTTACAATGCATTGACCATTGGATGATGTATTTTGATGGCTCTCATAGTTTTCAACATTAGGGGGACTGGAGTGGTCTTAATCACGCCTTAGGGCGACCAACTCAAGTATGTCATTCAATTACACTTTGTTGTGACCAACAACGCAGCAAAGTATGAATGACTTCTTGCTAGGCTCTGAGCAGCCAAATTCCTTGGAGTCCGTCGATTAGTGATGAGGGGAGACTTACAGCTAGTCGTAAACTAGGTAAACAAGGAGTACAGCACATCCGATGAGACAATGGCTCATTACCTGTCGCGCCCCGAAACTGGGACTACGACTACTCCAGTAGAGACCTAGCTCGCTGCAGCTAGTCCCATATATGCATAGCATACACATACCCTTGACTTCCCAGGATAAGTCAAGCACAGGAGTATATCACATTGCAACAGAGTAACTTACAAAATAGTTAAGCAGTGTGGCCTGCTGGACTTGATATTACATAAGAAGATTACAATGCCTTCGCGGCATACATGGTTTAGCAAAATAACATCTACACAGCAGAAGATAGGTGACCCACCCACAATGAGAAGTGGACGGCAGAACAACACACATCAGGGCTCTGGCGGAACTGACGCTCCTCCTTCTGGATCCAAGAAGTTCTCCACGCCTTCATCTTGATCATTGAACGCTCGATCTACTGATTTGTAGGTTGCAAGGGTGAGCACTTATGTACTCAGCAAGTCATAGGTAAGAGTAGATACATATAGTAGTGATGGTATGAACCTAGACTAGATTATAGCACTATCGCGACACGTCGACACACGACAGCCCACGGCAGCACTCCTTATCATGACAACACATGTCATTTGGGTAATCTTGATTAAACATATTTTATTTAGAAAATAGTACTTGTGTCACACCCCATGGATTTAATCCACCGCAGCAGACTCCTAAAAACCCGGGAGCTCGGAGTCTTCGAATACGTTTTTAACTTTGCAGAGAGGTACCAATTTACCCAGAAGATATTCCACTTTCAAGCCCATCCTATCAAAATGATTAGACCCCTCCTCACAACCATGTGTGAGTGGCAAGGTGGAGATAACAAGAACTTTTGTTATGCATCACTTACAATTCACCCCTGACCCTGTGGCTCTCCGCGAGACACAATTGTGGTAGGCTGTATCCTAACCTCCACCCCTTTGCTTATTCCCATTACTAGGTCAGCGTGCTTGATCACCTTCAGTGATATGTGTGGGAGCCATTCTCCGTGCTTATCGTGCATCACTACACATCTCATGCAGGGGTTTCATGTGTGATCCACATAAGTACTTGTTCAGGCCTGTCCCATTCCAGGCTTGCGGTTAGCACGTTGTTCATGCCACTAGATGCACAACATAAGGTTCTAGTCCTTATATGCCAGTGACCAGACCATCCACAACCCTGCACCTTCAGTGCCTGCATTCCTTCGCAGTTTAGCACCTCCAGTGCTACCGCCATCCATACCATTTTTCTGGTCATGGCTAGGGGTTTTATTTCATGAATATAAATATATACATACATATATAATAGTTCATGGCTCAAAACTTGTTTATTTCACATTTCACAGATAACCAGTCTAGTACTGCCAATTCATAAATCAACCATTCTCAATCTTTCTCATGCAATATTATCTATATTCAAGGTTATGTTTTAGCAACATTTAAAATATAGGTTCAACATGACCAAGGATATGACTTGCCTTCCGCGTCGTAAGGAACAGCGGTTGATGACGGATCAACAGCGAAGTCCTCAAACTTGGGCTCTGTAACATCCTGAGTTTTGGGGTGAAAAGTTCCTTCTTAAAAATCATGCATGCATATGTCTCTTCTAGATCAGCCAAATCAGCCTCAGCTTTATTCTGTTCTAGCCCTAAAATCTCCAAATCTATCCTGTGACCCCAAGTCAAGATCTGACTTGCTAGATTTGATCTATCAGTTATCCTAAATATAAAAGCCTTCAGAACCCAGATTCAATTCTATCCCTAACTTCCAGAATTATCAACTCTTTTCTGTTTTCGAAAACAGAATATCTGTTATTATCTAAATACCCTAAGTTTCAGAAATTAAGATTTAATCAAAATCTTAGTCAAGTTCAGACCAGATTATTCCTGGATTATGATCAAGGGTATGCCAATACCTTAATCCAAAAAGTTGGCAGCCAGATTTCACCATCTGAACCTTTTTCGCAAATCAGTCCAAGAGTATCACAGATCAGTCCTTTTCCAGATTTTCCAGAAGCCAGAAAAGGCAAAATGTTGCAAATCATCTCCAAATTCAAATCTGATTCAGGGAACACCTCCCAAATGCTTTTCTATACAAATTCTTCTTTTATGAGTATCTCAAAATCAAACCCTAAATCCCAGAATTCGAAATCAATTAAAATTCAGATTTCAATTACCCTAAAATACCCTATTTTCAGTTCATATCAAAAATCATCCGAACATTTCAAATTTTATCTTCAATCTGTGCCAAATCATTTGTTGAATCAAGTTTGCCAAATCAGCAGAATCAAAATCAGATCAAACCTTCCAAATCTCCAGAATTACAGATCAGTCCAAATTAAGAAAATCAGAAATTGCAATCAGGCCCCTAATTCGACCAGGGCAGTAGCCAGTGCACGACCAGAAGCTTCGCCGTGCATTTGCGCCGTGCTTGCTCGCCGCCGGCCACGCCTCGCCTGCGCCTGAGCTCGTACTCACTTGAATTTGCATGTGCACACGCGTCCACGCCCCAGCCATCGCCGTGGCAACGCCGTTGAACAGCTTGCTCCCGTGCGCGACCGTTGTCAGCATTTGCTTGCCACGTTGCTTTGCATTGCCAGCTCCAGTTGCCACTGCTTGCACCGCCCGACAATGTGGAGTTCCAAAGAGCCGACAAGCTGAGCAGTAGTCACCTCGCCTGAGCACCGTCGCGTCACCGCTCGCCGTTGTTGCTTCTGCGCCCAGCAACTCATGTCAACCGACACAAATTCCCTTGCTGCTATCTCCTTGCAAGCATCGCCCTGTGGTCTATATAAGCAGCCATACCCTGTGTCATCTCCCCTTCACCAGGACTTAGCCAAATTTCCAAATCTCCTCGCCATCGTCTTCTTCTCCGGCGAGTCCAGATTGAGGCCTCACGGTGCCAGCACGCCCTGCTGCACTTCTCACCGAATTAGCAGCACCAGAAGGTATATCTCATCTCCCTCATCATGCTGTACCATCTAATTGAGTCATATTGCATCCAGTCGCCGGTGATCGCCGGAATTCCCGATTGCCCTGTTCCGGCAATGCAGACCAAATCACTTCGAATTAGCTCTCGAACTTGTGAAGAAAAATGATCAGTGAACCTTTTGAAGCAAGCCTATGCATCAATATCTCCCGATTGAGCTCGAATTGAAGTTTTCCCAAGTTTTGAGCTTCTCCAGAAACCGTCGATCGTCGCTAGGCTTCTCCGGCCATCCTCCGGCCAAATTGATTGTACAGATAGCTTCATCTTACCCTTCTATCACTCCTCAAGCTTGGATTAGAGTTCTTTCGGCCTGTATCAAAAAGCCCCAAATCTCATGTCATCTTCTCCGGCGCAGTTCGCTGGAAATCCTTTTCTGGCCGTTTCAGCTTCATCCACTTTGTCATTCAGGTGTGCTTCAACCTCCTGAACATATTTGTCTTCTAGCTCGATCTTTGAAACTGCCCAGATTTCAAGTTACAGCCATGCCAAGATTGTTGTCCAGTGGCTTCACTGTGCCGTGTTGCCACCACACTTCTCCTTTGAATTTCATCACCTTCTAGTCATCTTCTGCCCTAGATCCTGTTGAATGATTTGTTCCTGTTATCAATGCCTACCTCCCAGACAAAGTGGTGCATCATTTGGAGCTCTAGATCAAAAGTTATGCCAAGCCCTAGTTTCTGGCCATGTCAAGATCAATGCCAGACTATGTCAGTCAGTGGCATTAGCCCTTTTCACTCCCTTTCAGATGTGCATTTTGGGCATAACTTTGTCTCTTAGATTTCTGAGGTTGTGATCTACATTTTCTTCTTCTATCACAACTTGATTTGAGCCCTTGAAATGCATGTTATGCTAAACCCTAGTTTTTGACACTATTCCAGTGCATGCCAGCCAATGACATTGGCCTTGTTTACCCACTTCTGATTGTGCATTTTGAAAGCCACTTTGTCCACTGAATTTGTAGAGTCATGATCTACATTTTCTTCTACTGTCATAACTTGAGATAAGCTCTCTAGTTTTCCTTGAAGTTATGTCAGAATCTTGATCTGAATGTCAATCTGCTGACATTCGCTGTTCTTGATCAAACCAACCACAAAACTGATGTTCTTATTGTAACCTTGAGATCCTAAGAGCATCTAACACCATCCTTAGCCAAATCCTTGAAACCCTAGATCTCAACTCAGTTCAGTGTGTAATCTCAATTATCTCCAGTACAGTTCAATCATTCTTGTTAAGCATATCTGCATATAGATCCTAAAACATCTTAATATATAAGTAATATTTGTGTGTATTGTTTGGTTTGTCGTCGAGCAGATTCAGAAGCTGAATTTGAGGACTTCGCTGTTGACCCGTCATCAACTACTGTTTCTTACGACGCGGAAGGCAAGTCATATCCTTGGTCATCTTGAACCTATATTTTAAAAGTTGCTAAAACATAACCTTGAATATAGGCAATATTGCATGTGAAAGATTGAGAATGGTTGATTTATGAATTGGCAGTACTAGACTGGTTATCTGTGAAATGTGAAATAAATAAGTTTTGAGCCATGAACTATTATATGTGTTTATATACTTATATTCATGAAATAAAACCCCTAGCCGTGACCAGAAAATGGTATGGATGGCTGTAGCACTGGAGGTGCTAGACTGCAAAGGTTATGCAGGCACTGAAGGTGCAGGGTTGTGGATGGTCTGGTCACTGGCATATAAGGACTAGAACCTTGTGTTGTGCGTCTAGTGGCATGAACAACGTACTAACCGCAAGCCTGGTATGGGACAGGCCTGAACAAGTACTTATGTGGATCGCACATGAAACCCCTGCATGAGATGTGTTGTGATGATTGATTTGGAGGCTGACTCCCACTATCACTGAAGGTGATCTGACATTAGACCCAGCAATGGGGAAATGAGTAGGGGTGGGGGTATAGCCCGCCACAACTGTGTTTCGCGAGAGATCCACAGGGTCGGGGGTGAATTGTAAGTGATGCATAACAAAAGTTCTTGTTATTTCCACCTTGCCACTCACACATGGTTGTGAGGAGGGGTCTAATCATTTTGATAGGATGGGCTTGAAAGTGGAATATCTTGCGGGTAAATTGGTACCTCTCTGCAGAGTTAAAAACGTATTCGAATACTCCGAGCTCCCGGGTTTTATAGGAGTCTGCTGCGGTGGATTAAATCCACGAGGTGTGACACAAGTACTATTTTCTAAATAAAATATGTTTAAATCAAGATTACCCAAATGACATGTGTTGTCATGATAAGGAGTGCTGCCGTGGGCTGTCGTGTGCCGACGTGTCGCGGTAGTGCTATAATCTAGTGAACATGAATGATGATGTTATATTATAAAAAGTGCTGCCATGAGATGAGGTATGAAAGAAAAAGATTATTTTATAAACATCCATAATTCTTGACTAGTCTAGGTTCATATCATCACTACTATATGTATCTACTCTTACCTATGACTTGCTGAGTACGTAAGTGCTCACTCTTGCAACCTACAAATCAATAGATGGAGTCTACTTCAATCAAGATGAAGGCATGGAGTACGTCGTGGATCCAGAAGGAGGAGCGTCAGTCCCGTCATTTCCCTGATGTGTGTTGTTCTGCTGTCCACTTCTCTTTTGTGGGTGGGTCACCTATCTTCTGCTGTGTAGATGTTATTTTGCTAAACCATGTATGCCGTGAAGGCATTGTAATCTCCTTATGTAATATCAAGGCCAGCAGGCCACACTGCTTAACTATTTTGTAAGTTACTCTGTTGCAATGTGATATACTCCTGTGCTTGACTTTTCCTGGGACGTCAAGGGTATGTGTATGCTATGCATATATGGGACTAGCTGCAGCGAGCTAAGTCTCTACAGGAGTAGTCGTAGTCCCAGTCTCGGGGTGCGACAGGCTCTTGATCTGCTCTCCAATCAAACAAACAACCAATAATCACAATCTTTTCAATACATTATTATACTATATGCAATAATGCAAAGATGAAGTCTTGATGATTCTGAAATGATTGGGTTTAGAGGCTGATTAGGGTTAAGTTATGGAAACCAGTGTTAAGATTAGCTGTCAAAGGTTTACAAGGTTCCAAATATCTCAAAATATCAGAATGATATCAAGGTTGCGACTGGTTCGCTCAAAAATAGCGAACGGCTTTAGGTCGACATTCGGTTCAAGGTGTCGACATAGCTTTAAGAAAAGCTAGAGTGTTCATCTCAAGTTGTGGTAGTGGAAGAAAATGTAGATCACAACTCTACAAATTCAGTGGACAAAGTGGTTTTCAAAATGCACAATCAGAAGTGGGTAAACAAGGTCAGTGCCACTGGCTGACAAGCTCTGGCATAGAGCTGACAATGCCAAAAACTAGGGCTTGGTATAACTTTTGATCTAGAGCTCCAAATGATGCACCACTTTGTCTGGGAGGTAGGCATTGATAACAGGAACAATTAAGTCAACAGGATCTAGGGCAAGAAATGGCTGGAAAGCAAGAAATTCAGTGATGAACTGAGGTGAACAGGCTGCACTGGAGCAGTTCTGGACAAGATCTTGGCATGGCTATATCTTTTGATCTAGGCTGATTTAGGTGTGGGGCTAGAAGACAAAAATGCTCAGGAGGTCAAAGCACACACACTGGACAAGGTTTCGAGGGTTGAAATGGCTGGAACAAGCTTTCCGGTGATCGGCGCCGGAGAAGAAGCTCTGGATTTGGGCATTTTCAACATAAGCCGATTGAACTCGATTCCTTGCTCTAGGAGTGATAGAAGGGTATGAGGAAGTTACTGGAACGGTTAGTTTGGTCAGAGAATCACCGGAGAAGCCTGGCGACGATCGCCGGCGACTAGTGAAATCTGGATTTGGGGAAAGCTTCAATTCAAGCTCAATCTGGAAATTTAAATACACAGGTTTGCTTAAAAAGGTTCACTGATCATTTTTGTTTACAGAATCGAAAGCTAATTTGGAGTAATTCGAGCTACATTGCCGGAACAGGGCATTCTTCGAATTTTAGCAATTTCCGGTGATCGCCGGCGTTAGAGGTCACCGGGGAGCAATTAGATGATATCACACAGAGAGAATGAGTAGGGAAACTCACTGGTGTTGTTAATTTGGCAGGAGATGATCTGTAGAGTGCTGGGCACCGTGAGCCTCCTCGATGGCTCGCCGGAGAAGATGACTGAAACAGAAAGATTTAGAATTTGGCTGGCTTCTGGTGAAGTGTGAGGGAATTGCTGAGCACAGGAGTGCTTAAATAGGCCAGGCGAAGCTTGCAAGGAGGAGACAACGAAGTGATTTGGCAGCTGTGATGAGATTGCTTGCGTGCTGGACATCAGCGACGAAGACACAGCAAAGAACGGTGATGCGACGGCGACAAGCTTGCAGCTGATCACAGTGTCGTTCCGTCGGGACTTGACAAAGCTGTAGCAAGCAGTGGCGACAACTACTGGCGCGGCAAAGCGACGTGGCGGTGAATTGCTGACAAAAGGCTGCTGGTCGCGCGTGGGAGTAGGCACTGTCGTCGATGTTGCAACGGCGCTGCCACGGCAATGGCTGAGGCGAAGACACGTACACACAACATGCACGGTCACGAGCGCGGGCGAAGCCTCACCGGCGACGAACAGCCACGGCGCACAGGCACAGTGAGCTCTGGTCGTGCGCACAGTAGATAGCCTGGTCGAAAATGGACTGAACTGCAGTTTCAGATTTTTGATTTGGACTGAATTGTAAATCTAGAATTCTGGAAGGTTTAAACTGAATTTGCTTTCACTAATCTGGCAGATATATTCAACAAGATATTTGGCAAAGATGTTTGATAAAATCTGGCACATCTGATTAGTTTTTGATATGAACTGAAAATAAGGTATTTTAGGATAATTGAAATCTGAATTTCAATTGATTTCGAATGCTGGCACTTAGGATGAGATTTTGGAATCTGAACAGAAGAGAAACTTGTGACAAATAGCATTTAGAAAAGATTTGCTGAAGAGATTTTGAGTTTGAAGTTAATCTGGAAATAACTTACAGGAAATAACATCCCTTGACTGAAAGTAAACTGACAGGAAAGTTTTAACTGTGCCTTGTTGAGTTCTTTCTCCATAGAAGAAAGTTTTACGGTTGCAGTTTCTTCTTGATCTTGTTGATCAGCCATGCTTTTCATCAAAGAAGAATTTTCCCTGTGACCAAAAACATAATCACTATACTTGGATGCCACTCAGGTTAGTATAAGCAATATATGGATATTTACTGTTGTAGACGGCTGATCTCCTTTTGTGCGACCTCGATTTGTTCTACTGGAGCTATCGATTTGGTCGACATTTGGGACAGATCCCGAAACACAGTAAAACCTGTTGTTTAAACCTGAACATTTCCAAGATCTATAATTTCAGAGAGAGTAAAAAGTTTTTTACTTACCTCTAAGAAATTGCTGAAAGTTGTCTTCAGCATGCTCTCTAGTACATTTGAAGGATGAACCACGAGACTAGTCCTTTCCTTGGCAACGGGAGCAGTAAAGTTGTTTCTTGCTGATTAACTCCCGCGGTCGAGATAGATGTTGCGGTTTCCATCGGATTGTATTGGAGATCCGCAATTATTTCTTCCACAATGGTCTGAGGAGCGAGCTCAGCCATTGGGCCTGTGCCTGCACTTCCCACGACCTCCACAGCAGGTGTTGCGCTGGTTTTTGGTGAGGTCGGCAGAGTGCTAGGCGCAAGGTTCCTGGAAAAATCACAATTTGCAAATTTGTTGATTCCAAAATCAGAATTTGGTAAGACGTGATATCTTTACTTGATTCGAAACCCCATCCGGCTTTTGGGGTTCGGCGATGTGATCCTTGGAGAAAGGAGCACGTTAAGCGACCTCGTTGCGGTGTCATCAGGGCTCGTCCTTGTTCTTCTCTTCTTAAACAGGACAGTAGACTCCTCTTCTTGCATATTCAAAAGATAGTTAATATATGCACTGGAGTAAAAGTCGTGGAAGTGTGATGTTCTTACCACAATAGATCCTTCGGTATTAGAAGGAGATGTCACCAGATCTGAGGCTACTGAAACTATGGCCGCAGATTCTTCCGCGACCATGGCTGTGGAAATTCTGGCCTCAGGGCTGGTAACTTCCTTTGTGAGCACGAGTTCTCCCGCGGCCATCAAATCCCCTGCCTCAATAGCCGTTTCTGCCATTGAGGACAATATGTTGGCTATGGTGGGGGAGGATGGTCTCTCTGGAATATCAATCTCCAGAGGGTTCACCGTGATGAAGACACGTATGCCCAATCTTCTGGTGAGAGGGATAACTTCGATTTGATGGAGAGTGACCTTGGCGATCCGGCTACCAACCAAACAAGACTGGATGCCCTGGAAATCGCTGAACCACACTCACGAGTCGTTATCAACCGTGCCAAGATGCGGCTGACCTGATCACGAGGATCGATTCCTGCAAGCAACCGAAGAACAAGCAAGAACAAGATAAAAGCAATCTGAAATTGCAAATATGGATGAAGCACACGATAAATTTGAGATTGTGTAACCTATAGTTGTTGGTCTAGACAACACAAGAACACAAGGATGAAGTTTCACACATGGGGAAAAGTCATCTAAACAAAACCTGAGGAAGAACGGGAAGGGTGACGGCCATATGTAACAGTGGTGGCGGCCAAGGAGGTGGACGTGAAACCCTAGGGCTACGGGCCCAAGGTGGAGGTGATGTGGCACCCGGCAGGTTTTGTCCGTGGATTGTTTCATTGATTGTGGATGATCCAGAAGGAATTTGGCTATCAGACCAATCCCATTGGAAAGGTGTTGTTGTGGAATTCTCCATGAACTACTCATTTGCCCCAAACGGACTCCGTACGTGGCCTGGGCATCCGTTTGAAGTTGGACTGCTGCTGGATGGCTGAGCTAGACTCGTGGACGAGTTGGGCTTGATCTTGGGCTGGGCTTGATGCGTCGTGGGTTGCTCCACCTTTGAAGTCACTCGTTGATCCTCTGGTGTGGGCGTAGTGAATGGCTAAGCACATGGATTCATGCTGATTCGCCGTTCTTCTTGATCTTCTCATGGCGGTGAGGAAGTAGTGGAAGGAGTGGATGGAGCCTTGTTCATATCCGAGCTATGATGTCCTCATCATTCTCCCCTTCTTGAATTTGAGTTATCCTCAATTCAAGCATAATCTCCTGCAAAAGGTTAGTACCAACACAAGGCAAAGCAGCATGCATATACTCCCCTTCTTGAAAGCTATCCTGTAGGTTCAAAGGAAAACTAGGGGAACTTGACGTGAAATGATTAGTGCTATTGCAATCCTCTAGTTGATCACATTTTTGCACAACAAAAGGAGGTTTCAGATTTGAACATATGTAAACTCGATCCACCATATACTCTCCTTTATCACTAGGTTTGCCAATGACATGAAATTTATTTGTAGATAACCATGGCAAATCAAAATGGACAAAAAGTCTCTCCTCTAAACTATTTAGATCACACAGAACATCAAATTCAATATAACCCAAAGTATTTAAAGTAGACAACAATTTCAGCTCATCTTTTTCACTAGCAATGTGAAGAACATGTCTATTTTCAACACAAATTTTTGGTTCAAAAACAGAAATAACATGTTCATTCACTAGGGTTGGCATGGAAATAACTGAAGCATTATCACACAACTCTTCTTTATCGCAAGAAATAGCAAGAAAATCATCTTGTGACAAAGAAAAATCATCAATGGGTTCTATTAATGGTTGCTCTACAATAGTATGATTGGTGGAAAGTTTCAACACATCAAAATTATTCTCTCCATGAGTAAGTGTAGTACAATTCTCAATACCTTCTAATTCCTCTTCAGCTGATGTAGGTGCTTTATCCATTGTTGGATCTTGAGTTACACATGGAACAACAAGTACTTCTGTCTCCATCTCATCCTCCTCCTCTTGCTTGTTATCATTTTCCTACAAAGGATTAGTCACAAGTGGAGACACAGCAAGAGGCCGTTTTTCCAAAGAAAATTCTTCACCCTTGCAATTACAGACATTAATTTCAGATATATGTCTTTCATGTTCAATTTGATTTTTAGCCTCACAAGCAAGATTAAACAATTGAGACAAAGAATTATGTTCCTTATTAACAAGAATGTCCTGAATTTCCTTATCAAGCCCACCTATGAATCTAATCTCCTTAGCTTCCTCGGTTTCCTCTAAACCACAATGCAACAAGCATGTTTCTAATTCTTGGTAGTATGCTTTTACAGTGTTATTATCCTGTTTTACATGTTGTAGTTTCTTAAACAAAAATTCAGCATAGGGTTTACTGACAAATCTATCTCGCATAAGCCTTTTCATGTCTTTCCAAGTTTGAGGTAACTTATTACATGCACACAAATTCTTCCACTACATTGATGCAAAAATAGTTAAAGCACTAGAGGCACTCATAATCTTTCGTTTATCACAGATTTTATATCGAGCAAAAATTTTGTCTATCGCTATTTCCCAATCAATATATGCATCAGAATGAAATCTGTTATATGAAAGATGGGTTGGAATGATTTTACCCTTACTCATGGGGAAAGATGCAGCAATGGTGGTGTGGCTCTCTTTCAATCTCTCCCTATGGCGGAACATATCAATTTATGTTTCAATCTTCTTCTTAAATTCATCACCTGCCATTATTAGTAGAAAACAAGAAACACACAAGAGTATATTTCCCCATAAACTAATAGGTGGCGGACAAGAAACAAAAGTCACTCTTGCTCAAGCTTCTTACCTAGATTTTACAAGTTCTTACTGAAGCAAACAAGCGGTGCAACCAGTGGCTGGTTCGTGATAACTTGTCGTGGTATTGCGAATACCCCGGCAGGTTTTGAGAATGATCCTAGCGAAGATTACGCGGCGCGGGTTGACCGGATGACCGGTCCTCCCCCGCCGGACAAGCACAAAAAATGACACACAGGTTTATACAGGTTCGGGTCCCGGTGGGGGCCCTAGTCCTGTCGACGCGCTCCCGACCGGAGTCGGCTGGGGAGGCCCTCTCCGGGGGAGAGGCTTTCGGAGCACGTCTGTGAGTTTAGCTATTCCAATAAAAGCGAACCGATCCTTTACAACAGAGGGGTACAAGGGCTATTTATAGCCCCAAAAAGAAGCAAAAAACCTAAACTACCCCGGAAGCCACCGTCGGATTGAAGGGCAGGACCGTCCTTCTTCCGGTCAAACGCCTTGGATGCTTGACAGGTGGTCGCTAGTTCCCGAGGCGCTCCTCGCGTGACCTGCACGTGACAAACAGTTCAAGACTTTACCTTTAGGAGGGCGATGAGGCCCGGGACGGCACCGGAGGCCAGCTCCCGGGGGCAAAAGGCGGCGCCCGGGGAGGGGCCGGAGGCCACTTCCCCGGGCCAATGGTGGCGCTCGGGACGGCGCCGGAGGCCAGGTCTCGGGGGCCAAATGGCGGCGCCCGGGGAGGGGTCGGAGACCACGTCCCTGGGCAAATGGCGGCGCCCGGGACGGCGCCGGAGGCCAGGTCCCGGGGGCCAAATGGCGGCGCCCGGGGAGGGGACGGAGACCACGTCCCCGGGCAAATGGCGGCGCCCGGGGAGGGGCCGGAGAGCACGTCCCAGGGGCCAAATGGCGGCGCCCGGGGAGGCCCCGGAGGCCACGTCCCTGGGCAAATGGCGGCGCCCGGGGAGGGGCCGGAGACCACGTCCCAGGGGCCAAATGGCAGCGCCCGGGGAGGCCCCGGAGGCCACGTCCTCGGGCAAATGGCGGCGCCCGGGACGGCGCCAGAGGCCAGGTCCCCGGGCAATCGTGACGCAACTTACCTGGGCTCAGTCCCGCGGAGATTTCCCCCGACAGCAGCCCCCCATGCACGCCGGGGACGATGCTCGAGTCCACGGTGGGTATGGCACACGTCACCGGGAAGATCTCCGGGCCAAGTCACCGGAGCCGCGGTGCTTCGGTTTCCGTGCCCCACACTTAACGCCGCGCCGTTTCGCCATAAATGCGCGCGCGGTTCGAACCGGCGCCTCGATTCACGCGCCCGTCCCTTTGTTTCCCGCACACGGTTTGAACTTCTACGGTCCAGATTGATCCGCGAGTGCCACGTGGCGTGCAACTAGACCACGTCCCGCCCCTATAAATAGGACCTTGGGGGGGCCCAGAAGCTCATTCCAAATTTTCAGCCCCAGCGATTTTTGCTCTCCTGGTAGCCCTCTCCCGGTAGCTCTTTCCGGTAGCAGACGTCCGGGAGTTTAGTAGTAGCCTCCTGAAAGGTTAGCCACTGAACAAAAAAGAAGACTAACCTCATGGCACCCAAGGGTCGAGCAAAGACCACGGAGGTGCCCCCGGAGGAAATCCCTCCGGATTTCCTCTGGGCGTCGGAGTTCACGGCCGAGGACGCCGAGTCCTTGGTCGAACGCTGTGTCGTAGCGGACGGGGACATCCGAGTCCCCGTGAAGAAAGACGGAGCCCCCCGCCCCAGGCTCGGAGAAGTCGTGGCCTTCGAGGCCTTCCTCGAGGCGGGGCTCCGGCTCCCGGTGCATCCCATGCTCTGGGAGTTTCTGAAGGAGTACGGGGTGGTGCTCAACCACCTTACCCCGAAAGCGCTCGTCCGGATGGGCCTCTTCATCTGGCTCTATGAGACAGCGACCGGGCGGGAGCCCACCCTTCGCGCCTTCCGGTACTTCTACGAACCGGCGGTGCGGACCTCCCACCTGGTGAAGGGGGGCCCCAAGTCCCCCTTCGGTTCGGTGATGGTGCAAATGTTGCCATCTCGGGTGATCGACTTCCCGGCGGCGGCCTCCCGGGACCACTGGGGCGACTGGGTCCGGAGATGGTTTTACCTCCGGGTCCGGGACGAGGCGGTGGTGTACGCCCCGGAACCCCCCACCTACAGCCGGTCGTCCACACCGAAGCCTCCGATGTGGACGGACGAGGAGTTCGAGCTCCTCGGCAAGGTGATCCTCTCCAAGAAGACCCGCTCAATGCGGGACGCGGCCAAGGAGATGGCTCTCCTCCGAATCTCCCCCTTCTCGCGCGGGAAGAGGGGAGTCGGCATGGGCCCGGAACAGCGGCCCCCGGTGAAGCCGGTGACGCGACGTAAGCTCCGGGAACCTGCTGCATTGTATTTACGAATTTTTGAAAATTTAACTAACTCTTTACCTCTTGCAGTCTGGCCGTACCCGGCGGCGCGGGAGAAGGCGGAGAACCTCCTGGGGAGGTACTTCGCCGATGAGCATGAGCGCGTCGTGCGCGCCGTGGGGGAGGGCCCCCCCGGAACTTGGTAGCGGCAGCCTACGGGCTAAAGCTGCCGGAGAGGAAGCCTCTCCCCACCCACGGGTCGCACAAACGGGGGAAGGAGGCGGCCGGGGGCTCGGAGCCCAAGAAGGCCCGGGTCCAAAAGACCCCCGGCCAGTCGACGACGCCGGCGGCCACACCGGCGAAGCCCCAGGACGAGACACCCGGGAGCGAGCGTGCCCGGGCACCGGCCCGGAAGGAAGCAACACCTCCTCCCCCGAAGGACCCCGTCGAGGCCCGGGGGAAGGAGGCGGCCACGGGCGGGGCGGCGTCCGACTCGGCGAACTACGCCCCGTCGCCACCCTCGGTGGAGCCCCTCCTGCCGCTTCCGGCTTCTTTGGAGCCGGAGAGGCTGGAAGTGAGATTCGTGGAGGCCTCACCTCCGCGAGTCTAGCCGGTGGATGAGGGGGGGAGCCCCTCGGTCTACGAGGTCCCTCCGGAGGAGGAGGCCCTGAGGACCTTTCGGCCCGGGGCGAGGAAGGGTCTGATGATCCCCCCCGGGGCAGAGACCCCCGCCCAAAGCTCCTCGGCCACATCTTCGGAGGAGACTTCGGCCACGAAGACGCCGGTGACGCCGGCCGCATTACCGGACTTGCAAGTCCGGGGGCCCCCCGCCGGCAGCGACGCCGGCGCCGGGCGAGAGGCCCCCTGCTTCCCGCGGGCGAAGTCTCCCGCTACTCGGAGGGCCTGCACACTCGGAAGGTGCAGGCCTTCGTCGCGGAGGGAACGCTCATTGAGCGTTTCCAGGGGGTTCAGTCCCTCGGGGCCCAGGTGACCCGAGTCGATGACATCTTCGTTTATCCCCTGCACTTGAGATTTTTCTAACTCTATATATTTTATAGGTGGCAGCTGTTACCTGGGGCCTTGAGCAGCGGGTCGCCCGGCTGCTTAAGGAGGCGGAGGGCCGGGCCGCGGCCTCCATAGGGCGGCGCGAGGAGGCCCTCCGGGAGCGCGACGAAGCCCTCGTGGAACTGAACCGGGTCCGGGCCCAGGTTCACATTTCTGAGGCCGTCAACGGCCGCCTCCGGGAGGAGGCCAAAGCGAGGGAGGAGGCGCTCCGGGAGCTCGAGGCCACGAGCGTCCGGGCTGTGGCGGACGCGGGCCGCTCCGTCCGCTCGGCCCTCGAGAGCCTTGGCGTGAGCCTAGGCTCCGGGAGCAAGGAGGTGCCGCCGGCGACCCTCGCGGAGGCTGTGCGTTTTCTCAACGCACAAGTCTCCGGCATCCCCGAGGCGGCCGACGCTCGGGCACGGGGCAGGGCGATCCCCGTCATCGCGGCCGCTGCGGGGCTCGTCGAGTTCTGGGGGGTCGGCGCCCGGGCGATCGGGGGCCGCATCCCCCGAAGCTTCCCGGACTCTTTCGAGCCTTCGCGCCGGGAGGTCGAGCAGCTTGCCGGTGGGTTCTACGACCGGATCATTCGGGCCTGGTTCCCGGCTCCGGCGCCTCCGGCGGGAGACATCCCAGCCGCGGCCTTGGAAGAAGCCCCCCGGGGGGAGGACGCCAACGAACAGGTATGAGCCTCCCCCTGGGTCTTAGCTAGGGCCCTTTTTTGTTTTCTTAGGATTTTGATCCCGGTAGCTTCTTAGAAGAAGCCCCGGACACTTGTACAAAAATATTTTGAATGCAATGAAGTTAGAATTTTTTTCTAAGTCTTTGAATTGAAAATTGTTACCAGGGTTCCCGGGAGGTTGCTCCTGAGCGAAGGTCCGGGAGGGGTTCCCCGGGGGACGCCCAAGCGGCTTTAATCTTGCTAAGCCTTATCTCCGGGAATCGCGGCGGGGACAGCGTCTGGGAGCCGATCCGGTTGAGGTGGCGTCCGGAGAGGCACTTGGACAACTTTGACAATCATCGCGCCGAATTGTCCCCTCCGCGGCCGAGGCTCCGGATGATACCTCCCCTCCGGATACTTCCACCGGCGTGGTACGAGTTTTGGCCCGAAGATGTACTCCAGGACGCTCGGCGCTGCGTACGGCCATTGTACCGGGACTTGACCCGGGAGCTAGCGAAGAGCCTCCGGGAGTATTAGGCATAGGAGCCTTAGGGCGTAGAGAATCCCCCGGGTTAGAACCCGGGTTGTATCGTTTCCGAAGCCCACCGGAGGGGGAAGATGTCCTCCGGGTTTGACAATCAATAAAGCTGTGTTGTTGCTTCTTCTTTCATTGTCTCTTTATTTTCTTCTTGGATAGTCCGGACGACTCATCTTAACAAGGATGAGCTAAGTTTGCTCGTGGGCGGTGCGGTCGACACCCGGGGGTTCCTTATCCCCCCCGCCCACAGTGGGCCGGAGAATAGCACCGCGTGCTGTGGGGGTAACAAGGCCCCCGGGATGGAAGTCACCTGTAGCATAGGAAATTTTCTAAGTTAGAAAATTTTAAAACGACGTTTTTAAGGAGAAGACCTTCCGGGAGGCAATCGTCCGGTCGCCGTGAGAACGGGGAGCTGGGAATAAGGCCTCATGTGGAAGAAACGTCCAAGAAATCCATGACTTCTCCAGGAGACAATCGTCCGGTCGCCGTGAAGACGGGGAGCCGGGAATAGGGTCTCCGGCGCAACCCCTGTAGGATCACGCCGTTGACCCTCTCAACAGCCCCATTGCTCCGGGGATGGGCCACTGAGGCGAAGTGGAGGACGAGCCCCAGGCCTTCGCAGAATTCCCAGAAATAAGCCGAGTCGAATTGGGTCCCGCTGTCCACGGTGATTTCCCGGGGGACGCCAAAACGACATACGATGTTTTTCCAGAAAAACCGCTGAACGGCCCGGGACGTGATGCTGGCCAAAGGCTCCGCCTCAACCCACTTTGTAAAATAGTCGACTGCGACTACCGCATACTTGTATCCCCCGGTCGCTGGGGGGAAGGGCCCTAAGAGGTCCATCCCCCAGCGCACAAAGGGCCAAGTGATGGGGATCGTCTGCAGCACTATAGGGGGGAGGTTCAAGCCCTTGGCCATCTTCTGGCATGCCTCACATGCGGAGACAAGGTCTCGCGCGTCGCGCATGACCGTGGGCCAGTAGAAGCCCTGCCGGAGGGCCTTGGCCGCGATGGCACGCAGGGCTAGGTGAGAACCACAGCTCCCCACATGGATGTCTTCGAGAAGTTGGAGTCCCTCCGGCCGGGGGAGGCAGCGCAGGAGGGCGGAAGCCCCC
The DNA here is from genome assembly GCA_019359835.1 of Pharus latifolius. Taxonomy (NCBI): domain Eukaryota; kingdom Viridiplantae; phylum Streptophyta; class Magnoliopsida; order Poales; family Poaceae; genus Pharus; species Pharus latifolius. Next base: position 39,096,856 of record CM033323.1, on the reverse strand, counting down.
CGCTTGTAGAGCCTCCCCTCCAGTAGGAGATATGCCCGGGCTTTGGCCCGGAGGCGTTTAGCCTCGGTCTCACTAGGAGGGTCCCCCTCCCCCTTGATGAAGGAGATGAGGGGGTCCATCCAAGACGGAGTCCGGATGATCTCGGCGACCTCCGGGACATGAGGCTCGTCGCCCGCATCCGGGGAGGCCACCGAGGGCTCCGTGATGATCTCCAGGAAAGCCCCCTTGGGGAGCGATTCCCGGGCGCTTGCCGCCCGGGCCAAGGCGTCGGCCCGGTCATTTTCCCTCCGTGGGATATGCCGGGCCTCGAGGCCGTCGAAATGCCTCTCCATCTTTCGCACTTCCTTGACTAGGAGGCGCCGGATCCCTAGGGAGCGCGCGAGGTGCATCCCGAGGAGCAAAGCCTCGTATTTGGCGACGTTGTTCGTTGCGGGGAACTCGAGTCGCGCGGCGTACTCGAGTTCCTTCCCCTCGGGGCTTTGGAGGACTACTCCCGCACCAGCCCCGGTGAGACACAGTGACCCATCGAACATGAGAGTCCAATGATCACTGCGTCTGGGCGGCACAGGGAGATCTTCGTCCCCGGACCCTAAGGCAGGAGTCCACTCTGCGACGAAGTCGGCGAGGACCTGCGACTTGATGGCGGAGCGGCCAGTAAGGGACAGGGAGAAGAGGGTGAGCTCGGCCCCCCACTTCCCGATCCGGCCGGTGGCTTCCTTGTTCCGCAGTACCTCCCCGAGGGGCAGGGACGACGGGACGGTCATGGGGTGCCCCAGGAAGTAATGCCGAAGCTTCCGGGACGCCATGAGGAGGGCGTAGCAGATTTTCTCCATCTCCGTGTACCGGGTTTTGGCCCCTTGGAGGGCCTCACTCACGTAGTACACGGGACGCTGCTGCCCCCCTTGCTCCTTCACCAAGACCGCACTGACGGCGACGGGGGTCGCGGCGAGGTAGAGGAGCAAGGGCTCTTCTATAGACGGACTCACGAGCATTGGAGGGCTCGTGAGGTACTTCTTGAGGTCGTTGAAGGCTTCCTGGGCCTCAGGGGTCCAGCGGAACCCCTCGAGCCCCCGGAGGATCTTGAAGAACTGGAGGCCCCGCTCCCCCGACCGGGAGACGAAGCGGCTTAACGCGGCTAGGCGGCCGGAGAGCCGCTAGACATCCTAGACGGAGCGCGGCGGGGGCATGTCTAGGAACGCCCGGATCTTCTCGGGGTTTGCCTCTATGCCCCGCTGGGACACGAGGAAACCTAGGAGCTTCCCCCCGCGCACCCTGAAGGCACACTTCTCCGGGTTGAGTTTGAGCCCGAAGGTACAGAGGTTGCGGAAGGTTTCAGCCAAGTCGTCGATGTGGGAGGCTGCGCGGGGACTCTTGACGACCGCGTCGTCTACGTAGACTTCGACGTTGCGACCGACTTGCTCTTTGAAAACCAACGTCATGAGGCGCTGGAAGGTCGCCCCCGCGTTCTTGAGCCCGATGGGCATATGGACGTAGCAGAAGGTTCCGAGGGGAGTAATAAAACTCATCTTTTCCTCGTCCCCTTCCGCCATCCGGACTTGATGGTAGCCCGAGTAGGCGTCTAGATAGCTCATGAGCTCGCACCCCGCAGTGGAGTCGACGAGCTGATCAATCCGCGGGAGAGGGACGTTGTCTTTGGGGCAGGCGCGGTTAAGGTCGGTGAAGTCCACGCACATCCGCCACCTGCCGATTGATTTGTTGACGAGGACGGGGTTCGCGAGCCACTCGGGGTGTAGGACCTCCCGAATGAACCCCGCCTCTCGGAGCTGGGTGATCTCCGCCTTGATTGCCTCTTGGCGCTCGAGGGAGAGTTTCCGCAGCTTCTGTTTCACCGGGGGGTGACCGGGGGCCACTGCAAGCTTGTGCTCAATGACCTCCCGGGCGACGCCCCGCACATCCGAAGGCTTCCACGTGAAAACATCGGAGTTTTCACGCAGAAAAGCCGCAAGTTGCGCTGCGTGCTCCTCGGGGAGCTCCGCCCCGATCCGGACGGTTTTGTCTTCGTTGCCCGGGGACAGCAGGACCTTCCGGAGGCCCCCTTCCGGACGCGGCTTGAGGAGGGGCCTCCCGGGCGATGGCGCAGCAGTGTCTAGTTCCGGGGGAGAAGCCTCCCCCCCGGGTGTCTTTATGAGGTTGACGCTTCCGATTGTGGCCGCAGCGCGCTCGTATAGAGCACGGGCATGTCTTGGTCTCCCCGGACGTTGATCACACCATGCGGCCCGGGGATCTTCATGCAGAGATAGTTTTGATGGGTGGCAGCCCCCAGCCGGTTGATTGTCGTCCTCCCCATAATCGCGTTGTCAGAGGAGGGGAGGTCCACTACATCGAAGCGGACCAGCTCGGTCCGGTAGTTCTCCGGGGTGCCGAAGGTCATTGGAAGATCTACTTTGCCCACGGGGTGGATCGCCTTCCCCGGGACAAAACCTTGCAGGGGCCCAGCAGCGGGCTGCAGGAGCTTCTCATCCACCTGCATTTCTTTGAAGGCCTTCAGGAATAGGACATCGGCGGAGCTCCCGCCGTCCACCAGGATACGGGCCAGATGGCAGTTGTAGATGGTCGCGGAGACAATGAGTGCGTCGTCGTGGGGGAAGCGAACCCCCCGCGCGTCTTCTGCCGTGAAGGTGAGGGGGACGTCCGACCACTTGGGTGGTGGGGACGCGTGTAGCACTCCCACAACCTTGACCTCGCGCGCGTACTCCTTAAGTTGGCGCTTAGAGTCCCGCCCGGAGGCAGATCCTCCCACGATGACGTTGATGTGCCGCTGCGAAGTTTGAAAGGGGAGAGCTTCTGAAGGCTCCCCCTCCTGCGTTTGCTGGCCACCCGCGGGAGCGGGAAGGGCCGGAACAGCTGGCCGAGGGGGCAAGGAGCCCGGAGTCCCCCCCTGCCCGCGTTGGTCGAGGAAGTCCGCGAAGTCCTGCAGCAGCTGGCTACAATCTCGGGTAGCATGGGTATTGCACCTGTGGAAGCTGCACCACGGTTCTTCCCGCCTTCTCCCCGCGGGGCCTTCCCGGCCGCGCGAAGGCTGTCCTCCCCCATGGCCCTTCGGCTTGGGGAAAGGGCGGTTGCCCCTCTGGGGGTCGCGTGAGCCGCCTCCGCCCTCGAGGACAAAGGTGTCCCGACGCCGTGGCTCGCTACGACCCCCCTGCCTGGGGCGTTTGGGGGGATCCCTGGCCCCCCAGTCGGCGGGGGCGGGAGCCCCCTGGGTCTTCTTCCAGATATCGTCTTCCTCCGCCCGAGCGTACTTTTCGAGCACGTTGAAGAGCTCGTCAGCGGAAGAGGGGCAGCTCCGGGAGAGCCTTCGGTGGAGCTCCCCCGGGAGGATGCCGCTTTTGCAGGCTTCGATGACCGTAGAGTGAGGAACGTGGGCCACTTTGCTCTTCACCTGAGCAAAGCGCTTGAAGAAGCTTCTGATGGTTTCCCCAGTCCTCTGCCGGACGGTGTACAGCTGCGAGGAGTCCAGGGGACGCACGTAGTTCCCCTGGAAGTTGGCACAGAACTCCCGCTTGAGCTGCGAGAAAGACTTGATGGAGCCGGCCTTCAGGTTGTAGAACCAGGAGCGGGCAATGCCAGAGAGGTAGAGGGGGAAGACGTTGCACTGTACTGTTTCGTCCCCCCCGGCCGTGGAGATGGCTGTGGAGTAGACCTGCACAAACTGGTAAGGGTCTGCCTCACCGTTATAATGTTCGATGTGCGGAGGGCGATAGGGCCGCGGCCACCGGATGCTGCGAAGTCTTCGGCACAAGGGCTGGTTAGCCGCCTGCACTTCCCGGGGAGAGCCCTGGTCGCTATATTCTTTCATGGGACCTTCATTGTCTGAGTCTGGAAGCGGTCCGAGAGGTCCGCCAGACTGGCGGTGGCGACGCTTTTCCTCCGGACCGGGACTGAGTTCCCGGACGTCCGGGCTCTCCGCCGGAGAGATTGGCTCTTCAGCTGGTCTCTTCCCCCAGCCAGTGCGAGAGCGTGGCTCCCCGCGCCCGCGGCCGGGGGGAAGTTCTTCCCCACGCTCTGGTGAACGCATTCGCTCGACCTCCCCCCGGGCGAAACAGACCTATCCCGCTCAGGGAGGAAGCTCATGCGCTGTAGCTGCCGGCCCGGAGGCTTCCGGAGCCGGTTGGGGGGAGCCCCCTGCGACGACCCCCGGGACCAGAAAGGGGGAAGCCCCTGTAACATCCGAAACCGGGGAGGGGGCGCCCGAGGCGACGCTTGGAACCGAAGTGGAGGGTGCCCCGGTGGCCGCGACCGGAACCGGGAAGGGGGCAGGCCCTGTAACACCCGGAACCGGCGAGGGGGGAGCCCCCGCGGCGACGTTCGGAACCGTGGAGCTCATGCGGGGGGAAGCTCGCTGCAGCACGGGAGCTGCTCTGTCGACCGCCCCCGGTGCGGTAAACGCGACGCGGGGGGCGGGACTGGCTCCCGGCATAGGGTAAACCCCCGGCATGAAGTGGGCTCCCGGCCTCGGGAATAGGCCAGCGACGGGGTACCCCCCTGATGCCACGAAGGGCCCTGGCATGAAGTAACCCCCCAGCACCGGGACGGGCCCGGGCGCCGGGAGGGGTCCGGACATATATCCCGCAGGGGGAGGGAACCCCCCGGCGGGATCATACGGGGCGGACAACCCCCCGGAGGCCGGAGGGGCCGCCGGGTAACCCATAAACGGGGGCATGTTCCCCGGATACGGGTGTGACGCAAATGTGGGGGCCGGAGGCCGCGCCAACACGCTAAGGAGTTCGTCCATAGAGTGCTGAGCGCGGAGTTGGCCTTCCACGAGAGCTTCGAGCAGGGCGTCCCGGGGAGCCGGGGGAGCCGTCGGGGGGAGACTGGTCCCGGCCGAGGTCCCCGCGGTCACCGGGAACGACCTGGAGGTGGAAGCACCTAAGTTAAGAGGAAAAGAGGGAGGCGGTACCTGGGCTAGGTCGCCTCCGGAAGGGACCGCCGGGACAGCAGTGTCCCGGGCGGACGGCGCCGGGTCTCCGAGACCCGGGTCACCGGGAAGGGTGCGAGCCCTTGTTCTTGGGGGAGCCATGGCGTCTTGTCACGAGTCCCCACGGTCGGCGCCAACTGTCGTGGTACTGCGAATACCCCGGCAGGTTTTGAGAATGATCCTAGCGAAGATTACGCGGCGCGGGTTGACCGGATGACCGGTCCTCCCCCTCCGAACAAGCACAAAAAATGACACACGGGTTTATACAGGTTTAGGTCCAGATGGGGGCCCTAGTCCTGTCGACGCGCTCCCGACCAGAGTCGGCTGGGGAGGCTCTCTCCGGGGAAGAGGCTTCCGGAGCACGTCTGTGAGTTTAGCTATTCCAATAAAAGAGAACCGATCCTTTACAACAGAGGGGTACAAGGGCTATTTATAGCCCCAAAAAGAAGCAAAAATCCTAAACTACCCCGGAAGCCACCGTCGGATTGAAGGGCAGGACCGTCCTTCTTCCGGTCAAATGCCTTGGATGCTTGACAGGTGGTCGCTAGTTCCCGAGGCGCTCCTCGCGTGACCTGCACGTGACAAACAGTTCGAGACTTTACCTTTAGGAGGGCGATGAGGCCCAGGACGGCGCCGGAGGCCAGGTCCCGGGGGCCAAAAGGCGGCGCCCGGGGAGGGGCCGGAGGCCACGCCCCCGGGCCAATGGCGGCGCCCGGGACGGTGCCGGAGGCCAGGTCCCGGGGGCCAAAAGGCGGCGCCCGGGGAGGGGCCGGAGGCCACTTGCCCGGGCCAATGGCGGCGCCCGGGACGGCGCCGGAGGCCAGGTCCCGGGGGCCAAATGGCGGCGCCCGGGGAGGGTCCGGAGACCACGTCCCTGGGCAAATGGCGGCGCCCGGGACGGCGCCGGAGGCCAGGTCCCGGGGGCCCTGGCCAAATGGCGGCGCCCGGGGAGGGGCCGGAGACCACGTCCCTGGGCAAATGGCGGCGCCCGGGGAGGGGCCGGAGACCACGTCCCTGGGCAAATGGCGGCACCCGGGGAGGGGCCGGAGACCACGTCCCGGGGGCCAAATGGCGGCGCCCGGGGACGCCACGGAGGCCACGTCCCCGGGCAAATGGCGGCGCCCGGGATGGCGCCGGAGGCCACGTCCCCGGGCAATCGTGACGCAACTTACCTGGGCTTAGTCCCGCGGAGATTTCCCTCGACATAACTTAAACTCAAGTGTGAGCAAAGCGATTGCAAGGTGCCGTACCTATATGGTTAGTAGATGGTGGAGCTTCAATAGGCTATTATATGTGTAGCAAAAATTCAAGATCAATAATGCAAGATTGAATATTAGTCCAAATTAATAGTCAATGTGCTGGAACTAGCCTAAAACTCAGACCTAGTTCAAGCAAGCAAGTAGCAACACAAAGGACTAGAACCAAAAGATGCATCACAGAAAATTATCCTCTTTTGCTACAGACATTTTTCTTCTCTGATTTTTTTTGTGCGGCTCTTTTTTTTTGTATTTGCCTTTTTCTTACTTCTTTTCTTTCTATAAACAGTGCGGCTTTTGTTGCATTTTGCCTTTTTCTTTTCGGCTGAACAACTACTACAGAAACATTGTTTAGCAATTTTGGGCTGCAATAACTCCAAATTAGAGGATCTGGTCAACACCAAAATTGTAGAGGATTGTTTTATCTTTCCAACAATTATAAGAACATCAAAAATGGTGTTGGAAATCAAAAGATATGGTTATTTTACGAAAGCTGTCTCAGATTGAGCAATTCGAATCCGAAATGGACTAGAGTTTGCCCAGATTTTAGAGTGATGAAAACGGCCGAATTTGAAGATTATTCCAACTAACGTTTTGTGGGATTTCTCACAATGATTCCAGAAAGTATAAATTTATCCTAATCCGAGTTTGGATCAAAGAATTATAATGAAAATACCGAAACAGATCTATAAGATTCAAACTCTACACCATCATCATTTACGGCCCAATATCTCATTGATGGAAGCCGAATCTGACTTTGACCTCAACAGAAAAGTTGTAGAGAATGATCTGAGGTTTCTAGAAAGTATAAGAATGTGAAAATCCGAGTTTGTATGAAGAAAATATGATGAAAACAACGAACTGGACAGCGGCAGATTAGAATTGGATGCGATGACGAGGAGATCGACGTGGAATTCGACTCCTCGACGAGATGCAAGACTAAAACTAGACCAAGACTAAAACTAAGAACTAGCACTCAACAATGATTGACGAAAATTCAAATATGCAAACTAACAAGAACGATGCAAGACTAATGACGATGGTTTGGACAACGGAAAATAAATCTTTTTGTAGGGCAATTTTCTGGACTCTAGGTATGAAATCAATCTACTAAACTCAGATAGATAAATTCTCACTAGTCAACCTGAAGCTCTGATACCAACTGATGAAGACACGTATGCCCGATCTTCTGGTGAGAGGGATAACTTTGATTTGATGGAGAGTGACCTTGGTGATCCGGCTACCAACCAAACAAGACTGGACACTCTGGCATTCGCTAAACCACACTCAAGAGTTGTTATCAACCGTGCCAAGACACGGCTAACATGATCACGAGGATTGATTCCTGCAAGCAACCGAAGAACAAGCAAGAACAAGATAAAAGCAATCTGAAATTGCAAATATGGATGAAGCACATGATAAATTTGATGTTGTGTAAATTGTAGTTGTTGGTCTAGCCAACACAAGAACACAAGGATGAAGTTTCACACATGGGAAAAACTAATCTAAACAAAACCTGAGGAAGAACGGGAAGGGCGATGGCCATATGTAACAGGGGTGGCGGCCAAGGAGGTGGACGTGAAACCTTAGGGGTACTGGCCCAAGGTGGAGGTGATGTGGCACCTGACAGGTTCTATCCATGGATTGTTTCATTGATTACGGATGATCCAGAAGGAATTTGTCTGTTGGACTAATCCCATTGGAAAGGTGTTGTCGTCGGCTTCTCCATGAAGTACTCATTTGCCCCAAACGGATTCCGTATGTGCCCTGGGCATCCGTTTGAAGTTGGATTGCTGCTAGATGGCCGACCTGGACTCGCGGACGAGTTGGGCTTGATCTTGGGTTGGGCTTGATGCGTCGTGGGTTGCTCCACCTTTGATGTAGCTCGCTGATCCTCCGGTGTGGGTGTAGTGATTGGCTCGGCACGTGGATTCATGCCGACTCACTGTTCTCCTTGATCTTCTCGTGGCGGCGAGGAAGTAGTGGATGTAGTGGAAGGAGTGGATGGAGCCTTGTTCATATCCGAACTAGTGATGTCCTCATCTCACTGCTCTTCTTTTTTGGCGGATGAGAGGAACGTAGTCCTCCTCATCCTCGCTCCCCTCACCCTGTATGATTAAGAAGTGACTCCTATTCGTACATGGTATAACAGGGAGAAGAGAAAACCTTACCGCAGCGGTTTTCATGATGGTTTTCTTTGCCTTTGATGAAACCCCTCCTATGGTCTTTAACTTGGATGCTCCAGGGGTTGGCTCCATCTTTCTAGCTTTAGAAGAGATAACTTTTGCTCTCTTCGATGCTGGCCTCCCAGAAGGTCCAGCATCATCCCCAGGACGTTTTGTCCTAATAACTTGCCCCTTCAGCAATTGCATCATTTCATGATTTGCGATTTGATGATCGATATCAACCGGTAGTTATGGACAAGTTTCTCAAAAGAAGGCTTACCTTATGATGTTCTTGCCTCAAATCGTCTCCGCTGTTGATTAAGCTCTGAGGATGGGGTGAGCCTAGAGCTCCTTCTGTCACCGCATTATACGACTTCAGAAGGATGTTTGTCCTCCTATCAATTCCTGATATGGACAAGACTGTTTCACGATTACAATTACTCAGCATGACATTGATCATCAATAATAATGCGCATTTTGTGAACAAGTAAAACTTACCATTATTATAGTCCAGGGTATTATCCACCATGGACTGCACCTCCCTGGTAGGGTGCTCCCTCTTCTTTAGAGGGATTATCCTATTCTTCACAAAGTCGTGAATCATATCTCGCGCGGTTAATCCCTGGTGGACTAAGTGAAGAATTACTTGCGCTTGTTTCTGCAAGTCAGCGCCTAACACTGGAGCAATGTCCATTTCACTGCTTTTCACCGGCCACCAGTTCTCGAACCACATGTTTCTCTTCGCTGGTGTGGAACAGTAGAACCATCTCTGGTTCCATCTGTGCACAGAATCACGCAGTGGGAAGGAGGGGTAATATTTTTTTCTCCCACAGGCGGAAATATACACACCCTGCTACACTAGGACTTTTTGACCATGCTGAGACATAAAATTGTCGAAATAGATCTACGCACGATAACACTCCCACAAAAGCCTCACACAAGTGCTGGAAGACAACCAGAATGAGGATAGCACTGAGGTGGAGATTTACTAGCCCTAAGTCAATATGCGTCAGAACATCTTGCAGAAATTTGCTTTCTGGCAAGCGGAATCCACATCGTAGAAAGTCTATGAAAATCACCAATTCACTCTCCTGGATGTTGGGGGTTTCTTCTCATTTCCCCGCGGGTCACCAGTTGATTAATAGCTGAGAGGGAAGAATTTCCTCTTCCTCCAATGTTGCTAAGCTCTCAGTATCGCAATGACTCGATCGACTCCAGGACGCCATCCCTATGAGAATCTTTGGAAAGATGAAGGTTTTTTGGTGGTAATGAGAGTGGAAGTGAACAACGAGGGTTTTTTCCGCTGAGTGGCTAATGCAAAAGAGGGTTTTTAAAGCTTCTCAAGCAATGTATCTTCCTTTTATCAGCCCCAGGCCACTACCTGCTACGTTCATTATTTTAATATTTCCTCATAACAGGTTTTCATGGATTGAACCCAAAACCATATCATTAACTCTGGTGGAATTTGAAACAAAATGCATCATTTTGGAAATTAAAAGGTCATTTTATTTCACATTCGGGGGCTACGGTACAAGTTATTTTATTGGGAATTTTTTGCGGTTTCAGAGTAATATTGTAATTTCAGTACTGGTTATGATCTCAAAGTAATTATGTGATCTCAGTACTATGCATCATCTCAGTACAATCTGTGGTCGCAATGTTATTCTGTGACCTCAGTGTTCTCTATGGTCTTAATGCTATTATGTGACCTCAGTACTGTCCTGGTTTGGTCATGGACAAAGTATTAATTCCCTGTTGATGTTATGGTCGCAGAGACACTTACCTGTAACCATTTTTTCACACAGCGATACTTATTCAAGAATTCCAACTAATGATTATAGATTATATATAATCATTAAAAGAATTCAAGATCTCCTTCTCCACCAGTGCACCCTCATCGCTGCCGCCCTCACAACCTTGCTGCCCAGATCAACTGAAACATGCGGCAAGGAGTGCGCGTGAAATGAAGGGAGGAGATGCCTTTTTCTCCATCGTGAGGGAGGCAATCCTGTGATTCGTGACTGGTTTGCTTGTTTCTGATCTTTCCCTGTTTGCTCTTTTGGTGTTCATTCTTGGAAGTTTTATTCTGTTTGGTTCTTGGAGTTTATTTGACCTCATGGATTTGGTTCACTCTTCTTTGGATTGGCTGAAGGGTCGTATTTTCTCGGATGACATGTGGGATTTGTATCATGCTCTTGTTACTAATCACCCTCGTTTTGCTCAGGATGACTTTTTTCTAGCGGCCTCTTTTGGTCGTCACAAATTTCTTCCTTCCGAGGACTCATTGGGTTTAATCCTTTCCACTCACTTTGGAGGTCATGCTAAGGATTTTAGATTTTTGGTTTTAATAGAGTTCAGCTTCAGATTCTCTGTTAGTAGTAAGCAGGTGGGTTTAACCATTTACAAGATTAATAAGATCATTCATAAGGACTTTGCTATCTTCTTTTCTCTCTGGAATAATGGCGGACCTCATTGGCAAAGAGATCTGAATAAGTGGTATATTGAGAAAGACAATGCTTGGCATTTAGTTAGTTCTAAGAGAAATAATCTGCCTTCCTGTTCCAGGAGAAACAATCATTTTATTCGTAAATCTGTGTTTGATCGTCTCCAATTTCCTGCAATTGGTTCCTTTCACAATATGAATAATCGATAGACTTCGGTGTTTGATCGTCTTAAGTTTCCCATTAAGCATTCCTTGAGGTTTAATTCTTCAAATTTGAATTCTGGGAAGGACTTCTTTTGTTTTAATTGCCTTGCTCCGGGGCATTTTAAAAAAGATTGTGTATCTTTGGTCCGGTGCTCGAGTTGCTTCAATTATGGCCACATTAAGAGCTCTTGTTTTAAGAGGATTTTAGGACTGAAGAGTAAAAGAGTGTTTATTCCCAAAGATAATTTGGTTAAGAAGGGATGCGCGTCTGTCTTTGCTTCGCCTTTCGCGCCCTTTGCTGTTGGGGGTTTTTCAGATCAGACTGTCAGCTTTAATCCCTCATTTGGAACTGAGCTTTCTTCTGTGGCCACGATGTCCTTGATCAAAGGAAAGAACGTCATTCATCACTTTGATAGCTTCTCTGAATACTTCGGTTTTTGCGCTAACCCCTCTGTCATACAAAGGGTCGCTCCTACTATCTTGGATTTTAACTCTTCTTCTTCCATCTTCATCTTGACCTCAATTATTTCCTCCGCTCTTGTGGCTTCCTCCATTCGCAAAATGGCTAGTTACTGGGTAAATCCTGCTCTATTCCTCTGTGAGGGTTTGGAAGAGATAGTTGTTCAAGGAAGACCTTTGCGTACTAGATGTGTCTCCACTAGAAGTGAAACAAATGAGAATTGGGCTATCATTGATGTGGCACTGGAGGCGGTGAATCCAATACATGTGGTCACAAACTATCTTCAGAATGCTCGAGGTATTCAAGCTCATGTTTCTCCCTCTGGTCTTGTTGATGCTTCAGTTCGTCTTCATTCTCCTTTGCAAAGAGACATTCTCATGAATGAAGGTCTTCATGTGGAAGCTAATTTTATGCTGTTTTTCAATTGTCATGACAACGGCTTCAATTTGAGGAGGGTTGGCTTTAATCAGGAGGTTTGGTTGCTTCTACTAAACTTCCCGCTGGACTTTTGGTCGATTTCTACCCTGAGTAAAGCTGTGTCCTCTTTCGGCCTTCTTCGGGAATGGGATACTGACTATCAAAGGATTGGTGACAGATCGCATGCTATGGTGAAATGCTTAGTTACTGCTCTCTCTGAGATTCCTCGCTACTTGGTGATCACTAAGCCCATTGAATCCCTGGGTCGTAGTTGGACGGTTCAAGTAGTTTTTTGCCTTTCTCGACCTACCAATGCTCTTGAAGGTGATGAAGATGATCCTGAGGACCCTCAGCCCCCTCAAGATGATGATAATAATATCAATGAAGATGCAGACTTAGAAGATCCTGCTGATCAAGAGGATGATCCTGAAGATATGGGGGTGGGGGTGATCCGGTTTGGGATGCTCTGATCCCCCAACGCCTTGAAGTATGGGACCCTTGGGATCAGATGGAGGACTCTTCGTCTTCATCTAATTTGTTCCAAGCCTCTGTGTTTTTTGCTGAAAAGGTGGAAGGTTCCTTCTTCAGGGTCTTCCATCAGATTTCTCAACTCTACTTTATGCCTGAGGACATCTTGGAATCTGCTTAATCCTTCTGTGACAAGGATCTCATCCCCTTAGGGGTTTCATTTGAAGGTTAAGAAGAATGTCTGTTCTTCCCATTTAGTCAAAGTTAAGGGTAGGACCCCTATGGCTGTTTCAGGTCTTCGTAGAAGTCCTAGGTTGGCGGAAAAGTTCAAAGGTTTCAAACCAGGAACCTCTGCTTTTGTTGCTCATGAGCTTCCTATTGATATGCTCCAAGCCATTAGCTCTTTCTGCGGGATTCCTTTGGAGTTGATCTCCAAGGAGAAGCTTCAAGCTCCGTTTATCCAAAATATAGATGATTAAGATGACTGTGTTTCATGACTTAGAAAGTCTTAAGTTGTTTTGTCAGATATTTTGCTGGTCACTCAAGATGGATTATAATGTTTTGTTATCTAAACTTTATTTGTTGGCCTTCTGTTACTTATTTAAACATGGCTTTGCCATGTGTTTCTGTTATCTGGAGGTTATCATGCTTTTTTAATGAATTCTTTTAAGAAATTTGGCATTCTGGTTTGGATTATTAGAGGTCTCAATGCCTCAAACAAAAAGATTATGGTGAGATCAAAAATAGCTGAGGACAATTGTTCAATCTTATGTCTTCAAGAGACTAAAATAGAAATGATTAACTCCTTTCTGATTAAAGCCATTTGTCCGAAAGATTGGAATGAATTTGATTTTATTCCCTCCAGGGGTAATTCTGGAGGTATTTTGACTGCTTGGAACTGTAATTTGTTTCAACGGATGGATGTTGTTCATAATGAGTTTTGTCTCACTGTTTTACTTAAGAACAAGCTTTCTGGAACTCATTGGTTGATTTCTAATGTTTATGGTCCTTGCTGTCCTCAAAAAAAGATTGATTTCATGAACTGGTTTTGTGATATCTCTGTTCCTTCACATATGTTCTGGTTAGTCATGGGAGATTTTAACCTCATGAGATATCCTTCTAACAAAATAAAGGAGTGTTCAATTCAGGGGAAGCTGATCAGTTCAATGAGGCTATCAATCATCTTCTTCTTGAGGAATTGCCATTTTTGGGATCCAAGTTTTCCTGGTCTAATATGCAAGCTCAACCGATTTTGGAAAGATTAGACTGGTTTTTTGCAAATGAAGGATGGCTTAAGGCTTTTCCTCACACTTTGGTTAAATCTTCTTCAAGGATTATTTCTGATCATTCGCCGGGTATCATCATTATTTCTTCTTCCCTTCCTATTTCGAAGATTTTTAGATTTGAAAACTTCTGGATTTATAAACTTGATTTTTTGAATTTGGTGGAAAACTCCTGGAACTCTAGTCCTTTTGATCCTAATTTTGCCAGAAGAATAAATAATAAGTTCAAGTTACTCAGAAGGGCTCTGAAACAATGGAATAAGAATTTCAAGATCTCTCAACTCCAAGTAGATTATTGTCAAAGTGTTCTTACTCTTCTTGATGGTATTGAAGAACAGAGAGATTTATTTAAGCCAGAATTTCATTTCAGAAGCATTCTAAAGATACATCTCGGCAATTTACTTAAGATCATGAATGATTATTGGAAGCAAAGAGGTCGTCTTAGATGGGCAAAGCTAGGAGATGAAAATTCCAAATTCTTTCATTCTGTTGCTTCAAGTAACTTCAGAAGGAACCATATTGTCTCTTTAAAAAATGACTGTAATGAGGATCTCTCCTCTCACTCTGACATTGCAAATCATTTGTGGATTTCTTACAAAAACAGATTTGGCTCTTCGGACTATTCTGGAATGTTGTTTAATCTCAGTGAGGTTCTTCCTTCTTTTGTTGAGGAACTCTCTGGTCTGGAATTGGCTTTTAGTTCACTGGAGATTGAGTCAGTGGTTCTCCGGTTACCAACTAATAAGAGTCCCAGTCCCGACGGTTTTAACGGCAACTTCTTTCAAGCATGCTGGCCAATCATAAGAAAGGATTTCTATGACATTGTTCATAGCTTCTTTGAAGGTAGTGTTGAACTTGATAGATTGAATGCTTCTTTTGTTACTCTTATTCCGAAGAAGTAGGGCTCTCAAAAAGTTTCTGATTTCAGGCCGATATCTTGGTTAGTTGTTCTTTGAAAATCATCACTAAGCTCCTTGCTAATCGTCTTCAATCGGTGATCTCGCTTATTATTCATCGCAATCAGTATAGCTTTATAAAATCTAGATCCATTCAAGATTGTGTTGCCTGGGCTTATGAATATATTCACCTTTGTAAGTACTCACAAAGGACTATGGTGTTGCTGAAATTGGATTTTGAAAAAGCTTTTGATTTTATTGAGCATAGAGCTATTTTGGAGGTTCTTAAGGCTAAGGGCTTTGGAAGCAATTGGCAAAAATGGATTCAAATGATTCTTAACTCTGGTTCCTCCAATTACTGAATGGCACTCCAGGAAAGCAGATCATTTGTAAAAGGGGAGTTCGACAAGGAGATCCTTTATCTCCTTTATTATTTGTGTTAGTTGCTTATCTTCTCCAATCTATCTTGAACCAAGCTAAGAGCATTGGTCTGATTAGTCTCCCTATCTTGGTGGTTGATAATGATGATTTCCCCATTATCCAGTATGATGATGACACCTTGATCATTGTTAAAGCGGATGCTAAAGAAAGTTTCCTTTTGAAAGCTGTCCTAAACACCTTTGCCAGTTCAACAGGTTTAAGAGTAAACTTTCTTAAATCCTTTTTGATCCCGATTAATTGCACTGATGATTTAGCCTTGAATCTTGCTGGTATTCTTGGATGCCCTGTTGGCTCTTTTCCTTTCACCTACCTCGGGCTACCTCTTGGCATTTCCAAACCAAAGGTAGAAAGTTTTGAGATGATAATTGAACGGATTGAAAAGAGATTAACGGGTTGGCAATTCCCTTTCCTTTCTTTTGGTGGAATGTTAACTCTTATCAATTCGGTACTATCCTCTCTTCCTATGTTCTTAATGTCGACTTTGAAGTGCCTTCCTCTGTCATTGATAGAATTGACAAGATAAGGGGGGCTTTCCTTTGGAAGAGGCAATCTAATTGTTTGGGTGGTCAATGTCTGGTGGATAGGAAGAAAGTCTGTAGACCAAAAACTAATGGAGGACTTGGAATCATTAATCTAAGACTCAGAATTTGGCGCTGCTCTTAAAGTTCTTGTTCAAATTTTTCAACAAAAAACCTATCCCCTGGGTTCAGCTTCTTTGGAAGTCCTATTATACTATTAATCTCCCTCATGATTCCCAGCTGGTTGGTCCTTTTGGTGGAAATATTTATTGCAATTATTAGTCATTTTTAAAGGACTTTCCATATGCACAATTGGGATGGGAAATACTTGTGATTTTTGGAAGGATCTTTGGAATTCAGAATTGTTTGCTCGCAAATGGGCTGAACTGTTCTATTTCTCAGCTAGAAGTTTCCAAGTTCAACAATTCAAAATTTTGGACTTGGGTAATAACTTTTTTCATTTTCCTCTTTCAGAAAGAGCATTCCTACAATATCAACAACTGCTTTCCTTGCAATCGGATCACCTGGGTGATTTTTCCACTAATGACTGTTGGCATATCATTTCTAATAACTCCTTATTTTTTCAAAGGAGTACTGTCTATAAAAGACTAATGGGGAATTGTCATATTCACCCTATTTTCAAAGGTTGTTGGAAAAATAGTTGTATGATTAAACTCAAAGCCTTCTTTTGGATATTACTCTCAGACCGGTTAAACACTAGAGAGAGGCTCGCTATCAAGAATTTTCAGATTTCTTCTTTGGATTGTGAACTCTGTGTTGGAGGGATCTTGGAAACTCAAACTCATTTGTTCTTTGATTGTTACTTTGCCAAGCAATGCTAGAGTTTAATCGGTCCGAATTGGTCATTAAACTCTACTTGGATAGATGAGATGTGGAATTCCAAATATGTCAATGCAATCATTGAAGACTTCTACATGGAGGTTATCATTGTTGCCTTATGGAATATCTGGAAATATCGTAACATGCAAATCTTTCAAGATGTTACTCCTTCTCTTGCGTATTGGAGAAAAGCCTTTATTCTGGACATGAAGCTTGTGGCAGAAAGATCTTTAATGATTGCATTGACAACATCTGAAACATCTTCATTGGAGGGCGCTCGGGACAAGCCACTGGAGGGCCATGTCCCCGGGCAAAAGGCGGCGCTCGGGACAAGCCACTGGAGGGCCGTGTCCCCGGGCAACGAGCCACCAGGGGGCCTTGTCTGTAACATCCCAGTTTTTGCTATCCTTTCTGCTTGCTAGTGAGCACATCTTCATTGGAATCCCAGATTTCTCATCCCTATTTTGATCTCTTATCTAAAAATCATGATCTTAGGTATGCCACCACCTTAACTTAAAACGTTGGCAGCTAAACTCCACCTTTCAAATCATTTTCGCTTTTCAGTCCAAAAGTATTTCAGATAGTCCTTTTCTGAATTGTCAAAAGCCCAAAGAGACTAAAATTCTTAGGCCACCTCCAAATTCTGATATGATCCAATGATTGTCTTCCCTACACTTTTCTGAACATTTTTCCCTTCTGGAAGAACTCAAAAATCTTAACCGAAACCATAGTTTCAGCCTCGCCAAATTTTCAAACCCTAATTACCCTATTTACCTTGTTTTCGATTTTTGTCAAAACCACCAGATCTTATCGCATTTTACCATTCTTCTTGCTAGATGAGTTCAAGTGATTTGGTGACAATCATCTACAAAATCAGATTTCAAATCAGCCCTCCAAATCCTAGAATTGCAAACAGATCCAAAATCCCGAACAAATCCTTACAGATCAGTCCAAATCTTCGCGGATTAGTCCCTGGCCCCTTTTTCGACCTCGACCAGGGCTGAGCCCGTGTGCGACCATGACCAGAGACCACCTCGACCACGACCACTGCCGTTCGCCGTGAACTGCCGCCTTAATCTTCACCGTCGGCCAGCTTTTGTCTTCACCAACGGTCGTGTCCTACGTGTCCGCACGTGGTGTTCGCGTCGCGCCAAAGCCCTCCACAGTGGCGATGACCGGTGACCGCCAGCAACGCCGTTCGCGCGCGCGTGCCTTGTGTTGTCAGAGCTTTTTTGCCACTTCGCCGCTATGCTGAATCTTACCACCCCGTCGTTCTGCCCAAGCCCGATATGATGCGATTTTCTCCTCTGGCAGAGCCACCGCCGCGTCCCAACGTTGTCTCGATCTTGCTCCGGTGCCAGTCGAGCATCTCTCGCTCGATTTTCTTCAACTTCCGAGGACCCAGCCGCTGGCTATATAAACCCCCCTCGCCCAGAGCTCTTCACACCACACCACACCACCAACCTCATAGCTTAGCTCTCGTGTTCATCATCTTCTTCCCCGACGAGCTACCTGAGGAGCTCTCGCCACTAGCTCAAGCCACTGCTTCCCCCTCCAATCCAAGTTCACCAGTAAGTCCCCCTCACCTTCCTCTCTGTGTCATAGTGCTTAATTGAACCCCGGCGAACCCTAGCGCCGGCGACCGCCGGATTTTCCCTTTTGCCCTGTTCCTCCAATGCTTAGTGATTTCAACCAAATTGACCTTCGTGCTAGTAGAACAAAGTGATCAGTGAGCTAAGTGGAGTAAGCCTGTAAGATCGAAACCTTCAATTTTGCCCAGAACGAAGAATCCCCAATTTGGGATTTCATGAGTTCACCGGAGCTCGCCGCCGAGCTTCTCGAGTAATCCTCTAGCCAAATTGACCTCCCCAATAGCTTTCTATTGTCCCCAGGATGCTTCACAACCGTGGAATCGAGCTCAAATGCTTTAAATCAAAAACGCCCAATTCCTGTGTCTTCGTCTTCGGCTTAGTTCACCGGAGTTTGCTTTCCGGCCGATCTAGCCTATGCCAGTTTGTCATTTAGCTAGGTCTCAGTCCCCTGAGCATTTCATTCCACTAGCCCGATCCCTGAATCTGCCCTGATCAAGAGGTCTGCTCTTGCCAAGTTCTTGTCCAGAACCGTGCCTGTGCCGTGTCGCCACCATAGGTCATCGCCGCCGTTCATCGCCGTTCAGCCATCTTTTGCCCAGAAAGCACCACCAATGTGTCCCTAGCATCCACGCCTACCTCCCAGACTGTAACAGCCCCAAAATTTCATTCTTAAACCCTCCCCTTCTCAGATTTTTCCTTCCGGTCTAATCTTCCGAAATTCTGATTAATTATCTTCTTATTCTAATTAGCGAAATTCTTTTACCTGTTCAACCCTAAATCACCCCGCAATATTTTATCATGCATACATTTTTAAATTCATGACATCATAATTTTATGCATTAGACGAATGTCTAATTGAAAATTGCATAAAGGTGTTGAATTAAATTAAAATAATACAAAGAAGTTTCTGGAAAAAAAAAGAAAAGAAAGAGTATTTATTTAGATACTTCAGTAGGAAGACACCGTTTTTTGATAAAACAGAAAAAGAAAAAAATCCACACGAAACAGAAAAGACGGTGAATCTGGTCGTCCTGCTGCTAGTTTGGCCGCGCGTCGCTGTTTGTCTTCCTCTGGCCGTCGTTTGCTTGTCTGAGCTTTGTCATTTAGGTGTGCATCTTAGCCCTCTCCATTTTTCTCTTCTGGAGCTTTTCGTTTTGACCACTGTAGCTCCCTCCATCGGCGTGTTACCTTCTTCCCGTCGCCGGCGTTGATCTCTTTCTTCAACCTCCAGCTGCCGTGATTTTCTTCCGATTCCGGCCGCCTCTTGCTGCCATTGCTGGCCCCCAGCATTTCCCCTTGTACCCTCCACCACCTCCCAAACTCCCCGGCCTTCTCTCCTCTCCGGCGAGCCCCACCGGAGCTCAAACCGTGGTTACCGTGCTGAAATTCTGCTGCTACAGTACTTATATTGCTACAGTGCTCAGCATTTGTGAGTGATTCTTTTAATTGTTCAATTCTCTAGAGATCTCCGATCGAAGATCCGTCTGTGCCATCAGATTTGTCTCAGTTCAAAACTTCCAGATCTGAAATTTTTCTTCAGATCTGAGTCCTGGATCTTGTTTTCCCTTTTCCATATCCGATTTTACCCTAAAATCTCGCTAAAAGTGGTTTTTCTCCATCCGACCTCCAAATCCAGATCTGTCTAAACCACCTCACCACAAATTCTTCCTGCCACATATTCTCCTTCAGCCACCTCTTCAGATTTCAATCCTAAAATCGTGTTCCGTCGTTTTCGCCTATTTTCAAAAAAGTTTCTTTTCGGTTTTACCCTAAAATACCGCTGTTTTCAAAAACTTTCATTTTCCAGTATTTTTCAGATCCGACTCCGAGACTGTTTTACCTGTACCTACTAGGATTTAGATTTGCAATTATTAGTCCCATACTTATGCATTTTGGTTGATCGGTGCTCTTTTCGTTTTTAGAACCCGCTCATCCGGAAGCTGAGGAGTAGCCGATCGAGGACGTCGCCGAAGATCTTATCGCGGGAAATCAAGGCAAGTCACCACCACCTTGATCATATTGAACCTATGTTTTCAAGTTAGCTAAGTATTTTGTTTCACAAATATTGTGCATATTAATTGAGCAGACTAAGTATGTTTGAATATGCTTGTTTAGTTATTATCCCAAATTGAAAGACCATTCTTGATTCTCAAGCCTGTATAATGTTCTTGATGCCCTAGGTTAATGTTAAGGCATAGTAGCAGTGACACAAATTATCTGTATGAGTAAGAAAATGGTTTTCCAAAGTCAAAGATGCTTTTAAAATCTCTATCCTTGGGAGAAGAGGTATGTCAGTCTGAATATTGAAATTATGAGGATGTTGGAAACATGATAACGTTGTTAACTGGTAAAATTGTTAACATGGAAATTGTTAACTGGTAAGATTGTTAACAAGCTAATGTTAAAACCTGTGCATAAAGTTGAATAGGAAAAACTCCTCTCTAGAATAGTTAAGGACTAACAACCTTGTGTTGAACATCTAGTAACATGTTATCGTACCTCCACAAGCCTGGTATGGGACGGGCACGACCAAGTATCCTTGCCGAACTATTGCCCTAGCTCTGCATAGAATAATAAAGATGCACCAAATTGTCACTGGTCAGGGAGGGAAGATCCCTCTTGGCCCACTTACACGGGCGGATATGGGTGAGCCCAACCGCATCGTCTGAGAGAAAGATCGTGCAACTGATGTGATTCCAGGGCACGAGTGTTGGATGGCGTGGTCCCCAACACAAAACCCTCGTCTGTCCGCTCACTAGTGGAGGAGAGGGTCTCCATCACGGTCGAATACTGGGTGAGGGGTAGGGTGAAGGTATGAGAGGGAAGATCCCTACAATGCTTCACAACTGTATTAGGAACCCCAACCGGAGGTGAGAGTTCCGGATCACTGATCGGTGGTGAACCTTTTACGGGGCAGAGCTAGTATAATGGCAAGGCAGGGTGAAAAGCGTGTTATTCTCAACTCAGTGGCGCGCTTAAAGCAGTGTGATCGAACCTGGCATAGGAGACTCATATGCTTAAAGTAGCGTGTTGGGCAAAAAGCCTATGCTCGTGGTCAACAGTGGTAGTTGAGAAGTCTTGTGGGTAAAGCGGTACCCCTCTGCAGAGTTTAAAATGTATTTAAATACTCCGTGCTTCCGGAATTGGAGTGTGTTATGGTCATTGGATTTATCCATGCTGCAAGGCACAAGTAGTTTTCATGAATCGTTTTATCAATTGCTTTAAACTCTTTACTCTTGAACTACATACGTATATAGTGTAAACTTTCAAAGAAGATTTTAAATGCTTTTTATGGTTACCAACTGCTAGGTTGTGAGATATTTTTGGAAAAGAACCTCGAATACTTCTCTTGAATTCCATGACATGTGATATACATAATTGCATTTGTTATGTGGTGATTTGCTGAGTACCCTGTACTCACCTGTGACTGAATTACTCCGTCAGAAGCTGAAGAGCCAAGCGACTTGGGTTCATACGAGTGTGAGCCTGAGCCTTTCGAAGATTTCTCCGAGTTTGACCCAGACTTCTAGGCGTCGCTTACCCCGGTCAAGCGACTGTGGGCGAAGATTAGTGTTCCGCTCCTTCCACGTTTTCCTAAAAACTGAAATGTTATTTTGGTACCCTGTTGTGCTATTATTGTAAGGCCTAGTGCCGTCAACTGTGGACCCTATAATATTTTGTGGATTATTTATGTATAATGCTGGTTGTTGTGATATTCATTTCTGGTTCGCAACTGACTCCTGGGAAGTTGCGACAGGGGAGTGCTGCTCCTTATCGTGGTGTTCGGTATGGGACGGGGTTCCCCACACAGACATAGTTGGTGATGAGTTTGAAGGCCAGAACCAGATTCACCCCTCTGCCCTAGTTTTTGACAGTGTCAGTGCCTTGTTTAACCCTTTCTATTTGAGCAATTGAAATGCCACTTTGTCCACTAAGCTCCTGGAGCCATGTTCAACAATATTCTCTACTGTCACATCTCCAGAAAACACACCTAGAGCCAACTTAGAGCTATGTCTAGCTGTAGACCGAATGTCAGCCTTTCGACATTCAAGTCCTTTTGAGCCCATCTCTTCAATCAACACCCAAGTGACCTTGTCCAAACCTTTCCCCTGCATGCATGATAAATTTACTTATTATTTTTTAGTGCAACTATTTCTGTATGCTTATATAGTGTGTATGTATTATTTTTTAGTGCAACTATTTATGTATGCTGTTTTCAAGTATATGCATACCTTATATTCAAATGAGAACTATATTCAAATAAAGTGATTAGATATGACCTAAATAATTGTAAAGCCCCTTTTGTGATTGAATATCCATGCACCCTTGTCATCATAGAATATCATGCTTAGGCTATACTATGCTCAAGTTTATATGTTAAATGTTAAATGGTCACATGTGAGAAAAGCATATTCAAAACCCCTTTTTGTGAAAGAAAAGGTGATTGGAATCAATAGTGAGGATGGTTTGATTGGTTGGTGCTGTGTGCACACTGGGAATGTGAAAGACTCTTCACTAAAGATTCATATGGACTAGAACCTTGTGTTGTACTTCCATGCGGCATGAAAAATGTACCAACCACTTGCCCGGTATGGGACGGGCGCAACATAGTAGCTCTCTCAGTATTAGCTTTTCCCTGCAATGGTTGTCGGTCCGGTTTCTCGAGAGAAAGTGGTGGGCCACTGAGGGCCATGAGTGATGTGAGATCAGAAAAATAATAAGAGGATAAGGTGTAAGAAGGAAGACACCCTACGCCTGGATTAAGTCGTGCGCGACTGTAATCAAAAGATGCTATGTGTCTTGCGAGACAATAGACCAAGGCTAGGAAGAATTGGCTGTGGGGAGTACCCACAACGGTAATGAGGACTGTAATGTCTATTTACCGGGCAGGGAATTATTAATGCTAGGATTGTAAACTTTTGTGTGATCTCGGCCTTGTCACATGCGTAAAAGTCGCATGGAGAGGTACTGACTTGAAAGCTGAGTGATCAGTGGATTAAGGTGGTACACCTTTGCAAAGTTATAAAAAGTATCGGATACTCGAAGCTCCCAGGTAATGGAGTCTACGCGCGGTGGATTCTATCCACGTCGATGCAGCACAAGTAGCTTTTGGAAAGTTTTTCACAAAATTTGAGTAATGTGGTGACTCACGGAAGACCGCCACACACAACATCTTCTGAAAATCTAGCTTAGGGTTTTAAAAGCCTCGCTTTTGAAAACAAAAACCTTTTCTTCAAAACTAAGGGTGAAAATATATTCTATGAGCCAAAGAGCCATTCTTTCAGAATTTCCCTCTCACCTATATATATCTGCATTCTTAATTCGGGACTTGTTGCGCACCATGTGGACAATATGCTCACCCTTGCTTTTGCAAAAAAAATTTAGAAGAAGGATTCATTGATCCCGAGTCCTATGGTCTTGAACCCAACATGGAATAAGAAGAAACTACTCCAGAAGATCCAGCTTGTTAGAGGGTCACTTACCAAGTGGAGTCCGATGTGAAGAAAGCCCATGCAACACCGCTGCAGTTGAAGATGAAGGCAGTTGAAGTCCTTTTGCTTATTGTTGTTGTTTTATTTTGTGCCGACCTTTGCGTCGAAGAAAACTCCTTAATTTTGTATCAACATTAAATTGCGTCATTTTGGTGCTATGTTACTGTAACGTTGGTCCTTGTGATCAGCACTTTTTTTAATTACTTGCATTTTTATATAATGCATCTTGTTGTTGTGAGCTGCAATGTACCATTTCTGAGTGCAACCCACCTGGGCGGTTGCCACCGGATTCCTCAAATGAGAATCCCACATTGTTCCTGGGCAAAAGGCGGCGCCCGGGACAAGCCACCGGGGGGCCTTGTCCCCGGGCAAATGTGAACAGCCTCTTATCAAGACTTAGTCTCATGGAGATTTCCCCAAACAATCGATGTTCCAAGTATTAGATAAGATCCGACCATCCTCCATTGCTAACTGAGCTGATCCTGATCGCAGCACCAAAACAACAGTGTAGGGGCCTTCCCATTTTGGGGAGAACTTGTTGCGACTAGATTGGTCTTGTATTTTACGTAAAACCAGATCACCCACGTGAAGACTACGTGGTCGCACCCTTTTGTTATGATACTTGCGCAAAGCTTGCAAGTATACCGCGGATCTGATCAAAGATCGATCACTCTTTTCTTCTAAGAGGATAAGATCTTGTAATCACTGTTCGCTCTGATCAACTTGTTCGAATTGATTGTCAGAACAGAACCAATACTAATTTTCATAGGTAACACGGCCTCAGCCCCATATACCAGATGGAAAGGCGTCTCACCGGTGGCTCGACTAGAGGTAGTCCGTCGTGCCCATAGAACGGTGTAGAGCACATCTGCCCAAGCCCTCAAGCGTGTCTTAAGGTGATCGAAAACATGTTTTTTGATGCCTTGCAATATTTGCCTGTTGGCACGTTCAACGGCACCATTGCTCTGCGGATGAGCTACAAAAGCAAAGCACACCTTGGTTCCGATCTGCTCGCAGTAATCCAGAAAAAGACCACTAGCGAACTGAGAAGCGTTATCAGTAATGAGACGATTTGGAACACCGAATCGAGCAACAATGTTCTTATGAAAGAACTTTTGTGCTGCAGCAGCGGTAATATTGCGTACCGGCTCGTCTTCAATCCACTTTGTAAACGTGTCAATGGCTACGAACAGGAACTTGTATCCATTGGTCGCTTGTGGCATAGGACCGACAATGTCCATCCCCTGACGGCGAAGGGCCATGCAAGGGGAATGGTTTGTAAGGCACCGGCAGGTTGATGAACCTGTCTCGCATGAAACTGACACTGAGGACACATTTTGACTATATTCTTGGCATCATCGAGTGCCGAAGGCCAATAGAATCCTTGTCGGAAAGTTTTTCCGACCAGTGTACGATATGATGAGTGCGCATCGCATACACCGTCATGAATTTCTCTCAAGAGGGATTTACCTTCTTCCTGAGATACACAGTGTAACACCCCTATTTTTCCCAACCCTAGCCTGCCTTGTCTATCTACATTTCAGGATGAGATCTTGGTTATGCCAGAGTGTTACCCTGAAAAGTTGGCAGCCAAACTCCTTCATTTAGGTCATTTTCACAGATCAGTCCAAAAGTTTCACAAATCAGTCCTTTTCAGATTTCTGAGAAGCCCAAAAAGGCTAAAAGTCACAGATCATCTCCAAATTCTAATTTGATTCAATGAACATCTCCCGTTCACTTTTCTGAACATTTTTCCCTTCTGGAGGAATTCCCAAATCTCGCTCGAAACCCTAGTTTCAACCTTATCAAAATTTCAAAGTTCAATTACCCTAATTACCCTAATTCATTTTAATTCAAAACAGGTTTAAATCTCCAAGTTTTATCATTTCTTGTTGCTAAACAATTTCTTGAGTTTAGTAGATCAAATTGTTGAAATCAGATTCCTTTTTACCTAAGCCAAATGCCAGATTTACAGATCAGCCCCTGGAACCAAGTTTCAAAATTGCAAATCAACCTAGATATTCTTTTTCAGTCCCTGTTCGATCAGCCCTTGGTCGTTGCCTTCGACCAGAGGCCCTGTGCCATTCGACCGGAGCCGCGCCGTGCCTTCTCGCCGCGTTTGCTCACCGCCGACCATCGCCCCTTGTCGCTTGTGCTAGTGATCAACTTAGCCACCCCACGCGCACGTGCCAGCAACCAGAGCCCCGTTGAAACCAGCGGAGAAACGCCCACACTCCAACACCATTTTCGCGCGCGCACGCCCGTGGCCGTGGCACTTGCATGTAGTTACGTGTCATCGCCGGAGCTGCGCTGTTGCCTCCGCATCTGCGCCGTCCCAAGCGTAGTCCCAATGCACCCGACAAAGCTAGCAAAGCTGCTACACCGCCTGCGCACCATCACATCGCCGTTCACCGCTGTCGCGCTTGCACCAGGCCGGTCTCGTCCCCGGCGCAAATTCCCTCGCTGTTTTCCCTCGTTGGCTTCGTCGCTGTGCCTATTTAAACCCTTCAGCACTGTGAAGAAACCACAACTCCAGGACTTAGCCAAATTTCTAGTTTCTCGACATTTCTTCTTCTTCCCCGGCGAGCCGATTTTGAGGCCACCGTCGCCAGAGCAAACTGTAGCCCCTCTCTCCAATCTAAGCTCACCAGTAAGCTCCCCACACCCATCTTCCCGTGTCCAAGCAACCAATTGCATTCAGGTGA
Organism: Pharus latifolius; assembly: GCA_019359835.1. Classification (NCBI taxonomy): domain Eukaryota; kingdom Viridiplantae; phylum Streptophyta; class Magnoliopsida; order Poales; family Poaceae; genus Pharus; species Pharus latifolius. The sequence goes on along the minus strand of CM033323.1, from coordinate 39,070,737 downwards.
TCTCCATCGCCGGTGATCGCCGGAAAACCAAAGATCCCTGTTTCTGAAATTAAACCCACTCCAGTCCTTTTCACCACCCCTTTCTGTAGAATGAAATGATCCTTAGCCACTTCTTAGCAAGCCTATTCAGCCAGTTTTCAAATTGGTGCAGCACCACGTGATTTCCCAATTTTCACGCACCACCGTGGACGTCACACGTCGCCGGCGTGCCTCGCTACAGCTCTCCCCAAACTGAAGCCACCTACACCTTCCCTGTAACCCCTAGATGGTGTAGTCCAAAGCTTTTAACCTGCATTGTTATGTAGCCCCAGTTCGTCGTTCACCGTCTTCTCCAAGTCCGACGACAACGCCGACGAGCTCGCTCACTCAACCTCTGTTCAATTCCTTTCTCCTGAACGATCAGCACCACCCCAGGAGTATTTCCCCTCAATCAATTTCAAGTTCAACCCACTCCAGCTCTCTGTCACAGTGGCTCGTCCATGTCTCAGGCGGCCGAAGGTTTCGACTTCGCTGTTTGTCGCCGATAAGCCACCCCAGCCAAATTCCTTTCACTAGCAACCTTGTTTTGATCCCGCCTACCTCACTGACATGTTTGGGGAAGCAATGCATGCGTGATTCGTCCAGACGCATGTGCCCCAGCTCACTGCTGTACAGTGGCATTCGATTTCCTGTGTTCTGAGCCTTGTTGTGATTTTCTGTTAATTCTAGGGCCTTTTTGAAAAATCCACTTTGTCATTTAGGTCCCTCACAGCATTTGGCACACAATGCCACCTCTTGCACCAGTTTTGATCATCCAAAAGCCCCAAATCATTCTTCTGTCCTTTTCAGACATCGTCTGTTCGCGAACCGAATGCCAAGCCTTTGACTTTCGTCGCATTCGAGCTTGTCAAGTGAACCTAACCCTAATATCCTTTCCTTCGCTGTTCTGTCTCTGACCAAATCCTCTCGTTTGCATACATGTTTATATTTTACATATATTTTGTATAAAGCCTATTTTCTTGATGCTTATTTCTTGTATGTGTTGTGTGTGCTTTCGTGCGAATGCAGAGCAAGGAGCGGAAGATTTGGAAGGAACATTCGAAGACCCAGCAGATTTCTTAGACCCAGCTTGGCAAGGCAAGTCGCCACCCTTGATCATGTCTCACCTGGTATTTTGATATAAAGTAGATTAACTATTTTTAAGATATATGCATGCTGAGTATTTGATAAAAACTATGTTTAGAAACATGTGAATAGATATGACCCAAGTCTCATGTGGAAACCCCTTTTGAGATTGAATCATCATGCAACCTTTTCACCCTAGGATGCTATGCTTAAACTCTACTCTTATTTAAATGTACATGTTGAGTGTGAAATGGCTAATATGTGAGAAATGAATTTGAAACACCTTTTATGAAAGAAAATGTGAAATTAGAATTGATAGTGAGGATGGTTTGATTGGTTGGCTGCTGTGTGCGCATTGGGTATGTGAATGTCTCCTCACTAGTAATTCATAAGGACAAGAACCTTGTGTTGTGCCTCTATACGGCATGAAAAATGTACCAACCACTTGCCTGGTATGGGACAGGTACAACTTAGTAGCTTTCTTGGTATTAGCAGTTCCCTACATGGTTTTTCGGTCCGGTTTCTCGCGTGGAAACTGGTGGGACGCAGTTCGTCCATGAGTGGTGTGAGATCAGAAAAATTATGAGAGGAAAAAGGTGGAAAGAAGGAAGTTGCCCTACGCCTGATTAAGTTGTGCGCAGCTGTAATCATAAGGTCATATGTCTTGCGAGGACACAGACCAAGGCTAGGAAGTAAGGCAGTGGGGGGGACCCACAACGGTACTTGAGACTTAATTGTCTATTTACCGGGCGGGAATACTGTTAATACTAGAGTGCAAAAGCGTTGTGTGATCTCGGCCTTGTCACATGCGTAAAAGTCGCATGGAGTTGACCCGACTTGAAAGTCGAGTGAAGAAGTGGATTTAAAAAGAGGTACACCTTTGCAAAGCGTAAGAAAAGTATCAGATACTCTGTACTCCCAGGTCATGGAGTATGTTCGCGGTGGATTTATCCATGTGGTTCAACACAAGTAAGATTTGGGAAAAGTTTTCATAATATGGTTAATTCAAAATGGTGGATCATGGAGGACCGCCATCCACAATGTTTTCTTAAACTCTATTATAAGATTTCCAAAATCCCGCTGTTGAAAATAAAACCCTTATTTAAGAAATCAAAGAATTGAAATCTACACTATTTATGATTATAAGACTTAACCCCTTTTCTTGATCACTCCTCATCTATATAATTGCATTTCTAAGTAAAAGGCTTGCTGAGCATTGTGTCAAAGCATGCTCACCCTTGTCTTTACAAACAATTCAGAAGAGGGATTCGCCGATCCCGATTCGTTTGGTTATGAGGATGAAGCAAAAGATGGGAACACCCCAGATGATTCAGAGTTCTAGAAGGGTCTCACGCTGAGTTGAGTCCGATGTGGAGAAAGCCCTACCAGAACCGTTGCCGCCAGAAGTGAAGATCTTCGTTGTTGCTGTCTGCTTTGTTTTGTGTGTTCGGTATCTCAATACCGACTCTTGTATGGATAAAATTTTTATTTTCATAGCAACTCTAAGTAGCGTCATTCTGGGCACTATGTTAATGTAATATTGGTCCCTGTGCCCTCGTACCTGTTTAGTTATGTTTTGTACAATTACTGCTTTCTGCTTGTTGTGAGCTTGTGATGAACCTATCTATGTGCAATCCACCTGGGTAGTTGACACGGGATTCCTTAAATGAGGGTCCCACACACAGCGCATAAATACTCCTTGAGTACCTTTTCTATACAATACTCCTTCTATAAGCTTGTACAAACGCGCTTTTTGAATCAACCGATCGCTTTCGGTTTCATCCTCGGGCAAGGTCCTATGTTCGAGATAGACCCTCAACGGATGAGACCAATCTCGTTCTTGTCCGAGGTTGGTAACGCAGACTGTTACGGGATCATCCTCGACCGAAGTCATAATTTAAGGATGTTCCTCATCAATATCACTAGCACTAGTATACTCACCGTCGTCTTTTGCAATGAGGGCTCGCTGATTTGGACAGTCCTTCATGATATGGCCCCATCCCTTGCAATGGTAGCACTGTGTGTCACGAGTCCTGCCCGTGGAAGTTACCGATGAAGCCCTCTTCGCCGATGCTTGCATCGTCGCTGATTGGCTTGTTGCGGTAGCACGTGATGGTGGTGTAGAATCAGTGGGACGTGCACGGAAAGTAGACGAAGTAGAACGACCAGCAGAGGGTGCGGGTGGTGCCCTGGGGGTAGGTGTGGACCATGCTGAAGTAGATCCTCCAAAAATACCTTCCTGTGATCGAGCTTGTCGTCCCTGTACTTCCCGTTCAGCTTTGCAAGTAAGATGAAACAAACGAGTGATATTATGATAATCCTTATACTCTAATATGTCTCCAATTTTGCGGTTTAAATCCCCAAAAAATCTAGACATTTTTGCATCCTCTTCTTCTTGCACTTTACAATGCAACATACCGATTTATAACTCCTGATAATACTCTTCTATAGACTTATTACCTTGGTTCAAGTGCTACAAGTTATTCAGTAAATCTCTAGCATAATGTGAGGGTACAAATCTAGCTCGCATTAATTCTTTCAAAGCATTCAAGTGGTAGGGACATTATCCATTTTTTAATTTCATGCCACCAATATGATGCAAAATTAGTAAATTCACTAGTGGCAAGTCTAATTCTATGTTCTTCCGGAACTTCAAAACATGAGAATTTTTCATCCGCAGTTAAGTCCCATTCTAAATATACATCCGGATTGTAACGACCCGCAAAAGATGGCATGGTAAATTTAACTTTAGAAAATGCGTCACTAACATTATCAAGATGTCGATTAACATTACCATTGTTACCTCTCATACCATGATGCTTGCGGTGAAGACGATGGCGTAGCTGTGCCTCCCGTTCAGTAGAACGATCATCCGGAATGCCGACACTCCCTTCACCTTCATCATTCTCTATGTCATCGGCGAGGGATGCTTCTTCATCTCCATGGGTAGCAAGGTTTCCCACCCTTCGATGGGCCGCAGGTGGATTTGGCTGCCTCTCCAAGTGCTCCATTCTTGAGACGAGGCTGGTGACGCTCCGCTCGATTGACTCCATCCTATGCTCATTGTCTTGAGCAAGCTTAGTGAGGTTTATGTCGATGCCTCTCAATGCGCTTTGATGATCCTCCACGTACTTCATGAGCTCAATTCTTACAACACAATCATCTCCATCCGGAACTCCAGTCTCCGATCCTGTCATTGTTAGTAGAAGACAAGAGACAACACAATGTATATATTCTTCCTATCAACTACTAGGTGGTGGACAAGGAGTAAACTTCACTCTCACTCAAGCTTCTTATCAAGCTCTTGCAAGTTTCTTACCAACTGTGACAGGTGAGGCAATCCGGTAGGCTGGTTCATGACAACTTGTGACAGTGGTGGAGCACACGATTGCAAAGTAAATCTGTAACTGAGTTGGAAGAAAGTCGAGCTCGGAAGGCTATGTATGAGTAGCGAGGATTAAACAATCAATTAATCTCAGAATTGCATAGAATTGAATTTTTGTTCGTATCTAGCACTGAGCCTAAGTTGCTGATCAACCAAGGGTGGGTGATAGTCTAAGGCAAGTGTATAGCAGTGGATACAAGTGGTAGACATGAGATAGCTCAATGATATGCAATTTGGAACCTGAAAGCACAAAGAGCAGATCTTATTTGCAAATTGTTGATTTTTGTCCATGTGAAACTAAGTCGGTATTTTTACTGTATCTTTTTTGTCAGGTGTTTTTTTTCCAATGATTTTTTTTTCTATTTCCTGACGACTTTTTCTACAAATTTTTATTTGGACCGACTTTCTAAAAACTAACAAAAAAATTAGCACAAAAATCACAAGTGTGCACTATTGTAGATTTCTGAACAGAAACTAGGTCAAACTCCCGACCACATAACTTTTAGTGCCTTGATGGATCGACATCAAAATTTACAAGAACATAGGAAATTGAATTATGAATATACTGGTTTTTGTTTCACTCAAAAAAGATCAAGGAATCAAAAGTTATCGCACTTTTGGTGGCGGCTGTAGAAAAGGGATTTTTCTGGCGGAGGTTGTTCCTAAGAACGTGTCCGGTAAAGGTTCGAACACTTCTGGGTTATCTTGGTCGCGCATTGTCACACCCCCGCCTTGGGGACAACAACTACTCCCGTGGGGACCCAGCTTCCTGTAGCTGATCCCATACATGCATACCATTGAGTTCCCAGGATAAGTCAAGCACAGGAGTATAATTACATTACAGCAAAGTAACTTACAAAATATTTAAGCAGTGTGGCCTGTTGGCCTTAATACAACATATAGAGATTACAATGCCTTCGCGGCATACATGGTCTAGCAAAATAACAACTACACAGCGGAAATTAGGTGAACCCCCACAGCAAGAAGTTGACGGTAGAACAACACACATCAGTGTTCTGGTGGAACTGGCTCTCCTCCTGCGGGATCCAAGAAGTTCTCCACGCCTTCATCTTGATCATGGAATGCTCCGTCTATTTGATTGTAGGTTGCAAGGGTGAGTACTTACATACTCAGCAAGTCATAGGTAAAAGTATATATATATATATAGTGGTGATATGAACCTATGCTAATAAAGAAGTGTGGATGGTTGTAAAATAGTCTTTTGCTTTATATCTCATCTCATGGCAGTATTTTTCATAGCATAGCATCACTATTCATGTTCCACTCTTTATAGTACTACTGCGACACATCGACACACGACACCCACGGTAGTACCCCTTATCATGACAACACATATCATTTGGGTAATCTTGACTTATCAAATTTTATTTATAAAACATACTTGTGCCACACCCCGTGGATTTAATCCACCGCAGCAGACTCCTATAAACTCGGGAGCTCAAAGTATTCGAATATATTTTTAACTCTACAGAGGGGTACCAAATTACCCGCAAGATATTCCACTTTCATGCACATCCAATGAAGATGATTAGACCCTTTCTCACTGCATAATGTGAGTGGCAAGGTGGAGATAATAAGAACTTTTCTTATGTTTCACTCACAATTCACCCCTGACCCTGTGGTCGGACAAACCACAGTTGTGGTGAGCTATACCCCCACCTCGACTGCATCTCCCCATTACTAGGTCAGCGTGCACCATCACATTCAGTGATATGTGTAGGAGCTGCACTCCGTGCCAAACGTGCACCACTTTCCATCTCAAGAAGGGGTTCCATGTGCATCCGCATACTTACTTGTTCAGGCCTGTCCCATACCAGACTTACGGTTAGTACGTTTTTCATGCCACTAGACGCGCAACACAAGGTTCTAGTCCTTATATGCCAGTGACCAGACCATCCACAACCATGCACATCCAGTGCTGACACATCCAGTGCCACCACCATTCCATACCAAACTCTGGTCACGGCTAGGGGTTTTATTTCATGAATATACATAAATACACATATATTAATTCATGGCTCATTACTTGATCATTTCACATTTCACAGGCATCCAGCCTAGTACTGCCATTTCATATCTCAATCATCCTTTCACATGCAATACTACTCATATTCAAGGTTATATTATAGCAACTCTTAAAATATAGGTTCAAGATGTTCAAGAATAGGACTTGCCTTCCGCGTCATAAAAGTCAGCAGTTGGTGTCGGGTCAACAGCGAAGTCCTCGAACTCAGCTTCTGGATCTGCTCGGCGACAACAAACACACAATGATTACTATCTATATATTAAAATGTTTTATGATCTAGATGCAGATATGCTTTAAAAAGAATAACTGAACTATGCTGAAGTTGACTGAGATTGCAAGTTGAACTGAGTCGAGATCCTAGGGTTTCAAACAATCTGGGCTAAGATTGTGTACTGGATGTTACTAGAGCTTCAAGATATCAAAATTGACATAAGGTTCACGGCTGGTTTGATCAAAAACAACGAATGCCAACAGATCGATATTCGGTTCAAGGCCTGACATGGCTTCAGAAGGCTCTTCTCAAGATATGGCAGTTGAAGGAAATGTAGAACATGGTTCTACAAACTTGGTAGACAAAGTCGATTTCAATTTGCACACCTAGAAATGATTAAAGTGAACTGATGCCACTGGCTAACATAGATTGACAAAGGCTGACAATGCCCAAGAATGGCATTGACATGATTTAAAAGATTTCCACTGGACAAAAGAAATTTGGATGAAGGCATTAAGTGCATAATTGAACAAGGTATTCAATTGACAACAAGGTTTTCACAGAAAAGTCTAGAAGTTCAAGGATTTTGCAAAAAGACCCTGTGCACTGTCAAAAATTCGGGCTTAAGCATTTGATTGATTTTACTCAAGCATTGTTTCGCCAACTATGTCTAGGAGATAGGCGAAGACAACAGGAATCCAATGGTGGTGGTTTTGATCACTGGGATGGCCGGACGGCCGTGAGCAGCGGCGAACAAACACGGTGGCGACACGGCATAGTATAACTACTTGACAAATTTGTAGCATAGCTGTAACTTGAGATTTAGGGAAGAACCAGAGGTTGATACAGTGGAGAGATTTACTCAGGAGGCTAAGGTGAATCTACTGGACAAGGCAGTGGCGACGGTGATGGCTGGTGGCGACCGGACGGCACACGGGCGATGATATCAGAAACGACTCACGGTGATAGAGAACTACACGTGATAAATCTTGAAATTGATTTAGGGCTTACGCTCGTGGAGTGATGCTGATGGTGCTAGAGCAAGGAATTTAGTTGCGGTTGAGGTTTGGAGCTCGTCGGCGTTGACACCTGAGATGAAAACGACGGCAAACAAGGCGAAGATGATCTAGGGCAATGCAGATCAAATGGGCTCAGCTACACCATCTACAAGATACAAGAAATGATTTGGTGCAGTTAGTTTGGTCAGAGGTGATGTGGAGCTCACCGGCGACATGAGGCATTCACGGCAGCGCGCGAAGAAACGAAGAACTCATGACACAGCTTCAATTCAAATTCTGGTTGAACAGGCTTGCTAAGAATAATCTGGTGATCATAAAACTCCACTAACAGAAGGGCTAATTCAGGCTAAATCGAGCTACATTGCCGGAACAGGGCGAATGCAAAATCCGGCAATCACCAGCGTTAGGGTCTACCAGAGTTCAATTAAATGCTACAGAACGATGAGGTGAACGAGAGGTACCCACTGGTCGAGGCAATTTGAAGATTGGTGCAGTGGATCAAGCTGGCACTGTGGTCCTCCTCGGCGGCTCACCGGAGAAGAAGAAGAAACGAGGAATTTTGAGACTTAACTGATTTTCTGGTGAAGTGAGAATTGCACAGGATGGTGGGGTGTTTAAATAGGCTAGGGACGGAGTTGGCAAGGAGGGAACAGCAATGAAGTTTGAGCTGGAAAGAGAAATTGGCCGGGCGCAAAAGAAACAATAGCGACGAAGCACTGGCAAAGCAACAGCGGCAACGATGGGATGGCGAGTAGGCGGCTCTGCAACTGCGCTAGGTCGGGACTTTCGAACTTGGTGCTGGGCGATGGAGGCGACAAGGCTGGCACCGCGTGGCAACGTGGTGCGAGGTTCCTGACAAAGTGCTACTGCGGTCGCTGCTGGTCGTGCGCGCGTGGTTGCTGGTCGCTGGTGCCACTACTACAAAATGCAGTCCACTAACCCCTATCGTCTAACGGTTATATGCAATTTAGGAGAAAACCGTTAGTGTACAAGGACCGTAGTAGAGAAGAGATTTTGTAGTAACGGTTATGGTCTGGGAAACCATTAGTGAATAGCACGTAACTTTTACTATCGGTTATTAGTATACGAACCGATAGAAGAGAGGAAAGTTCACTAACGGTTGTGTTTTTGAACCGATAGTAAAATTACGTCATTTTTACTATCGGTTATTAGTATATGAACCGATAGAAGAGATAAAATTTTACTATCGGTTAGTTTATTCAACCGATAGTAAAAGGACATCATATATACTAATGGTTATGATAGTGGGGACCTTTAGAAGAGAGGAAAGTTCACTAACGGTTGTGTGTTTGAACCGATAGTAAAATTACGTTATTTTTAGTATCGGTTATTAGTGTACGAACTGATAGAAGAGATAAAATTTTACTATCGGTTTGTTTATTCAACCGATAGTAAAAGGACATCATATATACTAATGGTTATGACAGTGGGAACCTTTAGAAGAGAGGAAAGTTCACTAACGGTTGTGTTTTTGAACCGAGAGTAAAATTACGTCATTTTTACTATCGGTTATTAGTGTACGAACTGATAGAAGAGATAAAATTTTACTATCAGTTTGTTTATTCAACCGATAGTAAAAAGACGTCATATATACTAATGGTTATGACAGTGGGGACCTTTAGAAGAGAGGAAAGTTCACTAACGATTGTGTTTTTGAACCGATAGTAAAATAGTACAAGACCCCTATAATGGGTTAAATGCGCGGGAGTTTTCCCTCGAGTCCAACCAAACACATTTCCAAATAAGTCTCTACTCATGCGCGGAAAACCCTAGCCTCCTCGACGTCCCATTTTTTGCTCCTGCACCACCATTGCCGCTCGCATTTGGGTTCTCCACCGCCGTCGGCCACTGCATCGCACCATCGTAGGCCACTCCACAAACTGTAAGTGTTCTTGACCAACCTGATTAGAATTATTCTTGCCGCTCATGTCAGTTTCTTAAATTGATACTGAACTCGATTAGAACCAGGCAGTCTTTAGGAAAGAGTAATTGAAATGAAATCAGTTTCCTAACTTCATACAAGCATGCAGAGTGCCATGTTGAAAGACCAAAACGAGTTGCCTCAGTTGAAGCAGCTGCGACAAATTTGGGCTCAATATGTGATAGATGAAGTGGCTATCAACGATCGATCGTAAATGACTTGTGTAATATACATTGAATGTGTTAATTGGTGTATGTGTGTACTTGTATTGGTGTATTTGTGAATAAACTAAATATGTGAATAATTAGATTCAATCTGTCCAATGCATGTGTATATCTTTGTATTAGTGTATTTGTGAATAAATTCAATCTCTGAATAATTAGATTCAATCTATCCAATGTGTGTCTTTCTGTATTGTTGTATATGTTAATGATCCTTTGTAATACTATCGGTTCATATCCTACAACCGATAGAAGAAAGTTTCCAGTACTAACCGTGTCGAGTAACTAACCGATAAGAAAACTATACAGTACTATCGGTTTCCAGTGTAGAACCATTACAAGAAATCTAACATCACTATCAGTTGAGTTCACTGAGCCGATAGAAGAAATTATCATTCACGATTAGTGAACATTGGAATGTATATATTTTACTATCGGTTTGCAACCGATAGAGTTGTGCTACGTTTCTTCTATCGTGCCAATCACTAGTGGTAAGAGAACCGATAGTAGAGGCGATTTTAAACCGATAGTGAAGAGCAATTCTGTAGTAGTGTGCTGCCACGGCGACGGCTTTGGCCCGGACACGTGCGTACATGCAAGCACAAACGAGCATGGGCACAGGAGAAGGTGAAGCTTGGCCGGCGGCGAGAATCACGGCGAGAAGGCCTGGCGCTGGTCGCTGGTCGAAGCTGCTATTGGGAGCTCTGGTCGAAACAGGGATTGGACCTGAATGCAATTTCTGAACTTTTGGCTTTGGACTGATCTGCAAAATTTGGGATTTAGGTGATTAGGGCTGATTTGAACTTCACAAATCTGGCAAACTTTATTCAGCAGATGATTTGGCAAAGATGGAAAATAAGATTTGGAACATTTGAATAGTTTTCAAATAAAACAAAAACAGAGTAATTTAGAGTATTTGAAATCTGGATTTTGTTAAAATTGAAATTCTGGGATTTAGGATAGGATTTTGAAATCCTCACAGAAGAAGATTTTGTATTGACTAGCATTTGGGAGGTGTACCCTAAAACAGATTTGAATTTTGAGTTGATTTGTGACTTTTAGCCTTTTCTGGCTTCTGAAAAATCAGAAAAAGACTAATTTGCGATACAATTTGGACTGATTTGTAAAAAGGTCTAGATGATAGAATTTGATAGCTAACTTTTTGGATTAAGGTATTGGCATACCCTTGATCATAATTCAAGAATCATCTGGTTTGGATTAAGTCAAAATATGATTAAATCAAAGTTCAGAGTATTTAGGGTAATTAGGATATTGAATTAATTTCTGTTTTAAAAAAATAGAAGGATTGACAAATCTGGGAGTTAGAGATGGAATTGAATCTGGCTTCTAAAGGCTTTTATACTCAGGGTAAATGAAAGGTCATATCTGGAAAGTCAGATCTTGATTTGGGTTCATAGGGAAGATTTTGAGATTTTAAGGCATAGGATAGAATAAGAGTAGGCTGATTTTTGCTGATCTTGTAGAGACATATGCATGCATGACTTTTTTTAAAAAAATTTCACCCCAAGCCCAGGGTGTTACACGCATAGCCAGCGACCTTCTAATTGCGCATAGCTTGTGACCTCATGACCACACAAGTACTACGATCATAGACTGACTCTGTGCCCACGACCTTCTGGAGTACAGGAAGCTGTCCGTCCGCTACCATGGTGGTTGCTAGGGCACAAAATCACATATCATATCCGATTTGTGTTAAACATGATATATTTAAACAAATGACTAGCTCAAGTGATAATCCTCGTCAGCTAGCCCCAAAATTTGAAGAGATAAATGGATTATTACTTCAAATTTAATCTTCATTAGATAAAGAACCCGACGCTTCGACTACTTCAGGAGCACTATACACCGTGTGTCGGTTTTCTTCCCGAGAAAAATTTCTGGGTTTATCTTGACAAGTAATCATGAAGTTCTTGACTTCAAAAAACTGCAAATGCATTTAAGAGCTCAAGGCATCGGCGAATGCAAACCGTCGCCTCCAGGCTCTATAAATAGAGGAGCTTTTCAGTTCTAAGACTCACAAGTTTCCTTGACTAAGTCTTTTAGGATCTTTTCCCAACTCCTTACTTCACATTTCCTCTTCTACTCTCATCTTAATGGTGAACCGAGACTCCAAGAAGATTGTTGAGAGCGATGAGGAAGAAATGAAGATAAAAGATACAATTGAACAGGCTCTTCAGAAGGTAATTCTCTCCTGGAACATCTTGTATACTTCTTTCTATTGTTTGGGAACTTCCAAGGCAGTGCGTTTTTGGAACTTATAGGTGTTCGAGGAAACAACTTCTTCGAAGAAATGATCAAGACATGACGCTGAATCCTCTGGTGGAGCTCCATCCAAAAGGATGTTGATGGATGCAAATGCTGGGGATGCATCATTGCTCTCTCTTTATTTGCATCCTCTAGTTCCCGCTTCAACACCTTCTTTGGATCAATCTTCTGGGGAAAGTCTCACTGATTGTGCCAGGCGACCAAGTTCCCTTCCATGCTCAGCTTTTTCCTCTGCTTCCCAGGTAATCATCTTTATCCTCTCTATTTGTTACAGGTTTTAGGAATAACCCATGTATGTACAGGAGGAGAAAACTCTTAGCGAACAGCTTGTTGAGACTTAGGCTCTTCTGAGGGAGAAATCTGACTTGATCAGAACCCTCAAAGAAGAAAAAGAGGTGCTAGAGGAGCGCCTTAATAAAATCTTCCTGATCACTCTGTGCCTAGAGAGGGATCATGCCCGAGAGCAGTGAGACCTCTCTAATGCAGCTAGGGACACCTGCCTCTTCACAATAAGAGACGACGTCGATAGGCTGAGGAACGTCACCAGTTCTCTTGGTGGCCAGTGTCGATCCCACTGATGCCAACTTGTCCCTTGGAGAACTTTATAAATTACTTTCGGATCAAGTCAACGCTTTGGTTGCCTGCGTCCCTTTCTTATGTAAACACTGCAAGAAATAAAGCCTTCTTTCTTTGCATCTTGACTCCTTAATGATCATGTATATTCTATAATCATCAATTGGAGTTCTTTACATTCTCTGTGTGAAAAATGGATACAAGGAAAATACCTCTGCGACCAAAATATACACAGGTAATAAGTCCTCCGTCCGAGATCAACTCTGGACAATACTTAGGCCTCAGAACAGCATTGAGGCCATAAAGAGTACTACGGTCACAGAATAGCCTTAAGACCATAAATAGCACTGAGGTCACAGAATAGCATTGAGACCATAACTATGCTGAAATTATGAGATTACCCTAGAACCATAGGGTGTTAAATCCACAAAAAATTCTCATATATAATCTGTACCATAGCCCCCGAATGTGAAGTACAATGATATTTTAAGTTGAAACAGATGCATTTTGTTTTAGATTCTAACCGGGTGAATGATATGACCTCGGGTTCCATTTTGAGATGATAAATTATTAAAATAATGAACCTAGCGAGTAGTGGCCTCGGGCATATAAAAGGAAGAGGTACCATGCTTGAGAAGCTTCAGAAAAACCCTCTTTTTTGGCCTTAGCCATTTCCCCCGCAAAAAACCCTCTTCGTGCACCTTGCTCTCATCGCCACCAAAGCCGTCACCTTTCCATTGATCTTAATGGCAATGGCGTCCTAGAGCTGATCAAGCTATCACTATACCAAGAGCTTGATGGTGCTAGAGAAAGAGGAAATTCTTCCACCGCGGCTGCTGATCAACTGGCGGCCGGAGGAGAAGAATGAAGAAGTCCCAGTCGTTCACGAGAATGAACTGGTGATCTTTGAAGAGTTCCAGTGATGTGGATTTCGTCTGCTAGAAAGCAAGTTCCTTTTTGAGATCCTGGCACACTATGGGTTAGAACTAGTAAACCTTCATCCCAACGCCATTTTGATCCTGGCTATCTTCCAACATCTGTGCGAAGCTTTTGTCGGAGTGCTACTGAGTGTAGATCTCTTTTGTCATGGTATAAATGATACCACAGATAGGTTTTTCGGACGTGTGCAACACGCGTACAAAGGCGCGAGCTGACCGAGCGACCGGTCACCTCCCGCCGGGCAACTCAGAGATTGACACGTTGATTTTTACACAGGTTTGGGTGCCGTGGGCGCCCTAGTCTTGTCGTCACCCTCTGGATGTGAGTCCGCTGGGGAGGTGCTCTCTCTGGGAGAGAGGTCTCCAAGGGAGCCTGTTGTTTGTGTGTGTTAAAAATGAATTGGAATCTGTTACAAATGGGATCGAGGGGCGTTGACGCCATTTCACCGGACGAAGGGCTTGGATGCTTGACAAATGTCCTTGCTAGTTCCCAGGGCGCTCCTCATGTCACCCGCACGTGACCTTGCACGAGAGATCCCCGTGGCTTTTCTCGGGAGGCCTCCGTGATATTTCATAGGATGCATCCAGGGTTTGCCACATGAGGTGTCCGGGGCTCGGAGAGATGCCCATGGTCCTCTACGGCAGCCCTCAGTGGCTTTTCTCGGGAGCCCTCCGGGACTTTCCACGGGAGGCGTCCAGGACTCTCCACAGTAGCCCTACGGGACTTTCCATGGGAGGCGTCCGGGACTCCCTCGGTAGCCCTCTAGGACTTTCCATGGGAGGTGCACGTGGTCTTCTACGGGAGCCCTCTGTGGCTTTTCCCGTGAGGCGTTCGGGTTTTGCCACATGAGCCCTTCGGGGCTTTCCACGTGAGCCTTCTGGGACTTTCCATGGGAGGCGTCCGGGACTTTCCCCGGTAGCCCTGCGGGACTTTCTACGGGAGGCGTCCGGGACTCTCCCCGGGAGGAGTCCAGGCCAAGTCCAGGGAAACATCTAGGATTTGCCCCAACAGCAGCCCCCCAGACAACCAGAGGGTATGCGTAGGACTTGGCCCCAGACGACGCTTCACCTTCTGGGGCACGCCCCAGGCTGCACGTGACGCTTTGACTCCAAGGCCATTTTCCAGCGTGAACCCTCAGTTCACGCGCGCGTGCGCCACGCAGCACCTCGATCCTCATGCAACCCTTTGATTTCTGCGTGACAATTTGAATCAACGGCCCAAATGGGCTGGGGGACACATGGCGCCCATTTGAGGCCCCCTCGGTCACTTATAAATAGGAGGAGGGGGCCCCAGACTGAGACACAACTCCTAGCCTCAAATCCTCGCTCTCTCGGTAGCACACTTTTGCTCTCCAGGTAGTTCGATTTCCCGGTAACTTTATACCTTTTTCGTCTTCTTCAGACACTTCCACTTCCCGTGATGGCACCAAAAAGCCGAACCAAGGCGTCAGAGCTGCCCCTGGAGGATGTCACCTCCGACTTCCTCGGGGATACCGAGTTCTCCCCCCGATTCCTCGAGATTTTCCTCGACCAAATGTTCTTTGCCACCGTGGACATCTGGATCCCCGGGCCGGAGGAGCTGGTGCCAAGCCCCCGAGAGGGAGAGGTGGTGGCCTTCGAGGCATTTGTGGACGCCGGGCTCCGGCTCCCGGTGCATCTGCTGCTCCGGGAGTTTCTCCAGGAGTATGGCCTCTCGCTCAACCACCTCACCCCGAACACCCTCATCTGGATGGGGTTGTTCGTGTGGCTGTGCGACACAGCCACCGGGGAGAAGCCCAACCTCTGACTTCTTCGGCATTTCTACAAGCCCTTGGCGAGGGGCCCGTTGGTGACAAAGGGCGGTCCCAAGTCCGCCTCAGGCTCGGTCCTGATTCAACTTATGCTGGGCCGGACAGATGAGTACCCGGTCCAGGCCTTCCGGGACAATTGGGGGGACTGTCTCTGGAGGTGGTTCTACCTTCGGGTGAGCGACCTGGAGTTGACCTATTCGCCAGAGCCATCGTCCTACTACCGATCGACCGGCTCGGTGGCTCTCGAGTGGACCGAGCAGGAGATGGACCTCCTCACCCGGATGGTGGAGGTCCAGCTTCGAAGGTCCACGTGGGACCTCACAAAGGAACTGGCGCTCCTCTAGGTGGCATCCTTCAGCCTGCGCCGGGGAACAGGATTGAGCGCGCCTCGCCGCCTGCCCCGGACGTCGGTGGACTAGCGTAAGTGCCCGAACTTGAGCCCCCAGAGAGGAAGTAGCTCCCGGGAGGTGGTGACCAAAAATTTTTCTAACTCCATTTTCTTCTTTGCAATCCGGCCCTACAACAGCTCCCAGGAGGTGGCGGTCAACCTCCTCGGAAGGTATTATGCGGACGAGCACGAATGAGTCGTGCGCATCATCGGGGAGGGCCCTCCCCACAACCTCGTGGTGGAGGCCTTTGGCCTGCAACTCCCCCCCCGGGTGCCCCTCCCCACCCCCAGCTCGCACCAGAGGGGGGAAGAGACAGCCGAGGGGCCTCCGAAGCGTGCTCGCGTGCAGAAGAGCCCCGCGAAGGCCTGGGCGAAGCCCCTGGGCCCCCCGGTGAGGACTCCTGTAAAGATGCCGGTGAGGGCACCGGCCGCAGTCCCGATGGCGCTACCGGTGACCCTGATGGCTGCGTCCCCAGACGCGGGTCCCTCCGGGCCATCTGGGTGTGTAGCGGCCAGGGAGAGCCAGGAGTCGAACTGGGAGATGTATGCTCCCACTCCTTCTCTAACACCGGTGGCCTCGGAGGCTCGCCCGCCACTGCCGCACGAAGGGGTCTCCGTCACGGCCCCGGAGGTCCCCCCCCCCCAACGGCGTTGGCGCCTGCCCTGCCCGAGAGGGGCAAGGGACTCTTCATCCACCCCGAAGTCCCGGCACCACCGATGGACATGTCGTCCGACTCCTCCGACGGTGGGACATCGGACGATGATGCTGCAGCGGGCAGAGAGGTGTCCCGGTGGAGCCAGGCACTCGGGGAGCTGGCGGTGACCCGGGTGCGCTTGGCGGCCGTCGAGGTCACCGCCTCCCGGCTTCGGAAGGAGCTGCATGCAGGGCGGGTGGCACTCCGGGAGGCGGAGGCCTCGGGCGCTCTCGCGGTCATCTCTGAGGGGGAAGATGATCCGCTCTGCCCTGGAGGAGCTCGGCCTCGAGCTCGTATTAGAGGGCAGCCCCGACCCGGCCACGTATTTTCACAATACGTTGGTCTCCCTGATCCCTGTGGCGGCGGACGTCTGGACCTGGGGCCTCGTCGTTCCCGCGATGGCCCTTCCGGCTGCTCTCGT
The DNA here is from genome assembly GCA_019359835.1 of Pharus latifolius. Classification (NCBI taxonomy): domain Eukaryota; kingdom Viridiplantae; phylum Streptophyta; class Magnoliopsida; order Poales; family Poaceae; genus Pharus; species Pharus latifolius. The sequence goes on along the minus strand of CM033323.1, from coordinate 39,053,717 downwards.
GGAGCACCACGGGGAGGGCGCCCGGGTCATCAGGGAGCTGCTTCCCGGGGACTTCCCCGGTCACTTCGAGGCCCGGCGAGGAGAGCTCGAGAAGCTGGCCGGGACCCTCTTCGATCGGGTCTCCGGGGCCCTGGAGCCGGGGAGAGCGCAACCGGCGGGGGTGGCAACGATGGCCAAGGTTCCCTCGGGGGGGGACAACGACGGGCAAGAATGAGCTCCCCCACCCCCCGGTCTTTAGATAGATTTTGCTTTTTCTAGGATTTTTGCTCCCAGTAGCTTCTTAGAAGAAGCCCCGGAAAATTGTAAACCTTCGATTGATTAATGAAATGAAAAGTCTTTTTGCTAAATCTTGTCCGGTTGCAAGTAGGCATTCCGTGAACTAACTCCCGAGAGGGAGTTCCCGAGCCCTGGGTGGCGTAGCCCGGGGAGTGCCCAAGCGGCCTCTACCCTGCTGAGCCTAGCCACCGGGGGACACGCTAGATGCCAAGCCCCCGAGCTTTTCAAGGGCTCGTCGGGGGGGTGCTCTCCGAGAGCCGGTCCGGCTGTGGTGGCTCCCGGAGTGGCACTTAGACAATTTTGATAATTGTCGCGCCGAGCTGTCTCCTCCGAAGCAAGGGTCCCAGAGGGTCCCGCCACTTTGGATATGCCCCACGACTAGCTACAAAAATTGGCCCGAGGAACTTCACCTTAGGTCCTTCCGGAGAGTTCAGAGCTATACAAGGATCTTTCCCGGGAGCTCAGGGAAGGCCTCTGAGAATATTAGGCGTAGTTGCTCACCTGAGGGGGTTGTCCTCCGGGGTAATTTCCAGTGGGAGCTTAACTCCCCGGGTTGTATCTTGTAAGTGCCCGGGCATTGTTGTCCTGGTGACACCTTAACCCACCGTGGGGGGGGGGGTTGTCCCCCGGTTTAATGTTCAATCAATAAAGCTGTTTGAATTTGCTTGTTCCTTGGATTTGCTTGAGTGCCTTCTCTTGAAAAATTTTTCTTCTGTCCGGGTCCGGGTTATCCCCTGCCTCTCCCCCCCCCCCCACAGTCGGGTGTAGTTTAGCGCTGCGCGCTGTGGGTAAGGAACAAATGGCCCAGACATCGATACATGCCGGGGGGTCACATAGCCCCCAGTAGAAAGATTCTTAGACCTAACCGTGGATTTTCCAGGTCAAGAAATTCCATGGCCTGGTAGAAATTTTCCCCCGGTCACCAAAACGGGAGCCGGTCGAGAAATTTGACGCGGTCGTGAATTTTCCCGGTCAAAAAATTCTGAAGGCTCGGTAAGAAATTCCCACAATCACCGTGAGAACGGGGAGCCAATCGAGAATTTCCTGGTCAAAAAATCCCGAAGATCCGATAAGAAATTCCCACGATCGCTGTGAGAATAGGGAACCGATCGAGAATTTCCCGGTCGAAAAATTCCGAAGACCCGGTGAGAAATTCCCTCGGTCGCCGTGAGAACGGGGAGCTGGTCGAGAATTTCCCAATCAGAAAACCCCAAAGACCCAGTAAGAAATTCCCCCGGTCACCGTGAGATCAACGAGTCGGTCGATCAACTTTGTGGGACCCTCATTTGAGGAATCCCGTGGCAACCACCCAGGTGGATTGTGCACAGATAGGTTCATCACAAGCTCACAACAAGCGGAAAGCAGTAATTGCATTAAACATAAATAAACAGGTACGAGGTCACAGGGACCAATATTACATTAACATAGCGCCCAAAATGACGCTACTTAGAGTTGCTATGAAAATAACAAGTTTATCCATACAAGAGTCGGTATCGAGATACCGAACACAGAAAACAAAGCAGACAGCAACAATGAAGATCTTCAGTGGCGGCAACGGTTTTGGTAGGGCTTTCTCCACATTGGACTCAACTCGGCGCAAGACCCTCCTAGAACTCTGAATCATCTGGGGCGTTCCCATCTTTTGCTTCGTCCTCATAACCAAACGAATCGGGATCAGCGAATCCCTCTTCTGAATTGTTTGTAAAGGCAAGGGTGAGCATGCTTTGACACAATGCTCAGCAAGTATTTTACTTAGAAATGCAATTATATAGATGAGGAGTGATCAAGAAAAGGGGTTAAGTCTTATAATCATAAATAGTATAGATTTCAATTCTTTGATCTCTCAAATAAGGGTTTTATTTTCAACAGCGGGGTTTTGGAAATCTTATGATAGACTTTAAGAAAATATTGTGGATGGTGATCCTCCATGGTCCACCATTTTGAATAACCATATTATGAAAGCTTTTCTCAAATATTACTTGTGTTGAACCACATGGATAAATCCACCGCGAACATACTCCATGACCTGGGAGTACAGAGTATCTGATACTTTTCTTACGCTTTGCAAAGGTATACCTCTTTTTAAATCCACTTCTTCACTCGACTTTCAAGTCGATCCAACTCTATGCGACTTATACGCATGTGACAAGGCCGAGATCACACAACGCTTTTGCAGTCTAGTATTAACAGTATCCCCACCTGGTAAATAGACAATTAAGTCTCAAGTACTGTTGTGGGTCCTCCCCACTGCCTTACTTCCTAGCCTTGGTCTGTGTCCTCGCAAGACATATGACCTTCTTGATTACAGCCACGCACAACTTAGTCAGGCGTAGGGCCACTTCCTTCTTTCCACCTTTTCCTCTCATAATTTTTCTGATCTCACATCACTCACGGATGAACTGCGCCCAACCAGTTTCCACGCGAGAAACCGGACCGACAAACCATGCAGGGAACTGCAAATACCAAAAAGCTACCAAGTTGTGCCTGTCCCATACCAGGCAAGTGGTTGGTACGTTTTTCATGCCGCAAAGAGGCACAAGACAAGGTTCTTGTCCTTATGAATTAATAGTGAGCAGACATTCACATACCCAATGCGCACACAGCAGCCAACCAATCAAACCATCCTCACTATCAATTCTAATTCACATTTTCTTTCACAAAAAGGGTTTCAAATTCATTTCTCACATATTAGCCATTTCACACTCAACTTGTATATTTAAATAAGAGTAGAGTTTAAGCATAGCATCCTAGGGTGACAAGGTTGCATGATGATTCAATCTCAAAAGGGGGTTTCCACATGAGACTTGGGTCATATCTATTCACATGTTTCTAAACATAGTTTTTATCAAATACTCAGCATGCATATATCTTTAAAACAGTTAATCTACTTTATATCAAAATACTAGGTGAGACATGATCAAGGGTGGCGACTTGCCTTGCCAAGCTGGGTCTAAGAAATCTGCTGGGTCTTCGAATGTTCCTTCCAAATCTTCTGCTCCTTGCTCTGCATTCGCACGAAAGCACACACAACACATACAAGATATAAGCATCCAGAAAATAGGCTTTATACAAAAATATGTGTAAAATATAAACATGTATGCAACGAGGGGATTTGGTCAGAGGCAGAACAGCGGAGAAAAGGATATTAGGGTTAGGTTCACTGGACAAGACTCGAACGCGATGAAAGTGAAAGGCTTGGCTTTTGGTTCGCGAACAGACGATGTCTGAAAATGACACAAGAATGATTTGGGGCTTCTGGATGATCAAAATTGTGCAAGAGGTGGCATTGTGTGCCAAATGCTGTGAGGGACCTAAATGACAAAGTGGACTTTTCAGAAAGGCCCTAGAATTAACAGAAAATCACAGCAAGGCTCAGGGCACAGGAAATCGAATGCCACTGTACAGCAGTGAGCTGGGGCACATGCGTCTAGATGAACCACGCATGCGTTGCTTCACCAAACATGTCAGGGGAGGTAGGCGGGATCAAAACAAGGTTGCTGGTGAAAGGAATTTGGCTGAGGTGGCTTATCGGCGACGAACGGCGAAGTTGAAACCTTCGGCCGCCTGAGACATGGGCGAGCCACAGTGACAGAGAACTGGGGTGGGTTGAACTCAAAATTGATTGAGGGGAAATACTCCTGGGGTGGTGCTGATCGTTCTAGAGAAAGGAATTGAACAGAGATTAAGTGTGTGAGCTCGTCGGCGTTGTCACCGGACTTGGAGAAGACGGTGAATGACGAACTGGCTCTACACAGAAATGCAGGTTAAAATCTCTGGACTACACCATCTAGGGATTATAGGGAAGGTGTAGGTGGCTTCAATTTGGGGAGAGCTGCAGCGAGGCACGCCGGCGATGTGCGACGTCCACGGTGGCGCGCGAAAATTGGGAAATCACGCGGTGCTGCACCAATTTCAAAACTGGCTGAGTAGGCTTGCTAAGAAATGGCTGAGGATCAATTCATTCAACAGAAATGGGTCATGAAAAGGTTTGGAGTGGATTTAATTTCAGAAATAGGGACTTTAGGTTTTTCGGTGATCACCGGTGATGGAGATCACCTGAATGCCATTGATTGCTTGGACACGGGAAGATGGGTGTGGGGAGCTTGCTGGTGAGCTTAGATTGGAGAGAGCGGCTACGGTGGCCTCAAAATCGGCTCATCGGGGAAGAAGAAGAAACGGCGAGAAAACTGAAATTTGGCTAAGTCCTGGAGTTGTGGTTTCTTCACAGTGCTGGAGGGTTTAAATAGGCACAGGGACGGATCCAATGAGGGAAAACAGTGAGGGAATTTGCGTCGGGGATGAGACCGGCCGGGCGCAGGCGCAACAGCGGCGAACGGCGATGTGATGGCGCGCAGGCGGCGTAGCAGCTTTGCTAGCTTTGTCGGGTGCATTGGGACTTTGCTTGGGACGGCGCAGATGCGGAGGCAACAGTGCAGCTTCGGCGATGACACGTAACAGCATGCAAATGCCACGGCCACGGGCGTGCGCGTGCGAAAACGGTGCTGGAGCGCTTGCGTTTGTCCGCTGGTTTCAACGGGGCTCTGGTTGCTGGCACATGCGCGCGGGGTGGCACAATTGCTCACGAGCACTGGCGACAAGAGGCGATGGCCGGCGGCGAGCAAACGCAGCGAGAAACACGGCGCAGCTCCGGTCGAACAGCGAAACAGCACTGGTCGAAGGCAACAACCAGGGGATGATCGAACAGGGACTGAAAAAGAATAGAAGGGCCGATTTGCAATTCCAGGGACCAATCTGTGAATTTGGTGAATGGCTTAGATGAAAAGGGTCTTGACTTTGCCAAATTAATCCACAAAGTCCAAGAGATTGATTAGCAGCTAGGGATGATAAAATTTGGAGATTTAGACAAGTTTTGGGATGAACTAAAAACAGGGTAATTAGGGTAATCTGGATTTAGAATTTTGGCGAGGCTGAAACTAGGGTTTCGAGCGGGATTTGGAAATTCCTCCAGAAGGGAAAAATGTTCAGAAAAGTGAAGGGGAGATATTCACTGAATCAAATCAGAATTTGGAGATGATATGTGACTTTTACACTTTTTGGGCTTCTCAGAAATCTGAAAAGGATCGATTTGTGAAACTTTTGGACGGATCTGTGAAAAAGACCTGAATGAAGGAGTTTGGCTGCCAACTTTTCAGGGTAACACTTTGGCATAACCAAGATCTCATCCTGGAAAAAAGATAGACAAGGCAGGCTAGGGTTGGGAAAAATAGGGGAGTTACAACCGAACCTCCTTAAAAATAATCTCGTCCTCGAGATTCTGGTAGGTCTGAGAACAGGTATGGAAAGTTTTGGCATAGCTCTTCTTCCTTTTCCCGAGTCGATTCTTCCTCTGAATGGTTATTCCATTGGACTCTACAGAATCGGATGGTTCTTCATTTAAATTTCCTTTCGCTGACTTCGAGTATCTTGATGGAGTATTCTTGATAAGACAAATCTGGTTGTACTTTTGTTTCTCTGGGAGATATCTGTTCTGTTTTTTTCTTTAAACACTTCCTCAGTTGAGACACATGGAAGACATTGTGGACTCCTGCTAGTTCGGGTGGTAGTTCTAACTTATATGCCACCTCTCCTTGCTTCTCCAGAATCTTATAAGGTCCAACATATCTCAGGCTCAATTTTCCTTTCATTTGGAATCGATGTACCCCTTTGTAAGGCGTTACCTTGAGATAGATGTAATCACCTTTTTTGAATGATAGTTCTCTTCTTCTGTGGTCGGCGTAGCTTTTCTGTCGAGACTGAGCCGTTTTCATTCTTTCTTGAATGATCTTCACATGGGTTGTGGCCTCTTCCACTAGTCGTGGTCCTAAAAATTGCGTTTAGCCCACTTCGGTCCAGTATAAGGGAGTACGGAATCTCCTTCCGTAGAGTGCTTCGTATGGTGCCATCTTTATGCTTGCTTGGTAGCTGTTATTATATGTGAATTCAGCATATGGTAGGAATGATTCCCAAGAATCTCCATATTCCAAAGTACAAGCTCTCAGCATATCCTCCAAAACTTGGTTCACTCTTTCGGTTTGTCCTCCAGTCTGTGGATGGTAAGCTGTACTGAACTTTAATTTTGTTCCTAAGATTTCTTGTAGTTCTTCCTAGAACTTTGATACAAACTGGGGTCCTCTATCAGAGACTATTGCTTTTGGCACTCCATGCAGGCTAACAATTCTGGAAAGGTATAGTTCTGACAATTGCTTGGTTGAGTACTGGGTTCTCACTGGTAGAAAATGGGCTACCTTTGTCAATCTATCTACTATGACCCATATGGAGTCGTCACCTTTCCTGGTCCTCGGTAATCCTGTTATGAAGTCCATTCCGATTTCGTCCCATTTCCATTCTGGGATTGGTAGGGGTTGTAGCGGTCCTGCAGGCTTCTGGTGTTCTGCTTTCACCCTTTGACAGGTGTCGCAAGATGCTACAAACTCGGCAATTTCTCTCTTCATCTTTCTCCACCAAAATTGACTCTTCAAATCTCGATACATTTTTGTACTACCCGGGTGGATTGAGTACGGGATATGGTGAGCTTCATGTAAAATTGCATCTTTGATTTCCTAATTATCAGGAACGCAAATCCGATCATGGTGCCATAGAATCCCTTGTTCATCTTCTCTGAAATTGATTGCGTCTCCGTGCTTCATGTCCTCTTTCAGCTCCTGGATATCTGGATCTGTTACTTGAGCTTCTCGGATTTGATCTTTTAACTTGCATTCCATCCTCAAGGTAGCAATAGTTCCTTGCTCAACCAATTCCAATTGTAGTCTTTCGAAATCCTTGAGCAGTTGGGGTGGTAAACCCAGATTCTTTACTTGGCTACAATAGGACTTTCTACTCAAAGCGTCTGCCACCACATTTGCTTTTCCAGGATGGTAATGTACCTCAAGGTCATAATCCTTGATAAGTTCCAACCATCTTCGCTGTCTCATGTTCAGATCTTGTTGTGTGAAGATGTACTTTAAGCTCTTATGATCTGTGTAGATGTCACACTTATTACCTAGTAAGTAGTGTCGCCAAATTTTTAATGCATGGACGACAACAGCTAGCTCCAGATCATGCGTTGGGTAATTGTCCTCATGGGGTCGTAACTGTCTTGATGCATACGCTACCACTTTCTTCTTGCATCAGGACACAACCTAATCCTTGCTTAGATGCGTCACAATAAACTTGGAAATCCTTCTTGACGTCGGGTAATATGAGGATAGGTGCAGTAGTCAACCTCTTCTTCAGCTCTTCGAAGCTTTCTTCACACTTTTCGGTCCACTTAAATGGTGCATTCTTCTTCAATAGTTGGGTCAATGGCCTAGTGATATTGGAGAATCCTTCAACGAATCGTCTGTAGTATCCAGCTAATCCTAGAAAGCTTCTCACTTCTGTCACAGTCTCCAGTTGTTTCCATTCCATCACAGCTTGGATTTTTGAAGGGTCCATGAATATCCCTTTGTCAGAAATGATGTGGCCTAAGAAAGAAATCTCTTTCAACCAAAAGGCGCACTTATCAAATTTGGTGTACAGTTGATGGTCTGCTAGCTTCTTCAGCACTAGCCTGAGATGCTCAACATGTTCTTTCTCTGTCTTGGAGAAAATGAGTATGTCATCCACAAATACAATAATGTACTTGTCCAAATATTCCATAAGGACTTTATTCATTAGTTCATAAATACAGCTGGTGCATTTGTTAGCCCGAATGGCATCACTGTAAACTCGTACAGTCCATATCTAGTTATGAACGCAGTTTTTGGAATATCCTTCTCTCGGACCTTCAGTTGATGATAGCCGAATCTCAAGTCAATCCTTGAAAATACTTGGGCTCCTCTGAGTTGATCGAAAAGATCATCAATCCTCGGCAGAGGGTACTTGTTTTTTATCACCATATCCTTCAGTTTCTGTTAATCAATACAGTCTTAGGCTGCCGTCTTTCTTCTTGGTGAATAGCACTGGGGCTCCCTAAGGTGAAGAACTTGTCCTGACGAATGCTTTTTCTTCCAATTCTTCTACTTGTTTTCTCAGTTCTTCTTGCTCTTGGCTTGTCATGCATGCAAGTTTCCTTGCATACGGGGCTGATCCAAGCTTCAGCTCAATGGAAAACTCTACATCCCGGTCCAGTGGCATTCTGGGGAGTTCTTCAGGGAAAACTTCTGGAAATTCGTTGACCACTAGAACATCCTCTACTTTGATCTCTTCAGCGTTATTCGGGCAGTCCATATGATTACTCAATGGAGTTCTACTTGCACTGAAAGTAACATGTCTTTCCTCGGCATTGGTCGGGGTGACGGTCTTCTTCTCACAGTCTATCTGACCTTTGTGTTTGGCTCGCCATTCCATTCTGAGAATGATGTCTAACCCTTGGAGATTCAGAACTAGCAAATCTGCTAGGAATCCTAGGTTGCCGATACAGAAGGAAATATCTCTACAAATGGATTTGACTGGCATTCTAGCTCCAGGGGATTGGATTAGAATGGAAGATTCTAGTGCAGACTTTGGCAGTTCACTTCCCAAAGCACAAGATTTTGACATGAATGAATGCGTAGCACTTGAATCAAACAAAGTAACAGCAAGTTTAGAATGGATTTGAATTCTACCGATCACGATGTCTGAGGCTTCTCCAGCTTCAGCTATGGATGCATAGTTTAGTCTGCCTCGGCCTGTTGTTAACATTCCTCTTCGTCTGCTATTCTGGGTTCTTCCTCCTCTTGACGGTGGAATGCTTCTGCCAGGGTTGTGAACTGGGGTAGTGGATCCTGCTCCTCTAGCTCTGGCAACACTGAATGGCAAGTGTTGGAGCGAGCAGGTCTCTTTGCGATGACCTCTTCTCCCACAGTGAAAGCATTCGACATTCTTCAAAGTGCAATCCTTGTAAAGATGATTTCCCTTGCATCCGGTGCATTGTGGTGTTGAGGTTGACATCGGTCTTGGAACTCTCGGGGGCTGTTTGAAATTTGGTCTGAAACTTGGTGCTGGTCTTCCTCGACTGGTATTGCCTTGATACGGGCTAGACGAAGCTTTTCTCTTCCGGTCCTCCTCAACTATTCCTCGCTTTTCCTCCATCTTGAGTAGTCTGTCAACCAAGACATGAAAATCTGTAAATTCCTGTGAAGCTATCTAATATTGCAAAAAGTTCTGTAAGCCTTCACAAAATCGATCGATCTTCTTCTCTTCAGTTGCTACATCCTCTGGTGCATATCTTGCGAGCTAGATAAACTCATGCAGGTATTGTTTAATTGGTTTATCCCCTTGCTTGAGATTCCTAAACTCTCGGCGCTTTGCTTGCATGACGCCCTTTGGAACATGATATTTACGGAATTGCTCCTTAAATTCATTCCATGTTATTGTGTCTGGACTTGGGTGTACGGACTGATAATTTTCCCACCAAGCTGCGGCGGGTCCAGATAATTGGTGTGGTCCATACAAAAGTTTTTCTTCATTACTACATTTGACTGTGTTCAATTTTCTTTCCACATCCCTTAACCAGTCATCGGCTACAATAGGGTCCTTGGTACAAGAAAAGGTCAAAGAGCGTGTCTTCTGAAAATCTGACAATCTAGCTCCGATTGTCGATCCTCCTATCTATCCTGATGAGAATTGTTGCATCATCTGTTCCCACATCTGGTTCTGTGCAACCATGGACTGTTGCCTGTTCCTCTCCATCCATATCATGACTTCATTGATATCACTTCCCTGCGGCATAGATGATGATTCTGGCTGGTTCTGATCAATACGAGCTCTGCTTCCAGATGCATCTCTTCATTCTCAGCATTTCCTTTGGACATTCTTCCTTGAGATCTTCCGCAGGTATTAACCATTATGTTCTGATTGGGGATCAAAGAAATAGCTGATTCAGAGGGAGACACATATAGGGTATAAGCAGAAGGCTGAGATCAATCCATGAGACAATGATTGGAAAGTCCAAGATGTTTTTCATAAATTAGTTTTTCATAAGATACATAATTTTAGCCTCCACGGCTCACAAGTACAACATACAACCAACATAACTGAAACAGCCACAAACAAGAGCAACAGACAAACAAAGAAATCTAACGATTGCCAGGGTCAGGTACAGAAAAAGGGGTCAAGCCAAAGGGAAGTCTAAGATCACTCGTCGGTCTCAGAAGAACCATAGGGTTCCACCTCTTCTGGATCCTCTTCTTCAGGGTCTTCATCCGCATCCATCGGATCTAACTCCATGTCGTCGTCTTCTTTCTCATCATCAGACAAAGTGTCAGTGTCGTCTTCGACAACTTCTTTCCCTTTACCGATGGGAGCTTCTTTTCTTCCTCCAACATTGAGGCATTCAGGATCTTGAGAACTGATGACGATTCCACGCCACGCAGGTGTGAATTGGCCAAGGTAATCCTTAGGCTTTCCCACACTCTTGCGAGCGGTAGTCCTCAGCTTCGGATGGCTTCTCTTGTTGACGGACTCTGACGTTCCAGGATTCCTATCTTTGCTTGGACCGACTAGTTCTTGGATGTACTTCTCTTTTTGTCGGAGATCCGCACGAGCTCTTGCAAGCATGCCTTCGAGGTAGTGGCGATCATCCCGAGTGTTCTCATGCTCGTGTAACAAACGGTTGTATCCGGTTTCCAGAGCTTGAACAATATCCCTGGTCTTTGTCAGCACTGCATCTCTTTGGTCACTTGATGGATGGACGACTCGGCAATCTGATCTGGGGAACTGACAAGGCACAAAACGAAAAGGGGAATCTACAAGGAAATCCTCGTACAACAGTCTGATGGTACCTATAGTGCGACGAGCAGCGTCTAGAATAGCGTCTTCCTCTTCCGCTCTGCGGGCTTCTTGTTTCACGGGGCCTCTTCCAAGTCTTGGAATTTCATAGACAACCACAGAGGCACGAAAGCCGTAGGGTTTGTTGTCTACTTCTTCCTGTCGGACATAGTACACTGGCCGCTGGCTATCCAAAGCTCCAAAGAACTACAGCATCATCCATAAAAGCAATGCCCATGATCCTAGCTCATCTCCGTGCACAAACTTCTAACTGAAAGCCATCTGAAGAAACAGAACACAGAACTCCTAGAAGTTAAAACAATTTTCAAATCCTTTCCAAAGAGACAAGGTGAGAAGATAAATTATTTAGCACATTTTTGTTTAAAGAAATTAGGTTTTTGAAATTAATTTTTAATCAAATAGAGTAACGATTTTCGCTCTAGGCACGCCAACATCTATCTAAGGGTCACGGCCTACAGTCGAGCCTTTGCTCTGATACCATGCTCTGTGGGACCCTCATTTGAGGAATCCCGTGGCAACCGCCCAGGTGGATTGCGCACAGATAGGTTCATCACAAGCTCACAACAAGCGGAAAGCAGTAATTGCATTAAACAAAAATAAACAGATACGAGGTCACAGGGACCAATATTACATTAACATAGCGCCCAGAATGATGCTACTTAGATTTTCTATGAAAATAACAAGTTTATCCATACAAGAGTCGGTATCGAGATACTGAACACACAAAACAAAGCAGACAGCAACAACGAAGATCTTCACTTCTGGCGGCAACGGTTCTGGTAGGGCTTTCTCCACATCGGACTCAACTCGGCGCGAGACCCTCCTAGAACTCTGAATCATCTGGGGCATTCCCATCTTTTGCTTCATCCTCATAACCAAACGAATCGGGATCGGCGAATCCCTCTTCTGAATTGTTTGTAAAGGCAAGGGTGAGCATGCTTTGACACAATGCTCAGCAAGTCTTTTACTTAGAAATGCAATTATATAGATGAGGAGTGATCAAGAAAAGGGGTTAAGTCTTATAATCATAAATAGTATAGATTTCAATTCTTTGATCTCTCAAATAAGGGTTTTATTTTCAGCAGCGGGGTTTTGGAAATCTTATGATAGACTTTAAGAAAACATTGTGGATGGCGATCCTCCATGATCCACCATTTTGAATAACCATATTATGAAAGCTTTTCTCAAATATTACTTGTGTTGAACCACATGGAGAAATCCACCACGAACATACTCCATGACCTGGGAGTACACAGTATCTAATACTTTTCTTACGCTTTGCAAAGGTGTACCTCTTATTAAATCCACTTCTTCACTCTACTTTCAAGTCGGGCCAACTCCATGCGACTTATAAGCATGTGACAAGGCCGAGATCACACAACGCTTTTGTAGTCTAGTATTAACAGTATCCCCGCCCGGTAAATAGACAATTAAGTCTCAAGTACCGTTGTGGGTCCTCCCCACTGCCTTACTTCCTAGCCTTGGTCTGTGTCCTCGCAAGACATATCACCTTCTTGATTACAGCCACGCACGACTTAATTAGGCGTAGGGCCACTTCCTTCTTTCCACATTTTCCTCTCATAATTTTTCTGATCTCACATCACTCACGGACGAACTGCGCCCAACCAGTTTCCACGCGAGAAACCGGACCGACAAACCATGCAGGGAACTGCTAATACCAAAAAGCTACTAAGTTGTGCCTGTCCCATACCAGGCAAGTGGTTGGTACGTTTTTCATGCCGCATAGAGGCACAACACAAGGTTCTTGTCCTTATGAATTAATAGTGAGGAGACATTCACATACCCAATGCGCACACAGCAGCCAACTAATCAAACCATCCTCACTATCAATTCTAATTCACATTTTCTTTCACAAAAAGGGTTTCAAATTCATTTCTTACATATTAGCCATTTCAAACTCAACTTGTATATTTAAATAAGAGTAGAGTTTAAGCATAGCATCCTAGGGTGACAAGGTTGCATGATGACGCAATCTCAAAAGGGGGTTTCTACATGAGACTTGGGTCATATCTATTCACATGTTTCTAAACATAGCGTTTATCAAATACTCAGCATGCATATATCTTTAAAATAGTTAATCTATTTTATATCAAATACTAGGTGAGACATGATCATGGGTGGCGACTTGCCTTGCCAAGCTGGGTCTAAGAAATATGCTGGGTCTTCGAATGTTCCTTCCAAATCTTTTGCTCCTTGCTCTGCATTCGCACGAAAGCACACACAACACATACAAGATAGAAGCATCCAGAAAATAGGCTTTATACAAAAATATATGTAAAATATAAACATGTATGTGTAACATCCCAAATTTTGCCATCTCTTTAGTTTGCCAGTCAGCATATCTTCATTGGATTCTTGGATGTCTCAACCCCATTTTTGATCTTTATCTCAGAATTATGATCTCAGGTGTGCCACCACCTTAATTTAAAAAGTTGGCAGATAAACTCCACCTTTAAGACCATTTTCGCTTTTAGTCCAAAAGTCTTGCAGATGAGTTCTTTTCAGATTTGTCAGAAGCCCAAAAAGGCCAAAAGTCTCAGATCACCTTCAAATTCCGATCTGATTCAGTGAATATCTCCCATTTGCTATTCTGGACATTTTTCCCTTCTGGAAGAATTCCAAAAGCTCAACCGAAACCCTAGTTTCAGCCTCGCCAAAGTTTCAAACCCTAATTACCCTGTTTTCGATTTTTGTCAAAACCACCAGATCTTATCGGATTTCACCATTTTTCCTGCTGGATGAATCCAAGTGAATTAGTAGCACTCATCTGCAAAACCAGAACTCAGATCAGCCCTTCAGATCTCCAGATTTACAAATAAGCCCAAATTCCCGAATTAAATTCATTACAGATTGGTCCAAATCCCTTGTAGTTCAGTCCAAACCTTGCAACCAGGCCCCTGTGTCATTTTCGACCACGACCAGAGCTCCAGCACCATTCGACTGCACCCGCCACCTCGCCTCGCCGCAGGAACTCACCGCCGACGAAGTTTCCCGCGCAGCCACCACCGCAGCCACGTAGCCACCACCTGTGCGCAACCGTGCCGCCACCGTGGAGCCACCGTAGCGGTGCCTGTGCCGTGTTTTCCTCGCACGCGCGCGTGCTCCAGCAGCAGCAAAGCAACGCCACGTTGCAGCCATGCCGAAGCCAGTGATCTCGTCGCCCTGCTCCAGCCGGATTTTAGCATGATTCCCCCTCGCCTGGCACAGTCGTTGCCGTGTCCCAACGTCGCCTCGAACCCTTCTCCGGTGTCAGCCGCGAATCCCGCCTGATATGCTTCAACTCCCGAGAGCCCGAGCCCTTCGCCTATATAAGCTCCCTCCCTTGCCCAGAATCACTTCGCACCACCCCGTAGCTTCATTGCTTCAGCTTCTAGCACCAGAGAGCAGCCAATTCCTTAGCGCCACCGTGAGCACCTTCTTCTCCGGCGAGCTGCTTTTGAGGCCACCGTCGCCAGCTTCGCCCGTAGCTTCTCTCTCCAAACCAACGCCACCAGTGAGTTCCCCTCATCCCCCTCTCCGTATCATAGCATCCAATTGCACTCCGGCGAACCCTAACGCCGGCGATCATCGGAAAAGCCCAAATGCCCTATTTCCTCAATGCTGCCCGATTCGATCCAAATCAGCCCTCGTGCCAGTGATGAAAATTGTTCAGCACACTCCCTTTAGCAAGCCTACGAATTTGGATTTCAAAATCGAGCTAAGATTGTAGCCTCCCGTAATTTGCGCGCCACCAGTGAACAAGCCCTCGTCGCCGAGCTTCTCCGGCCATCCCCCGACCAAATTAGCTTCACCCGTAGTCCCCACACTTCACCCTCTCACTCCTTGAGCAAGCAATCGAGTTCAAACTCTCTGAATCAAAAACCCCCAATCTCCAGTGTCGTCTTCTCCAGCGCCGGTCGCCGGAATTCCTCACCGGCCGATCTAGCCTATGAATCCTTGTCCCTTAGATAGACTCCAGTACCCTGAGCAACATTGTCTACTAGCTCGACTTTTGAATCAACCTGAATCAGGAGTTATTCCAATGCCAAGATCACTGTCCAGTAACTCAGGCCACCGTGTTTACTCGCCAGATTTGGCCACCCTCCGGCCACTTTCTGCCCTTGATCTTGTTGAGTGTTTTGTTCCTGTTGCCAAGGCCTAACCCCCAGACAAAGTTGTGCATCAATTAGAGTCTTGAGTCAAAAGATATGCCATGCCCTAGTTTCTGGCCATGTCCAGCACTATGTCAGTGCATGTCCACCAGTGGCATTGAATGATTTAGACCTGTTTCACTTGAGCAATTGAAATGCCACCTTGTCCATTAGATTCCTGGAGTTATGCTCTACAACTTTCTCTACTGTCATCTCTCCAGAAAACCTACCTAAGACCAACTTAAGGTTATGTCTTGCCGTGGACCGAATGTCAGCCTTTCGACATTCAACTCCTTTTTAGCCCATCTCTTCAATCAGCACCCAAGTGACTTTGTCCAAGCCTTTCCCCTGCATGCATGATATATTTTACGTATCATTTCCCATAAAGACTATCTTCTGTGTGCTTATATAGTGTATGTGTGTATTATTTGTATCCGCCGTGAAACCAGAGATTGAAGGAGCGGAAGAAATCTTCGAAGAATCGTCCAAGTAACTAGACCCAGCATTGCAAGGCAAGTCTCAATCCCTTGATCATGTCTCGCCTATTATTTTGAAATGAAGTATGTTAACTGTTTTCAAGTATATGCATGCCTTATATTCAAATAAGAACTATATTCAAATAAAGTGATTAGATATGACCTAAATGATTGTAAAGCCCCTTTTGACATTGAATATCCCTGCACCCTTGTCACCCTAGAATATCATGCTTAGGCTATGCTATGTTCGAGATTATATGTTAAATGCTGAATGGTCACATATGAGAAAAGCATGTTCAAAACCCCTTTTTGTGAAAAAAAAAGTGATTGGAATCGATAGTGAGGATGGTTTGATTGGATGGTGCTGTGTGCGCACTGGGAATGTGAAAGACTCCTCACTAAAGATTCATAAGGACTAGAACCTTGTGTTGTACTTCCATGCGGCATGAAAAATGTACCAACCACTTGCCCGGTTATGGGACGGGCGCAACTTAGTAGCTTTCTTTAGTATTAGCTTTTCCCTGCAATGGTTGTCGATCCAGCTTCTTGTGAGAACTGGTGGGCCGCAGAAGGCCATGAGTGATGTGAGTTCAGAAAAATCATGAGAGGAAAAGGTGGAAAGAAGGAAGACGCCCTATGCCAGATTAAGTTGTGCGCAACTGTAATCAAGAGAGGCTATGTGTCTTGCGATAACATAGACCCAGGCTAGGAAGTAAGGCAGTGGGGAGGACCCACAACGGTACTTGAGACTTGACTGTCTATTTACCGGGCAGGGAATTGTTAATGCTAGGACTGTAAACTGTTGTGTCATCTCGGCCTTGTCACATTCATAAAAGTCGCATGGAGCTGATCCGACTTGAAAGCCGAATGATCGGTGGATTAAGGTGGTACACCTTTGCAAAGTTTAAAAAGTATCGGATACTCTGAGCTCCCAGGTTATGGAGTCTGTGTGCTGTGGATTCTATCCACGTCGATGCAGCACAAGTAGCTTTTGGAAAGTTTTTCACAAAATCTGAATAAACTGATGACTAATGAAAGACCGCCACACACAACATTTTCTGAAAATCTAGCTTAGGATTTTAAAAGCCTTGCTTTTGAAAATAAAGACCTTTCCTTAAAACTGAGTGTGAAAATCTATTCTATTCCTATATATATATACCCCTTTCCTTGAAAACCCCTCATCTAAGTATCTGCATTCTCATAACGAGACTTGCAGAGCATCGTGTAAAAACATGCTCACCCTTGCCTTTTCACACAAATTCAGAAGAAAGAATTCCAGGACACTGATTCCTTTAGCCTTGAGCACCAAGAAGAGGAAGGAACCTTTCTAGACGATTTGAGCTTCTAGGAGGGTCATGCGCCAAGTTGAGTTCGATGTGGTAAAGGCCCGAGCCGAACCGCTGCAGAAGGAAATGAAGACCTTTGTTATTGCTTTCGTGTTATTGTTTTTTATTCTTGATTTATGAAAAACTCTCTACTTTGTATCAACTTTAATTAATGCCATTCTTGGCATTATGATAATGTAATAGTAGTCCTCGTGACCTTGTACTTGCTTTATCTATTGCTTTATTGTTTAAAGTAAATCCTGTTGTTGTGAGCTTGTGATGTACCTTTCTGTGTGCAATCCACCTGGGCGGTTGCCACCGGATTCCTCAAATGAGGGTCCCACAGTATGCAAACGAGGGGATTTGTTCAGAGACAGAACAGCGGAGAAAAGGATATTAGGGTTAGATTCACTGGACAAGACTCGAATGCGATGAAAGTCAAAGGCTTGGCATTCGGTTCACAAACAGACGATGTCCAAAAATGACACAAGAATGATTTGGGGCTTCTCGATGATCAAAACTGGTGCAAGAGGTGGCATTGTGTGCCAAATGCTGTGAGGGACCTAAATGACAAAGTGGACTTTTTAGAAAGGCCCTAGAATTAACAGAAAATCACAGCAAGGCTCAAGAAACAGGAAATCGAATGCCATTATACAGCAGTGAGCTGGGGCACATGCGTCTGGACGAACCACGCATGCGTTGCTTCGCCAAACATGTCAGGGAGGTAGGCGGGATCAAAACAAGGTTGCTGGTGAAAGGAATTTGGCTGGGGTGGCTTATCGGCGACGAACGGCGAAGATGAAACCTTCGGCCGCCTGAGACATGGGCGAGCCACGATGACAGAGAACTGGGGTGGGGTGAACTCAAAATTGATTGAGGGGAAATACTCCAGGGGTGGTGCTGATCGTTCTGGAGAAAGGAATTGAACATAGATTAAGTGTGCGAGCTTGTCGGCGTTGTCATCACACTTGGAGAAGACAGTGAACGACGAACTGGCTCTACACAGCAATGCCGGTTAAAATCTTTGCACTACAACATCTAGGGATTACAGGGAAGGTGTAGGTGGCTCCAATTTGGGGAGAGCTGCAGTGAGGCACGCCGGCGACGTGCGACGTCCACGGTGGCACGCGAAAATTGGGAAATCACGCGGTGCTGCACCAATTTGAAAACTGGCTGAGCAGGCTTGCTAAGAATGGCTGAGGATCAATTCATTCTACAGAAATGGGTCATGAAAAGGATTGGAGTGGATTTAATTTCATAAACAGGGACTTTCAGTTTTCCGGAGATCACCGGCGATGGAGATCACCTGAATGCAATTGATTGCTTGGACACAGGAAGATGGGTGTGGGGAACTTACTGGTGAGCTTAGATTGGAGAGAGGGCCTACGGTTTGTTCTGGCGACGGTGGCCTCAAAATTGGCTCACCGGGGAAGAAGAAGAAATGGCGAGAAAACTGAAATTTGGCTAAGTCCTGGAGTTGTGGTTTCTTCACAGTGCTGGAGGGTTTAAATAGGCACAAGGACGGAGCCAATGAGGGAAAACAGTGAGGGAATTTGCGCCGGGGATGAGACTGGCCGGGCGCAGTCGCAACAGCGGCAAACGGCGATGTGATGGCGCGCAGGCGGCGTAGCAGCTTTGCTAGCTTTGTCGGGTGCATTGGGACATTTCTTGGGACGGCGCAGATGCGGAGGCAGCAGCGCAGCTCTGGCGATGACACGTAACAGCATGCAAATGCCACGGCCAAGGGCGTGCACGTGCGAAAATGGTGCTGGAGCACTTGCATTTGTCCGCTGGTTTCAACGGGGCTCTGGTTGCTGGCACGTGCGCGCGGGGTGGCACAATTGCTCACGAGCACTGGCGACAAGAGGCGATGGCCGGCGGCGAGAAACACGGCACGGCTCCGGTCGAACAGCGAAACAGCACTGGTCGAAGGCAACGACCAGGGGCTGATCGAACAGTGATTGAAAAAGAATAGATGGGCCGATTTGCAATTTCAGAATTTGATTCCAGGGACCAATCTGTGAATTTGGTGAATGGCTTAGATGAAAAGGGTTTTGACTTTGCCAAATTAATCCACAAAGTCCAATAGATTGATTAGCAGCTAGGGATGATAAAATTTAGAGATTTAGACAAGTTTTGGGATGAACTGAAAACAGTGTAATTAGGGTAATCTGGATTTAGAATTTTGGCGAGGCTGAAACTAGGGTTTCGAGCAGGATTTGGAAATTCCTGCAGAAAGGAAAAATGTTCAGAAAAGTGAAGGGGAGATGTTCACTAAATCAAATCAGAATTTGGAGATGATCTGTGACTTTTAGCCTTTTTGGGCTTCTCAAAAATCTGAAAAGGACTGATTTGTGAAACTTTTACACTGATTTGTGAAAAAGACCTGAATGAAGGAGTTTGGCTGCCAACTTTTCAGGGTAACACTCTGGCATAACCAAGATCTCATCCTGAAAAGTAGATAGACAAGGCAGGCTAGGGTTGGGAAAAATAGGGGTGTTACAAATTTCCCGGTTGAAAAATCCCGAGACCCTGTAGGAAATTCCCCCGGCCGCCTTGAGAACGGGGAGCCGATCGAGAATTTCCCGGTCGAAAAATTCCGAAGGCCCGGTAAGAAATTCCCCCGGTCACCGTGAGAATGGGGAGCCGGTCGAGAATTTCCCGAAGACCCGGTAAGATATTCCCCCGATCGCCGTGAGAATGGGGAGCCGGTAGAGAATTTTCTGGTCAAAAAATCCCGAAGCCCAGTAGGAAATTCCCCTGGTCGCAGTGAGAATGGGGAGCCGATCAAGAATTCTGAGACAACCAAGAATTCCATGACCCACAGAGGGGGAACTCGCTCCCGGAGGAGGGTGAGCCCGATGACTACCTTGAGTGTTTGAGTGGGGACTAGTCTCTCAAATTGACTCCCTACCGCAGTTCATGAGAACTGGGCTTCCGCTTAGCCCCTCAGTCCTCGAGGGGTTACTGTAAGCCACCCTACGGGAGCGGGGCTCCGGTCGTAGGGACTTTTAGGCTCCGATAGCCTACATCCTCACGGGGAGGGCATCCTCTGTAACACCCCTGTTTTTGCTAAATCTTAACCCAAATCAAGTCTGTTATCTCAGAATCATAATCCAAGGTATGGCAATATCCTAACTCTAGAAGTTGGTAGCAAACCTCATCTGTTTGACCCCTTTTTCACAAATTAGTCCAAAAGTATCGCGGATTAGTCGTTCTCAGATTTTCCCAGAAGGCCGAAAAGATTAAAAACCACAGTTTATCTGGAAATCTGTATCTAATTCAGGGAATATCTTCCATTTGCTATTATGAGCAAGTTTCCCTTTTGTGAGATTTCCAAAATCTCATCTGAAGCCTCAGTTTTCAACCTCACCAAATTTCAAACCCTAATTACCCTAAATACCCTATTTTTGTTTCAACTCAAATCTTAATCAAAATCTTAATTTTTTGCTATTTGTCACTGCTAAACTATTTCCTAAGTTTAGTGTGCCAAAGTTGTGAGATCAAATCTTCTCTTATCTAAGCCTTTTGCCAGATTTATAGATCAGTCCAAATATCAAGTTTCCAAAATTGCAAATCAGCCCAAATCTTATTTTCCAGCTCTTTTCGACCAGCTCCTGATTGTTGTTTACGACCAGAGTCCCGGCAAATTTTTTGACCAGAGTTGTGCCATGTCTTTCCCGCCGTGTCTCCTCGCCACCGACCAAGATGTGACGTCTCCTGTGCTCGTGGTCGCCCGTGCCTGCAAGTGCGCTCGTGTCTTCACCTAGATCATCACCGTGGCAGTGTTTCGACCAGCAGCAACAGCTTCAGCACGCACCTGTGAGGATTCAATTTGCATGCGCGTACGTGTCACTGCAGGAGCAGCTTCCACGCCATCACCTCCACTAGTAAAGCTGGTGTGCCGCCTGCTCGCCATCACATCACCGTTCACCGTTGTTCCTTCTGCACCTGGACGGTCACGTCCCCGGTACAAGTCCCATGCTGTTTCTCCCTCGCCTGCTTTGCCCCTCACCTATTTGAACCCCCTCACTCAGTGTAATCTTCACAGCTCCAGATTTTAGCTAAAGTCCCAGTCCTTTTCTCACCTTCTTCTTCTTCCCCGCTTGCTCCATTTGAGTGCTCAATACTCGCTGCACAATGAGGGCCCTATAACTCTCCGTGGCAGCGATGCCTAAAATCTCCTCACCATCGTTGTCCGTCTCATGATCATCATCATTACATGCAAGGTTAGCTGCAAGAGCATATTCATCCTCAACATCACTAGCACTAATGTACCCACCATCTACTGTTGCGATGTACGCTCGCTGGCTTGGGAAATCCTTCATAACATAGCCCTGTCCCTTGCAACGGTGGCACACGATCTCTTTCATTTGACCCATGGAAGCGACCGATGATGAACTCTTCGCTGGTACCTGCACACTAGCAGATTTACTTAGCTTAGGTGTACGTGACGGTGGTGGCGATGCTGCTGAATGCTCCCTACTCATGGAGGGGCAGCAGACAGAACAACAAGAGGCGAATCTAATTTGACTTGTCACAGCGTCGCGCTCGATGTACATATACTACTAAAAGTTGCTCCTCGTCCTTTGCGGCCTTCCCTGCAATTCTTTTTCTGCCAACATAGCAAGATGGAACAATCTATTGATGATATCATATTCTTTGTAATTAATTAGGTCCTAGATTTCACGCCGTAAACCCCCATAAAAATGAGCCATCTTATGCTCATCATCCTCAACTACTCCACAACGCAACATGCCTATTTGTAGTTCTTGATAGTACTCCTCTACAGACTTATTACCTTGATTCAAACGCTGCAATTTCTTATGTAAATCACATTTATAGGAAGGAGGAATAAATCTACCACGCATAGCTCGCTTTAACCTATCCCACGTATTAGGTTCTAAGCCAAAATTAACTAATTCGTTCCACCAAATGATAGCAAAATCTTTGAACTCACTAGTAGCTTGTCTAACTCTATGTACCTTGGGGACTAAATGGGAGTTAAATTTTTGTCCAACTGTCATTTCCCAATCTAGATAAACTTCAACATCATATACACTAGAGAAAGATGGTACGGTAAATTTAACTTTAGCAAAAGGATCATCATGAACATGACCATTGCGGTGATTAAAATTATTACCTCCCATACCTTGACGGTTGTAATTCAAGTAGCGTTGTTGACGTGCATGCTGGGCAGTGGTGAGTGCAACGTCGGCATCGCGGTCTCACCGAGCATCATCATCTCCTTCAACGGATGCCTCATTATCTTGTGCTACATCGCGCACTTCCCCCCGTCTGGCACCGTTGTTAGGTGGCTGATTTTTTGCCATTCTTTCAATGCGTGTAGTGAGCGTGCCCAAGCTATCGGTGAGTGTCGCCATGTCTCATCGCAAGTTGTTCATGGTAGTTGTAGTATCTTCAAACTTGCTATTAAGGTGCTCATTAATGGCATTGTGTTGTTCACCCAGGAGTTTCATGATCTCTCCTTTTGTAATACACTCATCTCCATCAGATGTATCACCTGTCATTGTTAGTAGAAAATAGAAGACAACACCAGAGTATTATCACTATCAACTACTAGGTTATGGAGGGAAAAATCACACACTCCAGTGTCTTTCTTTTGCAAGTGTTCTTACCAAGGCAGTAGGGGTGCAACCGGTGGCTGGTTCGTGATACCGTGATGAGAGTGAGTGAGGCGATTGTTAGGTAAACCTGTAACTGAGTTGGGAGAAAGTGGAGCTCGGAAGGCTAATATATGTGTAGCAACAATTCAAGATGCGCCACTGAAAATTCTCCCCTTTGCTACACATATTTTTCTTCTATGAATTTTTTTATTTCCTTTTCTTTTTTTAATAAACAGTGCGGCTTTTTTTTTTTTGCACTTGCCTCTTTCTTTTGCAACTGTACAACGAAACAGAAACTTTGTTCGGCAACTTCGCTCTCCAAAAGCTCCGAATCATTGATATACCCAATAGAAACGTTGTAGTGGATCTTTTTAACTTTCCAACAAGTACAAGAACATCAATAACGGAGTTGGGAATCAAAAGATATGATAGTTTTACCGAACCTGTCTCAGATTGAACAATTCGAATCTGAATTGGACTCGAGTTTGCCCAAAATTAAGCATCCCAAAGACGGCCGAATTTGAAAATGTCCACAACTAACTTTTTGTGGTATTTCTCTCTACGATTCTAGAAAGCACAAGAACATGAAAATCTGAGTTTGTATGAGAAAGATATGATGAAAATAACAAACTGGACAGCAGCAGTTTGGAATTTGGAAGAGACGAGGAAACAAGATGGGTTTGCCCAAAATTAAATATCCTGAAGACGGCTGAATTTGAAAATGTCCACAACTAACTTTTTGTGGGATTTCTCACTATGATTCCATAAAGTACAAGAACATGAAAATCCGAGTTCGTATGAGAAAGATATGATGAAAAACACGAACTGGACAGCAGCAGATTGGAATTTGGACGCAACGAGGAAACAAGATGGATTTTGAGTTGACTACTTGATGCAAAACGGAAACTAGACCAAGACTAGAACTAAAACCAGCACTCGACAATGATGAAAAAAAATTCAAAGATGCAAACTGACGAGGATTGTCACCCGGGTCACTTCTAATAAACTTTTGGTTCAAGACAGGTTCGAACCAGACATGTATCTGGCAATGCGAACTCAAGCTATTCTGAGGGGCATCGCCATGAGGTCGCAAGCTTTACGCGATCAGGTCGCGGGCTTCATGCGATCAGGCCGACAGCTTTGCGCGGTCAGAAGTTCATATGCTATACGCGAACTGGATATCCGGGATGTTGCGCGGTCAGCCCACATTCCGCGGTCAGAACATTCTCGACCAGGGTGCTTGGAGTTCATTCGGTTATCCATATAACAGGATATTCCAAGCATCCTGAGGATTCCTCCACGTTGAAGACCAACCGTCAGAGGTTAATATATGCGGTTATTTGTGATTAACACGTGTTAATAACCTCCGTGGAAGTTAACAGCAGTTCTCCAAAAACCGCATCCAACCGTTTGATGCAGTTTTCTTCATATGGCACCCTTTCGACCAGTATAAAAGGGTGGCATAGAGGTCCGAGGAGAAGGGGACACCCAATCCATTTGGAAGAAGAAGACTCCTGATACAAGTGAGACATAACGCATCTCAACCACTAAAAACAGCCAAGTCTACGGCCCAAGTTAGATGGTTCCTACAAGCCTCCCTGGCTTTATTCTGTATGTTTACACAGGAAAAATCCTTCGCCTGTGAAGGAGTTTTTCTACTATTTCTGTAACCTTTTATCACCTATAGTGAAATCCTAACAGGACGTAGGGCTATTACTCCCACCATCGAGGGCCTGAACCTGTATAAATCTCTCTGTGCTCCTGTTCACCATTATTCTACATACCTTCCCGGAGGGTCGTCTTGAAAGGTCTCACCATTACAAATTTTGCATAAGTTCGGCTGAGGACTCCAAATCCGAATCGTCGACAGCTGGCGCCCACCGTGGGGCCTTTCTCAAGGCGTCCTAATTGAAATCCGGAGGTTCGCTGAAACATGGCTGGAGCATATGATTCCGAGAACGATTTCGATCTCGAGGATTATGCCCATATACCAATGCCTTTTCCAAGCGATCCTGTTCTGATGGAGGAGGTCGAAGGCCAGAATCTTCCACAGGTTGAATCGTCTCTCCAGGTCATGTCAATCGACCAGGGAGCAACTGGCGCAAGGTCAGAACCCACGGAGGTTCTTAATGTGCTAGGCGATGAATCCGGCCCGTCATACGACCCCGCTGAAGGAAAATATGATGATGACCCGGAAATTAGCCCAGGAAGGTTCGACCCTGATAACCTTCACCGTCTCTTTGATTTTGAGTCTGACTCGGAACAAACTGAGATGTTTTCCCCATCGGCAACCTCTCTCCCTAGGCAGTTTGCTGCACTGTCGGAAGAAACTCCCGATCAACAGGCTGCCAGGGAAGAACAAGATCGCAAACAGAAGGAGGATCAAGATCTCGAGCAACAAAACAACGAATTGCGCAGAACTGCCCTAGAGGCTCTTCAAGATGAGTAGGCTCGTTACGATGCTGCTCCGAGTTCTTCTCGACGGTCGCATGGTCGAAAACGTGACCAGACCCCTTTTTTGCCACCGGAGCGTTTCCCAGTGGACGAAGAAACAATAACACCTGGTGCCCCTAGGAGAAGTACCCATGGTCGACTGCGATCCATCGCGGAAGTCATGCGTAACTTTCCTCCTACAGTCACGGATGCGCAGAAACCGGCCTTTTTTAGGATCTTGGCGGAGAGACTGGATGAGGTCGCGTCCGAGGCGACCCCAATGGCCTCCTCCCGCTCGGTAACGCATTCCCGTGAGCAAGATGGTCCTCATTCTGGTTCTGGCCGGCGGAGTTACCCGCCGCCCGTACCGTCCCGACAGGACAAATACCGGCGAATGCAGGATTCTCGTAATAGGGATCGAGTTCCTGTTCACTCTCGTTTGGGACCACGAGTAACCTCGCCATTGCGTGAGGTCGCTCGAGACCCAACCGAGAGTCATAGGGCGATTCACGGTCCTTACGTTGGTTGTAAAGCCTTTTCGCCTGGCCTACGAGCAGTCGTTTGGCCCGATAAGTTTCGACCAGGGGCCATTGAGAGGTTTGATGGAACTCAGAACCCATCCGAGTTCCTTCAGATCTATATTACTGCCATCCAAGCGGCAGGAGGCGATGACAAAGTCATGGCCAACTACCTGCCTACAGTCCTCGCAGGACCGGCTAGAACCTGGCTGTTTAATCAGCCTGAGGGTTCCATCTACAATTGGGAAATGCTATGCGATGCCATCCTCAGCAATTTCCAAAATTGTTACCAAAAGCCGGGTAAGGAGGACGACCTGCATCGGCTGCGGCAAACTTCAACCGAAACACTTCGGCAGTTTGTCAAGAGGTTTGTCGAGGTGAGGAATACCATCCCGAACATATCTGATGGCTCCGTAATCAGGACATTTAAGCATGCCGTTCGATACCGGAGATTCACTGAAGACTTACTTATCCACCCTCCTCGATCAGTGGCCGATCTGTTCGACATGGCCGATCGATATTCCGATGCAGTCGAAGCGGTCGAATGGAACCGAATGGTCGACAAGGGGGACCTACCACCCCATCCAGGCTTCAAGGACGCCAGGAAAGAAGATTCAAGCAAGAAGCCGGAATCTTCATCGGGTGGGAAGTCGAAGAGGAACCGCTTTGGACAGTACCGCGAGGTCGCAGTCGCAGAGAAGCCACCTTCGACCAAAGGTAATAAGTCTTCATTTAAAAGTAAAACTGCCTCTGGTGGTCGGGATTCCGACCAGCCAGAAAAATCCACTAATCCGCAGGAGGACAAGAAGTGGTGTCCACTCCACAACTCCGCAGGCCACGACCTCAAAAACTGCAGGAGTTGGTTGAAACAATTGGACGATTTCTACCAAGGAGTTGGGCCAATGCCAACCTTACCGCCTAAAGAGCAGGCATGCGGGATTAGAGACGTCGACGGAGACGAACAAATAGCTTACCAGGTACCTCAAAATCATGTTAATGTCATTTTCGGGGGTTCTTCCTCTTTCGTTTCCAAAAGGCAGTTTAAAGCACTAGTACAGAAATGCAGTCTACTAACCCCTATCTTCTATCGGTTATTAGCGAAACAGCACAAAACCGATAGAAAATGTGCCTCGTGGGCAAAAAAGCCCGACGGATGTATTTTCCCTATCGGTTTCTAAGAAACTTACCGATAGAATAAATAGTATGATTTACTCTAGCGGTGATGAACATATTTGCCGTTAGAAGAGATGCATAAGTACTGATGGAAGAATGTTGTGCGCCGATAGGACTGGTCGACTTCAACAACTAGACTTATTCTATCGCTACTATATGAATATACCGACAGAATATATTAAAAGTTCCTATCGGCAATATGTAGTTCGCCGATAGAATAGTTGACCTTCTACAAATATTTTTATTCTATCGGTAATGGATTCTTTTACCGTTAGAATATATAGAAAATTGCTTAGAACTGTTCGTCTTCTAATAGTTTTATTCTATCGGTCATGCATGTTTATACCGGTAGAATATTGCACAAAATATCTTAGAACTGTTGGCCTTCTACAACTAGTAATATTCTATCGGCAATGTACGTACAGACCGATAGAGTATGTACAAAAATTCCTATCGGTAATATTTGTTTTGCCGATAGAACCATTCGGCTTCTACAGATGTTTTTATTACTAACGGTATTCTGTTTTCTTACCGATAGAAAATATATAATTGTATAAATACACGGGTATGTCTCTTTCATTCTCACAGTTCATCTGGGCTCGTAGTCCTAACCCGTAAGCTCCATGGACGGCCGGCGCACCTCTACAGGGGACCGCTGCACCTCCGCACCTCCATCGACGCCCTCTAGACGTCGGCATCCCAAGGAAGGTACGTAAAATTTCTGCAATATTGTTAGATTATTCTAATCCGATTATGGCAATAATTCTGCTTTTTTTGTATCCTTCATTTTGATGTGTCTTCTTTTCAATATGATTATGATCTGTTCAGGTCCTTGGATGATGCTCGTGGGGGGCAACGTATTTCACGGTTCTTCATCGCAGTACGCTGCCTATGTTGGCTTGTTGGCGAAAGAAAAGGTGAAGATCACCGTCGAGAGCTGGAAGGACGTGAAGGGCGAGATCTTGGTTGGCTCGGTCGAGAAGATGCTTAAGCCCGGCGTGTTTCTCAAATCAGGACCTATAGAAAGCATCTTACATGTTTTTGCATGCACCAGCTTGTGGCCAGATGCTTACCTGCTTGGAGAAGAAGAATTGTTGTTATTTGCACAGCCATTCTACACCATCACTACACAGAACAACATCTTGGAAGGTAGGTTCTTTTTGTTAATGGAGTTGAGTTGAGTTGAGTTGAGTTGATCGAGTTTGAGTCCGAGGAAATCACCATTACGTACAAATGTATGTCGACGGCAGTTCCAGCTCCTCGGGCGTCTTCGAACTGAACTCCTATGGTTAAGTCCAATGTGGTTCAGACATTTGCTGTTTTGGATGAATGGATTTGTGATGTATCAGGTCTAACTTGTAGTCGGTAGTTGCATTGTGGCAACCTGCAAAGGTTCCCTTTTATGTAAAATGCATGTATGGGCCACTGGGTCCTCGTCGTGATCTGTTGTTAATTTCAGACGTGGCTTTTGTAATATACATCGAATGTGTGAATTGTTGTATTTGTATATTGTTGTATATTTGTGTATCATGTATTGCTAATTGGGACATGAACTTGAATGTGCAGGGAGCATTTGTGTATTTAATTGTATTGGTAGGTAGGTGTGTATTTGTACTGCTGTTTCAGACATGCACTTCAATTTGTGAACTGGCATGTGTATGTTTGTACCTGAATTTGTATTGGTGAACTGGCATGTGTATGTTTGTACCTGAATTTGTGAACTGGCATGTGTAATTTCTTTGGCAAGATGAAGTCCCAACTACCTACGAAAAGTATTTTTGTGTCTCCTAGTTAATCCACAAATTAGCATTTCTTGAAATATATTGCTTTATCTTCTAGTTAAGATCCGTTTGATGTAAGATCTGTTTGATGTTACATTGATATGATTCCTTGAATGTGAGAAATGGCATGTGCATGTTTGTCCCAGTTTGGTGACAGTACCTCCTCTAACGGTAAGTACACATATTTACCGATAGGAAAACATATATATTTGTTCAGTCATGCATATTCTAACGGTAAATACACATATTTACCGATAGGAAGCACATATATTTGTTCAGTCACGCATATTCTAACGGAAATGCACATATTTACCGATAGAAAAATACATATATTTGTTCAGTCATGCATATTCTAACGGTAAATACACATATTTACCGATAGGAAACACATATATTTGTTTAGTCATGCATATTCTAACGGTAAATGTACATATTTACCGATAGAAAAATACATATATTTGTTCAGTCATGCATATTCTAACGGTAAATACACATATTTACCGATAGGAAGCACATATATTTGTTTAGTCATGCATATTCTAACGGTAAATGCACATATTTACCGATAGAAAAATACATATATTTGCTTAGTAATGTATATTCTCTAACGGTATGTGTGTGTTTTTACCGATAGAATATGTGAGCGGCAAATTACCTAAGTTAGTCTGACGGTTATTTCATGTATTTACCGTTAGAAAAATGTCCATTATAAGGAAAACCCCAGTCGACCATTGCGGAGCTGCTCTTTAATTTGTTCTGTTGCACTCTGTGTCCCTCTGTTTGTGACGAAAGTTCCAGCTACACTGCTAGGGTGATCAGCGCAGGCTGGAGGGAAGTTGATTGCGCCCCTCTCTTTAAGGTATGCTTAATCGTCGACACCTATCTCTCTCTCCCTCTAGATCTCCCTTCCTCTCTACTTGCAAGCTAGCTGTATTGTGTAGTTCCAAGTTTGTAGCTCTAAGCTTGGGAGCTTGGTAGCTGGAAATGCGTCATGTTTTAGGAGCTAACTAGCTTGTATTGTGTAGTTAGCTAGGTTAATTAGTGTTAATTTCGTCAGGCTAGGGTTCAACACATGTATCTGTTGTAAGAGGCTGTACATGTACATATACATAACTTAATCGGGCAGGTTTCATGCATGGCTTACTCGTTAAATTTTGTTAATTGTAGATGGACAGGAAATATTGGATGTATGGAATAAAACGTACTACTCTTGAATATTTGGATGGTGTGAATGAGTTTATTAAATTTGCTGAGCAACAAAAGGAGAGGAAGGGAGAGAAAAATATGCTCTGTCCTTGTACAGATTGTATGAACTTGAAGAGGTTTAGCAACTCTGATCAAATTAAGAGTCATTTGATTCGTCGTGGTTTTAACGCGCGATACACCCGTTGGATATGGCATGGCGAAGATCTTGAGGAAACAAGCACCACTACTACCAATCAGCACGACTCAGATGTGGATTGCAATAATATCGATGATCATCCCAATTTTGGTAATGTTAATTCCGATGTGCACGTAGATGATGATGATGACAATCTAGATGAGATGTTACGTGATGTAGAGGAAGATTACAATGAAAATGACTTCTGTGAATTTGAGAAACTGATTGCTGACTCTGAGAAGCCTCTGTTCCCTGGATGTGCAACATTTACAAAACTGTCTTCTGTGCTGAGATTATATAACTTGAAGGCAGGAAACGGTTGGAGTGATAAGAGTTTCACGGCACTATTAGATCTTCTAGCGGACATGCTTCCAGAGGGAAATGAGTTGCCAAGATCTACTTACCAAGCCAAAAAACTGTTGTGTCCGTTGGGAATGGAAATCGAAAGAATACACGCATGCCCAAATGATTGTGTGTTGTACCGTAACGAGTACTCCAGTTTGCATGTTTGTCCAAGATGCGGCGCATCGAGGTATACGCGTAGGGACCGGATTGACAGTGAACGTCACGAGGTAAGGAAAGGGCCCCCGGCAAAAACTGTGTGGTACTTGCCTGTGATACCTAGATTGAAGCGGCTGTTTGCAAATCCGAAAGTCGCGAAGCACTTGCGTTGGCATGCTGAAGCCCGGAAACAAGACGGAAAACTGAGACACCCAGCTGATTCTATTCAATGGAGAAACATCAACAGAACATTTGCTGAGTTCGGCGGTGAACTTAGGAATGTAAGGTTCGGGCTGAGTACAGATGGTATGAACCCACATGGTAATATGAGCAGCCGGCACAGCACTTGGCCGGTTCTTTTATGCATCTACAATCTTCCTCCTTGGTTATGCATGAAGCGCAAGTACATCATGATGGCGTTACTAATCTCAGGACCCAGACAACCCGGAAATGATATTGACGTGTTTCTAGCACCTTTAATCGAGGACTTACAGAAATTGTGGAGCGAGGGTGTGCAGGTGTGGGATGCATACAAGAAAGAGAATTTCATCTTGCGGGCCCTGATATTTTGCACCATAAATGATTTTCCTGCCTACGGCAATTTGTCGGGGTATAGTACGAAAGGAGCCAAGGCTTGCCCTATTTGCCTAGATGAAACTGAGAGCATCTGGCTGCGAAACTGCCGGAAAACAGTGTACATGGGTCACCGCAGGTTTCTTCCGGTGCATCACACGTACCGTAAGAAGAGGAAATCATTTAACGGGAAGCCTGAGAAGGGATCAGCTCCAGTGTTTCTGACCGGTAAGGAGATTTACTCACGCGTGAACGACATCAAAGTTGAGTTCGGTAAGCATTCTAAACCTCGAGAAAGAAATGTTTGGAAGAAGAGATCGATTCTCTGGGATCTACCGTACTGGGAGCACTTACAAGTTCGACATTGCATTGACGTCATGCATGTAGAGAAAAATGTCTGTGACAGTTTGATTGGTTTGTTGTTGAACATTCCGGGAAAGACAAAGGATGGTGTGAAAGCTCGTCGTGACATGGTGGAAATGGGGATAAGGACTGAGCTTGCACCTTTAGAGAATGGAAAGCGTACATACCTCCCCCCGGCCTGCTACACGTTGTCCAAGAGCGAAAAAACAGAACTCTGTCGGTGCCTGCACGGTGTTAAAGTTCCATGTGGGTACTCCGCGAACTTGAAAAAACTTGTGTCTATGAGGACCTAAGACTGGTTGGCATGAAGTCCCACGACTGTCATGTCTTGATGTCACAGATGCTTCCCATTGCTATCAGAGGCATTCTCCCAGTTAAAGTCAGAGAGACAATCACAAACCTATGTTATTTCTTCAACGCAATATCTTCCAAGGTAAGTACGTGCACTCGTACTATAAGTTCACTACCTCCATTTGTGGAGCTTAATGAGAAGATTTTTCTGATATGAATATTTGGCGCAACTGTGTCCTCGTAGGTAATTGATCCCGATGGATTGGACGCTTTGCAACGCGACGTGGTTACAACTCTTTGTCAGCTCGAGATGTATTTCCCTCCATCCTTTTTTGATGTTATGGTCCATCTGATTGTTCACCTTATCAGAGAAATTAAGTTTTGTGGACCTGTGTGCCTGCGCTACATGTATCCATTTGAGAGATTTATGGGTGTATTGAAGGGATACGTAAGGACTCGTCGTCGACCCGAGGGGAGTATCATGGAAGGTTATGCCGCCGAGGAGGTGATTGAATTTTGCACAGATTATATGGCCGGGGTTGACCCAATTGGTGTTCCTAGGTCCCGACACGAGGGTAGGCTTGAGGGAATTGGAACGATTGGATTCAAAGCTATCGTCCCCGCTCGTGATGTGTACGCAAAATCACATTTTTGGGTCTTACAACACATGACGGAGGTCGAGCCATACATACACGAGCACAAGGTAATGTTACGGTCACAGAATCCTTCGAAGTCAGACGTTTGGGTAAGCAGAGAACATAACAGGAAATTTGCTGAGTGGATCCAAGAAAGAGTCACGCGAGCTGCCGAGGGCTCCGTAAGTGAAACTGTGACATGGTTGGCTAGAGGCCCAAGATTCACTGTAGGGACTTGGCAGGGGTACGACATCAATGGGTATTCATTTTACACAAGAGCTCAAGACGCCAAGAGTAGCACGCAATGTAGCGGAGTGACACTGTTTGCTATTTCCGAGGATGCCAGGTCAGTAAGGGCGCTGAACTCATATTACGGTGTTATTGACGAAATATGGGAGCTCGATTACGGATTACTTAAGATTCCCCTGTTTCGATGCCAATGGGTCGAAATCCCTCGAGGTGTTCAAGTTGACAGTTACGGGTTTACTCTCGTCAATCTTGGTAGAGTCGGACACCAAGACGATCCATTCATACTTGCAAAGCAAGCCACACAGGTATTCTACATCGTTGACCCGGCCAATCCAAACTTGCATGTTGTCCTCCACAGCAAGAGACGTATTGTTGGGGTCGAAGATGTTGTCGACGAAGAGGAGTATAACCAATTCGATGAAATACCTCCATTTTTAGAGGACATTCAATCTATCCGTACTGAAGATATCGACGAAACAACGTATCTGCGAGATGACCACGAAGAAGGATTATGGGTTGAGAACCATTGATGATTAATTTCTATTTCAGGGATAAATGCCAAGCAAACAGCCCACAAGTTCTGCAGCAAGGTGAGGAACTTATCATTAATACATCAGGCAGTACATTTTTCTTTAGAATTTAATGATAAGCTAGTTCACAGCATTAATACATCTCAATTTTACTCCACAGCATGAGTTCTAACATGTACAGTACCTTTATCCTGTAAATATTTAATTCTTCCCTTCAAATAGCACTTGCAAAAATCTCATCGCAGCCTCTTCAAAAATCCCTTTTTTCTGACGGTATTTTGTTATTTATACCGATAGAGAAGGACATCTTCTCTCAGGCACTTCAAAACGTTTTCTATCGGTATTGTTCTATTTTACCGTTAGAATAAATTCATTTGTCTCACGGTATTTGTTGTCTGACGGTTTTTTCCTGTTTTTACCGATAGAAGAATACTCTACCGCTTCGAATTCTCAACCGTGTCGCCATGCGTCGCCTTGGAAACTCTATAAGTACCTCGCCATGCGTCGCGGTATTTTGTTGTTTTTCTAATTCTCGAACGGTTGGACTCCTCATCTTCTCTTTCACAATGGCAACCTCCATGGGATCGTCATCCACGGCCTCCCCGGTAAGAACTCTAAATCTCCTCGGTTTACCCCTGTATTGTTAATCCATGTTCAGTTCATTCTTGACCTGTTGATTTGCACAGGGAATGGTAGCCGTGGAAGACACTGCCAAAGTGAAGGCTGACCTGAGGGCCCTCCAGGAGGAGCACAAGCTCCTTACAGACAAGCACACTCAGCTACGGCTTGACCTTGACGATCTCTTCCAGCGCATTAAGCGCATGAAGACGGATGGTGACAATGCTAGGGCGAGGACGAGGCGTCTTCGCGAGGAGAAGAAAGCCGCGGATATGACCATCGCTGGCTGCGGTTTGACTATGAAGGATACCATAGCGAAGCTGACGGAGGTCGCAGGCCTTCTTGACGCGGTAGTAGTTGATCCTAGGGACAACTTGTCGCTAGAGGAGTCCTGCGTCCTGGCTGCAAGTCTAACTGACTCTATTCTACATGCAGCCAGGGCTAAGACCACCCCTTGACCTAGCATTTTGGGTTTTATTTTTTATGTAAGTGATAAAACAACAATGAATGAACAATTTCTTTTTATGTCAATTTTCCAATTTTCCGGCTATCTTCCCTCTTTCTTTAACATTCTGCAGCTTTCAACCACGGTCTGTTTGATGTTAAATTGTGTACCTTTTCATAACTCTGACGGTATTTTGTTGTTTTTACCGATAGAAAAAGGGCACACAAATCTCAAGCACTTAATCAAAAAAATTTTCTGGGGAAAATTGGGCTCACGAGATTTTTTTGTTTATACCAATAGAAAAGGGCACCTTTTCATTACTCTCACGGTATTTTGTTGTTTTTACCGATAGAAAAATGGCACCCAATCTCAAGCACTTTAAAAAAATTTTCTGTGGAAAATTGGTCTCACGGGATTTTATTGTTTATACCGATAGAAAAATGCAATCACTAATTCGAATATTTTTCCGGGAAATTTACTTTTTCTATCGGTATTATTTTGTTGTTTCGATAGAAAATTACATAAGTCTATCGGTATCATTTTGTTATACCGATAGAAAAGTTCCTCCGCTACTTTATTTCTCGTACACGGCCCTTTAGTTTCCCTCCACTCGAACAGTTCCACCTTAGAGCACTGCGTCTCTTTGAGAGCGAAGAAAACCCCAACCTCCGCCGTGAGCACTCACTTCCTCTCTCCCACACGACGATCGCCGGCTGGACACTGGTTCGTCACTGCCACCGGTTCTTATTTTCGTCCTTCGCCCGCCGCTGCTGCGTTCTACACCGCCTCTGCATCACCAGAACTGATCGCCGCCGTAAATACCCTAATTCGTCGTTCTATTTCCAGCATCTTCTTTATTTGATCCTAGTGTTTTGCACGTACTAATTCTTGGAGTTTTGCAATTACACTAGGGTTCCCTATTGTGTTGGCTTATGTACATTCCGCAGGCAATGTTGATTTTAATTAGGGTTTACATAATATGTTCCAGTGCTGTAATGAACCTGTTTTGAGATTTTAACTTCTCTATACTGCTGTATGTGTGATCAATTGTATCCAACTGCCATGTAATGCAGATTATATGTTGGAGGTGTTCTTACACATATTCTATCGGCAGCTCATGTGTTTACCGATAGAAAATTTTCTGCACAAGTAGTAAAACTTAATTTGGATCTGGAAGGACATGAGCCATGCAATGTACTAGTTTGGTTGGGAATTTTTACTCACTTCGTATGAATATATGGCAATGTGGATGGGTCTTCGATGTATATGTTTCAAATGCCTATATACATGACTTTTCCCAACCTAATAGCTGTGAAGTCCTGATGACTCACATACAGGCTAGGCTAAAGATTATGCACAGTAGCACTTAGATGCTTGTGTGCATATTTACGTGTGAAATAATAATGCTGGCCCATGAATATTAATTAGTGTAGCAAATCATCGAGAATGTTATGTGATGACAGTCAATGGTGGCTTGTCAACAAAATTCCATATGTAGAGAACATTGTTATGTTCTATCGGTATCTCACGTGTTTGCCGATAGAAAAATTGTCTTGTGTGGAGGTAATTGTTATGGTCTATCGGCAGCTCATGTGTTTACCGATAGAAAATATTTCTGAAGAGTTCAGTAAGTAATTTATGCATGTCTTTCTTTTTGTATTATTTTCCCTTTTGCCGCCCTAGTTAGTCTCCAGTCCTGGGCTGAGTTATGGAAGTCCAAGGCGAATTAATTGCCATATATATGGTTTGTTGAAGGTTTTGTAGGGGAAGACATGTCGTCGTCTTCATCGGATGGTACTAGTGGTTCGACTAGGGCCAACCCCATCGTAACTACTGAAGATGGGGCTGTTACATCCCAGCGCAAGAGGGTGGGGCGAGGCGCGACGACGTTGGGGCGTTTGGCCAAACGCACTGATCTTTCTTGTGAGTTCAACCAATTTGGGAGGCCGATTGGAAAGAATGCTGGGAGGTACGCGGCCTACGTTGGGCTGTTGGCGAAAGAAAGGGTGAAGATCACCGTCCAGAGCTGGAAGGACGTGACGGCGGACGAGAGGGATAGGTTGTGGGCGGAAGTGAAGGTTAAATGAACTGAAATCGCTGAACTCTTTCGTAATCACGTTCTCTTGGCTTATACTAAAGTTTAACTAACTCGTGATTAATTGTATGCATTTTTCGGAAACAGGCTAAGTGGAACATCCCCGACGATACACCTAGGACTGCCTGCTTGAAGGACATGAACGGAACATGGAAAACCTTTAAGAGCTGGCTCGTCAGTAACTTCCTAGCTGCGGGGAAATCTCCTTGCGAGAAGTACCCCTTCATATCGGAGGAGGTATGGGAGGAATTCACCAAGCAGAAGGGGACTGAGGAGTTCAAGGCCCTTAGCGAGAAGAATAGGGCGATCCAGAAGAGGAACGACCACCCGCATCGGCTCGGATCCCGGGGCTATGCGGGGAAGGAGGAACAGTGGAAGAAGGAAGACGAACAAAATCCTATCATGGACACCCCTGAGTTGCCGCTCTCCGAGATCAGGGATGAGAGGTGCAAGCGATGGTGGAGGGGGAGGGGGTCCGTGTCGTCCACGGGGTCTGTGCAGTTCGCAACCCCTGGGGACGCCGATGTTGTGAGGCGAATGGTAAGTTGGCTAACCTCGTAAACTGTGTGCGCACAAGTGTATATAAGGCAATTTGTCTCACAAGGTACCTTCAAATGTAACAGATCTCTTTTGAGAAGGACGCAGCGGAGGGATTGTTTACCCCGCAGAGGGAGAACGACATCCTCACCCGAGCTCTAGGAAATAAGGAGCATCCCGGGCGGACACGGGCCGTGGGAGCCATTGTGTCGTGGAAGGCCGGTTTCGTAGATCCGGCTCCACCGAGGAAGAAGGCCCGCACCTGGAAGGAAAAGGAAGCTGACCTATCCGATAAGATATGGGCTGAGGTACGGGAGGAGATACGGGCGGAGATGCGGGCTGAGATACGGGCTGAGGTACAGTCTGAGGTGCAGACCGAGGTCGCACAAATGAGGGAAGAGTTTGCACGGTTGAGAGAAACATTGCTGGCCAAGAGTTTAGATGCGGATCCCCAGGACGACGGTACCCCGCGGGGTCGGATAAGCAGTTGCGCTTCGAAGGTACTCGCGGATCCAGTGGATCTACTTGAGGTACTGCAAGCCTTCATCTGTGCACTTAAGTTGATGCCACTCCCATTCTGTTAGAGTTGTTTCGCTAACCTATTTTAATTGTTACAAATTTGCAAGGGCCGGAGGGCTGCATCCTACAGAATCACGTAGGCGCCGGGCAGGAAGTGGTTGGACACGGCTTCGTATATCCGTCTGGGCCGGATGTCTGGGTCCACTGTGTACCTCTGCGGTTGGGTTTCGCAAAGGTACAGGTGGACATGGCCATGCCGGGCTACAACGATTCTCCGTTGCCAGTCCCAACAGAGGAACTGCAGACACTTGCCGAGGCAGTGGGCTCCTACGTACAGTGGCCCAAGAAGTGTCTTGTAATACAACCGGTAAATCCTACACATTTTAGATTACATCCTACTCAGTACACTCAACTTGCATAATCTAACATACGTGCTCATTAATTGAAGTGGCCTGCCGCGGGGCTACCAGGGGACTGCGCCCCCAGCTCAGGGCATGAGGGCCGATCTCGTGCGAACCTGGACACATCAAAGACGGCCTCGACCCCACCCAGCGCATCCACGCCTCCACCTCAGAAGAAAGCCGCCATCACCTCGCCCTTGCCTTCGAAGGTACGCGCTCAGTCCCCGGCAAAAGGCAAGGGCGGCAAAGGCAAGGGCAAAGGGCGACAGGGACTGCCGCGGACGTTCACGAACACGCTCCCACTCCTGTCGGAGGCATCTTTGCGGAAATTGGATCGATCAACCAGAGACCTCCACGACTGGTACCTACATCGAGCTCGGCGCAGCCTGAACTTCTTAGTTCCCTACAGGCCTGGGCAGTTCCACCGTGAGCCCGGGACTATATCCGTGGCACACGAGGATCTGTTCGACCTCTACAACTGGCGGGAGCTCGATATGTCCATCATACGGACTGGAGTCCTGTGAGTTTGCTGATGCTATGTATTGCTGTTTTCTAACTCTGTTTGCTAACTCTGCATTAATGTTGCAGTTCATTTGAATACTGAGTAACTTTCTGTGAAATTAATATTAATCTCGTCCTTCGCATGTAGGTGCATGTACAGGCTAGCATCGGAGGCTGCGTGTGACAAGGTGGGTTTCCTCGACCCAGAGAAAATAAGCCTCACGATGCTAGAGCAGGACGCCGCGCACGCTGAGCAGTACATATCCAGCGCGCTGATGGCGCAGCAGGACAGGGACTTCATTCTGGTGCCGTACCACCAAAGGTTAATTAGTGCATTTCGTACTAATTTAACTCAATCTTGTATGTTACACCTGAGATGTACTTTGAGCTAGCGGTCCTCTTTTACGTACAATGCAGGGGCCACTGGATCCTCATCGTGATCTGTCCGCCGAGGAACGAGGTGTACTACCTCGATTCGATGCGTGACAGATTATCGATGGAATATGTGCTCAAGGGGAATATGGGGGCGTAAGTAACTTATATGTTTGATTTAAATTTTGACCTCACTAGCTAATGATAATACATTAACCGGCAATACTAACTGAAATGCAGGGCTTTTGATAAATATGTGTCCGCTGGAGGGAGGCATGCCGCACCGCAGGGCTCCCTACTAGCTTGGAAAGAATATGAGGTACTCACGAGACTTTTTGTTTATGCTTAATTAGTTTATGGAAACAATATATAGCTAACATGTATTCGCATATGCAATTATCTCAGTGCCATCAGCAGCCGCAATCGTGGGAATGCGGGTTTTATGTGCTGCGCTACATATACGACCTAGTGCAGACAAACTTTTCCCGATTCCCCCAGGTAAGCATCGATAGCTAACTCAAATTTCAAAAATGGGTGTCACGTTCTAAATTAGGATCGAAGTTAGTTACTCAGTATGCACACATGCTTGCAGATCGCCATGTCGAAAGACCAATATGAAAATGCAAAGATTATATATCTTCGACAAATCTGGGCACAATATGTCATGGAGGAAGTAGCACCCAACCATCCAGCATGACAATTTTCTCCTTTTGGTGTACTCTGCATAGACTGTTCATATACATGTGAATAAATATATATATGTGAATAAATGTCCACATTGGATTGCAATCTGTATTTGTCCATACATATGTGAATAAATGTGAATAACTGCCTAATGTGTGAATTTGTTCTGTGAATTTACCTTGCATCTGTACTGTATTGTGTATCCAATCTATACTGTATTGCATCTGTACTGTATATGTGAATGTACTGTATTGTGATGCAAATAAAGTACTGTATATGTGATTGCTCTATCGGTAAATCATCAACAACCGAGAGACTACTGTCCTTTTTTCTATCGGTACAATCAAAATTAACCGTTAGAAGAGTTTGACCTTTCCTGCCGGTGAACTCATACATATCCGATAGAGTACTAAGCTTTTTTCTGTCGGTAATCTTGTAGTTAACCGTTAGAATAGTGGTACTTTTCAATCGCTATTGACGAGTTTTCTATCGGTAAACTTGTAATATGCCGATAGAATAGTGTGAGTTTTCCTGTCGGTAAACTTATAATTAGCCGTTAGAATAGTGGTACTTTTCAATCCGCTAGCGACGAGTTTTCTATCGGTATACTCCTAATATGCCGATAGAGTACTAAGCTTTTTTCTGTCGGTAATCTTGTAGTTAACCGTTAGAATAGTGGTACTTTTCAATCCGCTAGCGACGAGTTTTCTATCGGTACACTCCTAATATGCCGATAGAGTACTAAGCTTTTTTCTGTCGGTAATCTTGTAGTTAACCGTTAGAATAGTGGTACTTTTCGAACTGCTGGACGTAAGAATACGACGGGTTTTCTATCGGTAGATTCATAATATGCCGATAGAATAGTGAACTTCTTCTGTCGGTTATTTACCGATAGAAAATGTCCAGTCTTATTCTATCGTGTCTATCTCTATCGGTACAAAAACCGATAGTAGAAGGGTTTTTTTTACCGATAGAAGACTGCATTTCTGTACTAGTGAAGCCTTCTACCGAGAGGTTAACCAAACAGAGACATCCCTTGGTGAACCTCAATACCCCCGTTGGTCGGATATGCCTTTGACGTTCGATCGCGCTGACTGTCCTGTGGGGCTAACCCGACCATTGAGGCTACCTCTGGTCATTACCCCAATCATCAGTAACGCGAGAGTCAAAAGGGTCCTAATTGACGGGGGAAGTTCCCTTGATCTTTTATTGGTCAAGGCACTCGACGAGATGCAAATTCCTCGTTCGAAGATCAAGCCCATAATCCATCCGTTTTATGGGATAATCCCAGGCCCCTCCATGATGCCATTGGGACAAGTGGTCCTCCCGGTCACTCTGGGAGAACCAGACAACTTCCGGACAGAATTGGTTACTTTTGATGTAATCAATTGTGATTCAGCTTATAATGCAATCTTTGGTAGGCCGACTCTTGCTAAGTTCATGATGGCAACGCACTATGCTTATCAGTGCGGGAAATTGCCTGGCCCCAAAGGTGTCATCTCGGTCCGAGGCAGTCGCAACGTGGCACTCATGTGCGACCGGCTATCTTTGGAGATGGTCGATCAACTTCCCCTCCGGGACGCTCAGGTCGCCACCGTCGCCGCCGATGCGATCAAGGCTGCTCCTCGACCGGATGAAAAACTCAAACAAGTTCCTTTGTACCCAGATGATCCATCCAAGACAATTCGGGTCGGATCAGCCCTGGATGACAAATAGGAACTCGACCTCGTTGCTTTCCTCCAGGCTAACGCAGACGTGTTTGCGTGGAAACCGTCCGACATGCCCGGTGTCCCAAGGAAAGTAATTGAGCACAGGTTAGCAATTCGACCTGGACAACGACCAATAAAGTAAAAGCTCAGGCGTTTTACTGCTGACCGACAGGAAGCCATCCGAGAGGAGTTGGACAAACTCCTACAGGCCGGGTTTATCCGCGAAGTGGATCACCCGGAATGGCTCGCCAATCCGGTCATGGTCCGCAAGTCAAATGGCAAGTGGCGCATGTGCGTCGACTACACTAGCTTCAACGCTGCCTGTCCGAAGGATGACTTTCCCCTTCCCCGCATCGACCAGCTGGTCGACTCGACTGCGAGTTGCGAACTGATGAGTTTTCTGGATGCTTACTCATGATATCATCAAATTAGCATGGCAGAAGACGATGAAGAGAAGACTGCCTTCATCACCCCGTTCGGCACATACTGCTACGTCAGAATGCCGTTCGGTCTCAAGAACGCAGGTTCCACGTACCAGCGCTTGATGCAAAAGACCTTTCTTTCCCAGATAGGGCGTAATCTCGAAGCATATGTAGACGATTTGGTTGTAAAAAGTACCAAGAGATTGTCTCATTTGGACGATCTCGCTGAAACCTTTTGTAATTTGAATCACTTTGGAATAAAATTAAACCCGGAGAAATGTTCTTTCGGGGTTCCTTCAGGAAAACTCCTCGGTTTTCTTGTGTGTTCCAGGGGCATTGAAGTTAATCCTGAGAAAATCAGGGCTATTGAACAAATGAGATCGCCCTCAACCATGAAGGATGTTCAACGCCTGGCTGGTCGCATGGCGGCTTTAAGTCGTTTTATATCACGACTAGGCGAAAGGGGATTGCCTTTCTTCAAAGCCTTGCGGAAGCATCATAATTTTACATGGTCAGATGAGGCCGAAAAAGCATTTCAGGAGGTAAAAACATATCTATCCAGTCCGCCAGTATTGGTGTCTCCCGACAAAGGAGAACCACTGCTTCTTTACCTGGCGGCCACACCGCACGCGGTCAACGCTGTTTTGATCGCAGATAGGGAAGGAATACATAGACCCGTCTACTATGTGAGCGAGGTACTTCATGGTCCTAAGGAGCGCTACCCTGAGGTCCAGAAGATACTTTACGCGCTACTGATGGCTTCCCGTAAGCTACGACATTACTTTCAAGCGCACAAGATCACTTTACCCTCCTCTTTTCCTTTGGGGGATATTGTCCGAAACCCAGAGAAATCTGGTCGAATCGCCAAATGGGCGATCGAACTCGGTGCCTTCGAGATCCATTTCACGCCCCGCACGGCGGTTAAGTCTCAGGTTTTGGCCGACTTTGTGGTCGAATGGACCAACCCTGAGCCACCCGTGCAGTTGGCAGAGGAACTGGAGTGCCCCGATTACTGGACAATGTACTTTGACGGCTCCCGTAGTTTTCAACACTCGGGGGCTGGAGTAGTCTTAGTTACGCCCCAGGGCGAACAGCTTAAGTATGTCATTCAACTATACTTTGTTGCGACTAACAATGCAGCAGAGTATGAAGGTCTTCTTGCAGGGCTCCGGGCAGCAAAATTCCTCGGAGTCCGTCGATTAGTGGTGAGGGGAGACTCACAACTGGTCGTAAACCAGGTAAACAAGGAGTACAGCACCTCCGATGAGACAATGGCTCATTACCTGGGGGAAGTGAGGAGATTGGAAAAACACTTCAGTCATTTCGAAGTCCAATACATCCCGCGAAAGGACAATATTCTCGCAGACCAATTATCCAAAATTGGGTCCTCACGCTCATCCGCTCCGGCAGGAGTGTTCATTGAACACTTGGACCGTCCTTCGATCATGACTTCGGTCGAGGATGATCCGGTAATAGCCTTCGTTACCAACCTCGGTCAGGAACAAGATTGGACTCATCCATTGAGGGTCTATCTTGAACATGGGACCCTACCCGAGGACGAAACCGAAAGTGATCGGTTAATTCGAAAAGCGCGTCTGTACAAACTCATAGATGAGATTCTGTACAGAAAGGGTACTCAAGGAGTATTCATGCGTTGTATATCTCAGGAGGAAGGAAAATCCCTCTTGAAAGAAATATATGATGGTGTATGTGGTGCGTACGCTTCATATCGGACACTGGTCGGAAAGGCTTTTCGACAAGGATTCTACTGGCCTTCGGCACTTGATGATGCCAAACATATGGTCAAGACGTGTCCCCAGTGTCAGTTCCACGCAAGACAAGTTCATCAACCTGCCTATGCGTTGCAAACCATTCCTCTCGCATGGCCATTCGCGGTCTGGGGTTTGGATATCGTCGGTCCTATGCCACAAGCGGTCAATGGGTACAAGTTTCTGTTCGTAGCCATTGACACATTTACAAAGTGGATTGAGGCCGAACCAGTATGAAATATTACCGCATCAGCCGCACAAAAGTTCTTCCATAAGAACATTATGGCACGATTTGGTGTTCCAAACCGTCTCATCACAGACAATGGTTCTCAGTTCGCCAGCGGTCTATTCCTGGACTACTGCGATCAGGTTGGGACCAAGGTGTGCTTTGCTTCTGTCGCACATCTACAAAGCAATGGTGCCGTAGAACGAGGCAATGGGCAAATACTGCAAGGCATTAAAAAGCGCGTCTTTCATCGCCTTAAGACCCACTCGGGGGCTTGGGCAGACGAGCTCTATACCGTTCTATGGGCATTACGGACTACTTCTAGTCGAGCCACCGGCGAGACGCCCTTCCATTTAGTCTATGGGGCCGAGGCTGTATTGCCTATGGAAGTAAGTATTGGTTCTGTTCGGATAGATCAATTCGACCAGGTTAATCAGTCCGAACAACGGGCGCAAGATCTCATCCTCTTAGAAGAACGGCGTGATCGCACCCTGGTCAAATCCGCGGCATACTTGCAGGCTTTACGCAGGTATCACAGTAAAAAGGTGCGACCACGTGATCTCAACATGGGCGACTTGGTTTTACGAAAAATTCAAGACCAGTCTAATCGCAACAAATTCTCCCCAAAATGGGAAGGTCCTTATACTGTTGTCTCAGTACCGCGAACAGGATCGGCGCGGTTAGCTATGGAGGATGGTCGGATTTTGTCCAATACTTGGAACATCGATCAACTTTGCAAGTTTTACGTTCAGGAGCCTGTCTACGAAGGGCTTGACCTCCTCCATGACGGCATCGAGCAGCTCTTCACTCTCGATCTCAACCGGTCCCACCAGTGGATTCAGATCTGCATCTGGGCCATAGTGGAGTCGAATCCGGCTTAGGATAGCAGAAGCGGCTGACCGAACTCTAGTTCTGATCACCTCTTCTCTTCGCTGTGTATCCTCAAGGAGATACTCGAGAAGTGACTCTGCTTGAGCTATAACTAGGGTAGCCCAGTCTTCTTGGCTGAGATCGTCTCGAGTGGTTTCAACCACATCAGCCTTCAGAAGATGAGCCACCGCCTTCAGCTTTTCGAAGACTGAACGGCTCAGCTTTCCAATCACCCTTGTGGAGGCTTTGATAG
Source organism: Pharus latifolius (assembly GCA_019359835.1). Classification (NCBI taxonomy): domain Eukaryota; kingdom Viridiplantae; phylum Streptophyta; class Magnoliopsida; order Poales; family Poaceae; genus Pharus; species Pharus latifolius. Next base: position 39,009,264 of record CM033323.1, on the reverse strand, counting down.
AATCCTGGAGGAGTTTACTATCCGCACTGAGCTATTTTATTTGACCTGCTTGCGCTGCAACAAGGGAAAAGGTTACTCGCATATTGCTAAGACAAGTCTTCCTAGCTCAGGAGGTGACTTACCAGCAAGTTGCGACCGTAGTCTGTTATTTTTGATCTCTTGGTTCCTCATCACTGAGAGCGAATGGAGCTTCATTGTGGCCATTTCCTTGTCCTGCAATGCCACCTTCCTGTAGTAAAACAGAAGGAATGGTCGTAACCAATTTATACATCTATAAATTAAGGAATGATGATCCTTACTTGCGCAAGCAGTCTCGTTCTCTTTGTATGGTCACCATGCTCGCCGCCGTGGCACGGGATTGGGCCATCATCCGGGATAATTCCTGTGATGCAAAAAAGGGAGTGAAAAGTTTCCTATGTGTAATTCAGGACATCCAGAAAGGGATTCATCATACCTTCATGAATTTCTGCAGAGAGGCATCTTCCGGACTAATTGGAAGATTTGTCGAAGGCCTGGAAGTGCTTACAGCAGGGACAGTAGGAGGAAGTGCCTGCTGAGTATTGCTTCCAGTCGCCGGCGACTGCGACTGGGTCCTCGTATCTGTTTCTCCCCCCGTGACTCGGACGACTTCCTGGGCCGAGGGGGTGGAGCGCTCCTCATTGGGGGCTCCTGCACCAGCAGTGACTTCAACCCTTCCCGAAGCGGTTGGAGGACTGGGTGCTATTTCTTTCCGTCTGATGGAGGAAAAGAAAAATCAAATGGTAACGATTCGTGACCATCATTTCTAATACAACCAGGATGAAGGTTCTTACCTTAATTGAAATCCCATTAGCTTTTGGGATTTCTGAGAAGGTTCTTCTTGAGCGCGGGGACGAGTATCGTCCGCGCTGATCTTACGCTTGGAAAACAAAGGCCCCCTTCCCTGTATGTCTTCCCCTATGAACATTTTTTCAAGGGAAAAATAAAGGCTGACAAGAAGGATCGTTACCTGGGCAGTTGATCCCATTGGCGACGACCCATCCAAGGATCTCGCTGTCTCCTGTGATCCTGTAGCCGGTACCTCCTGTGTAACCGCCGCAGGATCTTGAACAACCACCTCCGCTCCTGTCTGCGGAGGAGAAGTATTTTCCTCCCTAGGACTCGCGGTAGTCGCCGGGAGAAGCTCTTTTCCCTGTATAAACATTGACTTGTCAAAATATACAGAAGGAATTGAAGAAAGTATGACCATAAGGAATCCTTACCGAGGTCGTCCTTTCGACTAGGGAAGCGGAGACAATCAACCCTGAATCCTCGGGGGCTTCAGTAACTGGGAGGTCATCCGCGATCCCAAGATTTTCCGCGGTGGCAGGATCTGCCACGACCACCTCTTCGGTAGCAGTGGTCTCTGCGGGGCAGCTTGGAGCATCGCCGGATGGGAGATCCGCGATCTTCCTCCTCCGAATGACCAGAGGAACATCATCCTCTTCCTCCTCGCTCCCCTCTCCCTGTACGACGAAGAAGTGATTCCAATCTGCGCCTGGTAAAACAGAAGGGATGTGATATCTTACCGCCGTCTTTCTTGCCGTAGGAGGAATGCTCCGTGAAGACCCCTCCCCGGGATTTGGCCTGGCCTTCTTGGGGGCAGGACTCTTTGTCCTGGGTCTTTGGGAGACCTTCTTCACGTTCTTCACCGTTGGCTTCCCGAGAGAGCCGACGTTCTCACTCGGGAAAGTCGTCTCGGCGAACCTTCCTAGGAGCTGATTCACATTTCTGATGGAATTGTTTAGCGCTGGACATGCATAAGACCTGAAAAATGGAAGCCAGATAAAGAATGTACCCTTCGGCGTTCCTGTTTAAGGTCGTCGCCGGAGTGAATCAGGCTCTGTGGGCGAGGCGATCCCTTAGGGCCCTCTACATCGGCATTGTAGGCCCTAAGGAGGGAGTTGGTCCGCCTCTCAATTTCAGATGAAGGCAGGACTGTTCCCAAATTCGAGTCAGAATTTGTGCAATTCAAGAATGGCAAAGCTCAGCGCCAAAGAAATAAATACCTTTACTGTAGTCCAAGGTGCTGTCCGCCATGGACCTAATCTCCCATGCCGGATGAGCCCTTTCGCACAGAGGACTCACCCGATTCTTCACAAAGTCTCGGATGACATCTCGAGCTGTCAACCCTTGATTGACCAAGTGAAGGATCACCTCGGCATGCTTCGAAAGCTCCAAGTTCGTCGCCGGGGGAGCATCTAACTCGCTCGACTTCTCTGGTCGCGAGTTTTCAAACCACAGGCTGCTCTCGGATGGTGGAGAGAAGTAAAACCACCTTTGGTGCCACCCGTGCACAGAGTCTCGCAGGGGTGGGGAGGGATACTCCTTTTTATCCCTCAGCCGGAAGTAGATGCATCCGGCGGCGTTGGTACTCTTCGACCACGCCGAGAAGTAGAATAGCCGAAAAAGATCCACGCTGGGATACACTCCGACGAACGCCTCACAGAGATGCTGGAACACCGCAAGGATCAGCATCGCGTTGGGGTGGAGGTTAATCAATTCCCACCCATAGTGCTCGAGGACATCTTTGAGGAATCGACTCTCAGGGAATCAGAACCCGCAGCGCAAGTACTCCTCAAAAACCACCAACTCGCCCTCTTGGACGGTTGGGGTTTCTTGGTCCTTCTCTGCGGGCCGCCAGTTGATGAGCAACCGCGGAGGAAGGATCTCCTCCTTCTCCAACGCCACTAGGCTCTCCTCAGAGTGGTGAATGGATCGGCTCCAGGATGTCATTTTTGGTGGAGAATCAAAAGAAAAGTTGGCGATTTTGGGAAGACGAAGGCTGAAGAAAATGAGAGTTTTGTGCGGCGGGAACGATGAGGGTTTTTGGCTGTGTGGCTTCTTTGAGAAGACATCTGCTCTTTTTATAGACCCAAGGCGGCGCATTAATGTGAGTAAACGTTTCATTTCAAGCGTTCCATTGAATGCTTTATTCATTTCCCATAATGGATACTGCCTCTGGTGGACCCGATAAAGTGTTCAGGCATCGGATCTGAAACAAAAAGATTTCTTTGTTTCGGAAACTGAAAGTGCAAAAGGACTGAAAAATTTTCAGTACTTTTCAGAAGACGTTTTTCCTTTGTATGCTTTGAACATTTTTTATGGAAATGCTTTGCAACTCAATTTTTAACGTACTGGTATATGTTTAATTGGGTTATGGTTTGATCGAAACCATGTTTTAGACTAAACTTCGATTCTAATTGGAGTAACAGTCTGACCGAGTTTCAACTCTGGTCGCAATTCAGTTCTGACCGCGGCCCTAAAACTGATCGCGGTATCAGGGCAGGTCGCGATGCTTTTGGAAGCATGATTCTGATCGCAGAACTAAAGTTTCCTGTGTATGAGTGGTCGCGAACATAAAGTTTATGGCCATATTTTCGCACAGAAGATGTGAAGAATATTCATGAGAAATAAGAAAATTTTATTTCTTACATTCTTTACATACAAAAGGGATGCAGTCGATCAAAACGTCGACTTGCTCCGAAAGAAGTTTACAAAGTTCCCCAAGGGACATGTCGTTGTCAGCGGAATCTACACTAGCAACCCCCAGGGAACTAGCAACTACCCTAAGTCTATCTACATCGTCCCTAACAACAGACGCACTCTTGTCCCTAATCAAGTCAGAGAGTTCTCGCTGTTGCTGAGCGTGATCCCTCTCTCGACGGAAATGGAGCGCCTCTTCCCGGGATCGATCAAGACATTCTGCTAGATGCAGAATCTTCGAGGCCATCTCCTCGGTCTTCTTCTCCTCCAGAAGAGTCTGTCCGGAAGGAAGAGATGGAGCAGCAGAAGGCTGATCGCTGGAGCCTCCAACCTTCTGCATTTTGCAGAAGTTAGTCGTACTAACTATTATTATCAGCAAAAGGGGAGAAGAATTATTACCTGTCCCAGTGCATGACCCGTTGATATACCCATCTTGGGAAGAGGATCATCAGATGGTGGAAGTGCAACCTTCCCACCAGATGATTGTTTCGCCAACCCAATATGGCAATCATCTGATCGAGGGATAGTCACCGCTTGCCGACCAGAATATCGATCACCCAAAAGGATGGGAGAATTGGAGGGAAAAGGAGAGAGTTGAGAAGAATTCCTCTCCAAGGTTAAAGGCCTAACTTGCCGAGATGCATGAACGGGGAGAGTCAAAGGAACTGAAGGAAGAAAGATACTTGCTACATTCTTCACCTTTGTTCCACTGGAAGATCCTTCGTCAACCTTGGGTTTCTTCCTTAAGGGAGACAGGTCTTCAATCGTTTGAGGCCCTTGTTCGACAACTTCCTCTTCATCACTCTCAATCTCGATGATGTCGTAATCTGCCATCAGGAGGAGTATGTGAGAAGGAAGAAGGCAGGGTGACAAGAAAAGGACTTAGGCGTGGGGAGAAATTGTGAAGTTTTACAAATCCAGGAGCCTGGTATTTATAGCCACCAGGGTGACGGTTTGTATTCCAGACGCCTCGGGTTTTGTCAAAGCATTTACAATTTTACCCCGAGATAAAAACAGTTCTACGGCGCTATCATTGCCCGTCACATAATGTCAGAACCCGTCTTGGGAAACCAACCGTTTTTCACTTAGTGCGCCACTAAGTGGAAAAATTGAAGAGTCGGGTTAAAAATCCAATGCATGGTCTTAAAATTCGAAATAAACACGTCTCTTCGTTTTCTTCGAATTTGGGGGCCAGCTGACAAGGATTGTCACCCGGGTCACTTCTAATAAACTTTTGGTTCAAGACAGGTTTGAACCAGACATGTATCTGGCAATGCGAACTCAAGCTATTCTGAGGGGCATCGTCATGAGGTCGCAAGCTTTACGCGATCAGGTCGCGGGCTTCGTGCGATCAGGCCGACAGCTTTGCGCGGTCAGAAGTTCGTATGCTATACGCGAACTGGATATCCGGGATGTTGCGCGGTCAGCCCACATTCCGCGGTCAGAACATTCTCGACCAGGGTGCTTGGAGTTCATTCGGTTATCCATATAACAGGATATTCCAAGCATCCCGAGGATTCCTCCACGTTGAAGACCAACCGTCAGAGGTTAATATATGCGGTTATTCGTGATTAACACGTGTTAATAACCTCCGTGGAAATTAACAGCAGTTCTCCAAAAACCGCATCCAACCGTTTGATGCAGTTTTCTTCATATGGCACCCTTTCGACCAGTATAAAAGGGTGGCATAGAGGTCCGAGGAGAAGGGGACACCCAATCCATTTGGAAGAAGAAGACTCCTGATACAAGTGAGACATAACGCATCTCAACCACTAAAAACAGCCAAGTCTACGGCCCAAGTTAGATAGTTCCTACAAGCCTCCCTGGCTTTATTCTGTATGTTTACACAGGAAAAATCCTTCGCCTGTGAAGGAGTTTTTCTACTATTTCTGTAACCTTTTATCACCTATAGTGAAATCCTAACAGGACGTAGGGCTATTACTCCCACCATCGAGGGCCCGAACCTATATAAATCTCTCTGTGCTCCTGTTCACCATTGTTCTACATACCTTCCCGGAGAGTCGTCTTGAAAGGTCTCACCATTACAAATTTTGCATAAGTTCGGCTGAGGACTCCGAGTCCGAATCGTTGACACAAACTGACAAGAACAATGCAAGATTAATGGCTAGGGTTTGGACAAAGTAAACAATTTTTTTTTGTAGGGAAAATTTTCTGGACTCTAGGATGAAGAACATAATTAATCTAAACAAAGAGGGGATACAGTGTTACCTATCGGGCAATCTTGGCTCTGATACCAACTGATGTAAACGGTGTCTTGATCTTCCGATTGGTAGAGGTAAATCAATTGATGGAGAAGTCGACGTTGACGATCCGGCTTCCAATCAGAACTGATTCGAACCCCTGCAATCGCTACACCACGGCTCTGTTAGTTATCAACCACGCTAAGACACGGTTGACCTCAATCCCTGCATGCGAATCGAGAACACAAGCAAGAACACGGTAGACACAATCTAAATATTGCCAATTACCAATGAAGAGTATGAGTTGGGGTTCCACAAACCGATGAACGGCGAAAACTGTCTAAGCAGTATAATCTAAGCAAAACCCACCCAAAAGGATAGGGGGTGGCGGCCATATGTAGCAGGACTATGGCGGCCAGAGAACCCACCCCCACGTAACCCTAGGGATACACTGTCTTGGGCCCAAAGTAGAGGTGGCACAGCACTCGGCACAATCTGTCCGTGAATTGTTTTGTCAATTTTGGGAGATCCAGATGGAATTTGGCAGTGGGGCCAGATCCATTGGAAAGGTGGTGTCGTGGGCTTCTCTGTAAAGTGCTCATTCATCCCAAACGGACTCCGTACGTGGCCTGGACATCCATTTGAAGTTGGCGTGCTCCTGGATGGCCGAATTGGGCTGGTGGATGATTTGGGCTTCATCTTGGGCTTGTCTTGGAGCGTGGACAACTTGGGTTTCTTCTTGGGCTCGTCTTGGAGCATTGTGGTATGTTGGACCTTCAGTGTAGATGGCTTGAAAGGCTTGACATGTGGGTTCATGCCAACTTGATGTTCTCCATGGTCTTCGGGCGATGGAGTGGGAGGAGTGGACGGAGTGGTGTTCGTATCTGTGTTGGTGATGTCCTCATCACGCAGCCGCAGGAGTAGGGCCTCATAGTCGGCGATGTTGTCCGTAGTAGGGAATTCGAGTCTCGCTGCGTACTCTAGCGTCCTCTCCTCGGGGCTCCAGAGGACTACCCCCGCGCTAGCCCCGGCGAGACACAATGAGCCATCGAACATGAGCGTCCAATGGTCATTGCGTTGGGGCGGCTCGATGGGAGTCTCCCCCTCAGACTCAAAGACGGGGGTCCATTCCGCCACAAAGTCAACGAGGACTTGTGATTTGATGGCAGAACGACCCGTAAGGGATAGGGAGAAGGGAGCCAGCTCGGCTCCCCACTTCCCGATCCGACCGATGGCTTCTTTGTTTTGCAGCACCTCCCCCAGGGGGAGGGAAGATGGGACCGTGATCGGGTGTCCCAGAAAGTAGTGGCAGAGCTTCCGGGACGCCATCAGGACGGCGTAGCAGACCTTGTCCACCTCCGTGTACCATGTCTTAGCCCCATGGAGGGCTTCGCTCACGTAGTACACGGGGCGGTGCTATCTATCCTGCTCCTTCACCAGCACCGCGCTTACAACGACCGGGGTGGCGGCGAGGTAAACGAGCAGGGGTTCTTCCGGAGATGGGCTCACAAGCATTGAAGGGCTCGTGAGGTACCTCTTCAAGTCGCCGAAGGCCGCCTGGGCCACAGGAGTCCACTTGAACCCCTCGAGGCCCTGCAGGATTTTGAAGAATTGCACGCCGCGTTCCCCCGACCGCGAGATGAAGCGGCTTAGTGCGGCGAAGTGGCCGCTAAGCCATTGTACATCTTTCACGAAGCACGGTGGGGGCATGTCCAATAGGGCCCAAATTTTCCCGGGGTTGGCTTCTATGCCCCGTTGGGACACGAGGTAGCCAAGTAGCTTCCCCCGCGCACGTCGAAGGCGCACTTTTCCAGATAGAGTTTCAACCCGTACTCGCAGAAGTTGCGGAAGGTCTCCGCTAAGTCGTTGATGTGGGCGATCGCACAGAGGCTCTTGACGACTGCGTCGTCAACGTAGACCTCTACGTTGCAGCCGATTTGGTCCTTGAGGACCAGTGAAATGAGGCGCTGGAAGGTTGCCCCAACATTCTTGAGCCCGAAGGGCATGTGGACTTAGAAAAAGGTGCCAAGGGGAGTTATAAAACTCGTCTTTTCCTCGTCCTCCTTAGCCATCCGGACTTGGTGGTTGCCCGAATATGTGTCCAGAAAGCTCATAAGCTCACACCCCGGAGTCCAGCTGGTCAATCCACGTGAGTGGGAAGTTGTCTTTTGGGCAAGCTCTGTCGAGGTCGGCGAAGTCCACGCACATCCTCCACTTGCCGCTCGACTTCTTCACGAGGACGGGGTTCGCCAGCCATTCGGGGTGCAAAACCTCCCAAACGAACCCTGCCTCTTGGAGCCTGGCGATCTCGGTCTTGATGGCCTCTTGGTGCTTGAGGGAGAGCTTCCTCAGCTTCTGCTTCAGCAGGGGGCGGCCGGGCGCTACAGCGAGCTTGTGCTCGATAAAGTCCCACATGTCAGCGGGCTTCCACGCAAAGACATCGGAGTTCTTGTAGAGGAAGGCCGCGAGTTGCTTCGCGTGCTCCTCGGGGAGGTCCGCCCCAATCTTGACGATCCTTTCCTCGTCCTCCGGGGATAGTCGGACTTTCCGAAGGTCTCCCTCCGGGCGTGGTTTTGGGAGAAACTTCCCAGAGGGAACGGCCGGGGTGTCCAGAGCTGGGGGAACCCCCCCCCCCCCCCCCCCCGGGGCCTTGATTAGGTTGACGCTCCGATTATCGCGGTAGCACACTCGTAAAGAGAGCGGGCCACGTCCTGGTTGCCTCGGGCGATGATTATGCCGTGAGGCCTGTCGTGCCTGCCACGACTGTGACATCACCTGTGAGGAGCCCAGCTCGGTGCAGCTGGTCCCTTAAACCACTTGACTTCCCAGGATGAGTCAATCACAGGGATACATTGAAGCAGCAAAATAATACAGTAGTCATAATTGTATGGCCATCAGGCCTTAGTACAAAACGAGGTACAGTGCCTTACAAGGCACAAGGGTCTAACAAAATAACACATCTAGTCGGTGGAAGCTAGGCCCAAAAGCAATCCACAGGAAACAGAGGTTGACAGCAAGACAGCACCACATCAGGGCTCCGGAGGAAACTGCTCATCATCTCCTGGGTCCGCAGCATCTTCAGGGCATTCTCCAAGGTCGTAGAACGCTCCATCTATTGAGGAGTTGTTGCAAGGGTGAGTACTTATGTACTCAGCAAGTCATAGGGGAGGTAGAGATATAGTTACAGTATAATGACATGAGCCTATGCTATTGGGGAAAGAGTGAAGGGTTTTTCCCAAAATACATTTCTTTCTCAATTCTTACTCAACCTCTGATCATACCCATGGCAGTAAATAAATCATATTGATGGTGATACATATATCTCATATCCAAGGCGATATATCCTCATATCACATTATTTTTATTCAAGCCTTTCTATCTTATACTCATAACAGTATTCCATAACTTAGGGCATAAACCACATGCCTCTTAATTATCATATGATCTCTATATTATGGTATTACCGCGACACGTCAACACATGACAGTCCACGGCAACGCCCCTTATCGTGACAACACATGCCACTTGGGTAATCTTGAACTAACAAATTTTAGTTTATAAAACAATACTTGTGTCACACCCCATGGATTTAATCCACCGCGGCATACTCCTAAAACTCGGGAGCACGAAGTATTCGAATACATTTTTAAACTCTGCAGAGATGTACCTCTTTTTAAATCCACTTTTTCATTCGACTTCCAAGTCGGGCCAACTCCATGCGACTTATACGCATGTGACAAGGCCGAGATCACACAACGTTTTTGCAGTCTAGTATTAACAGTATCCCTGCCCGGTAAATGGACAATACCGTCCCAAGTACCGTTGTGGGTCCTCCCCACTGCCTTACTTCCTAGCCTGGGTCTATGTTCCCGTAGGACACATAACCTCTTTTGATTACAGTCGCGCACGACTTAATCTGGCGTAGGGCGTCTTCCTTCTTTACACCTTATCCTCTCATAATTTTTCTGATCTCACATCACTCATGGATGAACTGCGTCCCACCAGTTTCCACGCGAGAAACCGGATTGACAAGCCATGCAGGGAACTGATAATACTAAGAAAGCTACTAGGTTGCGCCTGTCCCATACCAGGTAAGTGGTTGGTACGTTTTTCATGCCACTAGACGCATAACACAAGGTTCTAGTCCTTACGTGCCAGTGACCAGATCATACCACAAACCATGCACCTTCAGTGCCTGCACAACCCGTGCAGCCAAGCACCTCCAGTGCTACCACCATTCCATACCAAAATACTGGTCACGGCTAGGGGTTCTATTTCATGAATATAAATGTACATGTTTATACTTTTATTAGTTCGTGGCTTGCTATCTTATCAAGTTCACATTCCTCGAGTATTCAATCTATCACTGCCATAATATCATTGATCTCAACACATGCAATATTAATGAGATATCTACTCATGGAATAGCATAGCAATTCATAAAGTATGGGTTTCAATATGATCAAAGTATGACTTGCCTTCCGCGTCGTAAGTATCAGCAGTTGATGATGGTTCAGCGACAAGATCTTCAACCCCGGACTCTTGCTCTGAACAAGATCAAACAAGCAAACAGGCATTACAATCAATCCTATTCTTACTAATCCACTACATGCAAAGATGCAAGGAGAAAATACTCTGGTGATACAAGGTTTGAAAGCGATTTGAGTTTAACTACGGAAACCAGGGTTAAAATTAGTTGCCAAGGTTTACAAGGTTCCAAAATATCAGGGTAATATCAAGGTTGTGACGGGTTCGCCCAAAAACAGCGAACGTCTTTAGGTTGGCATTCGGTTCAAGGCATCGACATAAGGTCGATGGGTGATAGAGGGCTCAACTCAAGTTGTGACAGTAGAGAAAAGTGTAGATCACAACGTCAGGAGTCTAAGGGACAAAGTTATTTTCAAAGTGCAAGGCTGGAAGTGGGTGAAAAGGCTCAATGCCACTGGCTGACATAGGCTGACAGTGCTCTAGAATGGCATTGACATGGTTTGAGCAATTTCCAGTGGCCAAAGTAGGTTTTGATTCAAGCATATGGTGCACAAGGTAGTGAGACAACTATTTGACAAAGTAATTTCTGTTTTACATGACCAGAGGTGGGTGAACAGGGCTAATGCCACTGGCTGACATAGCCTGGTATGGGCTTGACACGGCCAGAAACTAGGGTTAGCCATATCTTTTGACTCAGGGTTCCAAATGATGCACCACTTTGTCTGGTGGTTAGGCATTTGTAACAGGAACAAATGTCTCAACAGGATCTAGTGCAGGAGATGGCCGGAAAGCGATGAAAACCGGCGAAGAACACGGTGGCCGAGCTGTTCTCAACAGTTTCTGGACAAAACTTTGGCATGGCGATACTTCTTCATCTGGGCCGATCCAGGTGTCGAGCTAGAAGGCAAAAATACTCATGGGGTCGAGGCACATCTACTAGACAAGGTGGTTGGGGTTGAAACGGCCGGGAACAAAATCCGGCGACCGGAGCTAGGGAAGAAGACACCAAAATTGGGCATTTCTGTTCTAGGGCAAACGAACTTGAATCCTTGCTTGAGGATGGTCTCTGGGGCATAACAGAGCTAGGTGTGAAGTTAGATTGGCTGGAGGTGCACCAGAAAAGCTTAACAGCGAGCTCCAGCTTACATGCAAGGTGCAAAGTTGGGATTCTTCATATTTTAGCAAATTCTTCGATTCTGGTTGCTTAGAGATGCTTAGATAAGTTCACTAATCAATATTGATCACAGGCTCGAGAGCTAAATCGGTTTAATTAGGGTTTAATTGCTCGCCGGAGTTGTCGGGGAAAAACAGCAATTCCCGGCGATGAGGTGAGATAGAACTCAATTGGCTGCTACTACATAGGTAAGTGGTTGAGAGTAACTCACTGGTAGCTTCAATTTGGAGTTCGGTGCAGTGGATTGGCCTGGCACCGTGAGCCTCTTCTCGAGCTCGCTGAAGAAGACGAAGAGGGTGACAAGGTTAGAGACTTGTGTGGTTCTGGCGTTTGTGTGGTTGAAGGAGATGGCCAGAGCAAGCTTAAATAGGCGAAGTGAGCAGCAACGGTTGAAAGTGCCTGGAGACTTGGAGCTGTGAATCGACGGCGAATTGACTGGCCGGGTGGGACAGCAGCGAAGCGACGCGCTCCAGCGGCCGTGCCGGCTTTTGCAGCCTGGCGCACAGTCCTGGTTGATGCAACGGCGAGTTGATGCTTCCCCCAGGCATGCTTGCAACGTGGCGCAACTGTGCTGCCGTTGTCGGGCGCGCGCGCGGGAGAACGAAGGCGCTGCTGGCGGGCGAGGCGATTCCACGGTGGCGAACACGGTGCGCACACGCGGCAGGGAGACAGTGGCGGAAGTGGCGACGCTGGAGATCGCCGGCGACAAAGCCACAGCAGCGGCAACGGCGACGACCAAAATTCCTGTGCTCGTGGTCGTTTGAACGGCCTGGTCGTGCACAGTAGCCTGGTCGAACCAGGGGCCTGGTTGTGATGATTTTTGGTTTGGCTTTGGACTAAATTGCAAATATGGTCTTTGAGAGGTTTAATTTGCGATTTGATTTCATGGCTGAGTATAATATTTCTATTAATACTCATTTAGCTCAAATTTGGAGAAAGTTTGATAAGATTTGAGGGATTTCACCTATTTTCGAAAATAGGGTAAAATTAGGGTAAACTAAATCTGGATTTTGTCGATCTCGAATTCTGGTGATTGGAGAGAGATTTTGAAGTCTGATCAAACAGGAGATCTGTATCAAATAGCATTTGGGAGGTGTTCCCTGAAGAAATTCTGGAGTTGGAATTGATTCGTGGATTTTAGCCTTTTCAGCCTTCCAGGTAAACAGAAAAGGACTCATTCGCAGTAAAATTTGGACTAAACTGCGAAAAGTGTTTAGATGAATTAAGCTGGCTCCCAACTTTTTGAAGTGAGTTGAGGATGAACCTAGGAACATATTCCAGGGGTTACTTGAGTCTGGATAAGGTTAAATCAAGATAACTTAATCATCTGGAAATTGGGGTACTTAGGGTAAATCTGAATTTTTCCTGTTTTCGAAAACAGAGAAAGGCTTAGGTACTGGGAGTTAGGGTCAGCATTTGATCTGGCTCCTGAAGACTTTTATCTTCAGGGTAACTGGTAGGTTAAATCTGGATGGTCAGATCTTGATCTGAATCTAGAGAATAGATTTGGAGATTTTTAGGGTTTGGGAGAGATTAGAGTTCAGCTGATCTGGCTACTACTACAGAGATACATGCATGCAGGGTTTTTATGCAAAACTTTTCACCCCCAAAACTAGGGTGTTACAAGGCCCAAGGATCTTCACACAGAGATAGCTCTGGTGGATCGCCACCCCCAGACAGTTGATCGTGGTTCTCCCCATAATCGCATTGTACGGAGAGGGGAGATCCACCACGTCGAACCAGACCATCTACGTCTAGTAGTTGCCCGTGGAATCGAAGGTCATGGAGAGGTCGACCTTCCCCACCGGGTAGATGGTCTTCCCCGGGACGAAGCCCTACAAGGGCCCAGCCACGGGTTGCAGCAGCTTTTCATCCACCTGCATCTCCCTGAATGCTTTCAAGTACAGGATGTCAGCGGCAGTTCCGCCTTCGACGAGGATGCGCGCCAGCTGGCAGTTGTAGACGGTAGCGGAGACTATGAGCGCGTCGTCATGTGGGAAGCGAACCCCACACGCGTCCTTCACAGTAAAGGTGAGGGGGACGTCAACCACTTTGGTAGCTGGGACATGTTCAGCACCCCCACAACCTTTACTTCCTGCGTGTACTCCTTGCACTGATGCTTGGAGTCTCGCCCCGAGGCGGATCCCCCCATGATGACGTTTATACGTCTCTGGGAGGTTTGGAAGGGCAACTCTTCGGCTAAGCCCCTTTCTTGTGCCTGTCTCTGCTGCTCCCCGGAGGGAACAGGGAGAGCCGGCAAAGCCGGCCGAGGGGGCAAGGAGGCAGGGCTCCCCCCACTGCCCGCGCTGGTCGAGAAATGCGGCGAAGTGTTGCAGAAGCTGGTGACATTCCCGAGTAGCGTGGATATTAGACTTGTGGAAGGCACAGCACAGGTTGGTTGTGCCCTCCTTGGCTCGCGTCGTGTGGCCTTCTCGGCCATAGGATGATTGTCCCCCCCCCCATGGCCTTTCAACTTGGGAAAGGGGCGGTTGCCCTTGTGGCCTTCGCGTGAGCCACCTCCGCCCTCGTGGACAAAGGTGTCCCGAGGCCGTGGATCGCTGCGGTTGCCCCTCTTGGGACACTTGCTGAGGGGGTCCCTAACCTCCCAGTCAGCAGGGGCAGGTACCCCCTGGTTCTTCTTCCAGAGGTCATCCTCCTCTGCCCGAGAGTACTTCTCAAGCACGGTGAAGAGCTCATCAGCAGAGGAGGGACAGCTCCAGGAGAGTCTCCGGTAGAGCTCCCCGGGAAGGATCCCGCTCTTGCATGCCTCGATGACTGTGGAGTCAAGGACATGAGCAACTTTGCTCTTGACCTGAGTGAAGCATTTGAAGAAGCTGCGGATGGTCTCCCCCGTCCTCTGCCGGACGGTGTAGAGCTGTGACGAATCCAGGGTACGCACGTAGCTCCCCTGAAAGTTTGCGCAAAACTCGCGTTTGAGTTGCACGAAGAACTTGATGGAACCAGCCCTCAGGTTGTAAAACCATGAGTGGGCAATTCCAGTGAGATAGAGGGGGAAGACTTTGCATCGCACCGTCTCGTCTCCCCCAGCTATTGCAATGGCTTTGGAGTACATTTGCACAATCTCATAAGGATTGGTCTCACCGTTGTAATGTTTGATGTGCGGTGGACGATAGGGCCACGGCCAGCGGATGCTGTAACATCCCTGTTTTCCCCAAATCTTGACCCAATCCTTGTCCGTTGTCTCAGAATTATAATCCAAGGTATGCCAATACCCTAACCCCACAAGTTGATAGCAAAACTCCATCATTTAACACCCCCTTTTCGCAAATCAGCCCAAAAGTATCACGGGTTAGCCCTTTTCAGATTTTTCCAGAAGCACAAAAAGACAGATTATGTAACATCCCAATTTTTGCTACCTTTTTAGCTTGCCAGTTAGCACATCTTCATTGGATTCTCGGATGACTCAACCCCATTTTTGATCTCTTATCTTAGAATCATGATCGTAGGTATGCCACTACCTTAATTTAGAAGGTTGGTAGCTAAACTCCACCTTTCATACCATTTTCACATTTCAGTCCAAAAGTATTTCAGATTGATCCTTCTCAGATTTTCTCAGAAGCCTGAAAAGGCTAAAAGCCACAAATAAGCTCCAAACCTTGATCTAATTCAGGGAATGTCTCCCAATTGCTATTCTGAACAAGTTTCCCTTCTGTGAGATTTCCAAAATCTCATCCTAAGATTCAGTTTTTAGCCTCGCCAAAATTTAGGCCCTACTTACCCTACTTACCCTAATCCTTCGGTTTTCATTTTGCTTAAGACCTGATCAAATATACTTATTCATGTCTTTTATCCTTGTATACCTGCTTGCTGAATTTAGTAAACCCATTTGGCAAAATCAGTTTCAGCCAAAACCAAGTATATTTCCAGATTTACATTTCAGTCCAAGAATCAAGTTCTAGAAATTGCAGATCGGCCCAAGACTTCTTTTTCAGCCCCTTCTTTCGACCAGCCGCTGCTGTCTCAACCATGTCGTTCGACCACGACCAGGCCAGCACCCGTTTCGATCGCGACCGGTGCCGCTCGCCGTTATTCGTCGCCGCCGGTGAAGCCCCGCCGTTGCCAGCTTTGCCTGAGATTCGCCACCACGTGTGCACGTCTGGTTGGCCACCGTGGAGCCACTGCAGCAGCGCCTGCAGCGCTGTTCGTTTTGTGTGCGCGCGTGCCTGCTACTGTCAGAGGCTTTTTGCCACATCGCCGCCATGCCGAAGCCAGCCACCCCGTCGCCCTGCTCCAACCGGATTTGGCATGATCCTCTCCTCTGGCAGAGCCGCTGCTGCGTCCCAACGCCGTGCACGCTGTCTCGATCCCCCCCGGCACCAGTCACGCGTATCCTGCTCGATCCGCTTCAACTCTCGAGAGCCCCAGCCACTGCCTATATCAACTCCCCCTCGCCCAGAGCTTCTTCACACCTCTCCAGCAACCAAAGTCCCTATTCGTCTCGCATTTCTTCTTTGTCCCCAACGAGCCAACGGAGAGGAGCACGGTGCCAGCCCGTTCGGCTGTACCAGACCTCAAATTGATTACACCAGTGAGTCCCTCTCGCCCTCCTCTCTGTGCTTTAGCTTTTAATTTCATCCCAGCGGACCATGTCGCCGGCGATCGCCGGAACTCTCTTAAACCCCTGTTCCGGCAATGCCGTTTGTTTTATCCCGAATTAGCTCACCTTTTTGTGAGAACTTATGACCAGAAGAGCCTCCTTAGTAGGCCTGTAAGCTTGGATTTCAAATTTAACCTCAAATCGAAGCTTTCCCCAAATCTAAGCGCCGCCAGGATCTGGCTCACGTGGCCAGGCCACCCCTCGTGGACTGAGGGTGTAAACGGCAACCCGGTCCTTAAGAACCGCAGTAACGAGTCAATTTGAGAGACTAGTCCCCTACTCAAACACTCAGACCCGTCATCGGGCGCATCCTCCTCCAGGAGTCGATTGTCTCCCTAGCAAGACTGAATTCTCGGATATTCTTTCTTGGAGATCTCGTTCCCGGCTCCCCGTTCTCACGGCGATCGGAGGGCTTTCTCCCAGAAAAATTATCCCCAGGAATTTCACTTTCTCGAATATTCTCTCAGAGATTTCGTTCCCGGCTCCCCGTTTTGACAGCGACTGGAGGGTTCTCTCCCGGAGAAAATTTCTGGGATCTCGGATTTCCATGGATGTTCTTCCCCGAAGACCTCGTTCCCGACTCCCCGTTGTCACGATGACCGGAGAGTCTTCTCCCAGGGGAATTCCTGGGAATCTCGGGCACTGTCTCTCGGACAGCTCTCCCCGGGTCCCTGTTCTCACGACGACCGGAGGATCCCAACCTTGGGAAAACTTGAGGAATTCTTAATTGAAGGGTTCTTACCCCAGGGCCTTTGTCATTTTCACAATGCGCGGAGCTACCCTCCGGCCTGCTATGGAGGGGGGATAAGGAGCACCCGGGAATCAGCCTGTTCCGGACTATTCGAATACACAAGCAAACTTAGCTTTATTGAAAATATTCATGTAACCAGAGGACATCTTCCCCCTCTGGTGGGCATCGTTACATTAAACGTGATACAACCCGGAGTATAACCTGGAAGGCCCCTACACCTAATAATCCCGGAGGCCCTCTGATAGCTCCCGGGCCAGGTCTCGATATAAACTTCGTATACGACGCTGGGCCTCACGGAGAAAATCTTTGGGCCAATACTCGTAGCCCGCCGGTGGAAGTATTCGAAGCGGGGGAACCCTCCGGGACCCCGGTCGCTGAGGGGACAGTTCGGCGCGGTGGTTGTCGAAGTTGTCCAGGTGCCACTCCGGATGCCACCGCAATCGAATTGGCTCCCGGGAAACACCCCTGCCATGTCCCCCGAAGAAGAGACTTAACAAAATGAAGGCGGCCTGGGCTTCCCCTGGGTGACACCCGCCGGAGACCAGGGGCTCCACCCCCGGAGAAGCTCCCTGTAACATCGGGACACCCCTGAGGTTGCGCTCCAACCTCGGGGGTCTTTGCACGGAAGTGACTCCCCGAGCCCCGGGAGTAATCTCCCTGGAAACCTGGTAAATTTGATTCAAAGACTTAGCAAAAAATTTCATTTCTATTGCATCAAAATGTTTTTGTACAAGTGTCCGGGGCTTCCTCTAAGAACCTACCGGGAGAAAAAACCTTAAAACAAAAAAGGGTCCTATCTAAGGGCCCGGGGGGAGGCTCATACTTGTTCATTGGTGTCCTCCCGCCGCGAGGCTCCTGCCGGAGCCGCAGTGTCTGCCCCCGCAGGCACCGACGCTGGGAGTCGCACCAGAACTATCCAGTCGTAGAAGCCGCCGGCGAGCTGCTCCACTTCTCGCCGAGATGGCTCGCAGAACTCCAGAAAGCTTCGGGGGATCCGGTCCCCCAATCGCCTGGGCACCAAACCCCCGGTGCTCCATGAGCCCGGCCGCGGTAGCCACCACCGGGATCGCCCGGCCCCGTGCCCGGGCATCGTCGGCCTCCGTTTGCGTCGCCGGCGCCGCCTCGGAGGTGCCTCCCGAGCCAAGGCTCACTCCGAGCCCCTCGAGGGCTGAACTGACGGAGTGGCCTACGTCTGTCACAGCCTGGACGCTGGAGCCCTCGAGCTCTCAGAGGGCTCCCTCCTTGGCCTTTGCCTCCCTCCGGAGCCGGTCGTTGGCGTTCTTGGAGGTGTGGAGCTGGGCCCGGACCTGGGCCAACTCCCGGAGGGCGTCATCCCGCTGCTCCAGGAAGGCGGCGGCCTTCTCCTCCGCCTCCTTCAGCGCTTTATCAAAGCGCGCTTCAATCCCCCAAGCGAGGGCCACCCCCTACAAGTCCCGAAGGAAACGAACCACCGGTTCGAGAACGAACCTGGATCTGGAGAGATTGAATCTCCCCGCAGCTTTCGCGAAGCGTCCCTTGCGAGATGTACTCCTGGACCTTTTGGGTCTGCAGGCCCTCCACAAATCGGAAGACCTCCCCCGCGAACAGCAGGGGGGTCTCCCTCCCGGCGTCACCGGACCCATCGGGACCGGCAGCGGGTCCCCTCGTGAAGGTCGCGGGGGTGATGAGGGCCGGAGTCGTAGTGGCCGGCGTCCTTGCCACCGAAGAAGTTTCTGAGGAGGAGGCCGACGAGCTCTCCGAGGGGGTACCTCCCAGGGGGGATAAGGAGCCCTTTCCCCTTCCCGGGCCGCGGTGCCCCCGGGACGTCCGTTGCTAGGGGGATCTCGTAGACCGAGGGGCTCCCCCCTCATCCACCGGCCATTCGACACGCTGAGGCGAAGCCTCCGTGAACCGAACCTCCGGCCTCTCCGGCTCTGGTGGCACTAGTGTGGGACCCTCATTTGAGGAACCCAGTGGAAACCGCTGTGGGACCCTCATTTGAGGATTCCAGTGGCAATCGCCCAGGTGGATTGCACTCAGAAAAGGCACATTGCAGCTCACAACAATAGAATGCATTATATAAAAATGCGAGTAATTAAAAACAAGTGCTGATCACAAGGACCAACATTACAATAACTTAGCGCCGAAATGACGCATTTAATTGTTAATACAAATTAAGGAGTTTTCGACACAAGGGTCGGCACAAAATAAAACAGCAACAATAAACAAAAGGACTTCATCAGTCTTCTTTCTCTGCAGCAGCGGTATTGCATGGGCCTTCTCCACATCAAACTCCACCTTGGTGCATAACCCTTTAACCAAATGGGTCCTCAGTTTCTTCTTCTTGTTCCACATTGGGTTCAAGACCATAAGATTCAGGGTCGGCGAATCCTTCCTCTAAATTTTGATTGTAAAAGCAAGGGTGAGCACATTGTCCGCATGGTGCTCAACAAGTCCCAAGTAACAATGCATGTATATATAGATGAGGGGAAAATTTCTCAAAGAACAGCTCTTTGGCTTTGTATATAAATATATAATAGATTTTCACATACAGCTTTGAAGAAAGGTCTTTATTTTTGAAAGCGAGGCTTTTAAAATCCTAAGCTAGATTTTCAGAAATGTTGTGTGTGGCGGTCTTTCATGAGTCACCACTTTACTCAGATTTTGTGAAAAACTTTCAAAAGCTACTTGTGATGCATCGACGTGAATAGAATTCACAGCGCGCAGACTCCATGACCTGGGAGCTCAGAGTATCTGATACTTTTTAAACTTTGCAAAGGTGTACCACCTTAATCCACCAATCATTCGGCTTTCAAGTCGGATCAGCTTCATGCGACTTTTACGCATGTGACAAGGCCGAGATGACACAACAATTTACAGTCCTAGTATTAACTATTTCCCTGCCCGGTAAATAGACAGTTAAGTCTCAAGTACCGTTGTGGGTCCTCCCCACTGCCTTACTTCCTAGCCTGGGACTATGTTCTCGCAAGACACATAGCCTCTCTTGATTACAGTCGCGCACGACTTAATCTGGCATAGGGCGTCTTCCTTCTTTCCACCTTTTCCTCTCATGATTTTTCTGAACTCACATCACTCATGGCCTTCTGCGGCCCACCAGTTCTCGCAAGAAACTGGATCGACAACCATTGCAGGGAAAAGCTAACACCAAAGAAAGCTACTAAGTTGCGCCCGTCCCATAAACAGGCAGGTGGTTGGTACGTTTTTCATGCCGCATAGAAGCACAACACAAGGTTCTAGTCCTTATGAATCTTTAGTGAGGAGTCTTTCACATTCCCAGTGCGCACACAGCACCATCCAATCAAACCATCCTCACTATCGATTCCAATCATATTTTCTTTCACAAAAAGGGGTTTTGAACATGCTTTTCTCATATGTGACCATTCAACATTTATCATATAATCATCGAGCATAGCATAGCCTAAGCATGATAATCTAGGGTAACAAGGGTGCAGGGATATTCAATGTCAAAAGGGGCTTTACAATCATTTAGGCCATATCTAGTCATTTTATTGAAACATAATTCTTATTTGAATCTAAGGCATGCATATACTTGAAAACAATTAACATACTTCATTTCGAAATAGTAGGTGAGACATGATCAAGGGTTTGAGACTTGCCTTGCAGTGACGGGTCTAGCTGCTCAAATGAATCTTCAGGGATCTCCTCTGCTCCTTCAACGTCTGGTTCCACGACGGGTACAAACAACACATACACACTATATAAGCATACAAGCACTAGAAAATAATACGTAAATACATCATGCATGCAGGGGAATTGGTTTAGACAAGGTCACTTGACATTGGTTGAAGAGATGGGTTCAAAGGGCTTGAATGTCGAAGGGCTGACATTCGACTCATGGCTTGACATTGCCCTAAATCGGTTCTAGGTTTGTGTTCTGGAGATGTGATAGTAGGGAATGTTGTAGAACATGGCTCAAAAGGCTTAGTGGACAAAGTGGCATTTCAATTGCTCAAAAGAAACAAGTCTAAATCATCCAATGCCACAGGTGGACATGCACTGACATAGTGTTAGACATGGCCAGAAACTAGGGCATTGCATAACTTTTGACTCAGAGCTCCAATTGATGCACAACTTTGTCTGGGGTTTAGGCATTGATAACAGCTACAAAACTCTCAACAGGCTCAAGGGCTGAAAGTGGCCGGAGGGTGGCCAAATCCGGTGAGCAAACATGGTGGCCTGGACATGAACTGAGCCACTGGACAGCAACCTTGGCATGGCTATAACTTTTGATTCAGGTCGATTCAGAGGTCGGGCTAGTAGACAAAATTGCTCAGGGGGTCGAGATCTATCCAAGTGACAAGGTGAGCGAGGCTAGATCGGCCGGAGATAAATTCCGGCGACCGGCGCTGGAGAAGACAACCTCCAGATTGGGCGTTTCTGTTTCAAAGGGTTTGAGCTCGATTCCTTGCTCAGGGAGTGAGAGGGTGAGGTGAGGGATCTATTTGCGGGGTTGAATCGGCCAGAGAGTGGTCGGAGAAGCTTGGCGACGAGGACCAGCTCACTGGTGGCGCGCAAACTTCGGAAAGGCCATGATCTCTGCTCAAATTTAAAATCTAAGCTTGCAGGCTTGCTCAAATGGGTGCACTGGTCAATTCCTATCACTGGCACGAAGGTTAATTCGGGCTAAATCACTAGGCATTGCGGGAACAGGGGTTTTTCAGTTTTCCGGTGATTGCCGGCGTTGAGGTGCGCCGGGGACCAATTAATGGCTACGGTACGAAGAGAGAGGTGTAGGGAGCTTACTGGTGGCGTTGGTTTGGAGGGGGGAGCTTCGGGCGAAGCTGGCGCCGTGAGCTCCAGAAACGACTCGCCGGAGAAGATGAGCTTCGCGGCGGCGCTGAGGGCTCGGTTGCTCTCTGGTGCTAAGGCTAAAGCAAAGAAGCTGTGGGGTGGTGCGAGGTACTGCTGGGCAAGGGAGGGGGCTTATATAGCCGCGGGTGAGGCTCTCGGGAGCAGCAGCAATCGCCGGGGAGATCTTCTTCTGACGCCGGGACGGTCATCGATGCACTTCGGGACGCGGCGGGGCTCTGCCAGAGACGGTGAATCGCGGGGAAACAGGATTTGGTCAGGGGGTGGTGGCGATGATCTTCGGGATGGCGGCCAAGTGGCATGAAGCTCCTGGCAGCAGCAGCAGCACGCGCGCAAGGAAGAAGATGGCACGGTGGGGTTTGAGAGCTCCACGGTGGCGGTACAGCTGCGCACGGCTGGTGGCTACGTGGCCGTGAGGTGGCAACGCAGCGAACTTCGCCGGCGACGAGTTAACGGCGCGGCAATTTGGCGGTTGCTGGTTGAAAACTTCACAGGGACCTGGTTGCGAACTTTGGACCTATTTGCAACGATTTGGACTGATCTGTGAAGATTTTGGCTCGGGAAATTGCAATTCTGAAGATCTGAAGGGCTGATTTGAATTCTGATTTTGCAGATGAGTGCTACTAAATGTCTTGGACTCATCTAGCAGGAAAAATGATGAAATCCGATAACATCTGGTGGTTTTGACAAAAATCGAAAACAGGGTAATTAGGGTAATTAGGGTTTGAAACTTTCGTCGAGGCTGAAACTAGGGTTTTGGTCGAGATTCTGGGATTCTTCCAGAAGGGAAAAATGTTCAGAAAAATGAAAGAAAGGTTATCACTTGATCAGATTTGGATTTTGAGGTGATCTGGGACTTTTAGCCTTTTTGGGTTTTCTGGAATTTCTGAAAAGGACTAAATTGAAACGCTTTTGGACTGAAATGTGAAAATGATCTGGGGAAAGAAGTTTACCAGCCAACTTTTTAGGTTAAGGTAGTGGCATACCTAAGATCAAGATAGGGTTAAAATATCATGGTTTCCAAAGAAGTTATGCTGATTCGTAAGCAGAAAAGATAGTCAAAAACTGGGGTGTTACAACCGCCCAGGTGGGTTGCACTCAAAACGGTACATTGCAAGCTCACAACAACGAGATGCATTATATAAAAATTCAAGTAATGAAAACAAGTGCTGATCACAAGGACCAACATTACAATAACATAGCACCAAAATGACGCACTTTAGTGTTGATACAAAATTAAGGAGTTTTCTTCGACACAAAGGTCGGCACAAAATAAAACAACAACAACGAGCAAAAGGACTTCAACGGTCTTCATCTTCAACTGCAGCGGCGTTGCATGGGCTTCTTCCACATCGGACTCCACTTGGTAAGTGACCCTCTAGCAAGCTAGATCTTCTGGAGCAGTTTCTTCTTCTGCCATGTTGGGTTCAAGACCGTAGGACTCGGGATCAATGAATCCTTCCTCTAAAATGTTGTTTGCAAAAGCAAGGGTGAGCACATTGTCCACATGGTGCTCAACAAGTCCCAAATAAGAATGCAGGTATATAGATGAGGGGGAAACTTCGAAAGGATGGCTCTTTGGCTCATAGAATAGATTTTCACTCTTAATTTTGAAGAAAAGGTTTTTGTTTTCAAAAGCGAGGCTTTTAAAAACCTTAGCTAGATTTTTAGAAGATGTTATGCGTGGCGGTCTTCCATGAGTCACCACTTTACTCAATTTTGTGAAAAACCTTCCCAAAAGCTACTTGTGCTGCATCGACGTGGATAGAATCCACCACGCGCAGACTCCATGACCTAGGAGCTCAGAGTATCCGATACTTTTTAATAACTTTGGAAAGGTGTACCACCTTAATCCACCGATCACTCAGCTTTCAAGTCAGTACCTCTCCATGCGACTTTTATGCATGTGACAAGGCCGAGATCACACAACAGTTTACAATCCTAGCATTAACAATTCCCTGCCCGGTAAATATACATTTCAGTCCTCATTACCGTTGTGGGTACTCCCCACAGCCAATTCTTCCTAGCCTTGGTCTATTGTCTCGCAAGACACATAGCCTCTCTTGATTACAGTCGCGCACGACTTAATCCAGGCGTAGGGCGTCTTCCTTCTTCCACCTTATCTTCTCTTTATTTTTCTGATCTCACATCACTCATGGCCCCCCGTGGCCCACCTGTTCCTCTTGAGAAACCAGACCGACAACCATTGCAGGAAAAAGCTAATACTGAGAAAGCTACTATGTTGCGCCCGTCCCATACCGGGCAAGTGGTTGGTATGTTTTTCATGCCACATAGAAGTACAATACAAGGTTCTCATACTTATGAATCTTTAGTGTGGAGTCTTTCACATTCCTAGTGCGCACACAACACCAACCAATCAAACCATCCTCACTATCGATTCCAATCACATTTTCTTTCACAAAAAGGGGTTTTGAATATACTTTTCTCACATGTGACCATTTAGCATTTAACATATAATCTTGAGTATAAGCATAGCCTAAGCATGATATTCTAGGGTGACAAGGGTGCATGGATATTCGATCACAAAAGGGGCTTCACAATCATTTAGGTCATATCTAATCACTTTATTTGAACATAATTCTCATTTGAATATAAGGCATGCATATATTTGAAAACAGCTAATATACTTCATGTCAAAATATTAGGCTAGACATGATCAAGGGTTTGAGACTTGCCTTGCAGTGAGGGGTCTAGTTGCTCAGACGATTCTTCAAAGTCTTCTGTTGACTCTTCTGCTCCTTGCTCTATTCGCGCACACAACAACGAGGCAATTCAACACATCGCACCACGGAAACATTCAGAAAATAGCTTTTATGGGAAATAATAGATATAACATAACATGCATGCAGGGGAGATGCTTTGGACAAGGTTACTCGAGCGCTGCTCGAAGAGATAGGTTCAAAGAGGTTGAACGTCGAAGGGTCGACATTCGGTTCACTGCTAGGCATAGCCTTAGGTTGGCCCTAGGTGGGTTTTATGGCGATGTGACAGTAGAGAAAATTGTAGAACATGGCTCCAGGAGCTTAGTGGACAAAGTGGCATTTCAATTGCTCAAATAGAAAGGGTCAAACAAGGCTAATGCCAGTGGCTGACATGCACTGACACTGCACTAACACTGTCAAAAATTAGGGTAGAGGGGTAAATCTGGTTCTGGGCTTCAAACACTTCGCCAACTATGTCTAGGAGGTAGGCGTGGATGCCAGGGACACACTGGCGGTGGTTTCAAGGGTTGAGGCGGCCGGACGACGACAAACGGCGGCGATGAACTACGGTGGCGACACGGCACAGGTATAGTTCTGGACAAGAACTTGGCAAGAGTATAACTCACGATCTGGGCAAATTCAAAGATCGGGCTAGTGGAATGAAATGCTCAGGGGGCTGAGACCTAGCTAAGTGACAAAGTGGCATTGGCTAGATTGGCCGGGGACAAATATCGGCGGTCGGCGCTGGGGAAGAAGGCTCTAGATTTGGGGGGTTTCGGCTACAGCGCAAATGAACTCAATTCCTTGCTTGGAGAGTGAGAGGGGGACAAGGGGAAGCTACGGACACGGCTAATTTAACCGGAGGGTCGCTGGTATGGCCTGGCGACGTGAGCCCAATGTGGGACCCTCATTTGAGGAATCCGGTGGCAACCGCCTAGGTGGGTTGCACTCAGAAAGGTACATCACGAGCTCACAACAATAGGATTTACTTTAAACAATAAAGCTGGTAGATAAAACAAGTACAAGGTCACGAGGACCACTATTACAATATCATAATGCCAAGGATGGCATTAATTAAAGTTGATACAAAAGTAGAGAGTTTTTCAAAATCAAGAATCGGCATCGAAGTACCCAACACAGAAAAACAACACAAAAAGCAACCACAAAGGTCTTCATTTCCTTCTGTAGCGGCTCTGGAAGGGCTTCCACCACATCGGACTCAACTTGGCTCATGACCCTCCTAGAAACTCGAATCGCCTAGAGTGGTTCCTTCCTCTTCTTGGTGCTCAAGGCCAAGGGAATCGGGATCCATAGATCCTTCCTTCTGAATTTGTGTGCAAAGGCAAGGGTGAGCATGTTTTTACACGATGCTCAGCAAGTCTCGTTATGAGAATGCAGGTATATAGATGAGGGGTTCTCAAGAAATGAGGTCTTGGTTTTATATGTAAGAATAGAATAGATTTTCACTCTAAAGTTATAAAGAAAAGCTTTTAGTTTCAAAAGCAATACTTTGAAATCTTAAGATATACTTTAGAAATCATTATGTGTGATGGTCTCCCATGAGTCATCACTTTTATCAACCCACATTATGAAAACATTCCAAATATTACTTGTGCTGAACCACATGGATAAATCCACCGCGAACATACTCCATGACCTGGGAGTACAGAGTATTTGATACTTTTCTTACACTTTGCAATGGTGTACCTCTTTTTAAATCCACTTCTTCACTCGGCTTTCAAGTCGAATCAGCTCCATGCGACTTTTACGCAAGTGACAAGGCCGAGATCACACAACGCTTTTGCAGTCTAGTATTAACAGTATCCCCGCCCGGTACATAGACAATTACGTCTCAAGTACCGTTGTGGGTCCTCCCCACAGCCTTACTTCCTAGCCTTGGTCTGTGTCCTCGCAAGACATATGACCTTATGATTATAGCCCCGCACGACTTAATCAGGCGTAGGGCGACTTCCTTCTTTCCACCTTTTCCTCTCATAATTTTTCTGATCTCACACCACTCATGGACGAACTGCGCCCCACCAGTTTCCACGCGAGAAACCGGACCGACAAACCATGCAGGGAACTAATAATACCAAGAAAGCTACTAAGTCGTGCCTGTCCCATACCAGGCAAGTGGTTGGTACATTTTTCATGCCGCATAGAGGCACAACACAAGGTTCTTGTCCTTATGAATTAATAGTGAGGAGACATTCACATACCCAATGCACACATAGCAGCCAACCAATCAAACCATCCTCACTATCAATTCTAATTCACATTTTCTTTCACAAAAAGGGTTTTCAAACATGTTTCTCATATAAGCGACCATTTGATATTTAGCATAAGTCTTCAAGCATAAGCATAATCCTAAGCATATATCCTAGGGTGACAAGGGTGCATGGGTATTCAATCACAAGAGGGGCCTAACAATCATTTAGGTCATATCTAACCACATTATTTGAACATACTCTCATTTGAATTTAAGGCATGCATATACTTTGAAAACAACTAACATACTTCATTTCAAAATATTAGGCGAGACATGATCAAGGTGTTGAGACTTGCCTTGCAATGCTGGGTCTAGTTACTCGGACGAATCTTCGAAGACTTCTTCCGTTCCTTCAATTTCGGGCTCTGTGGCGGACACAAGCAATACAACACACACCCCATATAAGCATACAGAAAATAGTTGCAATAGAAGATAATAAGTAAATATATCATGCATGCAAGGGGAAAGATTTGGACAAAGTCACTTGTGTGCAGATTGAAGAGATGGGCTCAATAGGAGTTGAATGTCGAAAGGCCGACATTCGGTCCACAGCTAGACATAGCCTTAAGTTGGTCTTAGGTAGGTTTTATGGTGAAGTGGCAGAAGAGAAAGTTGTAGAGCACAACTCCGGGAATCTAGGGGGCAAAGTGGCATTTCAATTGCTCAAGTGTAACAGGTCTAAATCATCCAATGCCACTGGTGGACATGCACTGACATAGTGCTGGACATGGCCAGAAACTAGGGCATGCCATAACTTTTGATCCAGGGCTCCAATTGATGCACCACTTTGTCTAGGAGTTAGGCCCTGATAACAGAAACAAAATACTCAACAGGCTCAAGGGCAGAAAGTGGCCGAAGGGTGGCCAAATCCGGTGAGTAAACACGGTGGCCTGGACATAAACTGAGCTATTGGACAGTGATCTTCGCATTGGAATATCTCTTGATTCAGGTCGATTCAAAGGTTGAGCTAGTGGACAATATTGCTCAGGGTACTAGAATCTATCTAAGGGACAAGGTTTCTGGAGCTGGATCGGCCAGAGAAGAATTCCGGCAACCGGCGCTGGAGAAGATGACACTGGTGGACATTGGGGGTTTTCGATACAGAGGGTTTGAACTTGATTCCTTGCTCAGGGAGTCAGAGGGTGAAGGGTGGAAACTACTGGTGAAGTTAATTTGGCCGGAGGATCGCCGGCGTGGCCTGGCGACGAGAGCCGACTCACTGGTGGCGCGCAAACTGGGGAAAGCTATGATCTTAGCTCAATTTTGAAATCCAGATTGGTAGGCTTGCTAAATGGAGTGTGCTGATCAATTTCTACTACTGGCACGAGGGCTAATTTGGATTGAATCGGGCAGCATTGGGGAAACAGGGGTTCTGGGCTTTTCCGATGATCACCGGTGTTAAGGTTCGCCGGGGTGCAATTGGGTGCTATGACACAGACAGGGGGATGAGAGGAACTCACAGGTGAGCTTGGATTGGAGTGAGGGGCTGTGAATTGCTCTGGCGACGGTGGCCTCAAAAACAGCTCGCCGGAGAAGAAAGTGTTCACGGCGGCGCTGGGAAATTGGTTGTTTTCTGGTGCTGGAAGCTGAAACAATGCACTGAGGGGTATTTATAGATGCTGGAGCAATCTGCTGGTCGACAATTTGGGGAACAGCGGCGACGAATTCGACCGCAAAGCGACCGGACACAGCGGGGACTTGTGCCGGCGATGATGGCGAGGCACTAGCGCGCGGTGGTGCAGGCTTTTGGCAGGGGTGATGCAGGCGCAGGCGGCGAGGGGACGGCGAAGTGAAAGCTCCATCGACGCGTGGCCGAGACGTGTCGAACGGGCGAAGCTGAAGCTGCTAGTTCACGGGCACGCGCACGGGGAAGAAATTGGCCGTGCTGGCTTGGCCGAAGTGGCGTCCACGGCGATGCCACGAGTGCGCACGGGTGTCAGGTACGTGGTTGATGTGTTGGCTCGGCAGGAGGTTCAGTGGCGGCGAAGAACACGACGATGCACTGCGGCGGGTTCTGCTGAGACACGGCCAGGGGCCTAAATTTAATAAAAGGACAGATTTGTGAGGAAAAAGGACTGATCTGCGAGGAATTATTTGGGGATCTTGGACCTATTTGCAAATCTGGAGATCTGGAGGGCTAATCTCAGATCTGATTTTGCAGATGAGTGTTACTAAATCACTTGGACTTATCTAGCAAGAAAAATGGTAAGATCTGATAAGATTTGGTGGTTTTGACAAAAATCGAAAACAGAGTAATTAGGGTAAACAAGGTAATTAGGGTTTTGGAAAGTGGCGAGGCTGAAAATTAGGGTTTAGGATAAGATTTGAAAATTCTTACAGAAGGGAAATTGTTCAGAATAGTGAATGGGAGATGTTCACTGAATCAGATCAAAGTTTGGAGATGGTCTGAAACTTTTAGTCTTTTTGGGCTTCTGACAAATCTGAAAAGGACTGATTTGTGATACTTTTGGGCTGATTTGCGAAAAAGATCTGAACGAAAGAATTTGATTGCCAACTTTTTGGGGTAAGATACTGGCACAACTGGGATCTCATTTTGAAATAGAGAGATACGAGGCAAGCCAGGATTTGAGAAAAATAGGGGTGTTACACCCGTTCACTGGTGGCGCACAAAAAGGGGAAGCTTTCGATTTGAGGCTAATTTCGAAATCCGAGCTTACAGTCTTGCCAAGGGTGAGGTGCTGATCATTTTGTCCTACTAGCACGAAGGCCAATTTGGGCTAAAACACACGGCGTTGCCGGAACAGGGGCTTTTACCATTTCCGGTGATCGCTGGTGCTAGGGTTCGCCGAGGTCCAATTAACCGATAAGATACAAAGAGGGGGATATGGGAAGCTTACTGGTGAGTTCGGACAGAAGAGGGAAGTAGCAGGTGAAGCTGGCGCCGTGAGCTCCAGGAATTGCTCGCCGGAGACGAAGGGGAAACACGAGCGCTGAAGCTTTGTGGCTGCTGGAGTGGTGTGAAGAAACTCTGGGCGAGGGGAGGGCTTATATAGGCAGTGGCTGGGGCTCTCGAGAGTTGAAGCGAATCGAACGGGATATGCTTGACTGGCACCAGAGCAATATTGAGACGGCGTGCACGGCGTTGGGACGCAGCAGTGGCTCTGCCAGAGGAGAAGATCACGCTATATCTGACTAGAGCAGAGCGATGGGGTGGCTGGCTTCGGCATGGCGGCGAAGTGGCAAAAAGGTTCTGACAACAGCAGGCACGTGCGCGCGCACAAGACGAACGGCGTTGCTAGCGGTCATCAGTCGTCGCCACGGTGGAGGGTTTTGGCGCGATGTGAGCACAACATGCGGACACGTCAGATACGACCGTAGGTGGAGACAAATGCTGGCCGGCGGTGAAGATCGCGGCGGCGAATCCTGGCTAACGGCACTGGTCGCGGTCGAAGCGGTGACTGGTCGTGGTCGCAATGGGCTCAGCCCTAGTCGAGGTCAAAAAGGGGTCATGGACTGATCTACGAAGATTTGGACTGATCTGCAAGGATTTAGTTCGGGATCTTGGACCTGTTTGCAAATTTGGGGATCTGGAGGGCTGACTTGAGATCTGATTTTGCATATGTGTGTCACTAAATCACTTGGACTCGTCTAGCAAGAAAAATGGTAAGATCCGATAAGATCTGGTGGTTTTGACAAAAATCAAAAATAGAGTAATTAGGGTAAAGAGGGTAATTAGGGTTTGAATTTTGGCGAGGTTGAAAACTGAAGTTTAGGATGAGATTTTGAGATCTTGACTGAAGAGGATTTTGTTTAGAATAGCGATTGGGAAACATTCCCTAAATTAGATCAAGGTTTGGAGCTTATTTGTGGCTTTTAGCCTTTTCAGGCTGCTGAGAAAATCTAAAAAGATTAATCTGAAATACTTTTGGACTAGAATGCGAAAATGGTCTAAAAGGTGGAGTTTAGCTGCAAACTTTTTAAGTTAAGGTAGTGTCATACCTAAGATCACGATTCTGGGATAAGAGATAAAAAATGGGGTTGAGACATTCGAGAATCCAATGAAGATATGCTGACTGGCAAGCTAAAGAGGTAGCAAAAATTGGGATGTTACAACTAGGGCCGCTGGGAGGGCAATCGCCGAAGGGGCGAGGGGCATAATCCGCCGAATCGGATGCCCCCCCGCCATCGGCCGCCTCCTTTCCCCGAGCCTCTCTGGAGGCCTTGGGGAGGCACGCGAGCTCCCGCGCCTCCATCGCCCCCCCCCCCCCGGAGTTCTCCGGGAGAGGCAGTGTCACTTCACACTGGGGAGGGGCCCGCGCTCTCCCTGACCCAGGGTCTGCTTCCCGGGCCTTCATGAGCGTAGAGCCCAGCATCATCGAAGGATTGGGGGCCTTCTGAGCCTTGGCCCGTTTTGGCTCAGAACCCCCGGTGACCTCCTTCCCCCTCTTGTGGGAACTGGGGGTGCGGAGAGGCGTCCTCGCCGGTAGCCTCAGCCTGAAGGCCTCGGCCACCAAGTTCCAGGGAGGACCCTCCCCTATGACGTGCACGATCCGCTCGTGCTCGTCGGCATAATACCTCCCGAGGAGGTTCTCTGCCTTCTCCCGGGCGGCCGGGTACGGCTGGACTGCAAAAGGTAAGAGTTAGAAAAATTAACGAAGGAAACAAGCAAAGTAGCCGGGAACTTACGTCGGTCACTGGCTTTTGCGAGGGCCGCTGGGCCGGACACATCCCGATCCCCCTCCTTCCAAGCGAGAATGGGGTGATCTTCAGTAGTGTCAGCTCCTCGGCGGTGTCCCTCATAGAACGGACGCCCCGGGAGCCCACCACCTTGCTGAGGAGCTTCAGCTCCTCCTCGGTCCACACCGGGGGATTAGGGGCGGACGACTAGCTGTAGGAGGGGGGATCCGATGAGTACATCACCTCGTCTTCCTGCACCCAGAGGTAGAACCACCTCCGGACCCAGTCCCCCCAGTGGTCCCGGGAGGCCGCTACCGGGTACTCTGCTACCCAGGACGGCAGCAACTGGATCATCACCGAGCCGAATGGGGACTTCGGCCCTCCCTTCACCAGGTGGGAGCTCCTTGCCGCCGGTTCGTAGAAGTACCAGAACAACCGGAGCGTCGGCTCCCGTCCGGTGGCTGTCTCCAACAGCCATATGAAGAGGCCCATCCGAACGAAGGTGTTCCGCGTCAGGTGGTTGAGGGCCACCCCGTACTCCTTGAGGAACTCCCGAAGCAACGGGTGCACTGGGAGCCGGAGCCCGACCTCGAGGAAAGCCTTGAAGACCACCACTTCTCCGGGCCTTGGGCGAGGGGCACCGTCTTTCTTCGACGGGATCCGGACGTCCCCGTCTGCGACCACCCCCCGGTCCACAAGGGACTCCAAGTCCCTGGACGTGAACTCTGAGGCCCAGAGGAAGTCCGCGGTGACTTCCTCCGGAGGCACCTCAGCGGCCTTAGCACGGCCCTTGGGTCCCATTTGATTCCCCTGGTGGCTTAGGTTCTGAAAGAGTGGGGCTTGGTTTTCCGTTGGCTGAGCTTCCGAGACCGAGCTTCCTGGAGAGGGCTACCGGGAGAGCTAAGAGTGCCGGTGGAGTTTGGGGATTGAGGGCTGGAGTGACTTCTCCGGGTCCCTCAAGCCCCTATTTATAAGGCTCAAACGCGGCCCCGATGGATGCCACGTGGCTCCTCGTGATGCATCCATGCCGCCAAATTCAAACGGCGTGCGGGAAATGAAGGGACGAGCGTACAAAACGAGGCATCGCCGGTTCGAACCGCGAGCGGCCATTATGGCCAAACGGTGTGCTCCCATCAAGATGAGGCCTCAATGAACGATGGCGCGGCCATAAACGCTTGGCACGGGAATCAAAGCGTCACGGTCCCAGAGGCATGTCCTGGAGGAGATGTTCCCAGTAACACGGACCATCCCCCCGAGGACTCGAACATCGTCCCCGGAGGGCATGGGGGGTTGCTGTTGGGGGAAATCTCCACGGGATCGAGTCCAGGTAAGAGGCACGGTCATTTGCCCGAGGACAAGGCCCCCTGGTGGCTTGTCCCGGGCGCCGCCATTTGCCCGAGGACAAGGCCCCCCGGCGGCTTGTCCCGGGCGCTGCCTTTTGCCCGGGGACAAGGCCCCCCGTTGGCTTGTCCCGGGCGCTGCTGTTCTTCCAAATACAAGGGTCTCCGATCCCGGGTCACGTGAGGATCACGCGAGAAGCACCTCGAGAACTGGCGGACACCTGTCAAGCATTCAAGGTTCCTGACCAGAAGAAGGACGTCGCTGCCCCTCGATCCAACGAGGGCAGGTGGGGTAGTTTATTCTTTTTGCATTTTTTGGGGCTATATAAGCCCTTGTAACCCCTCATGTGAGGTGGACAATTCATTTTTGGCTAATAGACAATCAAATAGGTGCGCTCCAGAGCCATCTCTCCACCGAGAGAGCTCCCCTTGCCAACTCTGGTTGGGAGCACGTCGACAGGACTAGGGCCTCCACTGAGGCCCGAATCTGTATAAACCTTTGTGTCACTTGCTGTGTTTTCCTGACGGGAGAGGACCGGTCATACGGTCAGCTCGCGTAGTCTTTTCTTCGCTAGGACCTTCCACAAAACCTGCCGGGGTATTCGCAATACCACGACATGTTCAAATAAAGTGGATAGATATGACCTAAATAATTGTGAAGCCCCTTTTGTAATTGAATATCCATGCACCCTTGTCACCCTAGGACATCATGCTTAAGGCTATGCTTATGCTCAAGATTATATGTTAAATGCTAAATGGTCACATGTGGGAAAAGTATGTTCAAAAACCGTTTGTGAAAGGAAGGTGATTGGAATCGATAGTGAGGATGGTTTGTGTCGCACCCCGAAACTGGGACTACGACTACTCCCGTGGAGACCTCGCTTGCTGCAGCTAGTCCCATATATGCATACCTTTGACTTCCCAGGATAAGTCAAGCACAAGAGTATATTCACGTTGCAGCAGAAAAACTTACAAAATATTTAAGCAGTGTGGCCTACTGGCCTTAATATTACATAAAGAGATTACAATACCTTCACGGCATTCAAGGTTTAGTTAAGGCAAAATAAAACTTTTGCACAGCGGATGATGGGTGTCCCTTCCACAGTAAAAAGTTGACGGCAGAACAACACATCAAGGATCTGGCGGATTTGGCTCTCCTTCATCTTGGTCCAAGAAATTCTTCACGCCTTCTTCTTGATCATGGTACGCTCCATCTACTGATTTGTAAGTTGCAAGGGTGAGTACTTACGTACTCAGCAAGTCATAGGTAAGAGTAGATACATATAGAAGTGTTGTTATGAATCTAGACTAGTCAAGAATTATGGATGTTTGTAAAATAAACTTTTCTTCCATATCTCATCTCATGGCAGCATTTCTCATAACATAGCATCACTATTCATGTTCACTAAATTATAGCACTACCGAGACACGTAAACACACGACAGCCCACGGCAGCACCCCTTATCATGACAACACATGTCATATGGGTAATCTTGACTTATCAAATTTTATTTAGAAAACATACTTGTGCCACACCCCTTGGATTTAATCCACCGCAGCAGACTCCTATAAACCCGGGAGCTCGGAGTATTCGAATACGTTTTTAACTCTGCAGAGAGGTACCAATTTACCCGCAAGATATTCCACTTTCATGCCCTTCCTATCAAAATGATTGGACCCCTGGCTCACTTCATACTGTGAGTGGCAAGGTGGAGATAACAAGAACTTTTGTTATGTTTCACTCACAATTCACCCCTGACCCTGTGGATCTCTCGCGAACCACAGTTGTGGCAGGTTGTACACAAACCTCCACCCTATGCATATTCCCATTACTGGGTCAGCGTGTAAGATCACTTTCAGTGATATGTGTGGGAGTCGTACTCCGTGTAAATCGTGCATCACAGCGCATCTCCTGCAGGGGTTTCATGTGCGATCCGCATAAGTACTTGTCCAGGCCTGTCCCATACCAGGCTTGCGGTTAGCACGTGTTTCACACCACTAGACGCACAACACAAGGTTCTAGTCCTTATATGCCAGTGACCAGACCATCCACAACCATGCACCTTACGTACCTGCTATCCTTTGCAGTTAAGCACCTCCAGTGCTACAGCCATGCATACCAAAATTCTGGTCACGACTAAGAGTTTTATTTCATGAATATATATAAATACATATATAGTAGTTCATGGTTCACTATTTGATCTTTTCACATTTCACAAGCATCCAGCTTAGTACTGCCAAATTATATCTCAACCATTCTTTCACATGCAATATTACTTATATTCAAGGTCATATCATAGCAACTCTTAAAATATAGGTTCAAGATGATCAAGACTATGACTTGCCTTCCGCGTCGTAAGAAATAGCAATCGATGTCGAGTCTGCGGCGAAGTCTTCGAACTCGGGCTCTTGATCTACTCTCCAATCAAACAAGCACACAAAGATTACAAACTATTTTAAATACTTTAAAATTTATATGCAACATGCTTTTAAGAGAAAAGATCTTGATGTTGATGAAACGGACTGAGATTGTAAGCTGATCTGGGTCAAAACCCTGGAATTTATAGAATTTGAGCTAATGATGGTGTTAGAAATTCTTAGGGCTTCATGGCTGCAATATGGACATCAAGTCTGCAGTTGGTTTACCCAAAAACAGCGAATGTCAACGGATCGACATTCAGTTCACGGCCTGACATAGCTTCAGAGAAAGCTAAAGGACTTATCTCAAGATGTGTGAGTTGAAGGAAATGTAGAGCATGGTTCTATAAACTTGGTAGACAAAGTTGTTTTCAGTTTTCATAACCAGAAGTAGTCAAATTGGGCTAATGCCACTGGCTGACTTTGAGATGACACAAGGTGACATTGTCAAGGATTGGCATTGGCTTGGTTCTGGAGATTCTCAGTAGACAAAATATGTTCTGTTTCAAGCATTGGGTGCATAATGCTATGAGGTAGCTATTTGACAAGGTGGTTTCCACAGAAAAGGTCTAGAGGTCAAGGATTTTGCAAAGACACCCCTGGACACAGTGAACTTAATGTGAGTGCATTGTCAAAATTAGGGCTTTGATGCTTTGACTGATTCAGGGTTTGATTACTTCGCCAATTATGTCTGGGAGGTAGGAGAACATGACAGGAACTTGTTGATGGTGGTTTTAGGAACTGAGATGGCCGGACGGCGATGAACGGCGATGATGAACTACTGTGGCGACATGGCACAATGAAGCCACTGGACAAGATCTTGGCATAGCGATAATTGGCAATTTTGTGCAGATTCAGGGATCGAGCTAGTAGAGGAAAGTGTTCAGGAGATCAAGGCGAAGATGCTAGACAAGATGGTATCGACGACGGTGGCCAGCAGCGACCGGGCGACACACTGGCGGCACGGCAATGAAGGGCAAAATACCTAAGTTGCAATCTGGTGCTGTGCTGTTGAAACCTGGCGTTGCTGGAGCTTGCTAGGGCCATGTAGTACTGTTTGATGCAGTGGGCTCGACTGGAGATGGCACGGCGGTGAACAGCGACGAGCTACACCAGAGAAGAAGACAGCTTCAACAATGACATGGCACTGGGGTAATTTAAACTCAAAATTGATGGCACGGGTGAGTTTCTAAGTTGCTGTAGATAGTGGAGCTGAGGGGAATCGGCCTAAGGGAACGTCGGCGAGGAGAACAACACCACGGCCGGAGAAGAAGACATTGATTTGGGCAAAATCGATACACAGCCTTAAAGCGCAATTGTTCGCTGTGAGAGCAGTAGGGAGGTGAGGTGAAGCTTCTGGTAATGTCAATTCGGCCGAAGGAATGGTGGTGCGGCCTGGCAACTTGACTCGGTCACCGGTGGCGCGCGAGAAAGGGGAAACTCCAATTCGAGCTTAATTTCAAAATCTTGATGCACAGGCTTGTTGGGAATACTTCACTGATCAATTTCTTCCACTACAGCGAAAGCTAATTTGAACTGGAATAGATGCAATTGCTGGAACAGGGCGTTTGCTAATTACGGCGATGACCGGTGATGTGGTGCATATGAACTCAATTCAAAGCTATAGCACGGTAAGAGAGATGGGAGGATCTTACTGGTGCTGTTAATTTGGATGAAGGGGCTGCGGTTGAAGCTGTCCCCGTGAGCCTCCTTTTGTGCTCGCCGGAGAAGACGACGAAGACGGCGAGGTTAGAGACTTTGCTGATTCTGGTGTGTGAGAAGTTAAGCTGAGTACGGGGTGGCTTTTATAGGCACAGTCAGAAGCTTGCTATGCTGGAGACTAAGGAACTTTTGCCGATGAAGCTTCAAGTTGAAGCAACGGCGGCAATGGCACACGCACGCATGCAGGTTGAACTTTCCCGCTGGCGCGCGCGCGCCGCTGATGCGCTGGACATTGACTGCCACGGCGATGACTGAGGTGCAGACACGTGCACCCATGCAAACCCAGGTGAACACGAACACTGCGAAGGTCGGCGGCGACGATCACGACGACACGGCACACCTGGGCACGGTCGCGGTGGCACTGATCAAAGCGGTCGTGAGTTCTAGTCGTGGTTGAGCACTGTGCCAGCTGTGGTCGAAGGAGCTGGGAGCTCTGGTCGCATGCTGGTCGAGAACTGCAGCTCTGGTCGATGGCGGCTGGTGGTTGTTGGTCGAAAACAACCAATTGGACTGGATTGCAAAATCTGAAAATTGGCTTTGGACTGAATTGTAATTTCTGACTTAGAGATAGTTAATTTGTAGTCTGATTTCATAGATGAGTATTGTAACACCCTGAGTTAGGGGTGAAAATTTCCTTTTTCATCAATAGCATGCATGCATGTATCTGTAGTAATAGTCAAATCAGTATCTATCCTAAGCCCTAAAATCTCCAAAATCTATCCTGTGACCTCAAATCAAGATCAGATTGTTCAGATGTGATCTATTAGTTATCCTGAATCTAAAAGCCTTCAGAACCTAGATCCAATTCTATCTCTAACTCCCAGATTTATCAACTTCTTCTGTTTTCGAAAACAGAAATACCTTATATTACCCAAATACCCTAAGTTTCAGAAGTGCGGATTTAATCAAAATCTTGACCAAGTTCAGACTAGATTATTCCTGGAATATGATCATGGGTATGTCAATACCTTAATATAAAAAGTTGACAGCCAGATTCTGCTATCTAGACTCTTTTCACAAATCAATCCAAGAGTTATCGCAAATTAGTCCTTATCTGATATCTGAAAACCCAAAAAGGCTAGAATCTCCAGATTAACTTCAAACTCAAAATCTCTTCGGCAAATCTTCTCAAAATACTATTTGCCACAAGTCTCTCTTCTGCGCAGATATCAAAATCGAACCCTAAATGCCAGAATTCGAAATCGACAAAACTTAAATCTTATTTTACCCTAAATTACCCTATTTTCAGTTTGTATCGAAAACTATCCAAATGTGCCAAATTTTATCTTCAATCTCTGCCAAATCATCTGTTGAATAAAGATTACCAAAATAGCAGAATCAAATTCAGCTCTAACCTTCTAAATCTCCAGATTTACATTTCAGTCCAAATCAAGAAATCAAGTATTGCAATCAGGTCCCTAATTCGACCAGGGCAACAGCAGCATTCGACCAGGCCGTTTGCTGTACACGACCAGGGCTCGCCGTGGTTCCCTTGCGCCGTGCACGTTCGCCGCCGGTGAAGCTTCGCCTGCAACTTGATCGTGCATGCTGTTGCGCACGTGTCCTCGCCTCAGCCGTCACCGTGGCAGCGCCGCTGCAACGTCAACGACCAGCGCTTGCTCCCGCGCGCGACCAGCAGCGACTTTGTCAGCAATCCATCGCCACGTAGCCTCGCCGCGCCAGTACTTGTCGCCACCGCTTTGCACCGCCCGACACGATTGAGTCCCAAGGTAGCAACAGCTTTACTTCGCCAGTGCGCCGTCGCATCACCGCTCCTTGCTGTGTCTTCGCCCCTGATGTCCAGCACGCAAGCAACCTCATCACCAGTAGTCAATCACTTCGTTGCTCCCCTTTGCCATTTTTGCCTGACCTATTTAAACGCTCCTGTCTGCAGCAGCTTCTCCACACATCACCAGGACTTAACCAATTTCCAAAATTCTTCACTACAGTCGTCTTCTCCGGCGAGCCATCGAGGAGGCTCACGGTGACAGCTCATTCCACATCATCTCTCGCCAAATTAACCGCATCAGTAAGTTTCCCTAATCTCCCTGATTGTGCTGTACCATCTAATTGGATTACCTTGCACCCTAACGCCGGTGATCGCCGGAAATGGCTGAAATTCGAAGAATGCCCTGTTCCGGCAATGTAGCTCGAATTACTCCAAATTAGCTCTCGATTCTGTAATAAAAATTGATCAGTAAACTAAATCAAGCATGCCTGTGAACTTAGAACAATCAATTGAGCCCAATTTGAAGCTATCCCCAATTTTACAATTTATCAGTTGCTGGCTCTCGTCGCCAAGCCACACCGGCGAACCTCCGGCCAAATTGATGTCGCCAGTAGCTTACTCATACCCTTCTATCACTCCTAGAGCAAGGAATCAAGTTCAAACGGCCTATGTTGGAAATGCCCAAATCCAGTGATTCTTCTCCGGCGCAGATGACCGGAAAAGCTTGTTCCGGCCATTTTAGCCCTCGAAACTTTGTCACTTAGATGTGCCTTAGCCTTCTGAGTATTTTTGTCTTCTAGCCCGACACCTAGATCAGCCTAGATTGGAAGATATAGCCTTGCCAAGTTTTTGTCCAGAACTACTCCAGTGCAGCCAGTTCATCTCTGTTCATCATCAAATTTCTTGCTTTCCAGCCATTTCTTGCCCTAGATCCTGTTGACTTAATTGTTCCTGTTACTCAAGCCTACCTCCCAGACAAAGTGGTGCATCATTTGGAGCTCCAGATCAAAAGTTATGCTAAGCCCTAGTTTTTGGCATTGTCAGCTCTATGCCAGAGCTTGCCAGCCAGTGGCATTGACCTTGTTTACCCACTTCTGGTTGTGCAGTTTGAAAACCACCTTGTCCACTGAATTTGTAGAGTTTTGATCTACATTTTATTCTACTACCACAAGTTGAGATAACCCCTCTATCATTCATCAACCCTATGTCGATGCTTTGAACCGAATGTCGACCTAAAGACGTTCGCTGTTTTTGAGCGAACCAGTCGCAACCTTGATATCATTCTGATATTTTGAGACATTTGGAACCTTGTAAACCTTTGACAGCTAATCTTAACATTGGTTTCCTTAACTTAACCCTAATCAGCCTCTAAACCCAATCATTTCAGAATCATCAAAACTTCATCTTTGCATCATTGCATATAGTATAATAATGTATGGAAAAGATTATGATTATTGGTTGTTTGTTTGATTGGAGAGCAGATCAAGAGCCCGAGTTCGAGGACTTCACTGCGGATCCGACGTCAACTGCTGTAACTTACGACGCGGAAGGCAAGTCATATCCTTGGTCATCTTGAACCTATATTTTAAATGTTGCTATAATATAACCTTGAATATGGGCAATATTGCATGTGAAAGATTGAGAATGGTTGATTTATGAATTGGCAGTACTAGACTGGCTATCTGTGAAATGTGAAATAAACAAGTTTTGAGCCATGAACTATTATATGTATCTATACACTTATATTCATGAAATAAAACCCTAGCCGTGACCAGAAAAATGGTGTGGATGGCTGTAGCACTAGAGGTGCTAGACTGCAAAGGAATGCAGGCACTGAAGGTGCAGGGCTGTGGATGGTCTGGTCACTGGCATATAAGGACTAGAACCTTGTGTTGTGCGTCTAGTGGCATGAACAACGTGCTAACCGCAAGCCTGGTATGGGACAGGCCTGAACAAGTAATTATGTGGATTGCACATGAAACCCCTGCATGAGATGTGTAGTGATGCACGATAAACACGGAGCGCGGCTCCCACACATATCACTGAAGGTGATCAAGCACGCTGACCCAGTAATGGGAATAAGCAAAGGGGTGGAGGTTTGGATACAACCTGCCACAACTGTGCCTCGCTGAGAGCCACAGGGCCGGGGGTGAATTGTGAGTAAAACATAACAAAAGTTCTTGTTATTTCCACCTTGCCGCTCACAGTATGAAGTGAGCCAGGGGTCCAATCATTTTGTTATGATAGGAAAGGTTTGAAAGTGGAATATCTTGCGGGTAAATTGGTACCTCTCTGCAGAGTTAAAAACGTATTCGAATACTCCGAGCTCCCGGGTTTATAGGAGTCTGCTGCGGTGGATTAAATCCACGGGGTGTGACACAAGTACTATTTTCTAAATAAAATATGTTTAATCAAGATTACCCAAATGACATGTGTTGTCATGATAAGGAGTGCTGCCGTGGGCTGTCGTGTGTCGACGTGTCGCGGTAGTGCTATAATCTAGTGAACATGATTGATGATGTTATATTATAAAAAGTGCTGCCATAAGATGAAATGAGAAAGGAAAAGATTATTTTACAAATATCCATAATTCTTGACTAGTCTAGGTTCATATCATCACTACTATATGTATCTACTCTTACCTATGACTTGCTGAGTACGTAAGTGCTCACCCTTGCAACATTCAACTCAATAGATGGAGCCTACTTTGATCAAGATGATGGCACGGAGTACTACGTGGATCCAGAAGGAGGAGAATCAGTTCCGCCAGAACCCTGAAGTGTGTTGTTCTGCTGTCAACTTCTTTTGTGGGAGGGTCACCTATCTTCTACTGCGTAGTTAAATATTTTGCTAAACCTTGAATGCCTTGTAGGCATTGTAATCCTCTTTATGTAATATTAAGGCCAGCAGGCCACACTGCTTAATATTTTGTGAGTACTCTGTTGCAATGTAATATACTCCTGTGTTTGACTTATCCTGGGAAGTCAAAGGTTTGTAGTTTGGGACTAGCTGCAGCGAGCTAGGTCTCTACAGGAGTAGTCGTTGTCCCAGTCTCGGGGCGCGACAAAGAAAAGTTGGTATCAGAGCAACATGAGAACTTGACTGTAGGACGACACCTTTAGGAAATTGGCCGTGCCAGGAAGACGTAATTTATTTAGAAACTATTTGTTGAAAATTTTATTTTGGTAAAAATAATGAGCTTTGTAGCTCTTGAAAACCTTCATTTCAAAATTTTATTTGGATTTTCTAAAATTCGGTAAGATTGTGAGGATGCGTTCTGTTGTTTCATAGTGTCTTAGAGGTTGGTGTAGACAGAGCTAGTGGATGCTCTTAATAGCTTTGTGAATCTCTGTTGCTTT
Organism: Pharus latifolius; assembly: GCA_019359835.1. Taxonomy (NCBI): domain Eukaryota; kingdom Viridiplantae; phylum Streptophyta; class Magnoliopsida; order Poales; family Poaceae; genus Pharus; species Pharus latifolius. The sequence continues at coordinate 38,967,500 of CM033323.1, read as the reverse complement.
TGCAATGGTTAATTTGTGTATTATGACTAATAGCCTAAGTAATTTTATGCATAAAAGTAGTTGCATTAATTTCTGTATTGCTGTCTTAGTTGGCCTTAGTTAGTTAGATCCGTCTAAACTTTTTCAGAGCCACCATGGTTGACACCAGAAGGAGATCTCAAAGTGGAAGAGAAGATATAGGTCAGACTCCGCAGGAAGAAGAAACTATGACAAGAGACCCTTTGTTTCAGCAAGGATCTCAGAGTTCCAATCCACCTCAGAATGAACAACCCAGTCTTCAGGAAATTTTATTGTCAATGGAGAAAAGTCGACAGGAAGCTCAGATAGCTCATACCCAGTTGTTAGCTCAGATAGTTCAGAAACTACCTACTGGAACAACAGAAGGAACTACTTCTGCTGTAGGAGCGAGATTAACAGATTTCCAAAAGACCCGTCCACCAACATTCTCTAGTGCGACCGATCCCATGGTTGCCGATGATTGGTTACGGGATATCGAGAGAAAACTGGACACGGTTCGATGCAGCGAACGAGAGAAAGTTTTGTTTGGATCTCATCAGTTATCAGGAGCTGCAGCCGCATGGTGGATGAATTACCAGGAAGCTCATCCTGATAAAGATAATATTTCTTGGAGGGAATTTAAGGATCAATTTCGGAAATTCCATATACCTACTGGTGTTATGGCAACCAAGCGTCGGGAATTTCGGAATTTAACTCAAGGAAGTAAGTCAGTCACTGAGTATCTACACCAATTTACTCATTTGGCTCGATACGCACCTGGAGATGTGGATACTGAAGAGAAGAAGATAGAGCGCTTCACAGAAGGACTTCAACACTATCTACAGTATCAAATTGCTTCTCATGAACTTACAGAATTTCAACCCCTAGTGAACAGAGCTTTAAAGGTAGAAGAAAAGAAGAATATGGGGGAAGAAAGCCGAAAGAGGAGAATGTTCCAGCAAACACGACCACAGTCAAATCCAATCAGAGGAAGAGTTCCTATCACTTCCAATTTCCGACCATCTTATCAGAATCCCAGACCAGCAACGACATTGTGCCCCAACTGCAGAGGAAATCATTCTCAGAAGGATTGCCCTCATCCTCGTGTTGAGTGTTATCATTGTGGACAACGTGGGCACCGTAAAGAATTCTGTCCTTGGATACAACTTCCGATGTCCATTGCCAGATCTCAAGCAGGAACACAGCCAGTAGTAACCAGGGCATCACCATCGCAGAATTTTAGAGGAAATTCAGCAGGAAGAGGAGGAAATATGGCTAATCGAGGAAGAGGAAGAGGTAGAACACCAACTGCAACCCAAGGAGGAAGATTAAACTATACTTCAATTCAAGAAGCGGGCAACGCCACCGACATTCTTCTAGGTAGATTTCTGATTCAATCTGCATCTGCCTTAATATTGTTTGATCCTGGTGCTACAAATTCATTCATGTCAAAAGCATTTGCATCTGAAGTTGAAATGCATATAGACCAAGTACCACTAGAGTACTCTATGGTTATACAAACTCCAGGGGCTAGATTATCTGTTTACTCGATCTGCCCAAATGTAACTTTCATTATAGAAGGGGTAGAATTTGAGGCAAATCTACTAGTTCTAGAACTGCACGGTCTAGACATTATTTTGGGAATGGATTGGTTGTCCCAACATAAAGGCCTAATAGATTGTGAAGAGAAAACCCTTAGTCTTGTCAGTAGCCAAGGGGAGAGAGTTCTATTCTATGCAGAAAGATCATCAGTCAAGAAACCGCTAAGATCTGTTCAAGCATTGCAAAAGTTATGCCTGGAACAAGTGCCTGTAGTACAACAATATTCTGATGTGTTTCCAGAAGAACTTCCGGGAATGCCACCTGACAGAGAAATAGAATTCAGTATTGAGCTTAAACCAAGAGCAGCGCCTATAGCAAAACGTCCCTATAGGATGCCAGTTACAGATTTGGAGGAACTCAAGAATCAACTCGAAGACTTGGAAAACAAGGGATTTATCAAACCCAGTGCTTCGCCATGGGGAGCCCCAGTTTTGTTTGTGAGGAAGAAAGACGGAACTCTACGAATGTGTGTAGACTACCGAGCTTTGAATGAAGTCACTATTAAAAACAAGTATCCATTACCAAGAATTGATGACTTGTTCGATCAACTTCGAGGAGCCAAAGCATTTTCCAAGATAGATTTGAAATCTGGATATCATCAGCTGAAGATCAAGAAAGAAGATATACCGAAGACTGCTTTCACTACCAGATATGGTTTATATGAGTTTACAGTAGTACCTTTTGGCTTGACCAATGCTCCGGCAGCTTTCATGAATGTCATGAACAGCACATTTATGGATTTTCTTGACAAGTTTGTCATAGTATTCATAGATGACATTCTGATATATTCCAAGAGTACGGAAGAACATGAGCAACATTTATACCTAGTCTTGGAAAGGCTACGAGAGAGGCAATTTTACGCCAAGTTTGACAAATGTGAATTTTGGATGTCAAGAATTTCATTTCTTGGACATGTGTTGACAGCAGAAGGAATTTCAGTGGATTCAGCTAAAATCTCTGCAATCAAGGAGTGGAAGCAACCTACCTCGGTTTCAGAGATTAGAAGTTTCTTGGGATTAGCAGGGTATTATAGGAGATTCATTGAAGGATTTTCCCAAATTGCCAAACCTCTTACGAACCTGCTAAAGAAGGATGTTGCATTTGAATGGACCACCAAGTGCGAGGAGAGTTTTCAGAAGCTAAAGCAGAAATTGACAACAACACCAGTCCTCACCTTACCAGACAGCAAAGAAGATTTTGTAGTTTACTGTGATGCTTCAAAGCAAGGAATAGGCTGTGTGTTAATGCAGCAAGGTCAAGTAGTGGCTTATGCTTCACGTCAATGGAGACCACATGAGGAAAATTATCCGACCCATGATTTGGAGTTAGCAGCAGTAGTACATGCTTTAAAGATATGGCGGCATTATCTCATTGGACATAGGTGTGAGATCTTTACAGATCATAAAAGCCTCAAGTATATTTTCACACAGACGGAGCTCAACATGCGTCAACGCCGATGGCTGGAATTGATCAAAGATTATGATCTTAGTATTCAGTACCACCCAGGGAAAGCTAATGTAGTGGCTGATGCCCTAAGCAGAAAAGTTTACAACCTACAAGGAATGGTTATGTTGAAGAACCCTTACCTACAACAAGAGTTGCAGAATTATCAAGTGGAAATAGTACCGCAGGGAACGGTAGCTACTTTAACAATAAAATCTCAACTTGAAGAACAGATAGGAAATGCCCAGAAGAAAGATGAAGAAATTTGTAAGATCAAGAGTCGAATCAAGTTAGGAAAGGCTCAAGGCTTTACTGAAGATAACCAAGGGATTGTATGGTATCGAGGAAGAATCTGTGTACCTCAAAACGCAGATCTTAAGGAAATAATTCTCCATGAAGCACACAAAACTCCATACTCAATACACCCTGGTAACACAAAGATGTATCAAGATTTGAAGACCAGATTCTGGTGGGATAATATGAAGAGAGATATTGCAGAGTATATTGCAAACTGTGATACATGTCGACGAGTTAAAGCAGAACACCAGAAAATAGCAGGAAAGCTACAACCTCTACCAATACCATTATGGAAATGGGAAGAAATTGGTATGGATTTCATTACAGAATTACCTAAAACTCACGGAGGATATGATTCCATATGGGTTATTGTGGACAGACTTACTAAAGTAGCTCACTTCATACCGGTCAAAAAGATTTTTGATGGCAGTAAATTAGCAGAGTTATACATGCAAAGAATAGTGGCATTGCATGGTATTCCTAAGAAGATAGTTTCAGATCGTGGAACACAGTTTACCACCAAATTTTGGAATAGACTGCATGAAACCCTAGGAACCCAGTTGGAATTCAGTACTACATATCATCCACAGACGGGAGGACAGACAGAAAGAGTCAACCAAATCCTAGAGGATCTTCGAAGAGCTTGTATACTAGATTATGGAACATCATGGGACAAATGTTTACCATTTACAGAATTTACATATAATAACAGTTATCAAGCTAGTATACAGATGGCACCATTTGAAGCTTTATATGGACGTAAATGCAGAACTCCATTGCATTGGAATGAGCCAGGAGAACGAAAAGTCATAGGACCAGAGATAGTAGAAGAAGCAGAAGCTCATGTCAGACTCATCAGAGAAAGGTTGAAAACAGCACAATCACGACAAAGGAGTTATGCAGATAAACGACGGAGAGAATTATCATTTGATCCAGGAGATTTTGTGTATCTCAAGGTTACACCATTCAAAAGATTACAAAGATTCCAAGTGAAAGGAAAGTTATCTCCAAGATACATTGGACCATTTAAGATAATCAAGAGAAAGGGAGAAGTATCATATAAATTGGAATTACCTGTGGGATTAGCAGGAGTGCATGATGTGTTTCATGTCTCTCAGCTCCGGAAATGTTTGAAGGAACCTACTGACCAGATAGATGTACAAGATGTGCCATTACAGAAGAATCTCACTTATCTTGAGCACCCAATCAGAATCCTAGCCACTGATGAACGTCAGCTCCGAAGGAAGAAAATCATATTGTGTAAAGTTCAATGGAAGAATCATTCAGAGCAAGAGGCTACTTGGGAGAAGGAAGAAGATCTTAAGCAAACCTATCCTTATCTTTTCCTGTCTTAGGTAAATCTCGGGGCGAGATTTCTTTAAGGAGGGTAGATCTGTAACACCCTGAGTTAGGGGTGAAAATTTCCTTTTTCATCAATAGCATGCATGCATGTATCTGTAGTAATAGTCAGATCAGTATCTATCCTAAGCCCTAAAATCTCCAAAATCTATCCTGTGACCTCAAATCAAGATCAGATTGTTCAGATGTGATCTATTAGTTATCCTGAATCTAAAAGCCTTCAGAACCTAGATCCAATTCTATCTCTAACTCCCAGATTTATCAACTTCTTCTGTTTTCGAAAACAGAAATACCTTATATTACCCAAATACCCTAAGTTTCAGAAGTGCAGATTTAATCAAAATCTTGACCAAGTTCAGACTAGATTATTCCTGGAATATGATCATGGGTATGTCAATACCTTAATATAAAAAGTTGACAGCCAGATTCTGCTATCTAGACTCTTTTCACAAATCAGTCCAAGAGTTATCGCAAATTAGTCCTTATCTGATATCTGAAAACCCAAAAAGGCTAGAATCTCCAGATTAACTTCAAACTCAAAATCTCTTCGGCAAATCTTCTCAAAATACTATTTGCCACAAGTCTCTCTTCTGCGCAGATATCAAAATTGAACCCTAAATGCCAGAATTCGAAATCGACAAAACTTAAATCTTATTTTACCCTAAATTACCCTATTTTCAGTTTGTATCGAAAACTATCCAAATGTGCCAAATTTTATCTTCAATCTCTGCCAAATCATCTGTTGAATAAAGATTACCAAAATAGCAGAATCAAATTCAGCTCTAACCTTCTAAATCTCCAGATTTACATTTCAGTCCAAATCAAGAAATCAAGTATTGCAATCAGGTCCCTAATTCGACCAGGGCAACAGCAGCATTCGACCAGGCCGTTTGCTGTACACGACCAGGGCTCGCCGTGGTTCCCTTGCGCCGTGCACGTTCGCCGCCGGTGAAGCTTCGCCTGCAACTTGATCGTGCATGCTGTTGCGCACGTGTCCTCGCCTCAGCCGTCACCGTGGCAGCGCCGCTGCAACGTCAACGACCAGCGCTTGCTCCCGCGCGCGACCAGCAGCGACTTTGTCAGCAATCCATCGCCACGTAGCCTCGCCGCGCCAGTACTTGTCGCCACCGCTTTGCACCGCCCGACACGATTGAGTCCCAAGGTAGCAACAGCTTTACTTCGCCAGTGCGCCGTCGCATCACCGCTCCTTGCTGTGTCTTCGCCCCTGATGTCCAGCACGCAAGCAACCTCATCACCAGCAGTCAATCACTTCGTTGCTCCCCTTTGCCATTTTTGCCTGACCTATTTAAACGTTCCTGTGTGCAGCAACTTCTCCACACATCACCAGGACTTAACCAATTTCCAAAATTCTTCACTACAGTCGTCTTCTCCGGCGAGCCATCGAGGAGGCTCACGGTGACAGCTCATTCCACATCATCTCTCGCCAAATTAACCGCATCAGTAAGTTTCCCTAATCTCCCTGATTGTGCTGTACCATCTAATTGGATTACCTTGCACCCTAACGCCGGTGATCGCCGGAAATGGCTGAAATTCAAAGAATGCCCTGTTCCGGCAATGTAGCTCGAATTACTCCAAATTAGCTCTCTATTCTGTAATAAAAATTGATCAGTAAACTAAATGAAGCATGCCTGTGAACTTAGAACAATCAATTGAGCCCAATTTTAAGCTATCCCCAATTTTACAATTTATCAGTTGCTGGCTCTCGTCGCCAAGCCACACCGGCGAACCTCCGGCCAAATTGATGTCGCCAGTAGCTTACTCATACCCTTCTATCACTCCTAGAGCAAGGAATCGAGTTCAAACGGCCTATGTTGGAAATGCCGAAATCCAGTGATTCTTCTCCGGCGCAGATGACCGGAAAAGCTTGTTCCGGCCATTTTAGCCCTCGAAACTTTGTCATTTAGATGTGCCTTAGCCTTCTGAGTATTTTTGTCTTCTAGCCCGACACCTAGATCAGCCTAGATTGGAAGATATAGCCTTGCCAATTTTTGTCCAGAACTACTCCAGTGCAGCCAGTTCATCTCTGTTCATCATCAAATTTCTTGCTTTCCAGCCATTTCTTGCCCTAGATCCTGTTGACTTAATTGTTCCTGTTACTCAAGCCTACCTCCCAGACAAAGTGGTGCATCATTTGGAGCTCCAGATCAAAAGTTATGCTAAGCCCTAGTTTTTGGCATTGTCAGCTCTATGCCAGAGCTTGCCAGCCAGTGGCATTGACCTTGTTTACCCACTTCTGGTTGTGCAGTTTGAAAACCACCTTGTCCACTGAATTTGTAGAGTTTTGATCTACATTTTATTCTACTACCACAAGTTGAGATAACCCCTCTATCATTCATCAACCCTATGTCGATGCTTTGAACCGAATGTCGACCTAAAGACGTTCGCTGTTTTTGAGCGAACCAGTCGCAACCTTGATATCATTCTGATATTTTGAGACATTTGGAACCTTGTAAACCTTTGACAGCTAATCTTAACATTGGTTTCCTTAACTTAACCCTAATCAGCCTCTAAACCCAATCATTTCAGAATCATCAAAACTTCATCTTTGCATCATTGCATATAGTATAATAATGTATGGAAAAGATTATGATTATTGGTTGTTTGTTTGATTGGAGAGCAGATCAAGAGCCCGAGTTCGAGGACTTCACTGCGGATCCGACGTCAACTGCTGTAACTTACGACGCGGAAGGCAAGTCATATCCTTGGTCATCTTGAACCTATATTTTAAATGTTGCTATAATATAACCTTGAATATGAGCAATATTGCATGTGAAAGATTGAGAATGGTTGATTTATGAATTGGCAGTACTAGACTAGCTATCTGTGAAATGTGAAATAAACAAGTTTTGAGCCATGAACTATTATATGTATCTATACACTTATATTCATGAAATAAAACCCTAGCCGTGACCAGAAAAATGGTGTGGATGGCTGTAGCACTGGAGGTGCTAGACTGCAAAGGAATGCAGGCACTGAAGGTGCAGGGTTGTGGATGGTCTGGTCACTGGCATATAAGGACTAGAACCTTGTGTTGTGCGTCTAGTGGCATGAACAACGTGCTAACCGCAAGCCTGGTATGGGACAGGCCTGAACAAGTAATTATGTGGATCGCACATGAAACCCCTGCATGAGATGTGTAGTGATGCACGATAAACACGGAGCGCGGCTCCCACACATATCACTGAAGGTGATCAAGCACGCTGACCCAGTAATGGGAATAAGCAAAGGGGTGGAGGTTTGGATACAACCTGCCACAACTGTGCCTCGCTGAGAGCCACAGGGCCGGGGGTGAATTGTGAGTAAAACATAACAAAAGTTCTTGTTATTTCCACCTTGCCGCTCACAGTATGAAGTGAGTCAGGGGTCCAATCATTTTGTTATGATAGGAAAGGTTTGAAAGTGGAATATCTTGCGGGTAAATTGGTACCTCTCTGCAGAGTTAAAAACGTATTCGAATACTCCGAGCTCCCGGGTTTATAGGAGTCTGCTGCGGTGGATTAAATCCACGGGGTGTGACACAAGTACTATTTTCTAAATAAAATATGTTTAATCAAGATTACCCAAATGACATGTGTTGTCATGATAAGGAGTGCTGCCGTGGGCTGTCGTGTGTCGACGTGTCGCGGTAGTGCTATAATCTAGTGAACATGATTGATGATGTTATATTATAAAAAGTGCTGCCATAAGATGAAATGAGAAAGGAAAAGATTATTTTACAAATATCCATAATTCTTGACTAGTCTAGGTTCATATCATCACTACTATATGTATCTACTCTTACCTATGACTTGCTGAGTACGTAAGTGCTCACCCTTGCAACATTCAACTCAATAGATGGAGCCTACTTTGATCAAGATGATGGCACGGAGTACTACGTGGATCCAGAAGGAGGAGAATCAGTTCCGCCAGAACCCTGAAGTGTGTTGTTCTGCTGTCAACTTCTTTTGTGGGAGGGTCACCTATCTTCTACTGCGTAGTTAAATATTTTGCTAAACCTTGAATGCCTTGTAGGCATTGTAATCCTCTTTATGTAATATTAAGGCCAGCAGGCCACACTGCTTAATATTTTGTGAGTACTCTGTTGCAATGTAATATACTCGTGTGTTTGACTTATCCTGGGAAGTCAAAGGTTTGTAGTTTGGGACTAGCTGCAGCGAGCTAGGTCTCTACAGGAGTAGTCGTTGTCCCAGTCTCGGGGCGCGACAAGTATAAACTTATACCTTATATTCATCCAGCAAGAAATTTGATAAAATCTGGCATGATTTGATGGTTCTTGATATAAACTGATAATAGGGTATTTTAAGGTAATGAAGATCTGAGTTTTGGTCGATTTAGAATTCTGGCCTCTAGGATGAAATTTTAGAATCTGTACAAAAGAGAAAATTGTATTAAATAGCATTTGTAAGAGATTTGCTGAAGAAATTCTGAATTTGGAGTTAATTTGAAGATTTCAGCCTTTTTGGGTTTCTAGATATGAGAAAAAAGACTGATTTGCGATACAATTTGGACTAATGTGTGAAAAAGGCTTAAATGAAGAAATCCGGCTGCCAACTTTCTGGATTAAGGTATTGGCATACCCATGATCATAATCCAAGAATAATCTGGTCTGAATTAGGTCAAGACTTGACTAAATCTGAGTTCAGAGTATTTTAATTAGGATATTAATTAGGATCCTATTTTCGAACACAGAAAGAGATGGATAGATCTGGGAGTTAGAGATAGAATTGAATCTGGCTTCTAAAGGCTTTTATGTTCAGAGTAACTGATAGATCACATCTGAGAAATCTAATCTTGATTTAGGTTCACAGGATAGATTTAGAAATTCTAGGGCTTGAGATAAATTAGAGTCTGACTGATCTTGCTACTACTACAGATACATGCATGCATGATGTTCATGAAAAAGGAAGTTTTTACCCCTAAACTCAGGGTGTTACAGATCTACCCTCCTTAAAGAAATCTCACCCCGAGATTTACCTAAGACAAGAAAAGATAAGGGTAGGTTTGCTGAAGATCCTCTTCCTTCTCCCAAGTGGCTTCATGTTCTGAATGATTTTCCCACTGAACTTTACACAACTTGGTCTTCTTCCTTTTGAGCTGACTTTCATCAGTGGCTAAGATTCTGATTGGATGCTCAAGGTAAGTAACATTCTTCTGTAATGCTACATCTTGTACCTCTATCTGATTAGTAGGTTCTTTTAAGCATTTTCGGAGCGAGAGACATGAAACACATCATGTACTCCTGCTAATTCCAAGTCATAAGTTGGATAGTTTTCTTTATGTGGCCTCAATTTGCGTGAAGCGTAAACCACTACCCGATCTTGCTGCATTAACACACAGCCTATTCCTTGCTTCGAAGCATCACAATAAACTACAAAATCTTCTTTGCTATCTGGCAAGGTAAGGACTAGTGGTGTTGTCAATTTCTATTTCAATTTCTGAAAACTTTCTTCGCACTTAGTGGTCTATTCAAATGCAACATCCTTCTTTAGTAGGTTTGTAAGAGGCTTAGCAATCTGGGAAAATCCTTCGATGAATCTCCTATAGTAACTTGCCAATCCTAGGAAACTTCTGATTTCTGGAACTGAGGTGGGTCATTTCCATTCTTTGATAGCAGAAATTTTAGTTGGATCCACTGAAATTCCTTCTGCTATCAACACATGTCCAAGAAATGCAAATTTTGACATCCAAAACTCACATTTATCAAACTTGGCATAGAATTGCCTTTCTCATAGCCTTTCCAAGATTAGATGTAGATGTTGCTCATGTTCTTCTGTGCTCCTGGAATATATCAGAATGTCATCTATGAATATTATGACAAACTTGTCAAGGAAATCCATAAATGTGCTATTCATGACATTCATGAAGGCTGCTAGGGCATTGGTTAAACCAAATGGTACCACTGTAAACTCATATAGCCCGTATCTGGTAGTGAAAGTAGTCTTCGATATATCTTCTTTCTTAATCTTCAATTGATGGTATCCAGACTTCAAGTCTATCTTGGAGAATACTTTAGCTCCTCGAAGTTAATCAAACAAGTCATTGATTCTTGGTAATGGGTACTTGTTCTTTATGGTAACTTCATTTAGAACTCGATAATCTACACCCATTCATAAGGTTCCATCCTTCTTCCTTACAAATATTACTGGGGCTCCCCATGGTGAAGCACTGGGTTTGATGAATCATTTATTCTCCAAGTCTTCCAATTGGCTCTTGAGCTCTTCCAATTTAGTAACTCACATCCGATAAGGTCGTTATGCTATGGGCGCTGCTCCTGATTTAAGCTCAATAGAGAACTCTATGTCTCTATCGGGTGGCATCCCTGGAAGTTCTTCTGAAAATACATCAGAATATAGCTGTACTATGGGTACTTGTTCCAGGCATATCTTATGCAATGCTTGAACAGATCCTAGCGGTTCTTTGGTTGATGATCTTTCCACATAGAATAAAACTTTTTCCCCTTGGCTACTGACAAGGCTTAGGGTTTTCTCTTCACAGTCTACTAGTCCTTTATGTTGGGACAACCAATCCATGCCCAATATAATGTCTAGACCTTGCAGTTCTAAGACTAGCAGATTTGCCTCGGATTCTACCCCTTCTATACTGAAGGTTATATTCGGGTAGATTGAATAGACAGATAGTCTAGCCCCTGGAGTTTGTATAATCATGGGGTACTCTAATGGTTCTATATGCATTTCAATCTCAAATGCAAATGCTTTTGACATAAAGGAGTTTGTAGCACCAGGATCAAACAATATTAAGGCAGATGCAGACTGGATCAGAAATCTACCTAGAAGGATGTCGGTGGCGTTTTCCGCTTCTTGGATGGAAGTGTAGTTTAGCTTTCCTCTTGGAGTTGCAATTGGTGTTCTACCTCTTCCTCTTCCTCGGTCAGCCATGCTTCCTCCTCTCCCTGGTGGAGTTCCTCTAAACTTCTGTGGTGGTGGCACCGATACTCTAGGTGTTGTTGGTTGTGTTCTTGCCTGTAACCTGGCGATGGATGATGGAAGTCGAATCCAAAGACAAAATTCTCTACGATGTCCACGTCGCCCGCAGTGGAAACAATGGATGCTCATGTGAGGACAGTCCTTTTGGAGATGGTTTCCTCTGCCTCTAGTAGTCTTGGCTCCTCTTCTTTGTATGTTTCCCTTGGGGTTCTGTAGTGGTAATGTTCTGGGTGCTACTGACTGCGTCCCTGCCTGAGATCTGGCTATGGAAATAGGGAGTTGAATCCAGGGACAGAATTCTTTGCGATGCCCCGCTGTTCGCAATGAAAACATGGGACACTCGCGCGAGGATAGTTCTTCTGAAGGTGGTTTCCTTTGCAGTTGGGTCACAACATTGTTATTGGTCTGGGAGTCTAGTATGATGGTTGAAAACTAGAGGCGGTAGGGACTCTCCCTCTGGTTGAGTTTAGTTGTGGTCGGACTTGTTGTGGCATCCTTCACTTCCGACCTTCTCCCTCTATATTTTCCTTCTCCATAGACTAAAAGTTTTCTTGCAAACTGGGTTGCTCATTCTGGGGAGGATTGGAACTCTGGGATCCTTGCCGAAACAAAGGGTCTCTTGCCATAGGATCTTCTTCTTGCGGAGTCTGTTCTCTATCTTCTCCGCTGCTTCGGGACCTCCTTCTTGTATAAACCATGATAGCTCTGGAAAGGGTTCAGACCGATCTAACTAACTAGGGCCAACTAAGACAACAGTGCAGAAATTAATGAAAACTACATTAGTGCATGAAATATTTAGGCTTCTAGCCTTAGTACACAAGTTAACCATTGCAAAAGCAACAGCGAATCACAAGGCTATCAAGAGCATCCACCAGCTCTATCTATACCACCCCCAGCTAAACAGAACACTCTCTTGCTACCTTGCTGATTCTTTTTAGAAAACCAACAAGATTTTGAAATAAGGGTTTTTAGGAGCTACAAAGCTCATTATTTTTCTCAAAATAAAGTTTTCAACAAATAGTTTCTAAATAAATTACGTCTTCCTGGCGCAGCCAATTTCTAAAGGTGTCGTCCTACAGTCAAGTTCTCATGCTGCTCTGATACCATAATGATTGCCGTGAAAAGCCAAACTCCCTGTTCCCAAAATTAAACTTTCTCCAATCCTTTTCGCCCATCCTTTCTGTAGAACAATTTGATACTTAGCAGATCCCTAGCAAGCCTATGAAGCCAGTTTTTAAATTCAAGCTTGAATTGTTAGCTCCCTGTTTCTTCGCTTGCCGCTGTGAGTGGTTCACGTCGCCGGCATGCTCCACTGTACCTCCAATCAAATTAACCCCATCTACACCTTTCTTGTGTCCCGTAGATGGTGTAGCCCGAGCCAATTGTCCAGCATTGTCGTGTATTGACGACGCCTCTTTCATCGTCGTTCCTGAGCCCAGCACAATGCCGGCGAGCTTCAAAACTCAACCTCAGCCAAATTCCTCACTCCAGCACAATTAGTATCTTCCCAGGATCAAAACCCTTCAGCCAATTTCTAGAATCTTCAGCCCCAGCTCTCTGTCTTCGTGGCACGTCTTTGTCTCCAGCGGCCGACAATTTGTATCTCGTCGTTCACCGCCGTCACGCCACCTCATTTCAATTAACCTTACTAGCAGCTTTGTCTTGATCCCGCCTATGCATTTGACAAGGTTGGTGAAGCAGGGCATGCGTGTATCGTCCAGAAGTGCATGCCCTAGCTCGCTGCAGTGCAGTGGCATATGATTTTCGTGTGCCAAGGACTTTGCTACAATTTTCTTTAATTCCTGGACTTTTCTGTCAAACCCGCTTTGTCTTTTAGATGCCTTAATGTGTTTGGCACCTGATGCACTCTTTTGTTTTCTTTTTGATCTTTTGGAAGCTCCAGATTAGCTCTATGCCATTCTCAGACATTGTCTGGCCGTGATCCGGATGTCAGCCCTTAGACATTCGATGCTTCTAAGCCAAATTCTTTGAGCCAAGCCCTTGTATCTTTGACCAGATTACCTCGCTTGCATTCATGCTTATATTCTACTCATTATTTTCTATAGTAAGTATTTTCTGTATGCTTATGTAGTGCGTGTATCCTGTTTTCTCTTTGTTGTGACAACAGAGCCAGAAGCGGAAGGAGCGGAAGGAAACTTTGAAGACCCAGCAGAGCAGTTAGACTCCTCGTTGCAAGGCAAGTCTCATTCCCTTGACCATATCACTCCTAATATGATCCGTTTGAGACCTAGCCTTGGTTTTCACACTAAGCTCGCCCAGATTCTAATATGCGGAATAACGGGATCTTACTCGGAATTACCGAAACCCAAAGTAATTGCACAACTCTTTATTTCAGAGATGTCTTTACACATCGAATGTTAGACAGACTTGTCTACGTTGATGAACTATGTGTCTAAGACTTCAATCTAGACTCAATTGTATTCGATGATCTAAACTAGACCTATTACAATATATTTATAGTCCAATCGTATGAGTACGTATCAGACTCAATAACCTAAACGTATTAGACTCATATAACTAACTAATTTAAACAGATAGGCTTAGTTATATATATTCGGATCGGATTAGAATTTCGAACACGGAACGAATTCCTTTTCATGGTCGTGAACCCATCCATGGTCATGAAACCTTTTTCGAACACGGTTAAGGTCGCGAAGCCATATGCGATCAGGACTTGAAGATCCTCCCGGATAATGACTCCCTTGTTGAGATGGAGCCAACCCCTGTTGCGACCTCTCGATCGAACTGGAGATGTGGAAATTGATCTTGTCCATCTTCTCTGGTGTACCACTTTGCCGCACGTACTTGTTGATCTTTCCGACCGATTTGAAAAGTCTCGTTTGTGCCACTGCGGGTGGTAGTCACCTTCTTCCCTAGAATCACATCTTCACGTCGAGGTTCGTCTCGTTGATAGACCAAGTCTTCAACAGATGCTACTATAGTATCTGTCGTGGTATCGCGAATACCCCGGCAGGTTTTGTGGAGGTTTCCTAGCTAAGCGGAAATGACGTGGGATGACCGATTGACCGGTCCTCCCCCGTCGTACAAGCACAGCAAGGGACACGAAGATTTATATAGGTTCAGGTCACAGTGGAGACCCTAGTCCTGTCGACGTGCTCCCAACAAGAGTTGGCTTGGGGAGTTCTCTCGTGGAGAGAGTGCTCCTAGGCACGCCTGTTTGTTTGTGTATTGATGTAAAATGAGTTGTCCTCCTTTACATGAGAGAGATACAAGGGCTTATATAGGCCCGAAAGATGCAAAAAGACAAAACTACCCCGGCCGCAACCGCTGGATCGAAGGGCACTAGCGTCCTTTTTCCAACTGATGGGGCTGGATGCGTGACAAGTGTCCTCGCCAGTTCCCGAGGTGCTTCTCGCGTGATCCTCACGTGACCCAGCACTGGGGGCCCTTGCCTCCAGGCAAAAGGCGGCGTCCGGGGCGAGGGTCACTGGGAGCCTCGTCGCCGGGAAAGTGGCGCCGCCTAGGATGAGGGTCACCGGGGGCCTTGCCCCCAGGCCAATGGGCGGCGCCCGGGACGGCGGTCCCCGGGAGCCTTGCCTCTTACCTGGACTTGATCCTGTGGAGATTTCCCCCAACAGCAGCCGCCCATGTCCTCCAGGGACACCGCTCGAGTCCCCGGAGGGGATGGCTCACATTATTGGGAACATCTCCTCCGGGATGGATTTTTGGCGCCTTCTCGACGCTTCGAATTTTGCGCTAGATACTCACGGCGGCGCCGTCGGTCATTATGTTGCCCCTAGTCTCGATTGGCGTGCGCCGTTCGGTCATAATGGCCTCGCACGGTTCAAACCGACGATTCACCACGAGGGGCCACATTTGAGCCCTATAAATAGGGCTTCAAGGGGCCCGGAGAAGTCACTCAAACCTTTGATGCTCAAACGCCACTGGTGCCCTAAACTCTCCCGGTAGCCCGCTCCCGGAAACTTAGCCTTCGAAAACCTAAGCCCCTCAATTCCCTGAGAGCTCAACACACCAGAGAAACAAAATGGGTCCCAAGGGTCGCGCCAAAGCCGCCGAGGTGCCTCCGGAGGAAGTCACCGCGGACTTCCTCTGGGCCTCCGAGTTCACTTCGGGGGACTTAGAGTCCCACGTGGACCGGGGAGTTGTCACGGACGGGGACATCTGGATCCCCTCCAAGGATGGTGCCCCCTTCCCTAGGCCCAGAGAAGTGGTCGTCTTCGAGGCCTTCCTCGAGGCCGGGCTTCGGCTCCCAGTGCATCCTTTGCTCCGGGAGTTTCTCTGGGAATACGGGGTGGCGCTCAACCACCTGACGCCAAACTCTTTCATTCGGATGGGGCTCTTCATCTGGCTGTTCGAGACAGCCACCGGACAGGAGCCGACGCTTCGGCTGTTCCGGTACTTCTATGAGCCAGCGGCGAGGAGCTCCCATCTGGTGAGGGGAGGGCCGAAGTCTCCGTTCGGCTATGTCATGATATAGCTCCTGCCGTCGCGGGTGCAGGAGTACCTGGTGGCTGCTTCCCGGGACCACTGGGGGGACTGGGTCCGAAGGTGGTTTTACCTCCGGCTCCAGGACCCCGAGGTGACCTACTCACCAGAGCCCCCCTCCTACAGCCGGTCGTCCGCCCCCAAGGGCCCGGTGTGGACCAAGGAGGAGCTGAAGCTCCTCAGCAAGGTGGTTGGCTCCCGGGGTGTACGTTCCATGACGGACGCCACCGAGGAGCTGACGTTACTGAAGGTTCCCCCTTCTCGTATGGGAGGAGGGGGATCGGAATGTGCCCAGCGCAGCGGCCCCCGCAAAAGCCGGTGACCCGATGTAAGCCCCCGGCGACTTTCTTTGTTTTTTGTTAATTTCGCTAACTCCCTTCCCTTTTGTAGTCCGGCCATACCCGGCCACCCGAGAGAACACGGAGAACCTCCTCGGCAGGTACTACACTGACGAGCACGAGCGTATCGTGCACATCATCGGGAGGGTCCCCTTTGGGCTAAGGCTGCTAGAGAGGACGGCTCTCCCAACCCCCGGCTCTCACAAGCTAGAGAAGGAGGCCACCGGGGGTTCCGAGCCGAAGCGTGCCAAGGCTCAGAAGGCCCTTGGTCTGGCAATGACGCCGAGTTCCACACCCGTGAAGTCCCTGGACGCCACCCCCGGGTTGGGACGTGTGCGAGCGCCTTCCAGGCACGAGGTGACGCTGCCCCACCCCCCCGGAAGAAAACTCCGGGGGAGCGGCAGAGGCACAAGGGTTTGCACGCCTTCTCTAGGCCTCCGAAGAGGCCCGGGGGAAGGAGCCAGCCAGTGACGAGGGGGCGTCTGACTCGGCGAATTACGCCCTCTCGCCGCCTTTGGCGATCGCACCTCCGTTGGCACCGGGACTACCGGAGCCGAAGCAACCGGAGGTTCATTTCGCGGAGGCTTCCCCTCAGTGCGTCGAATGGCCGGTGGACGAGGGGGGACCCCTCGATCTACGAGGTCCTCATGGTGACGGAGGTCCCAAGGGACCCATGACCCAGAAAGGGGAAAGGGCTCCTCCTCCCTCCCCGAGGTGGTACCCCCTCGGAGAGCTCGTCCACTTCATCTTCGGCCACCTCTTCCGCGGCAAGGACTCCGGCCACTGCCAGCCCGGTTCGCATCACCCCCGCGACCTTCGTGAGGGGGTCCACCGGCGCGGACGAGTCTGGAGCCGTTGGGTGGGAGACCCCCCTGCAGTACGTGGGGGAGGTCTTCCGGTTCGCGGAGGGGCTCCAGACCCGGAAGGTGCAGGAGTACGTCTCACAAGGGACGCTCCGCGACGGTTGCAGGGAACTGCAGTCGCTCCATATCCAGGTTCGTTCCCAGATCACCAGGTCGTTTCTTCCTAAGATTTTACCAACTGTTGGGCTTCGAATAACTTTCGTGCTCACAGGGGGCGGCCCTCACCTAGGCCATCGAGGCGCGCTTTGACAAGGCGCTGAAGGAGGTGGAGGGGAACGCCACCGCCTTTTCTAAGGAGAGGGACGACGCGCTCTGGGGGTTGGCTCGAGTCCGGGCCCAGCTCCACGCCTCCAAGAACGCCAACGACCGGCTTCGGAAGGAGGCAAGGGCAAAGGAGGATGCCCTCCGGGAGCTCGCGGGCTCCAGCACCTGGGTGGTGGCGGAAGTGGGTCGCTCTGTCCGCTCGGCCCTCAAAGGGCTTGGGGTGAGCCTCGGCCCGCAGGGCAGCTCTGACGCAGCGCCGGCGGTACTCACGGAGGCTGTGCATTTTCTTAACACACAAGTCTCTGTGATCCCAGAGGCCGCCAATGCTCGGGCACGATGCCGAGCGATCCCAGCGGTGGCCGCCACCGTGGGGCTTGTGGAACTCTGGGGGATCGGCGCCCGGGCGATCAGGGGCCGGATCCCCTGGGCTTTCCCAAGTTCTTCGAGCCGCTCCGACGAGAGGTGGAGCTCGTCGGAGGCTTCTACTACCGGATCGTGCGGGTGCGATTCCCGGCGTCGGCGCCTCCGAGGGCGGACACTACGGCTCCGGCGGAGGCCTCCCAGGGGGACGACAACAATGAACAAGTATGAGCCTCCCACCCCCCTGGCCTTTATATAGGTCCTTTTTTGTTTTAGGATTTTTGCTCCCGGTAGCTTCTTAGAAGAAGTCCCGGAGACTTGTACAAAAGACATTGTGATGCAATAGAATGAATTTTTCACTAAGTCTTGAATTTAATTTACCAGGCGCCCCAGGAGGTTACTCCCGGGAGAGAGCTCCCGAGAGTTCAGCGCAACCTTAGGGGCGCCCCAGTGTTGCGAGGAGCCTCCCCGGAGATAGGGCCTCCGGGCTCTGGAGGGTATCACTCGGGGGATACCCAAGCCGCCTTGATTTTGCTAAGTCTCATTTCCGGGGGACATGGTAGGGGTGTCTCCCGGGAGCTGATCCGGTTGCGGTGGCACCTAGACAACTTCGACAACCACCGCGCCAAATTATCCCCTCCGCTATCGGGGTCCCAGAGGGTTCCACCGCTTCGAATACTCCCACCGGCGAGCTACGAGTATTGGCCCGAGAATCTGCTTCGGGAGGCCCAACGATGTATACGGAGCTTGTATCGAGACCTGGCCCGAGAGCTATCAGAGGGCCTCCAGGATTATTAGGTGTAGGAGCCCCCTCGAGTTGTATCTTGCGTTTAATGTACCGTTACCCACCGGAGGAGGAAGATATTCTCCGGTTAAATATTTCAATAAAGCTAAGTTTGCTTGATCCTTAACTTGTTTTTGAAACTTTTCGAGTCCAAAGGATGGTCCGGAAGAGGGCAATCTCCGGGCATGAGTTACCCCCCCCCCCACAGCGGGTTGTAGCGTAGCTCCGCGCGCTGTGGGGGAGGAGTGAAGGGCCCCGATGCTAATGATTGCCGGGGTAAAAATTCTCCAAGAAGATTTTCCAAAGGTGCCGGTGAGAAATTTCCCGACCGCCGTTAGAACAGGGAGCTGGGTAAAAACCTCCCGGGACAATTTTTCGAAAGTCCCGGTGAGAAATCCTCCGATCGCCGTGAGAACGGGGAGCCGGGTAGTAACTCCCCGGGGAGATTTTTCGAATATCCCATCTTGCCAAGGAGACAATTTCGCTCCCTGAGGAGGATGAGCCCGATGATGGGTCTGAGTGTTTAAGGCGGGACTAGTCTCTCAAATTGACTCGTTACCTCAATCCTTCAGGACTGGGTTGCCACTTACCCCCTCAGTCCACGAGGGGTGATTGTAAGCCACCCTACGGGAGCGGGGCTCCCATCGTAGGGACTTTTAGGCTGTGGTAGCCTACGTCCTCACGGGGAGGGCATCCTCAACAAGAGGGCATCGTCTGAGAGATGGTAAGGTAAGGACCTATAACGGACTCGAGTTGGAGAAAAAAAATCTGACTGTATTGATAGAACTTGAAATACAACGCCACCCCCCGCGAAGCCACGGTGGGGGAGGGAAAGTGAGTACAACATCCCCCGCGTAATCACGGTAGGGGGCAGTGTCTCCCCCTGCGAAGTCGCGACGGGGGAGGAACAAGGCTCGGAGGCTAAACATAGAACTTGTGAAGCAAGTCTACGTTCCATATATGCTTCAACTCTTGATCTTGGAGGTTGGAGAGCTTGTAAGCCCCTGAGCCCAAGACGGCAAAGACCTTATAAGGGCCTTCCCACATGTGGGAGAGTTTGCCCTGGGCTTGGGGGTCGATCACACGCTTGAGGACAAGCTCCCCAAGGCGGAAAGGTCTTGCAAGGACGGGCCGGTTGTATGTGCGCACTATTTCTCGCTCGTAGATGGCGTGGCGGAGCAGCGCTCGGTCACGTTCTTCTTCGACGACGTCGACTTCCAGCTGTTGCTTGGCTTCGTTGGCTTGGTACGCTGCGATCGTAGCTCCATCCAGGAGCTCGACCTGTAGTGATCGGAAGCCGATCTCTTAAGGGAGAACCGCTTCAGCCCCATACACGAGCGAGAAAGGCATGCGTCTCATCGCTCGACTCGGCGTCGTGCGCATGGAACAGAGGATGCTTAGGAGCTCCTCCGCCCATGCGCCCCGCCT
Source organism: Pharus latifolius (assembly GCA_019359835.1). NCBI lineage: Eukaryota > Viridiplantae > Streptophyta > Magnoliopsida > Poales > Poaceae > Pharus > Pharus latifolius. The sequence goes on along the minus strand of CM033323.1, from coordinate 38,947,312 downwards.
GGAGGTAGCTTGCTCGAGCCTTCGGCGTGACCCTTTCGACTGCCCCGTTGCTCTGGGGGTGAGCCACAGAAGCGAAGTGGAGGGTGACCCCCAGTCCCTCGTAGAATTCTCAAAAATATGCTGAGTCAAATTGGGTCCCGTTATCGACAGTGATTTCCTGGGGGACCCCAAAATGACACACGATATTCTTCCAGAAAAACTGATGTACTACTCGAGACGTGATGTTGGCCAAAGGTTCGGCCTCTACCCACTTGGTGAAATAGTCAACTGCGACCACTGCATACTTGTAGCCCCCGGGTGCTGGGGGAAAGGGACCTAGGAGGTCCATCCCCCAGCGCGCGAAGGGCCAGGTGATGGGGATAGTCTGCAGCACTACGGAGGGGAGGTTGGAACCTTTGGCCATCTTCTGGCAGGCTTCGCACGCGGAGACAAGGTCTTGCGCGTCACGGACCACTGTGGGTCAATAAAAGCCCTGGCGAAGGGCCTTGGCCGAGACAGCGCGCGGAGCCAGGTGAGACCTGCAACTCCCCGAGTGGATGTCCTCGAGGAGTTGGAGCCCTTCCGGTCGTGGGAGGCAACAGAGAAGGGCGGAGGCCCCCCGCTTGTAAAGCTTCCCCTCCAGCAGGAGGTATGCCCAGGCCTTGGCTCGGAGGCGCTTAGCCTCGGTCTCGTTGGGAGGGTCCCCCTCCCCCTTTATGAAGGAGATAAGGGGGTCCATCCAAGACGCGACCCGGGTGATCTCGGAGACTTCCGGGACGCAGGATCCATTGTCCACGTCCGGGGAGGTCACCGAAGGCTCCGCGATGATCTCTAAGAAGGCTCCCCCGGGGAGAGGTTCCCAGGCGCTGGCCGCCCAAGCCAGGGCATCAGCCCGGTCGTTGTCTCTCCGGGGGATGTGCCGGGCCTCTAGGCCGTCGAAGTGCTTCTCCATCTTGCGTACCACCTGCAAGTAGAGGCTCAAGTTTGCATCATGGCACAAGTAGGACTTGTCCATTTGGCAAACTATGAGCTGGGAGTCTCCTTTCGCGAGGAGGTGACAAATCCCCAGGGAGCGTGCAAGGCACAACCCAAGGAGCAAAGCCTCGTATTCGGCGACGTTGTTCGCGGCGGGGAACTCGAGTCGCGCTGCGTACTCCAGTTCCTTCCCCTTAGGGCTCTAGAGGACTACCCCCGCGCCGGCCCTAGCGAGACACAAGGAGCCATCAAACATGAGCGTCCAATGGTCACTGTGTCGAGGCGGTTCGGGGAGGCTTTCGTCCCCGGACCCGGAGGCAGGGGTCCACTCCCCCACAAAGTCGGTGAGGACTTGTGCCTTGATGGCAGAGCGCCCAGTGAGGGAAAGGGAGAAGGGTGCGAGCTCGGCCCCCTGCTTTCCAATTCGACCGGTGGCTTCATTGTTCCAGAGTACCTCCCCCAAAGGGAGGGACGCCGGGACAGTGATCGGGTGTCCCAGGAAGTAGTGACGAAGCTTCCAGGAGGTCATTAGAAGGGCGTAGCAGATCTTCTCCATCTCTGTGTACCGAGTTTTAGCCCCTTGGAGGGCCTCACTCACGTAGTACACGGGATGCTGTTGCCCGTCCTGCTCCTTTACCAATACCGTGCTTACGGTGACCAGGGTCGCGGCGAGGTAAAGGAGCAAGGGTTCTTCCGGAGATGGGCTCACGAGCATTGGGGGGCTCATGAGGTACTTCTTCAAGTCATCGAAGGCCTCCTGGGCTTCAGGAGTCCATCGCAACCCCTTGAGGCCCTGGAGGATTTGGAAGAACTGAAGACCATGTTCCCCCGACCACGAGACGAAGCGACTCAGCGCGGCCAAGCGGCCGGTGAGCCGCTGTACGTCTTTGATCGAGCAGGTCAGGGGAATATCCAGGAGTGCCCGGATCTTTTCGGGGTTGGCCTCTATTCCCCGCTAGGACACGAGGAATCCCAGGAGCTTCCCCCCACGCACGCCGAAGGCGCATTTCTCCGGATTGAGCTTCAACCCGTATGCACGGAGGTTGCGGAAGGTCTCCGCTAAATCGTCGATGTGAGTGGCCGTGCGGAGGCTCTTGACAGCCGCGTCGTCGACGTAGACTTCGACGTTGCGGCCGATCTGGTCCTTGAGGACAAGCGTCATGAGTAGTTAGAAGGTCACTCTAGTGTTCTTCAGCCCGAAGGGCATATGGACGTAGCAGAAGGTTCCGAGGGGAGCAATGAAACTCGTCTTTTCCTCATCCCCTTCCGCCATCCGGACTTGGTGATTGCCTGAATACGCGTCCAGGAAGCTCATCAACTCGCACCCCGCGGTCGAGTCGACCAGCTGGTCGATCCGCGGGAGCGGGAAGTTGTCTTTGGGACAAGCAAGGTTGAGGTCGGTAAAGTCCACGCACATTCACCACTTACCATTTGACTTCTTCACGAGGACGGGGTTCGCGAGCCATTCGGGGTGCAAAACCTTTCGAATGAACCACGCCTCTCTGAGCTTGGCGATCTCGGCCTTGATTGCCTCTTGGCATTCAAGGGAGAGTTTTCTCAGCTTCTGTTTGATCGGGGGGTGACCGGGGGTCACAGCGAGCTTATGCTCAATGACTTCCCGAGCGACGCCTTGCATGACAGAGGGTTTCCATGCGAAAACGTCGGAGTTCTTGCGTAGGAAAGCCGTGAGTTGCTCCGCGTGCTCTTCGTGGAGATCCGCTGTTGCTTCCCGCCTTCATAGGGGCCACGACTCCTCCCATGGAGACCCAGCTAGCTATAGCTGATCCCATACCTTTTGACTTCCCAGGATGAGTCAAACACAGGAGCATATTGCATCAGTATAACTTACATTACATTGAGCAGTATGGCCAACTGGCCTCATTACAACATAATAAATTACAAGCCATCACGGCATAAATAAGTTTGGCTGCAGAAGAGCAACTACTCGTCAGAAGCTAAGTGAACCCCCACAGCAAGAAGTTGAAAGCAGAGCAACTCCTTTCAGGACTTGGGTGGAACTGACTCTCTTCCTTGTAAGATCCAAGAAGTTCTCCAGGCCTTTGTCTTGATCAAGGGACACTCCATCTATTGGATAGTGAATTGCAAGGGTGAGCACTTACGTACTTAGCAAGTCATAGATAAGAGTGTATACATATAATAGAGATGATATTAACCTATGCTATTAGGGAAGGAGGGAAGGTTGCAAAATACTTTTTCTCTTTCTAAACTTATGGCAGTGCTCATCATGACAAACCATTAATATCTTTTATAAACTCTTAGAAGTACTACCATAGCACAACAACACATGTCTGCCCATGTTAGCACCTCATTTCATGACAACACATGTCAAGCACACATGATCTAAGTCTAGCCAATTTTACTTAGAAAACATATTTGTGTCACATCGACGTGGATAGGATCCACCGCGTGCAGGCTCCTATAGACCCGGGAGCTCGGAGTATTCAAATACGTTTTTAACTTTGCAAAGGTGTACCACTTTAATCCACCGATCACTCAGCTTTCAAGTTGGTACCTCTCCATGCGACTTTTACGCATGTGACAAGGCCGAGATCACACAACATTTTGCAATCCTAGCATTAACAATTCCCTGCCCGGTAAATAGACATTTCAGTCCTCATTACCATTGTGGGTACTCCCCACAGCCAATTCTACCTAGCCTTGGCCTATGGTCCCGCGAGACACATAGCCTGTGGATTCAGTCGCGCACGACTCAAAATCCAGGTGTAGGGCGCCTTCCTTCTTACACCTTATCCTCTCATTATTTTTCTAATCTCACATCACTCATGGCCCTCTATGGCCCACCAGTTTCCTCTCGAGAAATCAGACCGACAACCATTGCAGGGAAAAGCTAATACCGGGAAAACTACTATGTTGCACCCGTCCCATACCGGGCAAGTGGTCGGTATGTTTTTCATGCCGTATAGAAGTATAACACAAGGTTCTAGTCAGCACATGCCTGTGACCAGTGCATTCCACAAGCCCTGCACTCATCAGTGCCACCACCATTCCATACCAAACTCTGGCCACGGCAAGGGTTTTATTTCATGAATATACATATGTACTTATATATTAGTTATGGCTCACAGTTTGATAATTTTATAAAGAATCTCCTCATCTTTTGTCGGCATACAGCCTAGTACTGCCATATCACACTTTTCTTATTCCATCACATGCAATACTGCTTATAGTCAAGGAAATATCTTAGCAATTCATAAAATATAGGTTCAAGATGTTCAAGAATATGACTTGCCTTCCGCGTCATAAGGTACAGCAGTCGATGTCGGGTTTGTGACGAAATCTTCATACTCAGGCTCTTGTTCTAATCAAAGATCAAACAAGCAAACAGGAATCACAATCCATTTAAATACATTAATAATCTATATGCAACATGCAAAGGAGAAATACTCTCGGCGATACTGGAACAGGTAAGCTTGAAAGCTGGATTTGAGTTAATCTTGGAGATTTATGGAATCGGGGTTGAGGATGAATGCTAGAGACTCTCGGGGTTTCAAGGCTGCAATATGGACATCAAGTCCGTGGCTGTTTTTCTCAAAAACGACGAACGTCAAAAGGTTGACATTCGGTTCAGGGCTCTGGCATAGCTTCAGAGAATGCTAGAGAGCTTATCTCAAGGTGTGGTAGTTGAATAAAATGTAGAACATAGCTCTACAACTTAGTGGACAAGGTGTTTTTAGGTTGCATAACCAAAAGTGGTTAAGCAGGCCCAATGCCATTGGCTGACATGAACTGACAAGGGCTGGCATTGTCAAGGAATGGCATTGACATGTTTTAGGAGATTTCCAATGGGAAAAATGGGATTTGATCAAAGCATTAGATGCAAAATGTAGTAAGGTAGCTATTTGACAAGGTGGTTTTCACAGGAAAGTCCAGAAACTCCAAAAGTGTTGCAAAGAGGCCCCTGGACAGAGTGAACTAGGTGTCTTTGCATTGTCAAAACCTAGGGCTTGAGTATTTGATCGATCTTCTTGAGCTTTGCTTCGCCAACTAGGTCTAGGAGGTAGGCGAAGACAACAGGAATCCAATGGTGGACGTTTCAGGAACTAAGATGGCCGGACGAGGATGAACGACGACGAGAAACCACGGTGGTGACACGACAAGACACAGGTACTGGACAGATCTTGGCATAGGGATTACTTGTGATTTGGCACAGCATCGAAGGGCGATGCAGTGGAGTGATATGCTCAGGAGGTTGAGGCAAATCCACAGGACAAAGTAGATTGAACAACAGCGATGAGACGACGGCGAACGGCGAGGTCGAACTCATCGGTTACAGAAACAAAGGCGAGCTATGCTGATAACGAGCTAAGGTGAATGAATCAAGAAATTGGATGAGGGCTTTTACTCCTGGAGTGGTGCTAATCATTCTCCAGCGAGGAATTGGGTTGCAATCAAGTGCTGGAGCTCGCCGGCGTTGATGCCGGACTCGAAGAAGACGGTGAGGCAGGCGCATCTGCTACAAGGCAGTGCTGGTCAATTAAGCTTGGCTACACCATCTACGGAGTTCAAGGATCACGTTGATACGGTCAATTTGGTCGGAGGTGAAGTGGCACTGGCCAGCGACGTGAGCTGCTCACGGCGGCGCGCGAAAATAGGGAAAGGCTCCAATCCGAGCTTCAATTTGAAATCTAACAGCATGGGCTTGCTAAGAAAACTCTAATGATCAATTGGTTCCACTAAAAGGAGCACTGAAATCAGCTGGAAAGGGTTAAATTGCTGAAATAGGGCAAATCCAAAATCCAGCGATCACCAGTGTTGAGGCTCACCGGAGTTCGATTACTTGGTACAACATAAAGAGGTGAGGTAGAGACACTCACTAATGAAGTTGATTTGGAGGTTGATGCAGTGGAGCTCCCTGTCGTTGTTCTCCCCCTCGGCGGCTTGCCGGAGAAGAAGACGAAGACGAGAAGAAACGAGACTTTGCTGGTTCTGGAGTAGGTGAAGTTGCTGCTAGCTATGGGGGAGCTTAAATAGCAGAAGATGGGAGCTCTCGAGACTTGGAGCAATCGGGAGGATATCAATTTGGTTGGCTACGGTGGCGGTGTGCAGCGGCCTCGACGACTTTACAGCACGGTCGACGCGTGCTCTGGCTGGTGCAGTGGTAAAGCGACTGGCGGCTCCTGCATGGAGGCAATGTGGCATAACGTTGAAAGGGATCTAGGATATCGACTAGAGGGGGGTGAATAGGCGATTTTAACAAATTATCAATAAAACAAACAATTAATATTAAAAGAGAGCAAATAAATAACACAAGATGAACAATGAACAATTTCAACACAAGGATATATCCCGTGGTCTCGGTGATTTGCCGATCACCCCTAATCCACGTTGAGGCAAACCCAAATCTCTAACCGCTCCTCTATCTAGTCAACCTTCTCTCGAGAAGTGACCTAGATCTTGAGCCGGATTAGTGTGATGAGTTATCCAAACCTCGATTTCACTAAGGATGCACTTTACCGCTCCGGCAAGGCGTACTCAACACTTTCACAAGACGTTTTGAGGCTTCTTCACAATCTTCCTTGAAGGGCTCACCAAAACCTTTATCCTAGCCGTCTAGGAGCCGGCAAACTCCAAGAGTAACAAGCCGGTGATGATCACTTAGCCTTCTTCTAGTGCCACAAGATTGATTTAATGATCTAAATGCAATGCACTAGAAGATCTCAAATGCACACTCTCACAAATTCGAGAATTTGAACCCTAGAGTGTATGAAACTTGCTTAAGTTCTCAAGGATGATGATAATGCTCAAAATTATGCCAAAAGTTGTGAACAGGGCCGTGCATGGGAGTATATATACCCCCTACAATAAATATAGCCGTTACAGGCCGTTGGGAGAAAAAGATCACTTGGCGGTCAGACCGCAGTTATATGCCCGGTCAAACTGCCGCAATTGCAACGGCATTAAACAGGCGCAATAAATGCTCAACTGCCCCTGTCAGGCACACACACGATCAGACCGGAGCCAATTTCGGTCAGACCGTGAAACTGTCCAGAGACGACACAGTTTCTGGACACGTTATACGGTCAGGCCGATAAATACGGACAGACCAGCCATACGGTCAGACCGTAGTTCAAAAACACGGTCAGACCGATTTCTCGGTCAGACCGGTCTAATCAAACGGTCAGACCGTCATAGCTCAAAAACAACAGAAGGATAAATCAAGAAGTTCCAGGAGACTGACCTAGGACTTAACTAAGGACAGACCGACCTTATTAAGGAATAAACTACGGTCAGACCGGTTTAACACACGGTCAGACCGAGATCCTATTCGGTCAGTCCGTGTATTTGGTCAGACCGGTTTAACACACGGTCAGACCGACTGAGACAGTGCTGAGCAGAAATGAGCTGAAACAAGCATTTTCAAAGTATATGACCTTCTAGTATGCAATGCAAGTAGATTTTATGATTTGTGGCACATTGATGAAGTATTTCGTGATACACCACATGCTCCTCTTAATAGTACGGCTACTATCCTAAAATCCGATCAAAATTCTTCTCTAATCACCTTAGACCGGTAAAAATGGAAAAGACCCTATTTCGTACCTTTGCCTTTTTGATCAATGCCCTTTCTTCATCATGAGGCTCTTTCTTTGCCTTTCATTAACCTGTCTTTTAAGTTTCATCTTGACACAACTTAGCAGGTATCGTTAGTATAGCATTTGTAGTTGTCATTAATTACTAAAACACTCTTTAGGGGCCTAGAAGCTACAAACATTTCTGACATAGCTGCAAGCGAGCGCACGCGCGTGCGGGGGAAAGATTCGAGGGATGCTGGTGCTGCTGCAACGCTGCCACGGCGGCCAATCGGGTGCGCGCATGTGGCGACGAGGTTGCGGCGAAGTTGGCAACGGCGGAGCTCCACCAGCGGTGAATTTCGCGGTGCAGTTGTGCTCCTGGTCGCGGTTGGGCCTGAGGTCAAAAACGGCACAGCTCCTGGTCGTGGATGCTCTGGTCGAAACAGCAGTTGGATCTGGTCGAAAAGGCTCAGGGACTGAAATGTAAGGATTTTTGGGAATTTGGTAGTTTGGGCTGATTTTGACTTCACAGATTTGAAGAACTTTATTCAAAGGATGATTTGAGAGAAGATCTAATAAAATCTTGGAACTTTTGATCAAATTTGAACTGAAGTGAAAACAGGGTAATTTAGGCTATCTCAAATCTAAGTTTTGTCGAGATCTGGAAATCTGAGACTTAGGGTGATATTTTGATGTTCTGACAAAAGGAGATTTTGTATTGAATAGCATTTGAGAGGTATTCCCTGAATCAAATTGGGATTTGGAGCTGATTTGTGGTTTTTAGCCTTTTCGGGCTCTGGGAAATCAGAAAAGGACTAATCTGCGATACAATTTTGACTAATTTGTGAAAAGGGCTTAAATGATGGAATCAGGTTGCCAACTTTTTGGATTAAGGTATTGGCATACCCATGATTACAATCCAAGAATAATCTGGTCTAGATTAGGTTAAATCTGAATTCTGAAACTCAGGGTATTTAGGGTAATTAAGATATTCAATTAATTTTGTTTTTGAAAACAGAAAGAGGTTGATAATTCTGGGAGTTAGAGATTGAATTTGATCTGGCTTCTGAAGACTTTTATACTCAGGATAGATCGTAGGTCATATCTGGACAATCTTGAATTGGATCTTCAGAATAGATTTTGGGATTTTTGGGGCTTATGATAGATTAGAATTGAACTGATCTTGCTACTTCTAAAGAGATACATGCATGCATGATTTTCAAGAAAAGGAATTTTCACCCCCCAAAACCAGGGTGTTACATCCGCCCCGATCTTGATGGCCTTGTCCGCATCATCTGGGGACAGTGGGACCTTCCGGAGGTCCCCCTCTGGATGCGGCTTGGGGGAGACCTCCCGGAGGGGATGGCTGTGGCGTCCGGCACGCTCATACAAAGCGCGGGCCCAATTTTGGTCACCTCGGGCGGTGATCACGCCGTGAGGGCCGGGGATGTTCACGCAGAGATAGCTCTGGTTGATCGCTGCCCCCAAGAGGTTGATCGTGGTCCTCCCCATGATTGCGTTGTATGAGGAGGGGTGGTCCACCACGTCGAATCGGACCATCTCCGTCCGGTAGTTGTCTAGGGTACCGAAGGTCATGGGGAGATCTGTCGCGCCCCGAAACTGGGACTACGACTACTTCTGTAGAGACCTAGCTCGCTGCAGCTAGTCCCATATATGCATAGCATACACATACCCTTGACTTCCCAGGATAAGTCAAGCACAGGAGTATATCACATTGCAACAGAGTAACTTACAAAATAGTTAAGCAGTGTGGCCTGCTGGCCTTGATATTACATAAAGAGATTACAATGCCTTCACGGCATACATGGTTTAGCAAAATAACATCTACACAGCAGAAGGTAGGTGACCCACCCACAAAGAGAAGTGGACGGCAGAACAACACATCAGGGCAATGACGGGACTGACGCTCCTCCTTCTGGATCCAAGAAGTTCTCCACGCCTTCATCTTGATCATTTGAACGCTCCATCTACTGATTTGTAGGTTGCAAGGGTGAGCACTTACGTACTCAGCAAGTCATAGGTAAGAGTAGATACATATAGTAGTGATGATATGAACCTAGACTAGTCAAGAATTATGGATGTTTGTAAAATATCTTTTTCTTTCATACCTCATCTCATGGCAGCACTTTTCATAATATAGCATCATCATTCATGTTCACTAGATTATAGCACTACCGCTACACGTCGACACACGACAGCCCACGGTAGCACTCCTTATCATGACAACACATGTCATTTGGGTAATCTTGATTAAACATATTTTATTTAGAAAATAGTACTTGTGTCACACCCCGTGGATTTAATCCACCGCAGCAGACTCCTATAAACCCGGGAGCTCGGAGTATTCGAATACGTTTTTAACTCTGCAGAGAGGTACCAATTTACCCGCAAGATATTCCACTTTCAAGCCCATCCTATCAAAATGATTAGACCCCTCCTCACAACCATGTGTGAGTGGCAAGGTGGAGATAACAAGAACTTTTGTTATGTCTCACTCACAATTCACCCCTGACCCTGTGGCTCTCTGCGAGACACAGTTGTGGTAGGCTGTAACATAACCTCCACCCTTACTCATATTCCCATTGCTGGGTCAAATATCAGATCACCTTCAGTGATAGTGTGGGAACCGTCCCTTATGTCAATCATCACAACACAACTCATGCAGGGGTTTTATGTGTGATCCACATAAGTACTTGTTCAGGCCTGTCCCATACCAGGCTTGCGGTTAGCATGTTGTTCATGCCACTAGACGCACAACACAAGGTTCTAGTCCTTATATGCCAGTGACCAGACCATCCACAACCCTGCACCTTCAGTGCCTGCATTCCTTCGCAGTTTAGCACCTCCAGTGCTACCACCATTCCATACCATTTTTCTGGTCACGGCTAGGGGTTTTATTTCATGAATATAAATATATAAATACACATAATAGTTCATGGCTCAAAACTTGTTTATTTCACATTTCACAGATAACCAGTCTAGTACTGCCAATTCATAAATCAACCATTCTCAATCTTTCACATGCAATATTGCCTATATTCAAGGTTATATTATAGCAACATTTAAAATATAGGTTCAAGATGATCAAGGATATGACTTGCCTTCCGCGTCGTAAGAAACAGCAGTTGATAACGGGTCAACAGCGAAGTCCTCGATCTCAGCTTCTGGATCTGCTCGACGACAAACCAAACAATACACACAAATATTACTTATATATTAAAATGTTTTAGGATCTATATGCAGATATGCTTTACAAGAGTGACTGAATGATACTGGGGATAATTGAGATTGCAAGCTGAAATGAGTCAAGATCTAGGGTTTCAAGGAATTGGCTAGGAATGGTGTTAAATGCTCTTAGCATCTCAAGGTTGCAATAAGAACATCAGTTTTGTGGCTGGTTTGATCAAAAATAGTGAATGTCAGCAGATTGACATTCGGATCAAGATTCTGACATAACTTCAAGGAAAGCTAGAGAGCTTATCTCAAGTTATGACAGTAGAAGAAAATGTAGATCATAACTCTACAAACTCAGTGGACAAAGTGGCTTTCAAAATGCAGAATCAAAAGTGGGTAAACAAGGCCAATGCCATTGGCTGGCATGCACTGGGATAGTGTCAAAAACTAGGGTTTAGCGGCAAATATAATTCAAGAGCTCAAATCAAGTTGTGATAGAAGAAGAAAATGTTGATCACAACCTCAGGAATCTAAGGGACAAAGTTATGCCCAAAATGCACATCTGGAAGGGAGTGAAAAGGGCTAATGCCACTGACTGACATAGTTTGGCATTGAATCTGACATGGCCAGAAACTAGGGCTTGGCATAACTTTTGATCTAGGGCTCCAAATGATGCACCACTTTGTCTGGGAGGTAGGCATTGATAACAGGAACAAATCATTCAACAGGATCCAAAGCTAAAAATGGCTGGAAGATGATGAAATTCAAAGGAGAAGTGTGGTGGCGACACGGCACAGTGAAGCCACTGGACAAAAATCTTGGCATGGCTATATCTGGAATTCTTGACAGTTTCAGAGATCGAGCTAGAAGACAATTATGCTCAGGAGGTTGAAGCACACCTGAATGACAAAGTGGATGAAGCTGAAACGGCCAGGAATAGGTTTCCGGTGAACTACGCCGGAGAAGAACAGTGCCATTTGGGGGTTTTTGATACAGGCCGAAAGAACTCGATTCCAAGCTTGGAGAGTGAAAGATAGGTAAGAGGAAGTCACCTGCACAATCAATTTGGCCGAAGGATGGCCGGAGAAGCCTGGCGACGATCGCCGGTTTCTGGAGAAGCTCAAAATTGGGGAAAACTTCGATTGAAGCTCAATCTGGAGATATTGATGCATAGGCTTGCTGGAAATGAGTCACTGATTATTTTCTTCCACAGGATCGAGAGCTAATTCGAAGTAATTTGGCCTGCATTGCCCGAACAGGGTAATCGGGATTTCCGGTGATTGCCGGCGTTAGAGGTCACCGGTGAGCAATTAAATGATACAGCATGATGAGTGAGATAAGGGGAACTCACTGGTGCTGTTAATTTGGCAGGAGATGCTGTGGAATGAGCTGGCACCGTGAAGCTCCTTGCTGGACTCGCCGGAGAAGACGACTGCAGCGAGGGAATTTGGAAATTTGGTTAAGTCCTGGTGAAGAGAAGATGATACAAGGCACTGGTGGCTTAAATAGACCAGAGGGCGAAGCTTGCAAGGTTGTAATAGCAATAAATTGGTGTCAGTTGACATGAGTTGCCGGGCGCAGAAGCAGCAACGGCAAGCGGTGAAGCGACTGTGCACTGGCGAGGCAAAGCTGTGCTACATCGGGTCTCATCAATGTCGGGCGGTGCAAGGCGGTGGCGACAAGAGCTGGTGAAGCAAGTAACGTGGCAAGAAGATACTGACAATGGCTGCTGCTGGTCGCGCATAGGAGCAGGTGTTGTTCAATGGCGCTGCCATGGCGTTGCCACAGCGATGCCTGGGGCGTGGACGCGTGTGCACATGCAACTCAAGTGAGTACGAGCTCAGGCGCGGCGAGGCGTGGCTGGCGGCGAGCAAGCGCGGCGCAAACGCACGGCGAGCTTCTGGTCATGCACTGCAGTTGGCCTGGTCGAATTTGGGCTTGATTGCAATTTCCAATTCTTGATTTGGACTGATCTGTAATTATGGAGATTTGGAAGGTTTGATCTGATTTTGATTCTGCTGATTTGGCAAACTTGATTCAACAGATGATTTGGCACAGATTGAAGATAAAATTTGAGATGTTTGGTTGATTTTTGATATGAACTGAAATTAGGGTATTTTAGGGTAATTAAAATCTGAATTTCAATTGATTTCGAATTCTGGGATTTAGGGTTTGATTTTGAGATACTCATAAAAGAAGAATTTGTGTTGACAAGCATTTGGGAGGTGTTCCCTGAATCAGATTTGAATTTGGAGATGATTTGCAACATTTTGCCTTTTTAGGCTTTTGGAAAATCTGGAAAAAGGACTGATCTGCGATACTCTTGGACTGATTTGCGAAAAAGGTTCAGATGGTAAAATCTGGCTGCCAATTTTTTGGATTAAGGTATTGGCATACCCTTGATCATAATCCAAGAATAATCTGGTCCGATCTTGGCTTAAGATTTTGATTAAATCTGGATTTCTTAGGGTAAAAGATATTCTGTTTTCGAAAACAGAAAGGAGTTGATAAATCTGGAAGTTAGTTATGGAATTGAATCTGGGTTCTGAAGGCTTTTAGGTTTAGGATAACTGATAGATCAAATCTGGGAAGTCAGATCTTGACTTGAGGTCACAGGATAGATTTTGGAGATTTTAGGGCTAGAACAGAATAAAGCTGAGGCTGATTTGGTTGATCTAGAAGAGACATATGCATGCATGACTTTTAAGAAAGAAACTTTTCACCCCAAAACTCAGGATGTTACAAGATCCACCTTCCCCACCAGGTGGATCGTCTTCCTCGGCACGAATCCCTACAAAGGCCCTGTTGCGGGCTGCAGTAGCTTCTCATCGACCTGCATCTCCCTAAACGCCTTCAGGTACAGGACGTCGTCGGAGCTTCCACCATCGACGAGGATGCGTGCCAGGTGGAAGTTGTAGACGGTGGCGGAGATGATGAGCGCGTCGTCATGGGGGAAGTGAACTCCGCGTGCGTCTTCCGCTGTATAAGTGAGGGGGACGTCTGACCACTTTGGTGGCTGGGACCTATGCAGCACCCCCACAACCTTTACTTCACATGCGTACTCCTTGCGCTGGCGCTTGGAGTCTCGCCCCGAGGCTGACCCTCCCATGATGACGTTGACACGCCTTTGGGAGGTTTGGAAGGGGAGCACTTCCAATGGGCCCCCTTCCTGCGCTTGCCCTTGCTGCTCTCCCGCGGGGGTAGGAAGGGCCAGTAAAGCCGGCTGAGAGGGCAAGGAAGCAGGAGTCCCCCCCCTGCCCATGCTAGTCGAGGAATGCGGTGAAGTGTTGGAGAAGTTGGTGGCCCTCCTTGCCTCCCATCACGGGGCCTTCATGGCCGCGGGACGACTGCCCCCCCCCCATGGCCTTTCGGCTTGGGGAAGGGATGGTTGCCCCTGGGGGCATCGCGCGAGCCACCTCCGCCCTCGAGGAAAAAAGTGTCCCGAGGCCGTGGCTGGCTACGACTGCCCCTCTTGGGGTGCTTGAGGGGGTCCCTAGCACCCCGTTCGACGGGGGTGGGAACCCCCTAGTTTTTCTTCCAGAGGTTGTCCTCCTCCGCCCGAGCGTACTTCTTGAGTATAGTGAAGAGCTCGTCGGCAGAGGAGGGGCAGCTTCGGGAGATTCTTCGATGGAGCTCCCCTGGGAGGATCCCCCTCTTGCACACCTCAATGACTGTGGAGTCGGGGACGTTGGCTAATTTGCTCTTGACCTGAGCAAAGAACTTGAAGAAGCTACGGATGGTCTCCCCTGTCCTCTGTCGGAGAGTGTATAGCTACGATGAATCTAGGGGACGCACTAGTTCCCCTGGAAGTTCGCACAAAATTCACGCTTGAGCTGCACAAAAGACTTGATGGAGCTGGCCTTCAAGTTGTAAAATCACGAGCGGGCGATCCCGGTTAGGTAGAGGGGGAAGACATTGTACTGCACCGTCTCGTCCCCCCCAGGCGCTGAGATGGCTGTGGAATACACCTGCACAAACTCGTAGGGATCGGCCTCACCATTGTAGTGTTCGAGGTGCGGCAGTCGGTAAGGCCGAGGCCATCGAATGCACTATAGCTGGAGGCATAGCGGTTGATAGCCCCCTCCACCTCCCGGGGAGAGTCCCGGTCGCTGTCCCCTTTGACGAGGGACGCGCGTTCATTGTCGGAGTCGGGGAGGGGCCCAAGGGGTCCACCGACGAGGCGATAGCGCCTCTTCTCCTCCGGGTTAGTCAAGCTAACCTCCTGGACATCTGGGCATCCCTCCGCGACGGCAGTTGCTTCTTCAGCAGGCCTCTTTCCTCGGCCGGGATGGGAATGTGGTTCACCGCGTCCACAAACCGGGGGAGGCTCCGGCCGGCCATGCAAGGGGGTCTCTCCAGACTTGGTGGTACGCATTTGGTTGACCTCTTCCCGAGTAAAGCGGACCTGATCTGCCGGGGGAGCCCTTGGGGGTGGCCCCGGGGGAGGAGGGGGGCCCTCACGAGGGAGATCCAGCGGCAGCGTGGGAGCCGTCCGGCGGGCCGCTTTCGGTGCGATGGACGCAACCGGCTGGGCGAAGCCGGCTCCGGGCCTAGGGAAGACCCCTGGTGCGGAGTGAGCCACCGGCATGGGGAAGGCTCTCGGGATCGGGAAGGCTCCGGATGATGGGCCCGCCGGGGGAGCGTAACCCCCAATGGAATCGTAGGTTCCGGGAGCGACCTAGCCTCCGAGGGTCAGAGGGGCCACCGGGTGTCCCATAAACGGTGGCATTTCCCCCATGAACGGGAACTGGGGCTGATAGATGGGGGTCGGCGGCCGCGCCAGGACATGGAGGAATTCATCCATCGAGCGCTGGGCGCGGAGTTGGCCCTCCACAAGAGCTTCGAGTAGGGCATCCCGGGAGGCCGGGGGAGCCACCGGGGGAAGGCCAGCCCCCTCCGGGGCACCCACAGTCACCGGGTCAAACCTGGAGGCCTGTCCACCAGAAACTGCCTGGAGGGTCAGAGGTGGTACTTGGGTTTGGCCGTGTGGAGCGGCCGTGCTTCGGAGGAGTGGCGCCGGGTCATTGGGACGGGCGTCACCGGGTAGGGAGCCATGGCGATTCGTCACGAAGTCCCCACAGATGGTACCAACTATCGTGGTATCGCGAATACCCCGGTAGGTTTTGTGGAGGTTTCCTAGCTAAGTGGAAATGACGCGGGATGAACAAGTAACTGGTCCTCCCCCATTGTAGAAGCATAGCAAGGGACACGAAGATTTATGCAGGTTCAGGTCTCATTAAAGACCCTAGTCCTATCGATGTGCTCCCAACAAAAGTTGGCTAGGGGAGTTCTCTCGTGGAGAGAGTGCTCCTAAGCACGCCTGTTTGTTTGTGTATTGATGTAAAAATTAGTTGTCCTAATTTACATGAGAGGGATACAAGGGCTTATATAGGCCCGTAAGATGCAAAAAGATGAAACTACCCCGGCCGCAACCGCTGGATCGAAGGGCACTAGCGTCCTTTTTCCGGCTGAGGGGCCAGGATGCTTGACAGGAGCCCTCGCCAGTTCCCGAGGTGCTTCTCGTGTGATCCTCACGTGACCCAGCACCGGGGGCCCTTGTCCCTGGGCAAAAGGCGGCTTCCGGGACGAGGGTCACCGGCAGACTCGTCCCCGGGCAAATGACAAATGGCGGCACCCGAGACGGGGTCACGGGGGGCCTTGTCCCCGGGGGCGGTGCCCGGGACGGGGGTCCCCGGGAGCCTTGCCTCTTACCTGGACTTGATCCCGCGGAGATTTCCCCCAACAGTATCTGGCTCATCATCCAGCATTGAAGGCTCGAAGAGTTTGAGGTGCTCAACATTAACAACCGAGTAAATATCCATGTATGGAGGTAACTCGAGCTGACAAGCATTATTACCAACTTTCCACAAAATCCGAAAAGGACCATAACGAATGGGTTTGAGTTTCTTACCTTCACCTTTAAATCTCTCCTTACTAAGATGTAACCATACCATATCACCTACTTGAAATTGCGCATCAATGCAGTGTCGATCACGTCGCGCCTTGTACTTGAATTGAGCTTTGAGCAAGTTCTGTTCAACCTCACGATTGAGTCATTGAATACCTTCCAGGAACATTTGTGCTCGATCCTGATCAGATGCTTCCTTGCTATTCTGTGCTGAGGTATGGATCACAAACTCCATGTCGAATGGACTCTGTGGTAGAAATCCTAAACATACCTCAAACAGCGACTTTCCAGTCGAACCATGCACTGCTCGATTAAAAGCAAACTGCATGTACGGTATGCTTTCATCCCAGGTCTTCGGGTGTTTCGAGTTATATCCTCTCATGAAATGAACGACTGTGCGATTTACCACCTCAGTTTGACCATCAGTTTGCGGATGAAAAGTAGTACTCCTCTGTAGCTTGGTGTCCATCATCGTCCAGAGCGATCACCAAAAGTGACTAAGGAACCAGGTATCGCAATCAGACACAATAGAAGTCGGCAGTCTGAAGTGTGTCCAAACGTTTTGAAAGAATACCCGAGCTGCTTCTTCTCCCGTGATAGTCTTTCGACAAGGTATGAGAATAATCATTTTAGAGAACCGATCAACGACCACGAATAGATAGTTGTTGCCACGTCGGGTCTTAGGCAATCCTCCCAAGAAATCCATGGATATGCTCTCCCATGGTCGCGATGGAACTGGCAAAGGAGTGTACAAACCTAATTTTTGGTTTGCCGGTTTCAAGATGCAGCAGAGACCACAGCCTCGAACAAAACTAGCGACATCTTACTGCATACGCAGCCAGAACACATGTCGGTGAATATTTTGCAACGTCTTTGTAATCCCAAAGTGACCAGCTACCTTCGATGTGTGTGCCTCTCGCATCCATTGAATTCGAGGTGCTCCACGAGGTATGAAAAGTAAATTGCCCTTGTACAAGAGTCCTTATCGATGAACGAACTCCGTAGGTTTCCCTGTTTCGAGCTCAGTCAATGCTGTTTGAAAATTAGGGTCTCGACTGTACATATTGGCATAGTCATCATAACATGAGGGCTCGATCTGCATGAACACTGATAAGCAGAGGGTCGTAACTGGTGATCGCGACAACATGTCTGCTAATTTGTTGTGTACGCCCTTCTTGTGCTTAATTACCAGGTTAAACTGCTGCAGATACGACATCCACTTCATGTGCCGAGCTTGCTGTAGCTTGGACTGCGTTTGCAAATATTGTAACGGTTGATGGTTGGTGTGGACAACAGTCTCTTTACCCAAGAGATAACACCGCCAATGTTTCACGGCCTGATGCAGTGCACACAACTCTTTGTCATAAGTCGGGTAGTTCTTCTGAGTTCCCTGGAATAACTTGGAGTTATATGCCACTGGTCGACCTTCTTGCATGAGCACTGCGCCCATGGCATAACCTGAGGCATCAGTTTCTAGCTCGAATGGTTTCTGGAGATTCGGCAAAGTTAACACAAGCACCTCACTGATCTTCCTCTTCAGCAAGAGAAACGTGTCCTCATGTTTCATTGTCCACTCGAACTTCTGATCGATCCTGGTTAATGCATGCAATGGAGAAGCCATAATCGAGAAGTGTCGGATGAACTTTCGAAGGTATTGGCATGCTCCCACAAAACTAAGCACGTCGGTAACTGTTCGCGGTCGCGGCCACTCGCGAATCACTTTTACTTTATCGGGGTCGATTTGCAATGTACCGTTGCCGACCAAGAATCCGAGGTAAAGTAGAGTTTGTTGACCAAACTCGCACTTCTTACAATGAGGCAAAGTCTATGTTGCCGAAGCTGTTCGAACACCTTTTCGACATGAATAAGGTACTCATCCCACGAATGACTATAAACTAGTATGTCGTCGAGGTAAACGATCACAAAGTCATCGATGAACTGTCTCAATACGTCACTCATAAGACGCATGAAAGTTGCCGGGGCATTGCAGAGACCAAACGGCATGACCAGCCATTCAAACAAACCTTGTCGTGTTTTAAACGTGGTCTTCCACGTATCGTCCTCTCGGATGCTGACTTGATGATATCCTGACTTAAGATCCAATTTGGAGAAGACAATGGCATGCTTCAATTGGTCTAGCAGGTCGTCAGTACGAGGAAGGGGGTACCGATTCTTGATGGTGATCTTGTTTAGTGCTCAGTAGTCGATGCACATATGCCAAGTCCCATCTTTCTTTGGCACTAACACCACAGGAGATCCACAAGGTGAACTACTTGGTTGAATAACACCATCATTCAGCAACTCACCAAGTTGTCTCTTGATCTCTTCATTCTCCAATACTCAGTTGCGATACATACTCAGATTGGGCAGTGTCACATCGGACACAAGCTGAATTTCGTGCTCGACTGGACGTTTCGGCGGACGACCCTGGGTAGTCTCGAACATATCACTGTATTTTTCTAGCAGTCCCGACAAACGACCAGAAACCTCTCAGCACACCAACGACATTGCTGATCGAGTACCCTCACCTTGACCAATGGGTCGAATCATGACAAGCACATACTTGTGACATGCATTAACAATTCGTTTGGCCTGATTTACGATAATCAAGTTCGAAGTGTTGACGTGGCTGTCTCTACTAATCACGAACTTAACTCCGTCTTTGGTGAGGTCGTACTCTTGCGCTCGCTGATGGAAGTGAGCGTCTCGATCATACAGTTACGGACTCCCAAAGATCACTTGACAGATATCGATGGGGACAACATCGCATTGCACCTCATCGATATATCGTCCAAAGATCGCAAACTTCAACACACACTGACTCATAATCTGTTGGTTCACGTCGGATGTAAACCAGCCCAGCGGATATGGTCGCGGGTGTGTGGTTGTCTTCAAACCAAGTCGCCGAACCAGTCTAGCAGAGACCAGATTTTTCTGACTTCCGGGGTCGAATATCGCTGCGACCACTTCGTGCTTCACCTGGATGTTTGGTGGATCCAAACCCTTCTCCTTCGGCATTGCCATCAGAGACAAGGTCGTATCCGTCTAATTAACCGAATTCACTCAGACAACTTCTTCATCGAGTGAAGTCACAGTAGCCGTGGTTGTTGTTTTTCCTGGTCCATTTTTCTTTGGTCGAAGTTCAGGATGAAGCTTGTAGCATTTGTCCTTGGTGTGTCCCGCGACTTGACAATGTTCACAAAAAGTACCCATGCCCGGCTTCGAAGCATTTTTCTTCGAACTCGGTTTTCATTTTGTTGAGGTCGCACTGTCCTTCGTGCCTTTGTTGCTGCGGGATTTGTTCTTCTTCTCGATCACCATAGCAATTGTGCTTGCGGTCGTGATGTCTTGGACGCTGAACAGACTTAGCTTAGTACTGATCGATTTCTAAAGTCTAGATGTGTATTTTCGAAATACCTGAGGATCGGACAGTGAGATGCCGATGACCATTTTTGTCTCCGGAATTCCGTAGTATAGTCTTGGACGGTCTGGTCGCGCCGTTGGTACAATCTGTGTCAACGTTCCCATCTCTCCTCAAGGTAACCTATCGGATAGAATTCTTGTCGCAGAAGTCGTTTGAATTGACCCCACGCAAAGTCATCAGCTCCACCACTGGCAACAAGGGCCTTCCACCATGTCTTGGCGTGGTCATTCATCTTCAAAGGTACAAATTTGACCTTTTGAGCGCTATTGAACCCTTTCAGGTCAAAGTTGGTCTCAAGCTGATCGAGCCATGAATCTAACTTCTCGGCATCGATCTCCCCATCATATATGGGTATTTCAATCTTAGCGTCGACCTTGAAAGATTCGACAGCTAAGGAGGTGTTGGCGAGGTCGTCGGCCTTGTGGTCGCCTTCATCTTCATCTTCGTCTGTCTTGCGCAAGTCTTCACCAGTCTTCACACCCATAACCTTCCCTACTTCAGGAGGTACAATCTTGGCCTGCTGCTTAATCCAAGCAACCACGGTTTCCATGTCGGTGGAGAGCTTAGCCACTTGTTCGGCTAGGTTAGTTTGAGCGGAGGTATCGTCAGACATTGTCAGAGACGCGGCTATAGGAACCGTTGATTGATCGCCTGGAGTTTCACCGGAAGTTTTGTAACCCTGGCGAGTCTTCACCATCCATAGGATAGGAAAGTTGCTCTGATACCAACTTGATCCGTTTGAGACCTAGCCTTGGTTTTCGCACTAGGCTCGTCCAGATTCTAATATGCGGAATAACGGGATCTTACTCGGAATTACTGAAACCCAAAGTAATTGCACAACTCTTTATTTCAAAGAGGGCTTTACATGTCGAACGTTAGACAGACTTGTCTACGTCGATGAACTATGTGTCTAAGACTTCAATCTAGACTCGATTGTATTCGATGATCTAAACTAGACCTATTACAAGGTATTTATAGTCCAATCGTATGAGTACGTATCAGACTCAATAACCTAAATGTATTAGACTCATATAACTAACTAATCCTAAACAGATAGGCTTAGTTATATATATTCGGATCATATTACAATTTTGAACAGGGGACGAATTCCTTTTCATGGTCGTGAACCAATCCATGGTTGCAAACGAATCCATGGTCGCGAAACCTTTTCCGAACACGGTTAAGATCGCGAAGCCGTATGCGATCAGGCCTTGAAGATCCTCCCGGATCATAATATTTTAAGCAAACAAGATTAAATTCTGTTTTGAAAATATGCATGCTTTATCTTCAAGTTAAATGTTATGTTGAAAGAATGAGGATAGATATGACCTAATCTCTTGTAAAGCCCCTTTTATGTATTTGGTGTTTTTCGTACAGATAACACATAAAAAATGAAAAATACCGAAATAGCACACAATAAACATAAATTACAAAAATGGCATCAATCGCCAGCCGAGTTGGTGACTTATCCAAAAAGGCAATAAGTCACCAACTGAGTTGGCGACTTACTCAAAAAGGCAACTAGTAGCCAGACGGGTTGGTGACTGGTTGATTAGCACACACGGGCTGGTGTCTGGACAAATACGGCCACAACTATGTTCGCAATTTTTCAGCAAATTCGACCAGGAAGCAATGAAGTCGACCAAAAGCGAAGATGTGGCTTTTAGTCACCAACTAGTCTGGCGACTAGTCAATTTTGCTTATAGTCACCAGCCCGGCTGGCGACTATTGCCATATCTGCAAAACCATTTTGATCTGACTTATTTTTGGATTTTCTTTTTTTTTAATACATAATCCGTACAAAAAACTCATGTATTTGTGTATCGCTTGCACCCTTGTCACCCCAGGACATCATGCTTAGGATATGCTCTTACTTAAATATATACGTTAAATGTTAAATGGTCTATTGTATGAGGAAAGTATTCGAAAACCCTCTTTGCAAAAGAAAATGTGAAATAGGAATTGATAGTGAGGATGGTTTGATTGGTTGGCTGTTGTGTGTGCACTGGGAATGTGAATGTCTCCTCACGTATGATTCATAAGGACCAACACCTTGTGTTGTGCTTCTATGCGACATGAAAACGTACCAACCACTTGCCTGGTATGGGACACAACTTAGTAGCTTTCTTGGTATTAACTGTTCCCTGCATGGTATGTCGGCCCGGTTTCTCACGTGGAAACTGGTGGGCCGCAGATGGCCGTGAGTGGTGTGAGATCAGAAAAATAATGAGAGGATAAGGAGTAAAGAAGGAAGTCACCCTAAGCCTGGATTGAGTCGTGCGCAGCTGCAATCATAGGTCATATGTCTTGCGAGGACATAGGCCAAGGCTTGGAAGAGAGGCAGTAGGGAGGACCCACAATGGTATTTTGGACTTAACTATCTATTTACCGGGCAGAGATACTGTTAATACTAGACTGCAAAATCATTGTGTGATCTCAGCCTTGTCACATGCGTAAAAGTCGCATGGAGTTGGCCCGACTTGAAAGTCGAGTGAAGAAGTGGATTTAAAAAGCGGTACACTTTTGCAAAGTGTAAAAGAAGTATCGGATACTCTATACTCCCAGGTCTTGGAGTCTGTTCGCGGTGGATTCTTATCCATGTGGTTCAGCACAAGTAAATTTTGGAATATTTTAGAATATGGGTTAATAAAAGTGGTGACTCATGGGAGACCATCACACATAATGTTTTCTAAAGTACAACTTAAGATTTCAAAGTATAACTTTTAAAGCCAAAAGCCATTTTTCTTACAATCCTAAAATGAAAATCTATTCTATCCTTATGTATGAGACTAAGACCTTATTTCTTGAGAACCTCTCATTTATATAACTGCATTCATATAATGAGATTTGCTGAGCATCGTGTGAAAGCGTGCTCACCCTTGCCTTTGCAAACAACTTCAGAAGAGGGATTCGTCGATCCCGATTCCTTTGGTTTTGAGTACCATGAAGAAGAGGGAAACGCTCCAGATGAACCATCGTTCTAGGAGGGTCATGCGCCGAGTTGAGTCAGATGTGGTGAAAGCCCTTCTAGAGCCGCTGCCGATTGAAGTGAAGATCCTTGTTGTTGCTTTTTGTGTTGTTCTCTGTGTTCGGTACCTTGATACCGACTCTTGCTTTGAGAAACTTACTATTTTTGTAGCAACACTAATTAGCGTCATTCTTGGCGCTATGTTATTGTAATATTGGTCCTTGAGACCTTGTACCTGTTTAATTACCTCTATTGCAGTTTAACGTAATTGTGTTGTTTTGAGCTTATGTTGTACCCCTTTTAGAGTGCAACCCACCTAGGCGGTTGCCACCCGATTCCTCAAATGAGGGTCCCACATCAAATGGTATCAGAGCATAAGGCTCGACTGTAGGTCGTGACCCTTAGATAGATGTTGGCGTCCCTAAAGTAGGAAGTCGCTAGATTATTTGGCTAAAACCTAATTGCTAAAATCTAATTTGTCTAAGAAAAGTATATTATGTAACTTGATCCTTGTTTATTTGAACAGTTTTAAACTTTATTTTATCTTCTAGGTGATTTGCGTTCTATCTCCTCAGATGGCTTCCAGCAAGAAACTCATTCACGGTGATGAGCTTGGATCGTGGGCGTTATTGCTGTGGATGATGCTGCAATTTCTCTGAGCATTGGATAGCCAAAGACCACTCTATTGTGTTCAGAAAGAGGAAGTGAATGGTAGACTCTATGGCTTTCGTGCTTCAATCATATTCTACGAGATTCGGGAATATGGGAAAGGCTCGGTGAGGCAAGAAAGCTTTACAACCAACGTAGGGACCATGAATTGTCCTGCGGCTCTCGATCTGATCACGGGCAACCTCACGCAATGGAGAAGCCACTCGTGGCCCCAAATGAGAGTGAACAGGAATTCGTTCCCTATCACGTGAATCCTGCACCCATCTAGACTTGTCCTGTCGAGATGGGATGGGTGGCGGGTGACTCCGCCTGCCAGAACCAGAGTTAGGGTGCTCTCAGTTATGGGAGCATGTCACCGACCGGGAAGAAGCTGTCGGGGTCGCCTCCGACGCGACCTCGTCCAACCTTTCCGCCAGGATTCTGCCCATCTATGACCGTAGGAGGAAAATTATGCATGACCTCCGCGATAGATCGAAGCCGGCCATGCGTACTTCTCCTAGGGGCACCAGGTGTTACTATTTCTTCGTCCGCTGGGAAACGTTCCGGGTGCAAAGACGGTGTCTAGTCGGGTTTGCGACCACGCAATCGCCGGGAAGAACTCGGAGCAGCATCATAACGAGCCTGCGCATCTTGAAGAGCCTCTAGGGCTGTTCTGCGAAGTTCGTTGTCTTGCTACTCGTGATCTTGATCTTCCATTTGTTTGCATTCCTATTCTTCTCTAGCAACCCGTTGATCGGGAGTTTCTTCTGATAAGATAGCGAACTGTCTAGGGAGAGAAGTCGCCGTGGGAGAAAATATCTTTGTTTGTTCCGAGTCAGACTCGAAATCAAAGAGACGATGGAGGTTATCAGGGTCAAACCTCCCTGGGTTGATTTTCTGGTCAACATCATTCTTCCCCTTAGTAGGGTCGTATGACAGACCGGATTCAACCTCTAATGCATTGAGAACCTCAGTAGGTTCTGATTCTGCGTTGGTCGCCTCCTAGTCGATAGACACAACCTGAGTGGTCAAATCGACCTCTGGGATGTCTTCGCCTCCAGTTTCTTCCATCGGAACAGGATCACTGGGAGAAGGCATCGGAATGTGGGCATAATCCTCAAGATCTAAGTCGTTCTCAGAATCATATGCTCCAGCCATGATTCAGCGATCCTCCGGATGAAAATTAGGACGCCTTGAGAGAGGCCCCACGGTGGGCGCCAACTGTCGACGATTCGAACTCGGGGTCTTTAGTCAAACTTATGCAGAATTTGTAGGTTGTGAGACCTTTCTGGGTGTCCCTCCGGGAAGGAATGATGAATCAAAGTTAACTGAAGCACAGAGAGATTTAGACAGGTTCAGGCCCTCGATGGTGGGAGTAATAGCCCTACGTTCTGTTGGGATTTCACTATATGTGGGAAAATTACAAGGTTATGGAAAGAGTCTTCACAAGCAAAGATCTTTCCTGTGTGTTTATACAAGATAATGCTCAGGAGGCTTATGAAAGCTAACTAACTTAGTCTAATGTCTTCTGTTGATCTTCTTATCTCTCGATCCTTCGATCCCCCCATTTGATGCATTGGCTTACCCTCTTATACTGGTCGAAAGGGTGCCAAGGAATAACGGCATCGAACGATTGTTCGGGTGCAGTTTTGATAACTGCTCTTAACCTCCACGCAGGTTTAACACGTGTTATTAAGGAATAACTGCACGTATTAACCTCCTGACGGTTGTCTCTATACGTGGAAGAATCTTGGGGATACTCGGGATATCCCTGTTGTAGGGACTGAGCAATCCCGCGTCTCCTGGTCGAAGGTGTTCTGACCGCGTGTTGCTTGTAATCATCTGACCGCGCACTATCTGCGATCTTCTGTCCGCGCATCGCCTACAAACTCCTGACCGCGCACTGTCTACGGTCTGATCGCGTAAAGCCTGTGATCATATGTCTGTGCTTCTCGGAGCAACTTGAGTTCGCACCAATGGACACTCATCTGGTTCGAATTTGTCTTGAACCAATCATGTATTTATTTGAACTAGCTCGGGTATCAATCCTCATCAAAGATCCTTCCATCCTCCATCGCTAATCGGGCTGATCCTGGTCACAGTACTGAGACCACAGTATAAGAGCCTTCCCACTGAGGGGAGAATTTGTTGTAGTTAGACTAGTTTTGTATTTTTCATAAAACCAAGTTGTCCACGTGAAGACTACAAGATCGCACCCATTTACTACGATATTTACGCAAAGCTTGTAAATATACTGTAGACTTGATCAGCGCTCGATCGCGTTTGTCCTCAAGGAGGGTAATATCTTGGGCACGTTGTTCATGTTGATCAGAATGATCTAACTGATCCACAAGAACAGAACCAATGTGAATTTCCATAGGTAAGATAGCCTTTGCACCATATACTAGTTGAAAAGGCATCTCACCCATAGCTCGACTACAAGTAGTGCGTAGTGCCCATAGAATGGACTAGAGTTCGTCTACCCAAGCCACCGAGCGCATCTTAAGGCGATCAAAAACATGTTTCTTGATGCCTTGTAATATCTGCCCGTTGGCACATTCAATGGCACCATTACTCTGTGGATAGGCTATAGAGGCAAAGCACACTTTGGTCCCACAATAGTCCAAAAAAAGACCACTAACGAACTGGGAACCGTGGTTGGTAATAAGACAACTTGGAACACCAAATCGTGTAACAATATTCTTATGAAAGAATTTCTTTGCCGCAGCGCCGCTAACATTGCGGACTGGTTCAGCTTCAATCCACTTAGTAAACGTGTCAATGGCTACGAATAAGAACTTGTATCCATTGACCGCTTGGGGCATAGGACCCACAATGTCTATTCCCCAGACCGCAAAAGGCCATGTTAAAGGAATAGTTTGTAAGGCATATGCAGGCTAATGAACTTGCCTTGCATGAAATTGACACTGTAGACATGTCTTGACCAAATGCTTGACATCATCAAGTGCCGAAGGCCAGCAAAACCCTTGTCAGAATGCTTTTCCGACCAGTGTTCGATATGACATGTGTGCACCACATACACTGTCATGAATTTCTTTGAAGAGGGATTTTCCTTCCTCTTGAGATATACAGCGCATGAATACTCCTTGCGTAACCTTTCTGTATAAAAACCCATCAATGATTTTATACAGACGCACCTTTCGAATTAACCGATCACTGTCGGTTTCGTCCTTGGGCAAGCTCCTATGTTCGAGATAGATCTGCAATGGTCGGGTCCAATCTTCTTCATCTCCAAGGTTGGCGACGCGAGCTATCACCAAGTCATCCTCGATCGAAGCCATGATCAAAGGGTGTTTCAAATGTTCGACGAACACTCCTGCCGGAGCGGATGTGCATGAGGACCCAATATATGATCGTTTGATTATGTCAATATCTTTTATGTGGTAGGTCAAAACGTTTGACCAATTGGTTGAGAAATCTTATGGAAATAAAAAGTTTCCAAATTTTGAATGATTTCGTCGTGTTTATGCGAAAACGCTGAAGCAAAAGTCATTAAATGACTGTGGTTTTTTTGCAATGAAGTATATTGTTGGGGAAATCTCCACGGGATCAAGTCCAGGTAAGAGGCTGTTCAATTTGCCCGTGGACAAGGCCCCCGGTGGCTTGTCCCGGGCGCCACCTTTTGCCTAGGGGCAAGGCCCCCAGTGGCTTGTCCCGGGCGCTGCCTTTTGTCCAGGGACAAGGCCCCCTGGTGGCTCGTCCTGGGCGCCGCCTCTTGCCCGGGGACAAGGCCCCCGGTGGCTCGTCCCGGGCGCCGCCTTTCGCCCAGGGACAAGACCCCTGTAACATCCCTATTTTTGGCTATCTTTTCTGCTTACGAGCCAGCATATCTTCTTTGGAATCCCTGATGTCTCAACCCTATCTTGATCTTAGGTATGCCACTACCTTAACCTAAAAAGATGGCAGCTAAACTTCATCTCCCATATCATTTTCACATTTCAGTCCAAAAGTGTTTCAATTTAGTCCTTTAAGAATTTTCAAAAAGCCCGAAAAAGCTAAAAGTCCCAGATCATCTCCAAATTCAAATCTAATCAAGTGATTATATTTCTTTCACTTTTCTGAACGTTTTTCCCTTCTGGAAGAATTCCAAAATCTCAACCGAAACCCTAGTTTCAGCCTCAACAAAAGTTTCAAACCCTAAATTACTCTGTTTTCGATTTTTGTCGAAACCACCAGATCTTATCGGATTTTACCATTTTTCCTGCTGGATGAGTCTAAGACATTTAGTAACACTCAGCTGCAAAGTCAAAATTCAAATCAGCCCTTCAGATTTCCAGAATTTCAAATAGGCCCAAGTCCCCGAGCCAAAACCCTCACAGTTTAGTCCAAACCTTCGCAAATCAGTCCAAAGTTTGCAACCAGGTCCCTGTGCCATTTTCGACCACAACTGGTGCATTTCGACCAGCGCCTCGCCGCTGGACTCGTCGCCGGCGAAGTTCCCCGTGCTGCCACCATCGCAGCCACGTAGCCACCACCTGCGCACAACCGTGCCGCCACCGTGGAGCACCTCACCCGCGCTGTGTCGTGTTCTTCCCCGCGCGCGCGCCTGCTGTTGTCAGGAGCCTTACGCCACATGGTTGCCATCCCGGAGATCACTATCTCATCGTCCTGACAAAATCCCGATTCCGCGTGATACCCCGTCTCTGGCAGAGCTCCAGCCATGTCCCGATATGCCTCATTGACCGCAAGGAGGAACAAGCCTGCAAGTTTGGAATCGCCAATTTTGCCCCGAGTGTCGAATCCCCATGTTCGAGCCTCGGCAGTTCGCCGGAGAACGCCGCCGTGCTTCTCCAGCCATTCTCTGGCAAAATTGAGTACACCAATAGCTTCGTGATGACCCCTAGATGCTTCCCGAGCATGGAATTAAATTCAAACGCCCTGGAACGAAAACGCCCAAATCGGTGCCTTTGTCTTCGGCCCCGATCGTCGGAGTTCATTTTTCCGCCAAACCAGCCGATGAAACCTTGTCATCTAGCTAGGCCTCAACCCCCTGAGCAATTTACTCCACTGGATCGAACCCTGAATCAGCCTAGATCAAAAGTTATGATCATGCCAAGATTACTGTCCAGTAGTTCAGGCCACCGTGTTTGCTCACCGGATTTGGCCACCCTCCGGCCACTTTCTGCCTTGAGCCTGTTGAGAGTTTTGTAGCTGTTATCAAGGCCTAAACCCCAGACAAAGTTGTGCACCAATTGGAGTCCTGAGTCAAAAGTTATGCAATGCCCTAGTTTCTGGCCATGTCTAGCACTATGTCAGTGCATGTCCACCAGTGGCATTGGATGATTTAGACTTGTTACATTTGAGCAATTGAAATGCCACTTTGTCCACTAAGCCTTTTGAACCATGCTCTACAATATTCCCTATTGTCACACCTCCAGAAAACAGACCTAGAACCAATTTAGGGCTATGTCAAGCCATGAGCCGAATGTCAGCCCTCGACATTCAAGTCCTTTTGAGCCCATCTCTTCTATCAATGTCAAGTGACCTTGTCCAAACCCTTTCCCTGCATGCATGATGTATTTACATAATATTTTCTAGTGCTTGTATGCTTATATAGTGTGTATGTGTTGTTTGTATCTGCCGTGGAACCAGACGTTGAAGGAACATAGGAGATCTTCGAGGATTCATCTGAGTAGCTAGACCCATCACTGCAAGGCAAGTCTCAAACCCTTGATCATGTCTACCCTACTATTTTGAAATGAAGTATGTTAACTGTTTTCAAGTATATGCATGCCTTAGATTCAAACAAGAGCTATGTTTCAATAAAATGATTAGGTATGACCTAAATAACTGTAAAGCCCCTTTTGACATTGAATATCCATGCACCCTTATCACCCTAGAATATCATGCTTAGGCTATGCTATGCTCAAGATTATATGTTAAATGTTGAATGGTCACATATGAGAAAAGTATATTCAAAACCCCTTTTGTGAAAGAAAATGTGATTGGAATCGATAGTGAGGATGGTTTGAGTGGATGGTGCTGTGTGCGCACTGGGAATGTGAAAGACTCCTCACTAGAGATTCATAAGGACTAGAACCTTGTGTTGTGCTTCTATGCGGCATGAAAAACGTACCGACCACTTGCCCGGTTATGGGACGGGCGCAACTTAGTAGCTTTCTTTAGTATTAGCTCTTCCCTGCAATGGTTGTCGATCCAGTGTCTTGCGAGAACTGGTGGGCCGCAGAAGGCCATGAGTGATGTAAGTTCAGAAAAATCATGAGAGGAAAAGGTGGAAAGAAGGAAGACGCCCTATGCCAGATTAAGTCGTGCGCGACTGTAATCAAGAGAGGCTATGTGTCTTGCGAGAACATAGACCCAGGCTAGGAAGTAAGGCAGTGGGGAGGACCCACAACGGTACTTGAGACTTGACTGTCTATTTACCGGGCAGGGAATAGTTAATGCTAGGACTGTAAACTGTTGTGTCATCTCGGCCTTGTCACATGCGTAAGAGTCGCATGGAGAGGTACCGACTTGAAAGCCGAATGATCGGTGGATTAAGGTGGTACACCTTTGCAAAGTTTAAAAAGTATCGGATACTCTGAGCTCCCAGGTTATGGAGTCTGCGCGCTGTGGATTCTATTCACGTCGATGCAGCACAAGTAGCTTTTGGAAAGTTTTTCACAAAATCTGAATAAAGTGGTGACTCATGAAAGACCGCCACACACAACATTTTCTAAGAATTTAGCTTAGGGTTTTAAAAGCACCGCTTTCGAAAGTAAAGATTTTTTCTTCAAAACCAAGTGTGAAAATCTGTTCTATATACATATTTAAAGCCAAAGAGCCATTCTTTGAGAATTTCCCCCCATCTATACATACTTGCATTCTTATTTGGGACTTGTTGAGCACCATGTGGACAATGTGCTCACCCTTGCCTTTACAAACAAATTTAGAAGAAGGATTCGTCGACCCTGAATCTTACGGTCTTGAACCCAATGTGGAACAAGAAGAAGAAACTGAAGACCCAGCTCGCTAGAGGGTTATGTACCAAGGTGGAGTCAGATGTGGAAAAGGCCCGTACAACACCGCTGCTGCAGAAGAAGAAGACTGATGAAGTCTTTTGTTTGTTATTGTCATTTTATTTTGTGCCGACCTTTGTGTCGAAAACTCCTTAATTTGTATCAACACTTAAATGCGTCATTTTGGCTCTAAGTTATTGTAATGTTGGTCCTTGTGATCAGTACTCGTTTTTAATTACACGCATTTTTATATGATGCATCTTGTTGTTGTGAGCTGCAATGTACCTTTTCTGAGTGCAACCCACCTGGGCGGTTGCCACCGGATTCCTCAAATGAGGGTCCCATAGCCCCCCCGCTGGCCTTTCCCGGGCGCCGCCTTTCGCCCGGGGACAAGGCCCCCAGTGGCTTGTCCTGGGCGCTGCCTCTTGCCCGGGGACAAGGCCCCCCGGTGGCCTGTCCCGGGCGCCGTCTTCCGAAGACACGGGTCTCCAGTCCCGGGTCACGTGAGGGTCACGCGAGAAGCGCCTCGGGAATCGGCGGACACCTGTCAAGCATCCAAGGTTCCTAACTGGGAGAAGGACGTCGTGGCCCCTCGATCCAACGGTGGCAGGCAGGGTAGTCTAGTCTTTTTGCATATTTTGGGGCTATATAAGCCCTTGTAACACCTCATGTAAAGGGGACAATTCACTTTTACTTGGAATAGACAATCTAACAGGTGTGCTCTGGGGACATCTATCCCCCGAAAGAGCTCCCCTAGCCAACTCCGGTTGGGAGCACGCCAACAGGACTAGCGCCTCCACTGAGGCCCGAACCTGTATAAACCTTCGTGTCACTTGCTGCGTTTGTCCGACGGGAGAGGACCGATCACGCGGTCAGCTCGCGTCGTCTTTTCTTCGCTAGCAACATCCGCAAAACCTTCTGGGGTATTCACAATACCATGACAGTTGGCACCATCCGTGGGGACTCGTGATGAATCGCCATGGCTCCCCCAAGAACGAGGGCTCACACCCTCCCCGATGATGCCGGTCCCGGTGACCCGGGGCCACCCGTCCGAAGCATGGCCCTCCCGACACCGACGTCCGGACATGGACAAACCCAGGTACGTCCTCCCACCTTCCCTGTTAATTTCGGCGGCTCGACCTCCGGGTCAATCCTGGGGACCGCGGCCGCCTCGGCCGGGACCAGCCTCCCCCTGACGGTGTCCCCCGCTCCCCAAGACACCTTGCTTGAGGCCTTAGTGGAGGGCCAGCTCTGCGCCCAGTGCTTTATGGATGAGCTGCTCCGTTTCTTGGCGCTGCCACCGGCCCCCGCCTACCCGCAGTTTCCATTCATGGGGGCCATGCCCCCGTTTATGGCTCACCCGGGGGCCCCTTTGGTCCCCAAAGGGCCGGTCGCTCCGTACGACCCCACCGGAGGATATCCTCCCCCTGCGGGTGACAAGGATTGACACCCGAGTTAGTTCAAATAAATGCAGGACTAGTTCAGGATAGATTCGAGCCAGACACGTGCCTGGCGGTGCGAACTCAAGTCATTCTGAGAAGTACCAGCCTGAGGTCACAGGCTTTACGCAATCAGATCACAGCTAGTGCGCGGTCAGGAGTTCGTATGCTATGCGCGGACAGAAGGCTGAAGATGTTGCGCGGTCAGCCAACATCGCGCGGTCAGAGCACTTTCGACCAGGGAACGTGGGATTAATCTGTCCCTGTAGCAGGAATATCCCAAGTATCCCGAAGATTCTTCCACGTAGAGGAACAACCGTCAGGAGGTTAATACGTGCGGTTATCCACGAACAACACGTGTTAAACCTGCGTGGAAGTTAAGAGCGGTTCTGTAAACCGCATCCAAGCAACCGTTTGATGCCGTTACGACTTGGCGCCCTTTCGATCAGTATAAAAGGGCAACATGATGCATCAAACAGAGGAGGATCACATCATACACGGGGGATAGGAGATACAATACATCTCACCCAAAGATCAATTGATCAAACAACCAAGACCATAGCCTAGACTAGATAGCTTCCATAAGCCTTGCAGGTTTCATCTTGTACAATCATATAGGGAAAATCTTCACCTGTGAAGATCTTTTCTCATCACTTTGTAACTATTTTACTACACATAGTGAAATCCCAACAGGGCGTAGGGCTATTACTCCCACCATCGAGGGTCCAAACCTGTATAAACTTCTCTGTGCTCTAGTTCTCCATAATTCTACATACCTTCCCGGAGGGACACCCTGAAAGGTCTTACGAACTACAAATTTTGCATAAGTTCGGCTAAGAATCCTGAGTCCGAATCGTCGACAGCTGGCGCCCACCGTGGGGCCTTTCTCAAGGCGTCCTAATTTTTCATCCGGAGGTTCACTGAACTATGGCTGGAGTATATGATTCCGAGAACAATTTCGATCTCGAGGATTATGCTCACATTCCGATGCCTTCTCCGAGCGATCCTGTTCCGATGGAGGAAGTTGGAGGCGAAAATCTCCCAGAGGTCGAATCGACTCTCCAGGTCATGTCCATCGACCAGGGGGCGACTAGCGCAAGATAAAGACCCACCGAGGTTCTTAATACATTAGAGGGTGACTCCGGTCCATCATACGACCCTGCTGGGGGGAACGATGCTATTGACCAGGAAATCAGCCCGGGGAGATTCGACCCTGATAACCTCCACCGTCTCTTTGATTTCGAGTCCGACTCGGAACAAACAGAAATGTTTTCCCCCTCGGCGACCTCTCTCCCTAGATAGTTTGCCACCTTATCGGAGGAAACTCCTGATCAGCGGACCGCTAGGGAAGAACAAGAACGCAAACAGAAGGAGGATCAAGATCTCGAGCAACAAGACAACGAACTACGCAGAACTGTCCTGGAGGCTCTTCAAGATGCACAGGCTCGTTACGATGCTGCTCTGAGTTCTTTCCGACGATCACGTGGTCGTAGACGCGACCAGACCCCTTCTTTGCCTCCGGAGTGTTTCCCGGTGGACGAAGAAACGGTAACACCTGGTGCCCCTAGGAGAAGTACACATGGTCGACTCTGATATATCACGGAGGTCATGCGTAATTTTCCTCCTACGGTTATGGATGCGCAGAAATTGGCCTTCACCAGGATCCTGGCAGAGAGGTTGGATGAGGTCGCATCTAAAGCGACCCCTACGGCCTCTTCCCGGTTGGTAACACGTTCCCACAACTGAGAGCGTTCTAACTCCGGTTCTGGTCGACGAAGTTACCCCCCGCCTGCACCATCCCGCCAGGACAAGCCTAGGCGGGCACTGGATTCTCCTGATAGGGATCGAGTCCCTGTTCACTCTCGCTTAGGACCACGAGTGACTTCTCCATTCTGTGGGGTCGCTCGCGATCTGGTCGAAAGTCACATGACGGTCCACGGTCCCTACGTTGGTTGTAAAGCTTTCTCGCCCGGCCTTCGTGCGGTCGTTTGGCCAGACAAGTTTCAAACAGGGGCCATAGAAAGGTTCGACGGAACTCAGAACCCATCCGAGTTCCTTCAAATCTATATTACTGCCATCCAAGCGGTGGGATGCGATGACTGGGTCATGGCCAACTACCTGCCTACAGTCCTTGAAGGGCCGGCAAGAACCTAGTTGTTTAATCAGCCCGAAGGTTCTATTTACAACTGGGAAATGCTGTGCGACGCTATCCTCAGCAATTTCCAAAATTGTTATCAAAAGCCGGGTAAGGAAGACGACCTCCATCGACTGCGGCAAACTTCGACCAAAACCCTTCGGCAGTTTGTCAAGAGGTTGGTCGGGGTGAGAAATACCATCCCGAACATATCTGATGGCTCCATTATTAGGGCATTTAAGCATGTCGTTCGATATCGGAGATTCACCGAAGACTTTCTCATCCATCCTCCTCAATCAGTAGCCGATCTCTTCGATATGGCTGATCGATACTCCGACGCAGCCGAAGCTGTCGAATGGAACAGGATGGTCGACAAAGGTAACCTACCGCCTCAACCAGGTCTCAAGGACAGTAGGAAAGAAGATTCAAGCAAGAAGCCGGAATCTTCGTCAGGCGGCAAATCAAAAAAGTCGAAGAGGAATCGCTCTGGACAATACCGCGAGGTTGCAGTTGCAGAGAAGTCTCCTTCGACCAAAGGTAACAAGCCTTCGTTTAAGAATAAAACTGCTTCTGGTGGTCGTAGTATGGACCAGCCGGAGAAGTCGACTAACTCGCAGGAAGGCAAGAAATGGTGTCCGCTCCACAACTTTGCAGGCCACGACCTTAAGGACTGCAGGAGTTGGTTGAAGCAGTTAGATGACTTCTACCAGGGGGTTGGACCGATGCCGACCTTACCGACTAAGGAACAAGCATGCGGGCTAAGAGATGCTGATGGAGACGAAGAGATGTCTTACCAGGTACCTCGTAATCACATTAATGTTATTTTCGGGGTTCCTCCTCTTTTGTTTCCAAAAGGCAGTTTAAGGCTTTTTATTGAGAGGTTAACCAAACAGATATATCCCTTGGTGAACCTCAGTATCCCCGTTGGTCGGATACACCTTTGACATTTGATCGCACTGATTGTCCTGTGGGGCTTACTCAACCACTGAGGCTCCCTCTGGTCATTACCCCGATCATCAGTAATGCGAGAGTCGAAAGGGTCCTGATCGACGGAGGAAGCTCCTTGGACATCCTATTGGTCAAGGCGCTCGATGAGATGCAAATTCCTCGTTCGAAGATTAGACCCATAATCCATCCGTTTTATGGGATAATCCTTGGTCCCTCCATGATGCCGTTGGGACAGGTGGTCCTCCCGGTCACACTGGGAGAACCGGACAACTTCCGAACAGGATTGGTTACTTTTGATGTAATTGATTGTGACTCGGCCTATAATGCAATCTTTGGCAGGCCAACTCTTGCTAAGTTCATGATGGCAACGCACTATGCTTATCAGTGCGGCAAATTGCCCGGCCCCAAAGGTGTCATCTCGGTCCGAGGCAGTCGCAACTTACGTGTGACCGGCTATCTCTGGAGATGGTCGACCAACTTCCCCTCCGGGACACTCAGGTCGCCACTGTCACCGCTGATGCGATCAAGGCTGCTCCTCGACCAGATGAGAAACTCAAACTAGTTCCTTTGTACCCAGATGATCCATCCAAGACAGTTCGGGTCGGATCAGGCCTGGATGACAAATAGGAACTCGAGCTCATTACTTTCCTCCGGGCTAACGCAGATGTGTTTGAGTGGAAACCGTCCGACATGCCCGGTGTCCCAAGGGAAGTAATCGAGCACAGGTTAGCAATTCGACCTGGACAGCGACCAATAAAGCAAAAGCTCAGGCGTTTTGCTGTCGACCGACAAGAAGCCATTCGAGAGGAGTTGGACAAACTCCTAAAGGCCGGGTTTATTCGCGAGGTCGATCACCCAGAATGGCTTGCAAATCCGGTCATGGTCCGCAAGTCAAATGGCAAGTGGCGCATGTGCGTCGACTACACCAGCCTCAACAGTGCCTGTCCGAAGGATGACTTTCCCCTTCCCCACATCGACCAGCTGGTCGACTCAACTGCGGGCTGCGAACGATGAGCTTCCTGGATGCTTACTCAGGATACCATCAAATTAGCATGGCAGAAGAAGATGAAGAGAACACTGCCTTCATCACCCTGTTCGGCACCTACTGCTACGTCAGAATGCCGTTCGGTCTCAAGAACACAGGTTCCACATACCAGCGCTTGATGCAAAAGACCTTTCTTTCCCAGATAGGGCGTAATCTCGAAGCATATGTAGACGACCTGGTTGTAAAAAGCACCAAGGGATTGTCTCATTTGGACGATCTCACCGAAACCTTCTGTAATTTGAATCGCTTTGGAATAAAATTGAACCCGGAGAAATGTTCTTTCGGGGTTTCTTCAGGAAAACTCCTTGGTTTCCTTGTTTGTTCCAGAGGCATTGAAGTCAATCCTGAAAAAATAAAGGCCATCGAACAGATGAGGTCTCCCTCGACCATGAAAGATGTTCAACGCCTGGCTGGTCGCATGGCGGCCTTAAGTCGGTTCATATCGCGACTAGGCGAAAGGGGACTACCTTTCTTCAAGGCCCTGCGAAAACATCACAATTTTACATGGTCCGATGAGGCCGAAAAAGCATTTCAGGAGGTAAAGACATATTTATCCAGTCCGCCAGTCTTGGTGTCTCCCGACAAAGGAGAACCATTACTTCTCTATTTGGTGGCCACCCTGCACACGGTCAGTGCTGTCCTGATCGCGGATAGGGAAGGAATACACAGACCCACACTACTACAGAAATGCTTTTCACTATCGGTTAAAATCCACTCTACTATCGGTTCTCTTACCGATAGTGGTCGGCACGATAGTAGAGGAGCAGAACACTTCTATCGGTTCAAAAACCGTTAGTAAAACACCTACATTCCCAACGTTCACTAATCGCTATCGACTATTTCTTCTATCGGCTCAAATTTAAACCGATAGTATTATATACATTTTTCCTATCGGCTCGTATATAAACCGATAGTATTGTTTAGGATTTTTCTATCAGCTAGGATCTAAACCGATAGTAATGTTAATGTTTTTTTCTATCGGGTATTATCTAAACCGATAGTATTGTCTGGACACAGTTAGTACGGGAAACTTTATTCTATCGGTTATATTATATAACCGATAGTATTCTGTAGACACATTTAGAACTGAAAACTTTATTCTATCGGTTGTTGTATATGAACTGATACCACTGATATATTTATTCTATCGGTTGTAGTATATAACCGATAGTAATTTGTAGACATGTTTAGTACTGAAAACTTTATTCTATCGGTTGTTGCATCTGAACCGATAGTAATGTAATATTTATTCTATCGGTTGTGGTATATAACCGATAGTAATATTAGTTTTTCCTATCGGTTATGTACTGGCACGGTTAGTACTGGAATCATGCACATATACATACAGCTATACAGAGATACATTGGATCATTCACAAATACATCAATATTTACAAATATTCAGCAATATTCACATATTGATCAATTTGTTCACAAATACACTAATTCAGCAATATTCACATATTCACATATTGTTCACAAATTGGACAGATTGAATTTATGCACATATTGATCGAGTTTATTCACAAATACATCAATGAATCTATTCACATATTGAGTTTATTCACAAATACAGCAATCAACACATTCAATATATATTCACAAATACAGCAATCAACACAAGTCAGTTACTATCGATCGTTGATAGCCACTTCTTCCATGACATATTGAGCCCAAATTGTTCGCAGCTCCTTCAATTGAGGCAACTCATATTGCTCTTTCAGCATGGTGCTCTGCATATATGCGTGTATGAAGTTAGGATCGTACGTCACATCCAATTAAAGTTCGACTTTGAGTCAGGAAAAATAGTTACCTTAGGGAATTGGGCAAAGTTTCTCCTGATCAGGTCATACATGAATCTCATGACATAGAAGCCACATTCCCACGATTGTGGCTGCTGATGGCACTGGAAAAATTGCATATGCAAAGACATAAACCCACATTAACTCGAAAGAACTAATTAAGCTTAAATTAAAAGACTCATCATGAGTACTTCCATCCGTATTAATTACCTCATATTCTTTCCAAGAAATTGTTGTGCCCTTCGACGCGTCATGCCTCCCTCCAGCACTAGCATAATTTTTGAAAGCCCTGTATTTAATTTAGCATTGCCGATTAATATCTTATCATTAATTAGCTAGTCAGAGAAAAATTTAAGACAACTATGTTACTTACGCGTCTATGTGCCATGTGAGGGTGAAAACATGCGCCACCTTGTCGCTCATCGAATCGAGGTAATAGACCTCATTCATCCATGGGCAAATAACGGCGAGGACCCAGTGGCCCCTACATTGCATATATAAGTGAACCGTTTCATACATATGTTAGGCGTAACATACAAGAATGAGTTAAATTAGTAGGAAATGCACTAACCTTTGGTGGTACGGCGCAAGGATGAACTCTCGGTCCTGGTGCGCTAGTATTGCCCTTGATATGTATTCCTCCGCATGTGCTTGGTCGTGCTCTAGCATCGTGAGGCTTATTTTCTCTGGGTCGAGGAAACCCACATTGTCACATGCCCTCATCGACGCCAGCCTATACATGCACCTAGATGCAAAGTAGACATTAGTAAGTAGTGCATACAAAATGTGATTAGATTTATGAAACGAACTGTGATAACTTCAAACAACAGCACACTCACAGGACTCCAGTCCGTATGATGGACATATCAAGCTCCCGCCAGTTGAGGAGGTCGAACAAATCCTCGTGGGCCACCGATATGCTCCCGGGCTCACGGTGAAAATGGGCTGGCCTGAAGTGAACCAAGAAGTTGATGTGGCGCCTAGACCGGGTCAGGTACCACTCGTGGAGACTTCTGGTTATTTGATCCATATTGCGCAGAAGGTACTCCGACACGAGTGGGGACCCGTTCTTGAACGTACCCGGCTGGCTTTGTTTGGCCTTGCCTTTGGCCTTGCCCTTGCCTTTGGGCGGGGAGCGAGTGTATACCTTCGAAGGTTGGGTTGTGGTGCCGTCGGCCTCATTTGATGGCGAAGGGTTTGAGGCCGTCGGAGGAGGCATGGGGGCCGAAGGAGTTCGCTCATGCGTTGTGGCGGGGGTGGTGTCCTCAGGAAGTGTGCTGGTATCCATCGTCCACTTCAAATACAAACGCTTAAATTAGATTTTGCAAATTAAGTATATTAACTGAGTTGTAAGCTAGAATGGCTAGGGTTTACCTCCTGTAGTCTAACACCCTTCTTGGGCCACTGTATGTACGAGCCCAATGCCTCGCCAATTGTCCGCATTTCGTCCGTTGGGATGGGCAACGGAAAAGAGCTGTAGCCCGGGAGGGCCATGTCCACCTGTACCTTTGCGAATCCAGGCTCCAGAGGTACGCAGTGGATCCGGACATCCTCCCAAGACTGGTATACGACCCCGTTTGCAACCACAACAGGTTTGTCGCCTATGTTGATCAATAGGGTACAGCTCTCCGGCTTCTGTAATTTGCAACAATTATAACAAGTTAGCGAAACAATTCTAACGTAACGGGAGTGGCATCAGCCGAACTGCATATATAGCTCAAGAGTTGCAATACCTCGATCAGGTCCACCGGATCCACGTGAACCTTCGAGCCAACACTACTCGGCCTGGCAGCGTCGACCTCGGCAGCTGGATCTAAACCCTTGGACTGCAAAACTCGGCTGAGGCGTTCATATTTCTCGTTCATTTGAGCGAACATGTCCGCGAATTGTGCAGTCACATCTGCCCGTATCTTCTGAGATAGCTCCACTTCCCTTTCCTTCCAGCTGCCAGCCTTCTTCGCCTTTTGCCCGGGCTCCGAGAAGCCTTCCTTCCATGGCACCACAGCCCCCACAGTTCGTGTCCGCCCTGGATGCTCCTTGTTCCCTAGAGCCCGGGTAAGGATGTCGTTCTCCCTATGGGGACTGAACAATCCCTCGGTCACCTCCTTCGAGCAAGAGATCTGTTACATTGAAAGCTCTCCATTGTGAGGAAGAAATATATACAAACTTGTGCGCACACTAGTGATCATAGTTAGCCAACTTACGAGTCGCTGCACGACCTCGACGTCCCTGGGGTTTGGGAACGCCACAGTCCCCGTGGCCGACACGGTCCCTCTGGCCAGCCACCAGCGCTTGCATCGCTGATCGCGGATCTCGGAGAGTGGTAGGTCAGGGGAGTCGACGAAATGCGACGCCTCGTCTTCAGCCTTCTTCCACTGCTCCTCCTTCCCCGCATAGCCGCGAGAGCCGAGCCGGTGTGGGTGGTCGTTCCTCCTCTGGATTGCCCTGTTCTTCTCGCTGAGGGCCTTCGTACCAGAAACAAGAAAATTAATGCACCACTGCTTACTGCATACAATGGTGTAACCAAGCAAAGGAACCATTCATACCTTGAACTCAGGAGTCCCCTTCTGTTGGGCGAATTGCTCCCATACCTCCTCCGTTATGAAGGGGTACTTCTCGCATGGAGATTCGCCTTTAGCGAGGAAGGTACTGACGAGGACGCTGTTGAAGGTTTTCCACGTGTTGTTCATGTCCTTCAAGCAAGCTATCTTGGGACCATCGTCCGGGATGTTCCACTTGGCCTGTTTCAAATGGTGCATATAAGTAGGACTTACCTAATCTCTAGGATAAACCAAGGGAATGTGATTACTCAAGAGTTTAGTGATTTTGATTAATTTTACCTTCACTTCCGCCCACAGCCTATCCCTCTCGTCGGCCGTGACGTCCTTCCAGCTCTGGACGGTGATCTTCACCCTTTCCTTCGCCAACAAGCCAACATAGGCAGCATAGTGCCCGGCGTTCTTCCCGATCGGTCTCCCGAACTGGTTGAACTCACAGGAAAGATCCGCGCGTTTGGCCAAACAACCCAACATCGTCGCGCCTCACGCCTTCCTCTTGCGCTGGGACGAGGCAGCGCCATCTACGTTCGCCCTCGCCGAATCACTAGTATCAGCCGAGGAAGATGCCGACATGGCTTTACCTAAAATACCATGAACAAACCATCCAATTGATATGAAGAAAGGTAGATGACAAAGTTCATAACTAAAATTGTTGTGCTAATCTCTCTGCATGAAAATAAAGTCTGTTAAAATTTAAATGAACCTAAATTTGAGATGAACATTAGAAAATGGGAAGTAATTCACAGAAAATTCAGATGAGCAGTGCAAACTAACACATACTCTATTTCCTATCGGTTTTGAAAGGAAAACCGATAGTACTAAGGTCTGTATTCAGGAAAATTTAAAAGATTAGCAGTGCAAACTATGCTAATCTCTCTGCAGGAAAATAAAGTCTGTTAAAATTTAAATGAACCTAAATTTGAGATGAACATTAGAAAATGGGAAGTAATTCACAGAATATTCAGATGAGCAGTGCAAACTAACACATACATTATTTCCCATCGGTTTTGAAAGGAAAACCGATAGTACTAAGGTCTGTATTCAGGAAAATTTAAAAGATTAGCAGTGCAAACTATGCTAATCTCTCTGCTGGAAAATAAAGTCTGTTAAAATTTAAATGAACCTAAATTTTAGATGAACATTAGAAAATGGGAAGTAATTCACAGAATATTCAGATGAGCAGTGCAAACTAACACATACTCTATTTCCTATCGGTTTTGAAAGGAAAACCGATAGTACTAAGGTCTATATTCAGGAAAATTTAAAAGATTAGCAGTGCAAACTATGCTAATCTCTCTACTGGAAAATAAAGTCTGTTAAAATTTAAATGAACCTAAATTTGAGATGAAAATTAGAAAATGGGAAGTAATTCACAGAAAATTCAAATTAGCAGTGCAAACTATGATGGCACTACTATTTCCTATCGGTTTTCCAAGTCAAACCGATAGTAATCAAGTCTGAATTAGGAAAAATTTCCAAAATTGCTCAGCAGGAACATAAAGTAATTGCTCAGCAGGAACATAAGGCATGTTAAAATATAAATGAACCAAAATTTCAGATGAAAATTAGAAAATGGGAAATAATTAACAGAAAATTCAGTTTAAGGTATTTACTATCGGTTCGGAATAAGAAACCGATAGTGAACTACACTGTATGACAAATTGCTAGTGATTTTCATCAATTCTGTCATTCTCATAGCTATCAAGTTTGTAGTTCATGAATTTTACTCTAGGTTTATATTTGTAATCCATGGAACGGGATATGAACCATTGCATACAAAATTAAGCAATACACGCGAGCGATTTGGTCAAGAACACTTACAGTCGATCGTGGAGTGGCCGAAGGCGGTGGCGCAATGCAATGCCGGAGGCGGTGGAGAACCAGTGGCGCAGAGGAGCGAAGAAGCGAACGTCGGCGAATCGAGGGTTTTCCGCGCGAGTATTTTTCGATTTGGAATGTGATCAGTTGCACTGGAGGGAAAATCGTGCAGGTTATAACCTAATAAATGAATATTTACTATCGGTTCATCACCACAAACCCGATAGTAAAAACATGTAAGTTAGGGTTTTCGTAACACAGTGTAAATCACTATCGGTTGTGAACAGTAAACCGATAGTAAACTAAGAACAGGGGATCATAACACAGTGTAAATCACTATCGGTTGTGAACAGTAAACCGATAGTAAACTAAGAACAGGGGCTCATAACACAGTGTAAATCACTATCGGTTGTGAACGATAAACCGATAGTATAGTTTAATTTTATATCGGTTTCACAGTTATAACCGATAGTAAAATACAATGCTATTGACCCTAAAGGATTTCCCTTAGAAGAATTACAGAGGATCTCAGTACATCATTTTGTATTGTATTTACTATCGGTTATGACAATAAACCGATAGTATATGTTAATTTCATATCGGTTTGGAGGTTGAAACCGATAGTATAATACTGTTAAATTGATCTAAAGGTATTTCCTGAGAACAATTACAGATGGGTCTCAGTACATCATTTTGCACTTGTAAAGACACCTGAAACCCCATGCAAATGGCTTGCAATAATTTTGAAATAAATTAACAGTAAAGACCAATCATGGAATGAAAATTTGCAGTTTTCATATATATTTGTGAAAAGAATCAATTATTGCTCAAATCAAGTATATACTCTAATTGAAATGAAAAATTTGCAGAAATGATTCTCAATGCATCACGTATGTTTTCCCAAAGAATTTTTGAAAAATGATTTGAAGAATTCTTCGATCCAAGTAATATACGTCACTTACATATTGCAAATTAGTCAAGAATGGTTGTCCACCCATAATCCTTCTTCGTGGTCATCTCGCAGGTAACTTGTTTCGTCAATATCTTCGGTAGGGACAAATTGAAGGATTCCATCTAAAAATGGAGGTAGTTCGTCGAACTGATCGTACTCTTCTTCATCCACAATGTCTTCGACCCCAACAATACGTCTCTTACTGTGAAGGACAACGTGCAACTTTGGGTTGGCCGGGTCAACGATGTAGAACACCTGTGTGGCTTGCTCAGCAAGTATAAATGGATCATCTTTGTGTGCGACTCTACTGAGATCGACTAGAGTAAACCCATAATTGTCGACTTTAACACCTCGAGGGATTTCGACCCATTGGCATCGAAACAGAGGAATCTTAAGTAATACATAATCGAGCTCCCATATTTCCTCAATAACACCGTAATATGAGTCGAGTGCCCTTACTGCCCTGGCATCCTCCGAAATAGCAAGTAGTGTCACTCCACTACATTGCATAGCACTCTTCTCGTCCTGAGTTCTTGTGTAAAATGAATAGCCGTTGATGTCATACCCCTGCCAAGTCCCTATAGTAAATCTAGGCCCTCTGGCCAACCATGTAACATCTTCATCTACATCGCCCTCAGAAGCTTGCAGGACTCTATTTTCGATCCACCCAGCAAACTTCCTATTATGTTCTCTGGTGACCCAAATCTCTGGCTTCGAGGGATTCTGTTTCCGTAACATTTCCTTGTGCTCGTGTATGTATGGCTCCACCCCCGTCATGTGCTGTAAGACCCAAAAATGGGCTTTTGCATACAGATCACTAGAGGGGACGACTGCTTTAAATCCAATCGTTCCAATGCCCTGAAGCCTGCCCTCATGCCGAGACGTAGGAACGCCAATTGGGTCAACCCCGGCCATATAGTTGGTGCAAAATTCGATCACCTCCTCGGCGGCATAACCTTCAATGATACTGCCCTCAGGCCGATGTCGATTCCTTACATATCCCTTCAAGATACCCATAAATCTCTCAAATGGATACATGTAGCGCAGGAACACGGGT
Organism: Pharus latifolius; assembly: GCA_019359835.1. NCBI lineage: Eukaryota > Viridiplantae > Streptophyta > Magnoliopsida > Poales > Poaceae > Pharus > Pharus latifolius. The sequence goes on along the minus strand of CM033323.1, from coordinate 38,902,929 downwards.
CCACAAAACTTAATTTCTCTGACAAGGTGAACAATTAGATGGACCATAACGTCAAAAAAGGATGGAGGGAAATACATCTCCAGCTGACAAAGAGTGGTAGTCACATCGCGTTGCAAATCGTCCAGTCCATCCATATCAATTACCTGCAAGGACACAGTTGCAGCAAATATTCAGATCCAAAAAATCTGACAAGTTCCACGAATGGAGCTAATTAACTTGCTAGGAGTACACGCTTACGTACCTTGCCAGATATTGTGTTGAAGAAAGAACATAGCTTTGTAATTGTCTCTCTGACTTTGACTGGGAGAATGCCTCTGATAGCAATGGGAAGCATTTGTGACATCAGTACATGACAATCATGGGACTTCATACCAACCAGTTTCAAGTCTTTCATGGACACAAGTTTTTTCAAGTTCGCAGAATACCCGCATGGAACTTTGACACCATGTAGGCACTGACAGAGTTCTGTTTTTTCTCTTTTTGACAAAGTATAGCAGGTCGGGGGGAGGTATGTCCGCTTTCCCTTCTCCAACGGTGCAAGCTCAGTCCTTATGCCCATGTCGAGCATGTCACGGCGAACGTTGATGCCATCTTTCGTCTTTCCTGGAATGTTCAACAACAAACCAATCAAACTGTCACAAACATTTTTCTCTATGTGCATGACATCAATGCAATGTCGAACTTGTAAGTGCTCCCAATATGGCAGATCCCAAAGAATCGATCTCTTCTTCCAAACATTTTTTCCTGGAGGTTTAGAACATTTACCGAACTCAACTTTGATGTCCTTCACGCGCAAGTAAAGCTCCTTACCAGTCACAAACACTGGGGCTGATCCTTTCTCAGGCTTCCCATTGAATGACTTCCTCTTCTTATGGTAGGCGTGATGCATCGGAAGGAATCTGCGGTGACCCATGTACACTGTTTTTCTGCAGTTCGATAACCACATGCTTTCAGTTTCATCCAGGCAAATAGGACAAGCCTTGACTCCTTTCGTACTATACCCCGACAAATTTCCATAGGCCGGGAAATCATTTATGGTACAAAATATCATGGCCCGCAACATGAAATTCTCTCGCTTATGTGCATCCCACACCCGCACCCCTTCGCTCCACAATTTATGTAAGTCCTCGACTAACGGTGATAGAAACACGTCAATATCATTCCCGGGTTGTCTGGGTCCTGAAATTAGTAACGACATCATGATGTACTTACGCTTCATACATAACCAAGGAGGAAGATTGTAGATGCATAAAAGAACCGGCCAAGTGCTATGTCAACTGCTCATATTTCCGTGTGGATTCATACCATCCGTACTCAGCCCAAACCTTATATTCCTCACTTCGCCGCCAAACTCACCGAATGTTCTGTTAATGTTTCTCCATTGAATGGAATCAGCTGGATGTCTTAGTTTTCCGTCTTGTTTCCGACCTTCAACATGCCAACGCAAGTACTTCACATCTTTCGGATTTGCAAACAGCCGTTTCAATCTGGGAATCACAGGCAAATACCACACAGTTTTGGCCGGAGGACCTTTCTTTACCTCATCACATCCATTGTGATAAATTCTGTCCCCATGCTTATACCGCGATGCACCGCATCTTGGACAAACATGCAAATCCTCGTACTCATTACGGTACAGAACACAATCATTTGGGCATGCATGTATTCTTTCGATTTCCATTCCCAACGGACACAATAGTTTTTTGGCCTGGTAAACCGATCTTGGCAACTCATTTCCCTCTGGAAGCATGTCCGCTAACAGATCCAATAGCGCTGTGAAACTCTTATCGCTCCAACCGTTGCTTGCCTTCAAGTTATATAATCTCAACACAGAAGACAACTTTGTAAATGTTTCACATCCGGGGAACAAAGGCTTCTCAGAATCAACAATTAATTTCTGAAATTTAGCTAAATCGTTTTCGCTGTAGTCTTCTTCTACATCACGTAACATTTCATCTAAATTGTCATCATCTACATGGACTTCCGAATAAACATTATCAATGTTTTGATCATGAGCATCATTACTGCAATCCACTTCCGGGTGCTGCTGAGTGGTAGCGGTAGTGCTCGTTTCCTTAAGATCTTCACCATGCCATATCCAAAGGGTATAGCGTGCGTTAAAACCACGACGAATCAAATGACTCCTAATCTGATCAGAGTTGCCGAACCTTTTTAAGTTCATACAATCTATACAAGGACAATGCATATCTTTCTCTCCCTTCTTCGCCTTTTCTTGCTCAGCAAATTTAATAAATCCATTCACACCCTCCAAATACTCAACAGTAGTACGTTTTATTCCATACATCCAATATTCTCGGTCCATCTACAATTATTTCACAAAATTGACAAATTCAAATAAATAATTAATGACTCAGGGCATGCATATATGAATGAAACATAATTATCTAGGCCATATGTGTGTACATGAGCTGTTTAATTACATTAAATGGATTTGTATATATGAAACCCTAATTAACTTGATGCATGTATTAATTGGAAGAGCCAGCTAGCTAGCTGCTTAAATTCAGCAAGCTATAGCTAGCTAGCCAACCCAGCCTTCTAGCTAGTTTGGAGATACATGTATCTAGTTTAATGAATTGCAAGTAGAGAGAGAGAGAGGGAGAGTGTGAAAGAGTGATCGAGAGAGAGAGAGAGAGGTGATGAGAAGATGACAATATCGAGGGGGATGGAAATATGATCAACCTCTCAGCTAGCTTCTCCAGATCACTCTAGCTTGGAGTTGTGCGCGGCTGAAATGATTCCAACATGTAGAGCGCAGAGCAGGGGTCGACCTAATTAAGTTGTCCAATTTTACTATCGGTTCAAAAAGACAAACCGATAATAAAATAAGGTCCCCACTGTCATAACCATTAGTGTATATGAAGTCATTTTACTATCGGTTTGTTTTATATAACCGATAGTACTATTTCATATATTGTATCGGTTAGTACAGTAATAACCGATAGTAAAAAGTCAGTAATTTCACTATCAGTTACCCGAGAAAAACCGATAGTACTATTCAATATATTATATCGGTTAATACAGTACGAACCGATAGTATAAAGTGAGTAATTTTACTATCTGTTACGAACGAAAAACCGATAGTACTATTTTAATATATTATATC